>CM073444.1:5000-730000 GCA_037074515.1 Mimosa bimucronata
ACCCTAAACCCTAAACCCTAAACCCTAAACCCTAAACCCTAAACCCTAAACCCTAAACCCTAAACCCTAAACCCTAAACCCTAAACCCTAAACCCTAAACCCTAAACCCTAAACCCTAAACCCTAAACCCTAAACCCTAAACCCTAAACCCTAAACCCTAAACCCTAAACCCTAAACCCTAAACCCTAAACCCTAAACCCTAAACCCTAAACCCTAAACCCTAAACCCTAAACCCTAAACCCTAAACCCTAAACCCTAAACCCTAAACCCTAAACCCTAAACCCTAAACCCTAAACCCTAAACCCTAAACCCTAAACCCTAAACCCTAAACCCTAAACCCTAAACCCTAAACCCTAAACCCTAAACCCTAAACCCTAAACCCTAAACCCTAAACCCTAAACCCTAAACCCTAAACCCTAAACCCTAAACCCTAAACCCTAAACCCTAAACCCTAAACCCTAAACCCTAAACCCTAAACCCTAAACCCTAAACCCTAAACCCTAAACCCTAAACCCTAAACCCTAAACCCTAAACCCTAAACCCTAAACCCTAAACCCTAAACCCTAAACCCTAAACCCTAAACCCTAAACCCTAAACCCTAAACCCTAAACCCTAAACCCTAAACCCTAAACCCTAAACCCTAAACCCTAAACCCTAAACCCTAAACCCTAAACCCTAAACCCTAAACCCTAAACCCTAAACCCTAAACCCTAAACCCTAAACCCTAAACCCTAAACCCTAAACCCTAAACCCTAAACCCTAAACCCTAAACCCTAAACCCTAAACCCTAAACCCTAAACCCTAAACCCTAAACCCTAAACCCTAAACCCTAAACCCTAAACCCTAAACCCTAAACCCTAAACCCTAAACCCTAAACCCTAAACCCTAAACCCTAAACCCTAAACCCTAAACCCTAAACCCTAAACCCTAAAAAAACCCTAAACCCTAAACCCTAAACCCTAAACCCTAAACCCTAAACCCTAAACCCTAAACCCTAAACCCTAAACCCTAAACCCTAAACCCTAAAAAAACCCTAAACCCTAAACCCTAAACCCTAAACCCTAAACCCTAAACCCTAAACCCTAAACCCTAAACCCTAAACCCTAAACCCTAAACCCTAAACCCTAAACCCTAAACCCTAAACCCTAAACCCTAAACCCTAAACCCTAAACCCTAAACCCTAAACCCTAAACCCTAAACCCTAAACCCTAAACCCTAAACCCTAAACCCTAAACCCTAAACCCTAAACCCTAAACCCTAAACCCTAAACCCTAAACCCTAAACCCTAAACCCTAAACCCTAAACCCTAAACCCTAAACCCTAAACCCTAAACCCTAAACCCTAAACCCTAAACCCTAAACCCTAAACCCTAAACCCTAAACCCTAAACCCTAAACCCTAAACCCTAAACCCTAAACCCTAAACCCTAAACCCTAAACCCTAAACCCTAAACCCTAAACCCTAAACCCTAAACCCTAAACCCTAAACCCTAAACCCTAAACCCTAAACCCTAAACCCTAAACCCTAAACCCTAAACCCTAAACCCTAAACCCTAAACCCTAAACCCTAAACCCTAAACCCTAAACCCTAAACCCTAAACCCTAAACCCTAAACCCTAAACCCTAAACCCTAAACCCTAAACCCTAAACCCTAAACCCTAAACCCTAAACCCTAAACCCTAAACCCTAAACCCTAAACCCTAAACCCTAAACCCTAAACCCTAAACCCTAAACCCTAAACCCTAAACCCTAAACCCTAAACCCTAAACCCTAAACCCTAAACCCTAAACCCTAAACCCTAAACCCTAAACCCTAAACCCTAAACCCTAAACCCTAAACCCTAAACCCTAAACCCTAAACCCTAAACCCTAAACCCTAAACCCTAAACCCTAAACCCTAAACCCTAAACCCTAAACCCTAAACCCTAAACCCTAAACCCTAAACCCTAAACCCTAAACCCTAAACCCTAAACCCTAAACCCTAAACCCTAAACCCTAAACCCTAAACCCTAAACCCTAAACCCTAAACCCTAAACCCTAAACCCTAAACCCTAAACCCTAAACCCTAAACCCTAAACCCTAAACCCTAAACCCTAAACCCTAAACCCTAAACCCTAAACCCTAAACCCTAAACCCTAAACCCTAAACCCTAAACCCTAAACCCTAAACCCTAAACCCTAAACCCTAAACCCTAAACCCTAAACCCTAAACCCTAAACCCTAAACCCTAAACCCTAAACCCTAAACCCTAAACCCTAAACCCTAAACCCTAAACCCTAAACCCTAAACCCTAAACCCTAAACCCTAAACCCTAAACCCTAAACCCTAAACCCTAAACCCTAAACCCTAAACCCTAAACCCTAAACCCTAAACCCTAAACCCTAAACCCTAAACCCTAAACCCTAAACCCTAAACCCTAAACCCTAAACCCTAAACCCTAAACCCTAAACCCTAAACCCTAAACCCTAAACCCTAAACCCTAAACCCTAAACCCTAAACCCTAAACCCTAAACCCTAAACCCTAAACCCTAAACCCTAAACCCTAAACCCTAAACCCTAAACCCTAAACCCTAAACCCTAAACCCTAAACCCTAAACCCTAAACCCTAAACCCTAAACCCTAAACCCTAAACCCTAAACCCTAAACCCTAAACCCTAAACCCTAAACCCTAAACCCTAAACCCTAAACCCTAAACCCTAAACCCTAAACCCTAAACCCTAAACCCTAAACCCTAAACCCTAAACCCTAAACCCTAAACCCTAAACCCTAAACCCTAAACCCTAAACCCTAAACCCTAAACCCTAAACCCTAAACCCTAAACCCTAAACCCTAAACCCTAAACCCTAAACCCTAAACCCTAAACCCTAAACCCTAAACCCTAAACCCTAAACCCTAAACCCTAAACCCTAAACCCTAAACCCTAAACCCTAAACCCTAAACCCTAAACCCTAAACCCTAAACCCTAAACCCTAAACCCTAAACCCTAAACCCTAAACCCTAAACCCTAAACCCTAAACCCTAAACCCTAAACCCTAAACCCTAAACCCTAAACCCTAAACCCTAAACCCTAAACCCTAAACCCTAAACCCTAAACCCTAAACCCTAAACCCTAAACCCTAAACCCTAAACCCTAAACCCTAAACCCTAAACCCTAAACCCTAAACCCTAAACCCTAAACCCTAAACCCTAAACCCTAAACCCTAAACCCTAAACCCTAAACCCTAAACCCTAAACCCTAAACCCTAAACCCTAAACCCTAAACCCTAAACCCTAAACCCTAAACCCTAAACCCTAAACCCTAAACCCTAAACCCTAAACCCTAAACCCTAAACCCTAAACCCTAAACCCTAAACCCTAAACCCTAAACCCTAAACCCTAAACCCTAAACCCTAAACCCTAAACCCTAAACCCTAAACCCTAAACCCTAAACCCTAAACCCTAAACCCTAAACCCTAAACCCTAAACCCTAAACCCTAAACCCTAAACCCTAAACCCTAAACCCTAAACCCTAAACCCTAAACCCTAAACCCTAAACCCTAAACCCTAAACCCTAAACCCTAAACCCTAAACCCTAAACCCTAAACCCTAAACCCTAAACCCTAAACCCTAAACCCTAAACCCTAAACCCTAAACCCTAAACCCTAAACCCTAAACCCTAAACCCTAAACCCTAAACCCTAAACCCTAAACCCTAAACCCTAAACCCTAAACCCTAAACCCTAAACCCTAAACCCTAAACCCTAAACCCTAAACCCTAAACCCTAAACCCTAAACCCTAAACCCTAAACCCTAAACCCTAAACCCTAAACCCTAAACCCTAAACCCTAAACCCTAAACCCTAAACCCTAAACCCTAAACCCTAAACCCTAAACCCTAAACCCTAAACCCTAAACCCTAAACCCTAAACCCTAAACCCTAAACCCTAAACCCTAAACCCTAAACCCTAAACCCTAAACCCTAAACCCTAAACCCTAAACCCTAAACCCTAAACCCTAAACCCTAAACCCTAAACCCTAAACCCTAAACCCTAAACCCTAAACCCTAAACCCTAAACCCTAAACCCTAAACCCTAAACCCTAAACCCTAAACCCTAAACCCTAAACCCTAAACCCTAAACCCTAAACCCTAAACCCTAAACCCTAAACCCTAAACCCTAAACCCTAAAC
Organism: Mimosa bimucronata; assembly: GCA_037074515.1. Lineage (NCBI taxonomy): Eukaryota > Viridiplantae > Streptophyta > Magnoliopsida > Fabales > Fabaceae > Mimosa > Mimosa bimucronata. The sequence continues at coordinate 9,162 of CM073444.1, forward strand.
CCTAAACCCTAAACCCTAAACCCTAAACCCTAAACCCTAAACCCTAAACCCTAAACCCTAAACCCTAAACCCTAAACCCTAAACCCTAAACCCTAAACCCTAAACCCTAAACCCTAAACCCTAAACCCTAAACCCTAAACCCTAAACCCTAAACCCTAAACCCTAAACCCTAAACCCTAAACCCTAAACCCTAAACCCTAAACCCTAAACCCGAAACCCCAAACCCCAAACCCCAAACCCCAAACCCCAAACCCCAAACCCCTAAACCCTAAACCCCAAACCCCAAACCCCAAACCCCAAACCCCAAACCCCAAACCCCAAACCCCAAACCCTAAACCCTAAACCCTAAACCCTAAACCCTAAACCCTAAACCCTAAACCCTAAACCCTAAACCCTAAACCCTCAACCCTAAACCCTAAACCCTCAACCCTCAACCCCCAACCCTCAACCCTAAACCCTAAAAAAACCCTGAACCCTAAAAAAACCCTGAACCCTAAAAAACCCTGAACCCTAACCCCTGAACCCTAAGCCCTAACCCCGAACCCCGAACCCCGAACCCCGAACCCCGAACCCTCAACCCTCAACCCTCAACCCCCAACCCTCAACCCTCAACCCTCAACCCTCAACCCGAACCCTGAACCCTTAACCCCGGACCCCGAACCCGAAACCTTAACCCCGAACCCCCGACCCTGAACCCTTAACCCCGAAACCCGAACCCCTAACCCCGAACCCCCGACCCCGAACCCCGAACTCCCTGAACCCCGACCCCGAAGCCCCGACCCCCAAGCCCCCAACCCCAAACCCCAAGCCCCAAACCCTAAGCCCCAAACCCCAAGCCCCAAACCCTAAGCCCCAAACCTCAAGCCCCAAACCCTAAACCCTAAGCCATTGATTTGTCACCTTCCTAAACGTCTTAGGCTGCAAATGCAAAATTTAAATAACCAAGGATTGCACTAGTAGTGCTTTCCCGAATCGTCTCTCAAGGAGCCTAATGAACTAACCTAGGAAACTAAATGCATGAAAAGCTATAAAGTCAGGGTTTTGAGATTTTAATTAAGGAAACTAAACTAGATTCTTTTTGGGATTTTTGTTATTAAAGAAAGCAATTAAAATGGATTTGTGAAAACTATTGAGATGAACATGGGTTTCTTGATGAATTGGGCAACCTTCCTAGCTTCTAAAATGATATGGGAGTTTTTAAACCAAGTTCTAATGCAAAACCTAAGGCAATCGCTCTTGGTCCAATTAACCTACTTAATCAACTAATGTGGCGCATCACTCATTCAATTAATTAAATAGGCAATCGTTAAGTTTCAACTTGGTAGTGAAGATTCATGATAAACATGCAAGGAGACTCTCATTAAAAGTAAATCGAACCATCTAACGTTGGACCTAGTGTCTAAACACACATACAATCGTACATGCATTCAACATATTCTAGAAATCCCAAGGGAATATAAATGAAGCATATCCATTGCATAATATCAAGAAAACAACACTTAGGTTCATACATATAAAAGACATCTCTTAATTACATGCATGACCATTTAAACAAAAGATCAAACAATGAAGCACACTTATTCCAAGACCCGTTACATATAACAAAAGGGATTGAAATACATAATAAGACTTAGACAAGAGAAACTACATAACTCCCCATTAGAAACGTTGAAGCTCTGGTTGCCGTCCTCCACCATGATCCCCACGAAGAACTTAGCCACTCATGCTCTTGAACACGATCGAATGGAATTTGGAGTTGGAAGCCATGGGATTAAGGTGGGATTAGTGAAATTGGTGTAGATGAGTGAATGGAGGAGTGGAATTCGTGCAGAGGCTTGAGGGCAAGAGAATGGAAGGAATTATGGTGAGTGGTGGTGGAATGGAAGAGAGAATTGGTGTGTTCTTGGGTGGTAATTTTCGTGCTCCCATCTCTGGAACCAGAAACAACTTATAAACTATCCAATTTGGCATAGGGTTGCCTAATTTGATCTCCCAAAACAATTAGGAAAGAATTAGGGAAGATTCAATCAACCAACCTCCAAGAAACCAAGTCAAGATAGGAAACAATGGATTTGGAAACTTTCTAATCTCAATCTATGTTTAAAGTTGCTTGCTCTGGGTCGAAAATATGCTTTAGGAAATATTTGAACCTGACCCAATCACCCAAACTTCCAATTTGAACCAAAACAAAACTTTCTAAATCTGCAGAAATCGCGAACCTCGCCGTGACCTCGTTGTGGCGAGGACACTTCCATTCTGATCTTCATTTCTTTTGCTCGCTGCCGCCCACGGCGAGGTATCAACTTTTCCGTTTCTTCTTTCTTCAGTTGAGCCTCGTCATTTGCACCTGTAGTGGGAAATTAGGATATTTGTGAGGTATTTAAAGTCCATAATCATACGATACAAGAGTTAATGCCCTATAATGCTTGAATTACAAAGAAAATGCAATTAACTCCTTAGCTTTAAACCATACATGTAAATGTACCTAATTCCCATATAGTTCTCCTAAAGCAAATGCTAATTTCCCATTATTAGTAGTTAAAATCATGCAATAATCATGCACAATCATTCCCCCTCACTTAGACCTTTGTACTCCTGGACAAAGCATAGACTCACAATGGTAAAGACCTAAGATAATCATTAATCTCAAATTGGAACAAAATATGCTCAAGATATGGAAAGGAAAAACTAGCAATGCAATTGATAACCAAATAACAACAAGTGAGCGCTCTCTCGAATATCAAATATTTCACACAGCCTCACCGTATGGGTCATTTACTCTCTTCTTGCTCAATATGCAACTTACCATATGCTTGCAACAATTCTCAACCTCCAATAGTTTAGCACACACACAAAGAATCAAGAGGACTTAGGATTATGGTAATGGAAAGATGTAATTTATAAGTAAGAACTAAACCACTTACAAGCATCCTTATTATTATTATTATTTCTTTTTCTTTTTCTTTTTCTTCTTTTTTTTACATCTTGAGCTGTTGTAGATCCCCTTTTGACGCGACTTTGCACATGGGTAATGCAACGCCGGTTACTCAATTATTCCAACTAAACATCAGGGACCTTTGGTCCAACTCATAACCCTCTTAGACTTGACCGTTTGACGTAAGTGCCAACATTGGTGATGAAGTGCCCCCGGTTACTAAGTCAAGTTTAGAAAGCCAGCGGAGTTGTGCAATTATAGCACTTAAAACCTAGATGCAATTTCGTAGATATGTTCTACTCATACATGACATCAGTTGGAAGTGAAAAGGATGGATATATGGATGTATGGATTGAATGCCTCTATCATATTCATCATGTATGACTAAACAGTTTCAACTACGAATTGAGACAAGTTCTAGAAGTCAACATATTATAAACAAGTATTCACTCAAAATCATTATTTGGCCAAAAATAACCTCACAGCAAGGATAAGCTCATAATTTACCATTCAATAATCAATTAACACAGCAATTTTCACCATACATATCCTAGGCATTTCTCATATCCAACTTTTGAAAATTGAAAAACAAAGGCCAAAAACATTGCAAAATCTATCCAAGGTCTAAGTTAACAAACAACCTAAGATGGGTCTCTGTTTGCACAAGTTTTCAAAAAAAATGGGGTGAACTAGGTTTTCATAAAAACACTTTGAAAAGCACTTGAATTCATTCTTAACAAACCTACTATGACAAATGCGATCCTTTGTACACAATAGACAAGTCAAGAACAACTTCAAGTCAAAAATTTTAAGAATAGTCAAAAAATAGTCAAAGTTCACCAATCATGCAAGGATACCTCAAAATACGCATCTACCTCCCACACTTAAACCAAACATTGTCCTCAATGTTTAAAATATCACAATATCAAATACCAAAGAGGAACAACATCTGACAGTATAGGCAACCATCAACAAAAATATAGGGAACCAAAAAGAAACAAAAACAAAAACAAAACAAAAACTCTACTATTCTACTAGTAAATCCCATTCCCCCACACTTGAACTACACACCACATCAATCAAAACAGCATCAATTCAATTATGCAGTGTAAAGTACAAGAGTAAAGGAAAGGGACAACCTGGCCTCAAGGAGGCTTTATTGCAGCACCATGGTAGACCTAAGGAGATGACCATTAGCTTGGAAAGTATTACCAATCTCCTCATCCACAAGGTCTATCATACCATATGGATTAACCTTAGTCACACGATACGGCCCGAACCAGTTTGATTTCAGCTTACCACGACCATGGCGATAACGGGCTTGGTACATGAGAACTAGGTCACCAACTTTAAAGCTCTTATTAACCAGATTTTGATCATGAAGCAATTTGGTTTTAGCTTTGTAGATCCTCGAGTTCTCAAAAGCATTGAGTCGCAACTCATCTAGCTCTTGAATGTGAAGAGCTCTCTGCTTCCCAACTGCATCCATCTCCATGTTGCACAATGTCACTGCCCAATAGGACTTATGCTCAACCTCTACCGGAAGATGACAACCCTTACCATAGACCAACCGGTAAGGTGACATTCCTATGGGTGTCTTGAATGCAGTGCGATAGGCCCAAAGTGCCTCATCAAGTCGCTGACTCCAATCACTCTTACTTGGCTTCACAATCTTCTCAAGTATCTTCCTTACTTCATGATTTGACACTTCAGCTTGTCCATTCGTTTGCGGGTGTTAGGGACTAGAGAGTCTGTGGGCAACCCCGTATTTAGCAAGCAAGCTATTGAGAAGCTTGTTGCAGAAGTAGGTGCCTCTATCGCTGATCAGGGCCTTAGGAACTCCAAACCTACTAAAGATGTTAGTTTTCAAAAAATTTAGACACAGTTGGAGCATCATCATTCCGGGTAGGAATAGCCTCAACCCACCTAGAAAGGTAGTCAACAGCTAGCAATATATAAGTAAAACCTCGAGAAGGTAGAAAAGGACCCATAAAATCTACACTCCATACATCAAATGGCTCACAAAACAAAATAGGCTTTTGAGGTAATTTATCTCTCTTACTCACACCCCACCCAAAACGTTGACATACATCACATGACCTAACAAAATCATAAGCATCTTTAAAAATAGAAGGCCAATAAAATCCAGACTCTAAAATTTTCCTAACAGTTTTCTGTGAGTTATAGTGCCCACCACATACAACCGAATGGCAAGAGGTGAGGATAGCAGCAAATTCATCATCGGGAACACATCTCCTAATCACTTGGTCCTGACAAATCCTCCAAAGGATAGGATCATCCCATATGTAGTGTTGGGACTCCTGCTTCAGCTTCTGGACCTAAAAAGAAGACATATCACTGGAAGTGAGTCCGCATACCAAATAATTAACAATCAACTCCCATTGTGTTTTCTAGAAGGTGGCTCAAGTGATCTGCTATAAGGTTGGCACTATCGGCTCTATCCTTGATCTGAAGGCGAAATTCCTGGAGCAACAGTGTCCAACAGAGCAATCTTGGCTTAGAATGTGTCTTGGTGAAGAAAAATTTCACAGCTGCATGATCAGTATAAACCACAACAAGAGAATACAACAAATATCGCCTAAACTTATCTAGAGCAAAAACAATGGCATACAACTCTTTCTCAGTAGTAGTTAGTTTCTTTGCGTAGTATCCAAAGTTTTAGAGGTATATGCAATTACATGTGGTTGTTTATCACTTCGTTGGCCCAACATGGCACCAACTGCAAAGTTAGATGCATCACAGGCTAACTCAAAGGGTAAATACCAATCTGGAGCAACAAGTATAGGTGGTTCAAGCAGCTTATTTTTCAAAGTATCAAATGCAAGTACACAATCATTATCAAAAACAAAATCAACATCTTTTTGTAAAAATTTAGAGAGGGGTAAGGCTATCTTAGAGAAATCCTTGATGAAGCGCCTATAAAAGCCTACATGTCCCAAGAAAGATCGAAGATCTTTTAAGCATGTGGGATAAGGCAAGGTCGCTATCACCTCGGTCTTAGCCTTATCAACTTCAATACCATGACTAGATATAAGGTGTCCTAATACAATACCATGAGAAACCATAAAATGACACTTTTCATAATTTAAGACCAAATTTTTCTGGACACATCTAGCGAGTACCCTCTCTAAACTCTCTAGGCACGTATGGAATGAATCTCCATAGACTGTGAAGCCATCCATAAATACTTCCATGCAATCATTGAGCATATCAGCAAAAATGCTCATCATGCATCTTTGGAATGTGCCTGGCGCATTACACAGCCCGAAAGGCATGCGCCTATATGCAAACGTACCAAATAGACAAGTAAAAGTGGTTTTATCTTGGTCCTCGGGCGCTATGGGAATATGAAAGTACCCAGAATAACCATCCAGGAAGCAGTAATGACTGCGACCCGCCAACCGTTCCAACATCTTATCGATGAAAGGAAGGGGAAAGTGGTCTTTTCTAGTGGCATCATTCAGTTTCCTATAATCAATGCACACACACCAACTGTTTTGCACTTCGTGGGAATAAGTTCATCATTTTCATTTTTAACAACAGTGATCCCAAACTTCTTAGGTACCACCTGCACCGGTGAAACCCACTCGCTATCCGAAATCGGATAAATTATGCCAGCACTAAGGAGTTTGGTAACTTCATTTTTGACAACATCTAAAATGAGTAGATTCAACCGTCGCTGTGGTTGCCTAAAAGGCCTAGCATCATCCTGTAATAAATTACGATGAGTGCAAATAGTTGGGTTTCTACCCGGAATATCTGCCAATGTCCAGCCAATAGCCTTTTTATACTTTTTCAAAACATTCAACAATTGTGCTTCCTCGCTTGCCATCAAATCACTAGAGATTATCACAGGCAGCGTATCATCGGAAGAAAGAAAAGCATACTTTAAATTACTAGGTAAAGGCTTAAGTTCAAGAGAATGGGGTTCAACAATAGAAGGAACAAGGGAAGGCAAAACAACAGGCATAGAGAAACTTCCCTTTGTTGACCCGCCTATACGGCTAGGACTAGGCTCAACAGCACTTACCACTTGACCATTGGTCTTCCCAAGCATTGAACCAACCACTGGTTGGTCTATCGCAGCAACTGCCTTGGGGAAAACATCATCTACACTCAAATGTGGTATCCGAGTAGCCAAATCAACCACTGGGTGACCACTTACAGCGATTACCTCAGTTTTTCCTCCACTCTGCACACCTGAAACACTTTGCATAACAAGATCATTTAAATAGCGCAAGGTGTGGGAGGAGATTCTAGGTCTAGAAAGTGAATCAATAGAAGAAGGGAAAGAAAGTGGCCCTGAAACCACATGAGAAGTAGGCCCGATGAGAGCAGTGAGAGTCATCGTGGCTGGATTGAGGGTTATCCCCTGCAAGCTCACATCATGGTTTTCCATCTCAAACTCCACTTCCCGAACATTCTTGGTACCTACAGCAGTGAACAAACTACCAAACTCCACAAAATAGTCCTCACTCAACAAAGAGAGGTAGTGGAACTCATGTCAAAGATAGAATCATCAAGCACAGAAACATCCCTACTAATAGATAGGAAACTATCAAGCATAAGGGATTCAAGATTATTCACATCACTACTCAAAGATGAGAGAGAAAACACAGAAGGCAGTGAAGAGAAATAAGAGTCATAAGCATCTAGGTCAGAGATATAATCATATGAATACAAACCTAACTCATGCTCTTCTATGGCATCCTCAACAGCAATATCAAGCACACTAATTCTATGTTAAAGCAAAGAATAGTCCTCATAAGGGTGTTGCATAGTCTCATACATGTTAAAGATAATTCTATGATCTCCTACTTCCATAGTTATCAAACAATTTCTCATATCAATAACAGAACCAGCGGTCCGCATGAATGGCCTACCGAGAATGATAGTCGACTCACTTAGCTCACTAGAAGTGTCTAAAACATAAAAATCAGCAGGAAAGACCAAATCCTTAACTTTAACAAGTATGTCCTCAAGAATGCCTTGTGGATATCGGAGTTTGTGATCGACTAATTGTAAAATAACACTAGTCTTTTTCAAATCGGTGATGCCTAAAGTAGAGAAAATCTCACTAGGCATCAATTTATAGCTGCTCCTAGATCCAACAATGCATTATTGACTGTCAAGTTCCCTATAGTGCATGGAATCATGAATGATCCATGGTCCTTGCATTTAACTGGCAACTGAGGTTTAAATAAAGCAGACACACTATGATTCAATTGAATGCGCTCATTAGGTCTAAACTTTCTCTTGTTAATGCACAGTTCTTTCAAAAACTTACAATAACTAAGCATGGATTTCACAAGCTGAAAGAATGGAACATTAACATGCAACTTGCCAAACAAATCAAGCATCTCTTTTTCAATTTGATCATCTAATCTCTTGCTACTCTTAATGAAAGCATGTGGAAATGGGAGTTTAGAAAGTGTTACCTCCCTAGCCGGAGACTTGGCTAGGTCATTGCTTGAACTCGACTCTCCATGCTCATGTATGCTCGGAAATTTTTATTTTTTAAGAGATGTGGGCGCCTCAGGAACCTCCTCAGTAGCTGGCTCCTTCATGGTAGTACTGTGCCTCTCAAGCAGCTCCCTCTCCTTGGCACTCTCAGATGCCCCCAAATTCAAAGGGCTCAAAGGAGGACTATCAGCAACAATCTCCTCATCAACAGGTTCCTCATCCTCTATAACAGTCTCAAACTACAGCCTTTTCGTTGGATGAGTGGGATCAAGTGTTTTCCCACTTCTCAAATTTATAGCATTAAGGGCTTTTGGATTCATTACAGTATTAGAGGGAATAGAACCACTACATTGTGCCTGCAGTTCACTAAGAGTATTAGACAATTTTGTAACATATTCCTCCATATTAGAATACTTTGTCTCAAGCTGCTGGAATCTAGATTCACTCTTGTCCAACTTAGAGTCAATAGCCTTGAACATCTTAGCCACTTCATCAAACTTATCTGGCTTATGAGGGACTATCTGGTTAGGAACTTCACCTTGGCCTTGGCGATTGAATGGCCTAGGTGCATCACCATCCTGCCTCCATGAGAACTTAGGATTTTGACGCCAACCCTTATTATAAGTATTGGAATATGGATCCCAACATGGATTTCCACCTCCCTGGCGTCCTTGGAACATGGCATCCTCATATCGGGAAGGACAATTACAAGATACATGCATAGCAGATCCACAAAAATCACAAGAGGGGGCTATAAGTTAGTTACCTACCGCGTGGCTTGAAGAAGAAGAAGGAACAGAGACACGGTCCAAAATAGCATTGAGCTTAGATTCAAACTTCTCCATCTGAGGAATGTAGAGAGAAGTGGCCTCAACCCGATCAAGGTCCCGGACAGATCTCCGAGATGTACCATGTTGTTGCTTAGCAAGGGCTAGCTTTCTGACTAGGTCACATCCCTCCTCAATAGTCATATCAATAAAAGAACCACCAGCAGCAGAATTCAGCTTGTCTTGCTCTTTCTCACGCAACCCATCATAGAAATTTTGAGCAAGCTGCTCCTCAGGTATTTGATGATGTGGGCAGCGTTGGAGCAAATCTTGAAATCTTGACCAATAGTCATAAAGTGACTCATCTACATCCTGCACGATCCCATTGATCTCCTTCCATCTAGTTGAGGTCCGAGTAGCAGGATAGAACCTCTCAAAGAAGGCATTCTTCAAATTAGCCCAAGAACATAGGGTTGCAGGTGCAACTCATGGCAAGCTCATGTACCACTCATTTGCTTTACCCTCCAGAGTAAGGTGGAATACCCTCCATATAACATCACCAATGTGCGCGCCAGCAGGCAACATAGAACTGCAGCGAATGTATATCTCATCTAAGTGCAAGTGTGGTTCCTCTGCCTGCAAACCATGAAACTTGGATAAGGACTGAATCAATAAACCCTTAATTTCATAACCAGCATTAATATTAGGGATTGCATTCATAAATGGATAATAATCAAAATTTGCAGTAGTGGCATCCCTAATGGTTCTCCTAGCTCCATGTGGTATCCCATCCCCATTACCATTGTGAACATGCAAACTGTGACCCCTATTTTGGTTCCTAGGTGGCTCTGCACCTTGATTTAGTATGTTGGGTATGTCAGGCATTCCAAGCACAACTTGGTTGATTTGGTTGTTGGGTATGTCCATAGTTGGGAGATCTAAGTCAGACTTAGTGTTATGTTCTTGGTCACTAGAGTCACTAGAGGATGTGTCCTCAACAACTACCTCGGTAGTGGAAGCAGTAGATCTATTGGTTTTTCTTAATTTGGTAAGGTGACGCTCAATCTCAGGGTGTCCAGGCAACAAATCAGACTCACTCATGTTGCTTCTAGTCATACACAAGGAACAGGCAGTAAGTGTAGCAAGAAACGCAACAAAATCACCAAACAAGCAAGTACAATGCACCACACAATCAAATGTATGATGGAGGGATAATATGTGTGCAAATAAGTCAAACAAGTCACAATATATGCCAAACACAAATATGGAAAGTATGGGGCAGTATGGAAACAATCTGTGAAAAAGTGTGTGAAAAATGCAAGAAATCAGCAGAATGTAGCAGAAAACAGAGGAGTTCGCTGAGCTTTCGCCGTGGCAATCTCACGGTGAACAAGTCACAACGAAGGCAGAGAAGGAAGCTCCTCGCTATCACCTCACTGCGGTGAGCCTACGGCGAGGGAAGAGAAAAAAACTGGTAGTGAACCTACAATTTGACAGCAAAAGGGAATTAAGTCCAGAAATATTTCTAAGCAATTTTAACACTCCCCAATGATTTAAACAAGTTTAAATGAGTTAATGGGATGTGGGAAAAATGTCTAAACCCTTGAAAACCACCTAGAATCAAAATTCACCTCTCAATGGCCAATTTGCAAGAAACACCTTTTTGAGGATTTACCAAATGCACAAGTTTGAGAATTTGAGGTTAAAAATTGGTGCAAATGGCCTCAACAAGTCCAAATAGCAAAAAATGACTTATTGGTTGAAAAATTGAGTGTAATGCAAAATATAGGTATGTGGTGCACACATACAAGCTCAACCAATCAAGGCAAAAACCACCAAGCAGCAACTAGTCAATGGAAATTCACTCAAATGGTGCAAGAAATCAACAATACACCACAACCACAGTAGCAAATATCAACCACAAGATCAAGTAGAACACTATATTTTTGGAGTTTTCAATTTTTATCAATGCAAATGCAACTAAAACTAAACTAAAAACCTAAATGCAACTATACGAACTAAAAAAAATCAACTTAAGGACTCCTACCCCTTGTAAATGCCTCAAATGACACTTAGCTAACCTAGGGAGTCAAAATTAACTCTCTGGCAACGGCGCCATTGATTTGTCACCTTCCTAAATGCCTTGGGGTGCAAATGCAAAATTTAATTAACCAAGGATTGCACTAGTGGTGCTTTCCTAGATCGTCTCTCAAGGAGCCTAATGAACTAACCTAGGAAACTAAATGCATGAAAAGCTATAAAGTCAGGGTTTTTGAGATTTTAATTAAGGAAACTAAACTAGATTCTTTTTGGGATTTTTGTTATTAAAGAAAGCAATTAAAATGGATTTGTGAAAACTATTGAGATGAACATGGGTTTCTTGATGAGTTGGGCAACCTTCCTAGCTTCTAAAATGATATGGGAATTTTTAAACCAAGTTCTAATGCAAAACCTAAGGCAATCGCTCTTAGTCCAATTAACCTACTTAATCAACTAACCGTGGCGCATCGCTCATTCAATTAATTAAATAGGAAATCGTTAAGTTTCAACTTGGTAGTGAAGATTCATAATAAACATGCAAGAAGACTCTCGTTAGAAGTAAATCGAACCATCTAACATTGGACCTAGTGTCTAAACACACATACAATCGTACATGCATTCAACATATTCTAGAAATCCAAAGGGAATATAAATGAAGCATATCCATTGCATAATATCAAGAAAACAACACTTAGGTTCATACATATGAAAGACATCTCTTAATTATATGCATGACCATTTAAACAAAAGATCAAACAATGAAGCACACTTGCTCCAAGACCCATTACATATAACAAAAGGGATTGAAATACATAATAAGACTTAGACAAGAGAAACTAAATAACTTCCCATTAGAAATGTTGAAGCTCCGGTTGTAGTCCTCCACCAAGATCCCCATGAAGAACTTAGCCACTCATGCTCTTGAACACGATCGAATGGAATTTGGAGTTAGAAGCCATGGGATTAAGGTGGGATTAGTGAAATTGGTGTAGATGAGTAAATGGAGGAGTGTAATTCATGCAGAGGCTTGAGGGCAAGAGAATGGAAGGAATTATGGTGAGTGGTGGTGGAATGGAAGAGAGAATTGGTGTGTTCTTGGGTGGTAATTTTCGTGCTCCCATCTCTGGAACCAGAAACAACTTATAAACTATCCAATTTGGCCTAGGGTTGCCTAATTTGATCTCCCAAAACAATTAGGAAAGGATTGGGGAAGATTTAATCAACCAATCTCCAAGAAACCAAGTCAAGATAGGAAACAATGGATCTGGAAACTTTCTAATCTCAATCTATGTTTAAAGTTGCTTGCTTTGGGTCAAAAATATGCTTTAGGAAATATTTGAACCGGACCCAATCACCCAAACTTCCAATTTGAACCAAAACAAAACTTTCTAAATCTGCAGAAATCGCGAACCTCGCCATGACCTCGCCGTGGCGAGCCCACGGCGAGGACACTTCCATTCTGATCGTCATTTCTTTTGCTCGCCGCCACCTCACCATGGCGAGCCCACGGCGAGGTACCAACGTTTCTGATTCTTCTTTCTTTAGCTGAGCCTCTCATTTGCACCTGTAGTGGGAAATTAGGATATTTGTGAGGTATTTAAAGTCCATAATCATATGATACAAGAGTTAATGCCCTATAATGCTTGAATTACAAAGAAAATGCAATTAACTCCTTAGCTTTAAACCATACATGTAAATGTATCTAATTCCCATATAATTCTCCTAAACCAAATGCTAATTTCCCATTATTAGTAGTTAAAATCATGCAATAATCATGCACAATCATGGTGATAAGATTTGGATTAACTTATTCAATTCTAGCTTGTTAATGTTAGAAAATGCTAAAAGCAGTCCTAATATATATAGTAATAGAAGAAATTATTTCCTTGGATGATTGAATCCACTTTATATATTGCATGGGGGACATCTCTGGTTATCTCGTTCTTGTCATACTCAACACAATTCCTTGTATTCAAATTTCAACGGTATAACTCTCATGCGTCTTGCTCCTTGCTCATTGCTCCTTGCTGAGCTATTTTTCTTTTCAAGTTATTTTGACCGTTTCAATGTTCAATAACATCTGTTTAAGATGTTGGAAATTGTTGTCTGACTAGTCTCTTCTGGGGCTTTTTAATTGAGTTACTTCTCTTTTATTTGATTATTTGATATGTTCAATATTTACTGAAGTATGCAATTTTCTCTGCAAAAATGTTATGAGTATGATTTAAGTAATTTTAAAGGATGCATTGTTTGTTGACCTAAAAGATAACAGAAGACTGCATGGTTTTAATCTTGAATACATAATTTGCAAGTGCGTTCTAAACGAAGAGAGAGTTTGAATTTGATGAAATTCATAAAGAGGCAGTGAGGGCTAGGCAATTTCTTGAAGATTTTGCTGCTTTGCCATTGGTAACTATGGATAAAATAAAACAACCAGAATAGGAAACTGCTATTTCGATCAGATTGGTTGATTGGGTCCACATAAAATATGTCCTATTTGCTTTAGATTAGAATAGGCAAACTTAGGCCTAATTGAGGTTAAGAAGCTTCATAATTGATTATTCTAATCACCACTTCCTATTTTGGCTAGATTTCTTGATATTGAGTCTTTTCCAAATCTTTCCTAATTGTTGTTGGCAGTCAAAATAGGAAACTCTAGGCTAATTTAGAAGGTTTTAAGTAGCCTCTTGTATTATATATTGAGGACCAACGAATTTTGGTCTCTCCCTCTCTCAATTTTGGTTCTTTTCATCTCTTCCACCCTCTTTGGCCGAAATTTTACTACCCATTACAATTTTATGAAGCTATCAATTCAATATGCGGCCTGTTGCATTGGAATCATGAGTGGCTAGGTGCTCTCGTGGGGAGTTTTATCGTCATAATTGGGGAGTTATTTAGATTTCTTTTCTTGCCCAATTTCATCTATGTATTTTAATTCCTTTGATTTTGGCATATGTATGTGTTGTTGGAACAAGTTTCGCTTTGAATTTCAATACTTTTCTTAGCAGTCATGCATGTAATCAAGAGATTTCTTTTGTGTATGAACCTAGTGATTATTTCATGGTATTATGCAATAGATGTGTTTAAAATTCTATCTACTTTATATCGCTAGTATATGTTACATGCATGTGTGATCATATGTGTGTTTAACCACTAAGTCCAATATTGGAATGTTTGATTTACTTTCATTAAAAGACTCTTTATTTATCACGAGTTTTCATTATCAAGTTGGGAATTAACGATTGCCTCTTTAGTAATTGAACGGGTGATGTATTGAATCGATTAGTTAGTTAAGTTATTGGATTGGAGTGATTACTTTAGATTTTTTACATTAGAATTTGGATTTAGGACTCCCATATCATTTTAGAAGATAGGAAGGTTGCATGATTCTATTTTACTTGCTTTTTTATAAACCAAAAATTACAAAAACAAGTAGTTTAGTTTTCTCTAATAAAAAATCACAAAACCCTAGTTTTGCAGCTTTCATGCATTTAGTTAGTTTAGGTAGTTAGTTTATTGACTCCAAGTGAGACGATTCGGGAAAGCACCACTTTACAATCGTTGGTTAATTTTATTATGCATTCTTAATAAATAATTGATTTCACTATGTCAGCACAAATATTGAGAAAAAACATGAATGAATTATAAAAACATAGGTGTCAGATTAAAATTAAGGACATTAAGTTTGATGTTCAAAATAACAATGATTGTTATGAAAAATCATGATTTAAAACAAGGATATTAAGGTTAAATTCAAAGTTAAATGATAAAAATGAAAATTTGAGGGGGGAGATTGAACAAAACATATTCTTGTTTTGCTTTGCCGTGAAAGCAAAGACTTCGAGAAATTGATTTTAAAAACAGAATAGTTAACTGTAAGCGATCGAGAGGGTCAGAGGGTATAGTGCTTTTTGGTTTTTATTTATCTTCCTGAAAGAGGTAATTGAGATATCTTTCTTCCTTCAAATGTCGCCTTTTGATTCTGCGGCCTTCCTTTTTCCTCTCATGACGTAAAATATCCTGAAGCTGCGGCACGAATTCAGGGATTCCGTTCTTACTTCTCCTTTTGAATATCAATTCTTATATTTTTCTGGGATTTGTCTGCGCTTCATTGTTGAAACAGGGGCATGAGGGAGAATATGAGCTGGCGGAGAGTTTTGAAGTCTGTGCAGGCCCTCGCTGCCCATACCCTTCTCTTTTGCTTCACTCTTCTTCTCGTCTTCAAGCTTGATCACGTTGTCTCCTGCTCTTGGTGGTCAGTTCTTGCTCTAATCTTATCAAGTGAATTTCTACTTTGTGATTGATTATAGTAGACAGCCAAGATTATTTTGATTATTTTTTTTTCCCTTTTCTATTCTGTAATTTATGTAAGAGATTACCTTTTGCTCGAATTAGTATGGACTTTGATTTTCAGTGTCCTCCGCGACTTTTGATTATTTTATGAAGGCGTGAAAAGGCTGTGGGGTAAATCTTGAGTATATGTTTGGTGTTAAGTGATTATAAAGATTCCTAAGATGATAGTTGTTATGTTAGGCGGTACTGTATCGCCTGCCAACTTTTTGTGCCTCAAACTTTCCATGATATTTGTATTGACCACAGGATTCAATCAAATAATCATAACCCTACTCCGGAAATTATTGATGAACCAGAAATGTCCATAATTTTATAAACAACTTAGTGTAGGGATGATCAAGAACTCTACTATGGAATTATTGGTGCTAAATTTGTTAAAATTGTAGTATATACAAAGGAGGATTGGAAAAATGTGTGTGAAACCATTGGAGTTTATAGTTTTTTTTTTTTTTTTTTTGAAGTTCTGTTAATGGCTTAATGTATAGAAACTTTTACATACTAAAAAAAGAAGACAATATATATTGAATTCAAATTTAATATGCAGGATAATATTTTTTCCACTATGGATGTTTCATGCTACTGTGGCTCGAGGAAGGTTTTCATTACCTGCACCATCAGTTCCACGTAATCGGCATGTATGTAATTGTTATCTTTATTACAAGTTTAGACCTATAAACCAGGTCTTCTCTTTTGTAATTTTAGTTATTGCGCAATGTGGATTACAAATCATGAAGTCTAATATTGTAATTTGCTACCTTGTGGCTTTTCAAAATGGGGTTATAAGCTCTTCCCTATCTATCTAATGATTATCCAGTGGAAATTTTTTTTTCTTTGCATAATTAAGATAGTATCTAAAATTCTGATTTGCTATTTTGTGACAGTGGGCACCATGCCATGCCATTGTTGCAATACCATTGCTTATTGCGTTTGAATTGCTCCTTTGTATATATCTTGAGAGCTTATATGGTACATCACCAATCCCTGCTCTGTTTTCATGATTGTGGATTTGATTAATTTTCATGCATTCAGTTAGTTTCCTGTGAAAAGTGTTATAAAAGAAATATTAACTTGGTAATTCATGTTCATATAGTTAGACTGATGTTGAAGAATTCCTCCTGTTGAACAGTCAGCATTATACCATGTATCAGTCTTGAATGTCTGGGATGATTCTTATGCAAGATATTTTATTACTCTAAATTAATGCATTCTCTTTTGTGCAGTTCATGGTTTTGCTGCTGTCAATCTTAAGATTGTGTTCCTTCCCTTACTAACATTTGAAATAATTATTCTGATTGACAATTTCAGGTAAAATTCTTAATAATTTATAATTTCCGCAATTATTAGTTAATGAGTTAAAGTTTTCCTTTTATTTTTGTGGAATAAAAGAGAGTGAGGACATTTCTTGTTGTTTGGACAGCAATTTTTTAATATAATTTGATATATCCTATTCGGTTAGAGGTTGAACTTCGGAGTAACGGTAAGGTTGCTACCATATTATTTAGAGGTCTCAAGTTCAAATCTTGGAAGCAGCCTCTCCGCTTATGGGGGTAAGGCTGCGTACATATATCCCTCCCTAGACCTCACTTGGTGGGAGCTTTGTGCACTGTCCTGCCAAAGATATATATTCTATTCAGTTGTATGTATTATAGAAACTTGAGAGGATCTATGTCCATTTCCCAGATGTGCTTGTTTCAGACGTTGTGCAGCTGTATCTCAATTGCGGTTGTATGATGTGTGGGCACATAGAGAATAAGCTTGATATTTATGTCCTAGATGTGCTATATGTCCATGTAGAACAAGGTACCACACCCAATAAATTTCATTGCGTAATGGCACCCATGCCTGTGTAAATTGGCTGCCTATGCTTCTCAGAGGCTGTTGTAATTCCTTCTCTGCTTTGTTTAGTTACCAATTATTGATCACACCTTTGGGTGCATTATTTCATGCTTTACGTTTGTGGGGAATATTTTCTTGTTGTTATTGGAAATTTTTTTTCTAATTGTAGTTTCATTAGCAATTCTTAGCCATTATTCTCTTGTTTCCTTGGATGTATCTTACCTTTCAGTTGAACAAGAAATATATTTTTCTTCCAAAATTCTTCATTGTTCAAGTGACTAATACAAACTTTTTCTGATTTTTTTTTTTAAAATGTTTTGTATCCCATATGTGGGGAGTTATTGAATCTTCAAAGACTAATTTAATAGCTTTAACCCTAGTTACCCAAAAAAAAGCTTTTAACCCTCCTGCCATTTCTTTAATAACTTTATGATTTACCATAATTTATTAATGTGGGCTCATTTTCAACACATATTGCTCAGTTAGTTGTAAACTGTGTTTGTTATTTGTGCAGAATGTGTAGGGCTCTGATGCCAGGGGATGAAGAAAACATGAGTGATGAGGCAATATGGGAAACACTTCCTGTAAGGATTTGCGCCAATAAATTATAAAAGAAATATGCATCAGATGTGGGCCATTGTATTATTTCTAATAAATGTCTTACTTTCCTTGTCATCCTCCATGGTCGTAGTTAGATTTTTCATTTTTCTAATAGCTTTAACATATTAAAGCAGATTAGACAAATAAAAGGAATGTTAATCTTGTGGTACACAAACTTGGAAACATTTTGCCAATGATAACGCATAAGTTAATTTCATTCAGGGGAAAAAGTTATGGATGCGCTAGAATGTTTCTCTTGACTTCTCTATAAAGTAATTGCTTGTATCATGCATTGATCAATTAGGGAATGATATTATCTTTAGGAAATATTCTTTATGTATATGACAATCAATTTGTCCACTAGCAGTAACATGCCGATATTGGTAATTATAATATTTCTAATTGGTACTCCCTCCGGTCCTAAATATAAAACTACTTTGACTTTTTTTTGTGGAAGTTAAGGAAGCAAATTAGACTACTAAATTATAACATTTGTCACATGAAATTAGATTATAGGTTAGTTTATAAGTAGAATAAATTAGTTTTGAGGAAAAATATTTTTTTTGGACTGAAACTACTTTTTTTTTACTGCAAAAAAAGTCAAAAAAGTCAAAGTGGTCTTATAATTAGGACCGGAGGGAGTATATGCTTCTAAGGGTGTGTTTGGATTAGTTTTTGGTGAATAGTTTCTAGAGAAAAAGTTACAATGGTGACTTTAGAGAATAGGTTTTGGAAAATAACTTATGAAAAAGTAAGAAAAAAATAGCTTTGGGAAAACCATGATTTTTGACTCAGACTATGGTTTTGAGGGTTAAAAGCTATTTTATAGAAGTTGAGAGTATTTGGTTATTTTGATGTTGAAACCATGCTTTGGGTCCAACCATAGTTTCAAAAGTGAAACCAAACACTGATAGAAATTGCCCTCTTGTAGTTGTAAGATGTGACACATTGACAATAATCCCATGAAATCATATAATTTTGATTGTATTTTTAAACTATTAATTGACACTAGTTGATAGACCAGATAGTAGAAATATTTATTTAACAACTTTTTCTTTCTTTCCTAATCACATGTAATGGCTTCCTGCTTGCATCTCTATACAATAAAAATGCCTTATCCAACTAGGTGAGGTCGGCTACATAGATCGCACAACACCAATGTCCTCTATCAAAAACCAAACCTATGGATAAATTATTAGTAGAGAAGTGTTGCTAAATAACTTCACTAAGTGTTCTCTTTGGTTTTCCTCTCCCTCGTTTTAAAAAACTCCAAATTACGTGATCATCACTAGCGCATCTAATAGCCTTCTTTGAACGTGTCACTTGTGTAAGTGTAATATTGAAAGAATTAAAAAGTAGTTAGAGTTAAATACCCTATATGCCATTAGAGCTTACGAACTAACTAGGATCAGGAGCCTATAAATATAAGGGCTCTTACATTTGTAAATCAGATTGTTGATTTTTTCTCTCTTCTCTGACTTTGCTCTATATATTTTTCTCTTCTCTAAATCTTCTCATCTTCTTCTTTTGCCTTCCAATTTCTCTCCTTCTTTCCTTCTATACTATTTTGTACTAATTACAAAGCAGCATCAGTGGTATTAGAGCATATTCTTTCCTTGGTGTTTTCGCAAGATTCTCTCTGGTTAGTTGATGGTTTGCACTTGATCCCAAAATTGAAGAATGTCATAAGAATGGTTTCAAGCGATTGAACAGATTTTGCTTTCGATTGATCAACTTCAAGATTTGATAATTGGGATCAATACACACTTGGATAATCTACATCTAGACATTCAACAAACCTTTACTCAACAACTAGATAGGCGTAATGGGCATGACCATCAACCAAGGTAGACGCAATTCTTGAAGCTTGAATTTCCAAGGTTTGATGGTAGTGATATTCTCTCTTGGCTCCTCTGATGTGAATGTATTTTTGATTTCAACTAAACCCTAGAGGAAAATAAGGTAAAGATTGCTCAATTCACTTGGATAACAAGACGTTTCAATGGCATCGGGCTCTTGAACGGTGACTCCAAGGACGACTTCCGATTTGGGAGGACTAGGCCGTTCTTTTGCAAGACATTTTTGGGCCTCTATTCAATACTTTTATGAGCAATTTCACACACCTTTATTGTTGCAGATCCTTGAAGGGAAGGATCATCTTTAGGAGGGGGTATTGCTGTGTAAGTGTAATAAGTAGTTAGAGTTAGTTACCTATACCCTGTTAGAGCTTAAGGACCAACTAGGATTAGAAGCTAAAAAATATAAGGGCCCTGACATTTGTAAATTAGATTGTTGATTGATGAATACACACTGGATAGTTTTTCGCTCTTCTCTAACTTTGCTTTCATAGAATTTTCTCTTCTCTAAGCCCTCTCATCTTCTTCTTTCTGCCTTCTTCCTATTTCTTTCATTTTTCCATTTATAATTACAGAATCATACCCTTTAAAGCCTAACATTTACTATCATATAACATTGTTGATCTTATAGCTATGCGATAAAACTTCCTTTTTACCTTATTTGATACTTCTTGATCACAATCTTTTGTCCATTTAAACCATCCAACTTAAAATCCTATGATTAACATCTCCATCAATTTCACAATCTCTCTGTATAATTGATCGAAAATATCGAAACTTTTTATACTTGAGGGATAATTCACTCGTTTAATTTAACCACAATATCACTTCTAACTTGTTTCTTATCAAAGCTATAATGCATATAATTTGTTTTGCTCCTACTTAGGCGAAAACCTTTTGATTCTAGGTCCTTCTTCTTAACTCAAGTTTAAAGTTAATCTCCTTCCTTGACTCGGCCAAGAGGACTATATGATCGACAAAAAGCATGTACTTTGGGATTTCTTCTTTGATATGTTAGAATGTAAAAAACTAGGCTAAACAAATAAGGACACAGAGATGAACTCTAATGTAATCCAATTCTTATTGGAAAGTCCTTTGTTTGCCCTCCAATCGTTTTGACACTGGTCATTTCCCCCTCATACATATTTTGATATACTCAACACGCTCACCTTTCTTGTCTAAAGCTTTCCAAAGTATTTGTCTTGGCATGCTGTCATAAGCTTTTTCCAAGTTAATGAAAACCATATGCAAGTTTTTTCCTTGGCTTCAATGCCTTTCCATTAAGGCCCCTAGTAAATCAATTGCTTCCTTAGGGGACCTTCCTGGCATGAAATCTAATTGCCTGCATCTTTATGTTCTGAAAAATATATTCTAAATACCATAGGGAAACTCTTGGAACAGAAGCTCTAGTGGCGACTGATTAGACAATGTTGTGGGTTGACTTCCCCTTTTATTCCTTACTTCTTTTGGGTCAGTAGGGATGTTCAAGTGCTTTTTACTATGTGCTATTGAGGTGTTTGAATACCTAATTAATGCTATAACCAGCAGTTTTATACGAATTGGTCATGCCTTTAGCTTTTCTGCATGCTTGTTTTTTTGTTTGTCAATAACATTATAAATCTGATCTGGGTGGAGTTTATTCTTGAATTACATGGATCTTAGAGGTGCATCACACAATATTAATATTTTCATTTTATGTTTATAGCACTTTTGGGTTGCAATCTCAATGGTCTTCTTTGTTGCTGCTACAGTCTTCACACTCTTAAAACTGTGTGGTAATTTCTTGTCTTTGATTCTAGCTGATGAATTTATTGTGAACTCTATATTTCCTTTTTTATCTCCCCGATCATAACAAAAATACGCTTCAGTTTTGTGGACTTTTCTATATAAACAAAAGGAATTTCCTTTCGATTAAATGCCCATGTATGAACTAAATTTTTTTCTTGATAAACAAAAGGGATTTCCTTTCAGTTAATTGCCCATATATGAACCCAAACTAAGTAAATCTGTTTATCTGGACATAAACAACTAAGCACAATTATTTCATTTTCTCAGACATTAATGAGTAGCATGGTCAGTTTTAAATATTTTATTATACCAAAAAAAAAAAAATTTAGAACTTAGGTCAATTTTATATTAAAAATACCACCCTGACAACAGACAATACAACAAAAGTATTTACTTATATTCAAGCAATCAAAGATCCATCGATACAAAGATATGAAGTTTCTTTTGTTGATACAGATGTGGTCATTAGGAGAAATACAGAACGTGTCATGAATTTTGTCCATTTCAGAACCTGCTATGACACATCTATGTGGCTTATTTTACTTTTTGGTGTCTCTTGAACATACACAATTAACTTATTTTATATTCGAATACTCATCTTAATATAGGAATTTTCGTTATTCTTGTCTAATCTAGGTGATGTAGGTGCTCTTGGCTGGTGGGACTTGTTCATAAACTTTGGGTAGGATTTCCATCTTTGTTCTGGTTGACATTCTTTGCAAATTTTGTGTGATGTTTTGGTTGACCTTTCTTACTGCAGTATTGCCGAGTGCTTTTCCTTTCTTGTATGTACAAAGTGGTCAAATCCAATTATTCATAGAAATTCTCGCTCAAGAGAAGCCAGTTCATCTTCTAGTACAATTAGATATCTTGATCGGAATAGTGGCGTAGTAGTTTCGTCAGAGGACAATCAACATCAGGGGAGAATGTGTGGCCTACAAGATATAGGAGGTCACTTTATGAAGGTTCCAGTCATTGGATTCCAGATTCTTCTGTGCATGCGTTTAGAGGTAAGCCATTAATATGTGTTCTTGGCCAGTTATTAAGATACTGTATTGAGAGATGTTACTTGTTTAAATTTCAGGGAACACCTGCTAGTGCTAGACATATACCACTTTTATTTCTCTTCTCCCCTCTTTTTCTGCTACAAGGTGCTGGTGTACTGTTTGCTGCGTCTAAATTGGTGGAGAAAATTATACTTCTGCTACGTAGTGGAGCTGGTGGGGGAATATATTTTGGATTTTCTTCAAGGGCTCATGATTGCTTGGGGTTTTTGCACCATGGTTCAAGGTAATGAACTCCTACTAAACATGATAAATCCATTGTAAATGTCTATTAGTGCAGAAGTAGAAGCTTTCCTGAAGTTGTAATCATGCTGAATTACCTTATGCATGTCATTACTGTTGGCTGCATCTGACAATTCTTAGAAGCAGGTTATTGGGGTGGTGGTCCATTGATGAAGGGAGTCGAGAAGAACAGGCACGATTGTTCCAAGAGAGGGCATCCGGGTAAGATTTATTTCGTTTCGTTTGTTATATTGTATACATGACCGCACACACTTATGTATCAGAGGATTCATTTGATACTGGATCAATAAAAGTCATTCTTAGACCATTGGATTACATTTTTTTTTTTGGGACCCTTTTCTTTTGCAAAATCCACTGTAAGATTTAAAGCTCTTAACATTTATATCATCCTCACAAAATTTTTCATTCATCCATCTTTTTAAACATATAACATGCATTTCAATGGAAAGAAAGTATTAACTAAAGAAGGGTTGCATTCTCAAAGCTATTTAGTTTTTATATATTTTGACATGGAAATCAGTGTAGTCACAATTTCTAATCCAAAGATGGATTGATGAAAATAACTTCCTATAATGAAATATTAAGAATGTAAAAGTGTTAAATTCTTACAGTGGTGTCAATTGACCTCTCTTCATGTGTGTATTTATACTACAATGTGATTTCTTTGCTGTCACATACATGTTCATGCAATGTCATTTCTATGAGCAAGTTTTCACTTGTTGGTAATATTTGGCAATCTATTATAGAAATATAATAAGACTAGGACTTAGTTATAAGTTGGTTGGTCCTAATGCCATGTCAGCATATTTGTTAGGAGAGTTAGAGCCTATAAATCTGATTGCTCCCTAATCCATTGTACAATTTACCGCATTTGTGAAATAACAGTTTTTCAGATGTTCTTTGGTTTCTCTGTGATTTCTCTGTTTCTCTCTTCTGTTTCTTCTATTTCCCGCTTCTTTCCTCTTTCTTGATCTCATTACATGACACAATCTGTCTGAAAATAGTTGTACACATTTGTAGAAATACAAAATCTACTAATAGGATTTCTCCTGATTGCAGTAGAGTTAAATCTTAGTAGATGACAAAAAAAGTCTTGGTAGAACCTTGATGGAATTCTCTTGGGAACTGAAACAGTATGATGACTTGGCTTTGATGGTTATTGATAGTAACTGCCTTGTAGAAAATTTTCAACTATTGGTGTTAAAGTGCATCGTGTTTCATATCCCTTGGAAGTTTTATTTTCCCATAGCCACAGAAGTCAGGAGGCTTCTATTATGATATCACAGCTACCTTTTGCTAACTAGTGGTTTATGGCGCTCCTGATATAAACATAAACACAATCAAACTTCAATTTTTGGCTGAGTAATTTCCTTGTGTCTTTTTTTTTTTTTTTTTTTTGGTTGGCTGGGGACTGGGATAGAATAAAATTTTACTTCCTCAGCTTGGTCTGTATATGTAAATCAAGTTTATCAAATCGGGATACGAATTGTGAATCAAAAATCCTATTTTTGGAATTGTGAATCAAATCGTATCGTATATTGTAAGATTCATGATCAATTATTTAGGATGATATAACTGTAATTTTTCAATAAGAAAACGTTAAAAATTTGTAGATGTTAGCATTTTAATGGCAAATAACACTTTATATTTTATAAAACTAGCATTTAAAGAGTAAACATCATAGCAGTGAAACCAACATAATTTAAAAGAATAAAAGTTTTCTAGCATGGAGATAAAGATATATTGAAACGTATTGTGAATCGTAAGATTCATGATTGATTCTGGTTTGTATCTCATGTATCTCATGATTCAGATTAGATACATGCATATAAAAGATACATCAATAGATTCGTATCTTTTCGACCTATTTTCGAGTCGAATCGTAAGATATGAATCGAAATTCATAAGATTTTGACTACCATGATGTAAATAATGGCTATCACCTGAAATTTGTCAGGCTGTTTCTAGGGCAATTCATGTCTTTGACATGTGAGATCAACTTATTGATGTTATTCTGCTTTATTGGCTACAAAGTTTGGATTTTGAAGGTTGAATGCAAGGACCTTTTATAACCATTACATATTAACTTGTGTGTGCGTAGTTTTGCCTAAGTGTCTGATGGAAAATAATAGAAGTATTGTATTGATAACAACAATATATACCTTCCACAACAACAACAAAGTCTTATTCCACTAAGTGGGGTCGGCTACATGGATCGCACGACGCCATTGTGCTCTATCAGTAACTAAATTTTTAGATATATTATTTATTAAAAGATCTCGCTCTACAACTTCATTGAGTGTAAGCCTCGGTCTCCCTCTTCCTCTCTTAATCGGACTCCAGACTGTTTGATCTACCCTCCTCACTGGCGCATCTAATGGCCTCCTTTGTACATGTCCAAACCACTTCAAACGATTTTCTACCATTTTCTCACTGATAGGTGCCACTCCAACTCGTTCGCGTATATGATCATTCCGAATCTTATCCTTTCTTGTGTGACCACACATCCATCTCAACATCCTCATTTCAGCTACCCCCATCTTATGTTCATGTTGACCCTTCAAAGCCCAACATTCACTACCATATAATACTGCTGGTCTTATAGCAGTGCGATAAAACTTCCCTTTTACCTTATACCTTCCACAGAGTATAAATCTAATGGAGGTAGCCTAATACAAGGAATAAAAGACAGAATCAAGAAGAAACATAAAGAAGAACAAGCACAAGGAATGCATTCGAGAGGCACCCCAACTCTCACTCCAAAATCCTCATGCCCTTTCTCACAATAGGAACCCCTGTTATATAACCTTTTCTCTCCCTAACCGTCACATAAAATCAAGAAACAAAAAACCGGACCGGACCGGCCGGTTCAACCGTGAACCTGCCATTGGCATAAAAAGCGGGGGGGACCTTTGACCCGGGGTTAACCCGGACGACCCGGCCAAGACCCGGGTTGAACCGGTCACTTTTTTAAAAATATAATACTTTTATTGTTACTCTTAATATTTATATTTTAATCTGTGAATTGTAGAATAATATTTATTTTCACGTGTAATCAACTAATATTTTCTTTTTTCCCTATATAGAAACATTAAAATATTCATATTTGATTAATCATGCATACCTATCTACATTTACATTTTGATATTAGTGATTATTAATGTTAATATCAATAAAATTTTATTATTTTAATATAACCGGTTTGACCCGGTCCGACCCCGGTTGGACCTTTGACCCTTGAACCAGTTCCTCGTCCGGTTGGATGCCCGGTCCGGTTTTTTGAACCTCGTATAAAATACCACAAATGCCCTCACTCACATGATTCTCAACGCACATGCTAATATTACCCGTGTGTCCATCATTACCCCCGCCATGAAGAGCCACCTTGTCCTCAAGGTGATAAAAGATGAAGGTCAGTTTCTGTTTCTTGACATAAATGCTCTTGACCCAAGTCCCCACCAAATCTGTAAAGGTGGTGATCACAATTTTGGCTACCTTGACAAATATTAACACCTCTTCAATCATATTCACAAGGAATCGGCACATTCCCAGCCAACAATACATGCCACACGCTGCAATAAGTGGCATCTCTGCAATTGTAGTTCCAGGCACTTGCAATGAGTCTAAAAATATGAGAAGTCCAGCAACAAAATGTCTTGACTGGGCCTACCGGTTCTGGGAATACTTTGGTGCCTACACATCATTGATAAAACAATAATACGATATTCTCCATCCGTAGTGATTAAATCCCAACTGCTTCCCTTTAACACAAAGTCCAGTGGCCATAAACCCCCCTTCTTAATTGTCATTTCAGCTAGCACAGAATCATGAGCACTATGAACAATCCATTCAAGTGAATAATATGGCTTGCTCAATGCTACAAGTAGGAGCAAAACCAATCCCTTCCTATTCATTGATTCAGCTCCCATGAATTCACAAAGCATTAACCCCATGAAATCAGAAAGCATAAACCCCTTCTTACTCCCTTTCACTTGACGATCCCACTCGGTCAAGTGAATCAAGCCCTTCCTATTCATTGTGTCAGGGCATAGACCAGACTTGCCCGTTACTTTCTTGTCAATGGAATATTGTCCTTCTTTCTCAATTTTAGTCACTAAAAGGTATCGCGCTTCATGAATATACCTCAATAAGCATAACAATTTGAGGACTCGAACAAGGGACCATAGTGGGGCATAATCAAAACACCTAAGCAAGACCTTCCAACCCTCCCTTTCTGCTCCAGTGAAATTTAAGTACCCAATTAGCCTCATCATATTCATTCTAACGTGGGAAGCCAACTCTCTCTTGTCTGTCCAAGTGGATTTTCTCCCCCATCTCTAATTTTCTCACCTTACTCATGTAAAACAATAGTGGAGGTCTCCAAGAATCGTATAAGAATGAAGCCATACCAGAAAACTTAAATCCAGTAGCGCCGAGTACCAAACAGAGAACTCCATAAGCCTCATTAACGGAGGGATAATCAGCCGTTTCTCCAGCGTCTTCAACCTGCACGAGTAGCCTAATCCTTGCCGTCAACGATGCAAACAGTGGGTTCAAGAAGAATACCTTCATTCCTGCATCTGTCCACATTTCTGTTCGCTGGGTAATGGAAGTTGCAGAGTAGGTGATTAAATGGGTCAACATCTCATCACAACCAGGCCCACATGATTTATATTCCCAAATAAATTTAGGGCTTCGTCCCCAATGGGCCTTGCTAACCCGAACCAAAACCCAGTTGCCTTTGAAGCTTTCTTCAACCGCTCCTATCTTTGAGGATACAAAAAACAGAGGCTGGTCCCAGCGGCTTGCTTCGGATGCGAAATCTTTCGCAAGAACGTGCTCCGTATAATCAACGCTAATTTCAGCTTCCAATGGTCCACAAATGGTAGCCAACTTCATCAGCTCATCTGATTGAACCCCATACATTGTTGGAGCAACATATTCGGCCATGAACGCAAGCTCTGTATCGACCATTCCAATGACTATACAATTAACTCCTGAATCTGGCTCAATTCTGCACAACTGATATTTCTTCGCCTCTGATAGCTCATCCTTAACGCTAGCATCGTTATCTTCGGCTTGAATTTCAGATTGGCCATGTTCTCCAACTTTAACAACCTGTGTAGTCATGTGAGAGCCCTTGAGAGCCAAAGAGTCATCAACTTGATTCTTCGGTCCCTCCAAGCTCTTATTTGACCGCAAATCAGTAAGTAATTCAGCCATTAAGGATTTAAGGATAGCCACATCGCATTTCACAGTGGCCATGTCTGTGCTTATGCGCTCAATGTTCTGCTCAACCTTGAGCATACGTGAATCGAAAGCGTCGAGTCTGATCTCCATGTATTTACTTTCCATTCCCTGGAACGTAGTGCTCTGATACCTTTGATGGAAAATAATAGAAGTATTGTATTGATAACAACAATATATACCTTCCACAGAGTATAAATCTAATGGAGGTAGCCTAATACAAGGAATAAAAGATAGAATCAAGAAGAAACATAAAGAAGAACAAGCACAAGGAATGCATTCGAGAGGCACCCCAATTCTCACTCCAAAATCCTCATGCCCTTTCTCACAATAGGAACCCCTGTTATATAACCTTTTCTCTCCCTAACCGTCACATATAAAATACCACAAATGCCCTCACTCACATGATTCTCACCGCACATGCTAATATTACCCGTGTGTCCATCAGTGTCACATTAAATGGTTCAATGATCTCCTTTTTACCCTATTTTCCACTGTGCAGGTATAACACTTTCGGTGGTTATCCTCCTGATGTTGTTAAGAAAATGCCAAAAAAGGATCTTGCCGAGGAGGTGATATTAGTTTTTGTAACATATTTGTATATAATATTTATGATGGTAAATTTGACCCTAAGCCTAATTATTATACAGGTTGGCTACTTGTATAATACTCCTTTCAGTCCTAATTATGAGATCAAATTGACTTTTTTTGGAGAAATTAAGGATGCAAAATAAACAATTTTAAATTGTTTATATTCATCTTTTTTCCTCAAAACTAATTTATTTTACTTATAAACTAACCTATAAGCTAATTATATATAGTATATATTACAAGGTAGTGGTCTAATTTGTTCCCTTAATCTCCACAAAAAAAAAAAAAAAAAAAGTGAACTTGATCTTATAAATAGGACCGGAGGGAGTACTTCTGCTGATTTTAGTTCTTTATGTTCATCTATCTGTTTACTAGGCATGAAACTTCACAAAACAACAGTAAGCAATTCTATTAATTGCTGTGCTCACTTTTTCACATCAGGTTTGGAGACTCCAGGCAGCTCTTGGAGAACAAACAGAAATTACAAAATATAGTCAACAGGAGTTTGAAAGACTCCATAATGTATAATTTCTATCTTTGAGGAGTACTACCTATTTGCTCTATCTTTGATGAGTACTACCTATTTGCTTGTGTGCGGTGTACATGTTGAAGTTTCTTGCATGATGTATTAACAAACTCTCTATGGGGTCACCATATGCAATTTAAGATGTTTACATGGCGAACGAGAGTGCAAATCAGTCTTGCCACCTCGGATTTTGTTTGATTAATTCTAAGCCTCTGCAAGCAATTTGTTTGATTAATTCTAAGCCTCTGCAAACAAGTTGTATATTCATTTGCTGATAATATTATGTAACTGTTAGTATTTTGTTTTATTTAAGATACAACTTTGTTTTGATTTGTGGATCAAAGTTCCATTATTATGATAGCGAGCATAAATGATTTTTAGGTTGACGATAAAATAAACCTTCCAAGATGCCTTGTGTATGATATTGATGGACCCGTAACTGATGGGTTCTTAACTAATGGGTTCATTTAGTCAATGCGTGATGCTTGTATAATTTATCTAGGACGGGAAATGAGCTCGCACATGAGTGTCTCTAAAACGTGCCAGAACAAATTCATGTAGAATACAGGAAGAAGGATGGGGATAATGATGGATGAAAAGAAAAAAAAATGGAGAGAATAGAATGGGTATTCATGTTTGTTAATATCATCTGGTCACATGATTCTCACTGCTCTTCGTGGTTTCATTGCCCCAATCTTCTATTTATTATTCTGTCACATTATGTAAATGACTAACCTTTATGATTATATATCTGTTGCATGGATCAGGAGAAAGTGTTGTGCAGAATTTGTTTTGAGGGGGAGATTAGCGTTGTGTTGCTACCTTGCAGGCACCGAATCCTCTGCAGGTACTTTAAGTACATTATTGTGCCTTTTTATGATTTCTAAGGATTCGTTTAGTGTGCAAAATTGAAAGAAATATAATGGAAAAATTTATCGAGGACTAAAAAATTGTTGTCCTTCCCTTGACTTTTCACCGGTTTGTATTGAAAAAGGATATATTCTGTTAAAAATGAATATAAAAGCATAGTAGACGTTTAAAAACAAAAAAGGGAATATCATATCAAGTATTGTACTGATTAGGCTGGAAGACTTTTGTTCCTTGCATTCAAATGTTGTTCTTATGTATAATCATGATGACTTGCAGCGCTTGCTCTGAGAAGTGTAAGAGGTGCCCAGTTTGCCGGGTCTCAATTGAGGAGCTATTACCTGTATATGATGTTTAAGTCTTAACTCGGCTAACTTTTTGTTCAAGACCGTGTAAGAAAGGGCACTTAAGTATGAAAGAGTTTTAACAGGATGGGTATGTGGTATAGTTTTGGCAGCGACGATGATGCAACACAAAGTGTTTGTCTAAATTAACTCGTAAAAGACGCGAGGAGAAATCACCATACAAATGATGCCATGGAATTTGATTTTACCCTCGTTTGTAATTTGTATATATTGTATATACTAGATTCTTACATGCCATACTAATGCGATTGATGGTCATGATGAGTTGTAGCTTTTTGTGATTGGATGAATAGGTTGGTTGTAAGTTTGTTCTGGCACATGACATTTGGTGTTCAATTGCGGATTCTTGTATAGAATTTTAATCTAGTTGAGTGTTGAAAGATTCAAATAAGCATTAATTTTTTCCCATTTATAATAAAGGAGGCATCTTTAACAAATCTATTCCAGTTCATCAACCTTTTCGTCTCCAAGATGGGAATGGGTCTCTCCGTACTGGGATTTTCGTCTCACCAGTGCTTGGGTTTCTGGCACCTGTCCCTTCAGTATGGGCCAGAGGGGTTGTCGCGTTAAGGTCTCTTGCTTCTTTGAGTCTATCAAATGTTGCTTTGATCTGTGGTGTGAGGTTTAGGGAAGTGTTATGATCGAAGGCCTGGTGAAGATTTGAGTTTTCTTAAGCCTTTTCCTGACCTAATGTTATGGTAGTGTTGATAGAAAGATGAAGAAGAGGATAGGAGAATAATAAAACAACACATACAAGAGAGGGACGAGAAAAGGAGAGGAAAGATATAGAGAAAGAGTTCAGGTTTGAGTATACCTGGTTCCTGTCCATTGTCCATCACTTTTAGATGGATGACAGATGCAGATGAAGAAAACAAGAGGGAGAGGGGAAAAGGGATTAGGAAATTTGAGTCTGTAAGCTATGAACCCCTTGTGAATAGTGTTTTGAGTCTATAGACGAAGAGAAGCTGTATAAGAACGTTCAGCTTGGTAGAATAGTACTCCCTCCTGTCTTAAATATAAGATCACTTTGACTTTTTTTTGTTGAAGTTAAGGAAGCAAATTAGACCACTAAATTATAACATATGTCACATGAAATTAGATTATAGGTTAGTTTATAAGTAGAATAAATTAGTTTTGAGAAAAAATAATTTTTTTTGGGACTAAAACTACTTTTTTTTTTTTACTGGAAAAAAAAGTCAAAGTAGTCTTATAATTAAGACTGGAGGGAGTAATATATTAGTTATATAAGTGGAGATAAAAAAAGATAAGTAAAATTATTTGAGTAAAAAAATTATCCAAACACAATTTAATAAGTAAAATAAATTATGGAATAATGGAAAGATTTAAAAAAAAGTAAAAAGAGATAAAAAAAAAAAAAGATAAAGATGAGAACCAAGAGGGAAATGCAAAAGTAATGATATGAATAAATTAAAGGGCCACCTGACTCATCTAGTAGTCACGTGCGTGGGAGTGGGAGCTATATATAAAGCATGTCCCTATTGATACCCTTCCTTTTTTTTTGGTCTAAAATAATCTCAAAATAGGTTGAAAGAACTGAAAAACAATAAAAAGATATCTATAAATTATACCACAACATAAAACATTGAAAAAAAATGTGATTATACGGTTTTGACAAGAATATTCATGTGATTATACGAGGATTTTATATATAGATACATCATGCAAAATAGACAAAAGTGTGAAAAAGAAAAGGTAAAAAAACAAAAGACGATATGAAAATAAGATTTTATGGTTAATTGTATGTTTATTGTGATGGAAACGAAAATTTTCTGGTCATTTATGTATGCTCCATAAGAATGTCCTGAGACAACTCCAGGAGTTATTGTTTGGTTTGAAATATGATTTTGTGGAAAATCAAAGGTATGTTATATATAGGTAGTTTGTGAAAGGTATCTTGTGGAAATGAACTTATGCTATTATAGATATGTGAAAATAGAATTGTGAAAAGAATAGTAGAGTTTTCTATATTTTTCACCATGAACTATTCATGAGATATGAGTACTTGCGAGATCAAGTATATGAATGTGTTTCGTATTGTGTTAAAGTGTTGTGGTCTAGTATAAAGACTTACTTTTTGGATTCGTAAACCCCAAAGGCCAAATGTTTGTTGGTTTTAGGGCATGTTTGGATTATTTTTTTGGAAAATGGTTTTTAGAAAAAAGGTAGAAAAGTGCTTTTAGATAATAGATTTTAAGCAAAACAATTTTTCTTAAAAAAGGGCTTTTAATAAAATGAGAGTATTTGGATAATTGTTACCAAAATAGCTTTATTGTGTATTAAGTACCAAAACGGACATTATCTAATGTGGTATTTACATAAGGAAAATTTTGTTTATGATTAGACAACTAATAATATATGGATTTAAAAATTTACTGTTGAGACGTAACTAATTTTTAGATATTAATTTTTTTGACCGACATTTTAAGACATTAATTATGCTTAACAAAATTATTCATTTTAAAATTGTTTAGGACCAATATATTATTTGTAAAATAATTTTTATAAAAATGAAATTTCATCTCAAACATTTTGAACATCTAATTTTATAATAAATAACTAAATTTAAATATTTTTAAAATAAAATAATTACATTAATCAATTTTATAATATAATAAAATAGTTCTATATATATAAGAATAAATTTTAGTGACTTCAATCATTTTTAAGAGAGTATGAAAAAACACAAAAGTGGAAGAAGCTAAGGGTATATTGGGAAGAGCAATCATGAAAATCATAATGATGGTTTTAGTAAACATTGAAGCACAAAGGGGGGGCGCCGGGGGGGGGGGGTGGCTTTTTCCATAACCATTGTTTGAACCCAAAAAAAAAAAAATTTCTTCAAAATTTCAGCATGTTCAGCAGCCTTATTTTGAAACCATGGTTTAAAACTCTAAAAATGCTTTTTAGAGCTACTCAAATAATAATTAATAAGTCTATATGGTCTGGATTTTTATAACCATGATAATCTCTTTTCTAGTATGGCTTGGTATAATTGGGTCATATGTGGGTTTTAATAACCATGTTAGTCTCTTATCTAACATGGTTAAGTTTTACCAAGTATTCATAAAGCCTTATTTAACCATATTAGCGGGTTTCTTTTTCTAATATGGTTATTGATTATTGTTTTACGTTGATTTTTTATGAATATGTTAGGGTTTTTTTTCTAACATGGTTGACTTTTGTCAATGATTATGTGAAATATTTTAGGGAAAATTATTAGTTTGATCATTATAGTTTTGACACAATTATAACTTAGTCCTTATATTTTAACTCGGTTCAACTCAATCCCTATACTTTTGACTCAGTTGTAACTCAATCCAAATCCATATGCTTTGACTCATATAAATCAATTCCTGTATTTTAGAAAATAAAATGAAAAAAAATAGTTTCTCAATCCCCATATTTTTTTTTGATGTTATTAATTAGGTCTCTATAATTTTATTTTATTTTTTGAAATAACTCCCTATTATTTAAAACCCATGGTATAAAGATAATTTCATATATTAAATTTATATGAATTAAAATAATATGAGTATACATAATTGATTCAAATAAAAATGTATTGAAAAATGGATATTTTTCATTTTACTTTACTTGTAGATTGATTTATTGAATGCTTCATTGATTTCAAAACTATGGATTGTTGTAATGATAAATTTGTCTATAAAAATATAGTAAATTTAGTGGACTTGAAGTCTCATATTTATTCTATCATAATATTCATATATCTTGTTTATATTGCATGTTGCTCTATAATTTTTTTAGCAAAATTAAGTTCTTTTTTGAAGGACCAGAAGAAGTATTGAGTAATAACATTACCATGTCTCGAACCCAAAAACCCATAGAACATCAACACAGAACGTACCACAAAGCCATGAAATACATCTTGGTGATTTTTAGAATAACTTTGTTGCCATTTTCACATTGCACAAGAAAAATGGGGCATATATTGGTAAGTCAACTTGTCCAAAAGATATGATATAATGGAAGAATATACTTAAAAATGTTATGGACTGCACCATGTTTAGTTCGGTTAAAAGAGAAATATGTTCAACAAGCATTGAAAATCTGCTCTTGAAAAATCAGCATACCCTATTCAGATAAGATGACACATAGATTTTATCAGAAGGAGTAAACGAAGAAAGTGAAGATTATGTTGTACCTTTTTTTTCTTAACCAAAGTTTTGACCATAAGGTTCCTAATAAAATTTTTAACAAGACAATTGCAACATGTATTATGTACCTTTTTTCATCCACTACATTTTCGTCTTTCTAGTTTTATCCTAATAAGATTGTAATGAGTGTCAATGTGACATTCTAGATTTTAATTTAAAGATCAATTGTGGTTTAATAGTGATTGATTGAGATTATTGGTCTAATGAATGGTTTTTAAGGAATAAATAAATAACCGAGGGGAATGGGATTGAAGTTAGTTCAAAACTAACAACGATGGCAACCCAATATCTGTTATTGGTGATCCCATTAAGGAGGTTCAATGGATAAGAACAAGTCGTCTGTTAGTTTTGTTAATACTAAAATAAATTGTTAGTCCCTTTCTATGGTCCAAGAAAATGTTAGAATACATTTTGATGAGGTTGAACAAATGCTTTTAATGATTTCAAAATCATTCGGGATTGTGTGCTCATTGCAAGTACATTTAATGAAATCACGTAAGATTTGCTTTCTTAAACATACTTTTAATCACCATTAACAAACATCAATAGCAGTTTTAGCAGCTATGTTAGGAAAAAGGAATTAATTTAATAAAAATAGCTAACATAATTAGAAAAAAACATTTCCATAATTTCTATATATTTTTAATTCAACAGTATAACCATGATAGGAAAAATAGACTTTCAATCACAACATAAACTATCATGGTTAGAAAAAGAATTTGACTTAATCAAGAGAAAATTCATGTTAGAAAAAAGATTACATTGCTATCATGGATATAAAAACATCAAGTAGATCCCAAACCATTATCCATGTTAGAAAAGGAGTTTCTTATCATTTCACACTAACATGGATAAATAAGCACACCTATACCATGATAGAAAGACAACACTCTACCATAGTAATTAAAAGAAGCAATATAAATCATATGCACCTTCCAACCTCAATTGAATCTCATCAGACTAGATACTAAATCATCCATAATTTATCATAAAATAACGTCCTCAAAGTAAACATAAAAGATCAACAACCAGCCAATAGTAGAAATTGCCGGAATTGGACCAGTCCCAAAAGACATAATAACCAACGAAATATTCCAAAATAAAATACCACCAAAAAGGAAATCCCAATTCAAATATAAAAGACAACAAGCTAGAATCCAAACCGAAGCATGATAAAATGCATGCCTAATGTGGTAATGCGATCCTGTCCTGATGGCCCAGAATAACTCACTGTTTCAGTTAGAAGTTCCTAGATCCTTCCCCTGACCGCCTACACCGCTATTAGAACCTGTACACAACAATACATAGGTATGCAATACCAAAAATTAGGCACTTGGCCTATCCAATATTTCCAGAATATGTACATGCATTAATTTCAAAATCAATATATATATCTCAGTTCTAAATATGCCAAACCACAACTTATGCCAGTTCAAAATAAGATTTCATAGGACATTGTATAACGAAAATAATAATTTCAACATTCGCTTTCACATCTCATATAATTGTCTAATCATAATAATTTTCAAATCACTTATATTACACACACACATAGAAAAGCAGAAAGCGGTTACCCGGTAGCTAGCGTAGATCTCATAATAGCGCAACTTCTCCCGTGCTAACTTAGCACAAATCAGACTCTACCAATAGGGAGCTTCATTACTTCTGGACTAATGCACCATACATTGATCTTACCGTTGGAAAATACGTGTTAGATGCCTTTAAAGTTTCAAGACGATCCAACGATGGATACTTTTGCAACTTTTGATTTAAATATTAGGGTTTTGTTTCTAGCAAACCAGAAAAAACTTGTACTGTACGCCTAATTAATCACATACTAAGGCTTTGATTCACATTCTGACCATTCACAATTACAAATGGGGTGTTTCTTGTTAGCTGACCAAATTTGAAGACGCTCCAATGTGGAAACTGTCGTAACTACTGATTTAATTATTAGGGTTTTGTTTCTAGCGAATCAGAAATAACTGGTACTCTAAGCCACATTAATCCCATACTAAAACTCCGATTCACAATCTAACCATTCATAATAAAAAATAGGATGTTTTTAGCTAGTTGACAAATTTGAAGACGATCTAACGGCAGACCAATCGTAAACCTCAATTTACCACAGTTACTATGAGTTTGTGCAAAATTAGAGCAAGGGAAAGAAGAAGATGAAGATGGAGATCGGGTTTGGAGAGAGCAATGGTGATGGTGAGAAAATGATGATGATGATGAAAAAGAGATAGGTGGCGGCGAAATTTAATAATAAGGAATGAAGAAATTACGGTTTTGAGGGGAATGACTAATTCTCCTATGAACTTAAGATATTTTTTTCTATAAGGGAAGTAGATCATTTTTCTTTTCTATTTTTTTATTTCCCTTTAAATTCTCAACATAATCTCCTAATTATTTTCAGCCTACTTATCCTCTGAAATTAATCCTCATCAATAAATCTTAAGTCACGTAGAAATTTCTCCTTTTACCATAAATCTCCCCAACTAATTTCCATAAACTCTTCAAATTCAAATTCAAATTATTCAAATTAAATCCTCAAATTCAAATTACATACTTAACTATCTTTCTTAAAATAAAGAAGATACTAAGTGTAACATCCCAATTTTTGTTCATAAGACATAAAGTGATATTTATGAATGAATATCTTACCCTAAATGAAATTTAGGAAATACTATCTAAATAGGAAAAATATATCTAAAATAATACATCAAGGAGAGAGTTGTAATACTGAAGATGAAATCCTGAGCGGTAAATCAGGTAACTGATTTTCTTATCTGTCGTGCATATCAGTATATGTTTGTGAGTTTTTGCAAATTATATTATTATATGAAATTTCTATCTTTTTATATTATAAATTGTTTTATGAATTGTTTTTATGAAAAACCGTCTTGTGGGACATTATTTGTAAAAGAAATATGTTTTGATGTTTTATATAATGATAATTATGATATTGTTTTAGTATGTTAATTGATTGATTGTTATGAATCTTGAATGTTATAGAATTGTTGTGACTATGTTATATGATAGTTAAATATTTGAGCTTGAATGATTATGTTCATGAATATTGTCCTATGATTTGTGAGTTATAGTTGTGAAATATGCGTTCTATGATAACATTAGAGATAATAAGGATGTAGTTGATAGAGATGGATATTTTACCACGTGATGAGGCCGCCATTCGGAGCTCTTTAACTGGCCCAGTTGTAATCCACATATTCTATGAGGGTACGACGCCCCACTTATTCTATGAGAGGTTACTATGCCCTATTTGTTCTACCGCCTCACTTATTCTATGAGGAGCTGCAACATCGCACCTGTTCTATGAGGGGGACCCCATGGTCCGATTATGTAATCTATGGATTTGGCCATCCACTCCACATAATCGGTGAGCTTTTGGAGTAACCAATGACATGGGTAATTAACTTAGCCCATGGGTTTAGTTAGCGGGAATAAGGAGGATATAAGAGAGATTAATGATGGGGAGGTTATTGGTACTATGAGTATGATTAACATTAGGTACTACGATCTTATTTTTCCCCAAGTTCTATGATCTTAGATTAGTTGTGAACATGAATATTACTTTTAGTTTATTGATAAATATTTATGTATATGATTATATATATACATGTTTTATAACTGTCCCATCTAACACCTCGCAAGCATGTGCTGGTGTGTACGGTGGGTAGGATAGCCGGTTACTGAGGCAGTGGTCTCATCCCGTTATATTACCATTTTTTAGGTGAAAGATATAGAGAAGGGACGTCAGGGAAGGCTATGGAAGATTGAGATTACGCCAACTATGCTTACTCTCAGTTGTTATTTTCTGCATATTGCCACAATTATGACATCTCATGCATTTATTATAATTTATTTCTTATTTATTATTTATAAATTAATAAAGAGACTAGAGTATATGATATTAGGTTTCTAAGTAATATGACTTTGGGTACAATGAGTTATTGCATATGAACAATAAGTTGTTTTTAAATTATCACAGTTGCTTTTCATAAAGGAATTTCTCGAAAATGGTTTCAAAAATTATTAAGTTATGAGTAATTTTGGAAAGGACATTACAATACTAAGCCCCTAGAAATCCTCAACAACACTCAAATTCCCATAAGTTCGCCATAATGTCTCAAATTCATTATGAAAATCCTAAATAAAAACCACTAAACCTTAATTAATTTTTCAAGATGATACAAATCACCTCCATGAATATGGAGTGGGGCCTCTCCTATGAGATTGTGGCTAAATATCTAGAGCATTCGTTATGTACTAGGCATGCTCATGGTCATTTTAAGGGGCAAAACCGATGACGCTAACATCTGCTATTTGAGGGGAATAATCTGACTCTAAATACCTCTACTATACGCCAAAGGGAATTGGTTTTAAGTCCATATGACCACCAGCATTTCTGTGTACTATGTGTTATTGGTCGATTTAAGTCTAAAGGACCACTAGATACAATGGTTATACTCATGTGTAACTCAAGTAAGGGGTTTCATTTGACACATGTGGGGGATTGTTGGCAATTTTTAGTGTGTGTATGTGTGTCACAAGGAACAAGTCTCACATTATTTGTGATTGTGGGGATTTAAGTTATAAATGATCTTGGATTCATAGTGAGTCAAGAGGATGAATGAACTTGTACAAGAATTGGCCACTTTAGCTGAAATCCGACTAATATTATCCACACCTTGTATGCAAGTTAAAATGTGGACTAAACACTTATTTATTAGGATATATTTATGGAATACGAAATTAAAGTTTCTGAAACAAGAAATTACCAAGTTTTAATTTCATACAGTGGATGTTGAGGTTTTTGAATTAACAAAGGCTGATTTTTTGGATCACATTAAACGTGTATGTGGAGACAATGATATTACTCCCTCCGGTCCTGATTATAAAATCACTTTGACTTTTTTTATAAATTAAGGAAACAAAATTAATCATTTTAAAATGTCTATAATTATCTTTTTTCCTCAAAACTAATTTACCTTACTTATAAACTATCGTATAATACAATTACATGTAAGATATATTAAAATTAAGTGGTCTATTTGGCTTCTTTAATCTCCACAAAAAAAGTCAAAATGATTTTATATTTAGGACTGGATGGAGTATTTGATTATGGGTTTTTCCTACTGTTATGGTTTTGAATTTCAAGAGAATTTCACTAATGCTTTTATTGTAAAAATGGAAGATTGATTTAAATGGATTTATTTATCAGTTTTATGTGCCTTTAATATATGGCGTGAAGTGCTGTGATAAGATCTCAACATATATATACTCAAATTCTTTCATTGCTTTCAATGTAATTGATTTATTTACATATTGAGTTTCTTTTATATATATATTATTTACATGATGAGTTTTAATGAGTCGTCACTCAACGTTTAAGAAACTGTTCAAGTAGATGTCCCTCTTCCTGCAACGTTTTGAATAATCAATTTTATTATTAAGAAGCGATAATGGAGTGAAGTGGAGAAGAAAGTAAATGCCAGGTATAGGCGTTTTGAGGAAGAGTTTCATCATTCATAAGACAACTCTTGAGTTGCTGAACACATGTCCTATTCCTCTTGAATATTTCTGTCTTACTGAGTAAATTATCTTTTGTGGTTCCGCTCACCCTATTTTTACAGGAAGAATTCGTTTAATCTTGGGGAGTGCCACAACTTCTTTTACTGGTAATTGCGGAATAACTTTTAAGAACAGTGTCCTTGAGGCACAACTCAAACTATATTTTATTGTTTACAGGTGTTGCTGCCAACCAAATTTACTTAACACTAGAGAGGAGCTGGATGATGTACTAACGCACGCTCCCTGTCAAACCCCCCTCATTATCTCATAACACTGGCTGAAGAAAAAATGCAAGAAATCATCATGATTAGTACTATTACTCTGCTTGCCAAGTAATAGTGAGTGTTTATCATCGTATGTAGAGGAGAGAGAGAAGAAGCTGCTACCATTATGAGTATTTATCTGTGAGATGTGTAGCAACTTGCCTTGAGATAGAGAAGGTGGTGATGGGGTTTTGGTGTATAGTGCAAGTTTGGATCAAACATTCAAAGTGTGGAGGGTGAGGGTTTTTCGTGGCAAAAATTTGTGCCTGGAGTGGACTGGTTAGCGTAAGGCTGGGAAGAAGAGAGGGTCCTATTTTGTCGCCATCCTGGGTTGAGAAGAAATTTGGAGATGCTGATTTTCAGGAGAGATTTAAAAACCTTGGACCCCCTTACAAACGTTCGTGTAGTATGAGAAATCTGTAATTAGGTTCAATTTTTTTAATTTTTCTCAATTCTTATTTAGCCAGATGCTTTAGAAATATGTAATTAAGCACAAGATATGAAATCCTCATTTTGGCTAATGGTAATGGCCTAAAAGAAAGGAGTAAGCTAATGAAACCTAGACAGGCCTATAAACCAGTTGAGGTGATGGGTCTAGAAGCCATCCCGGTATGGGATAAATAATTAAAAAATAGTTTAAATTCTTATTATACCATCAAATACTAAATATTAATTCAATACCTTGAATCATTATTAAAATAATCATATACTTATCCAACATTCTATAAAATTTATTTTACATACTGACACTATAGCGTCAATCCACCATCCAATGACATCAAAATCGGAAATTACTAAATAACTTTCATTGTAAAATATCAAAACAGATGAATTATTACAAAATATTCGTACTTATAGTCCTTTAATCACCAAATGAATAGTTATTAACACAAACTATTATTAATTTCAACCAACATTGCCTTTAACAATTCATGAAAAAAAAACAAGTTTTTTAAACCAACCCATTAACCAGCCGGGTTGGGTTGCACCAGGTTGCCATGAGTCACCCCGGGTTGCTAGGAGCCTAGGATAGAGACCTACCTGAACCGGTTGCATGACCAAGTCAGCAAGTTCTGGGCTGACCCGATTGGATCGATCCGGGTTAGATTATTATTAGAAATGAGAGTTAAAGAGAGAGAGTGACTTTGCCTCATTTGTGGTGAAATATTGAGGGGATGCTGCAAGGAATGTGGTGGAGATAATATATTAAAACAATCATTTAAAAAAATTAATGTGAGGCCCATTCAGTCAAAAGTAACATAGGTTTGCACAATTAATGGTGAATGGTATTTTTACACCATATTTAAAAGTTCATGAACACTTTTACATCCACATTATGGTGCTATACACAGTTTTAAAAAATATATGGGTATATTTGCTCTTTTATCCTAAAAATTATATAAACCTAAATAAAAATTTCTCCTTCGCTCAAAAAAAAAAAAAATTTCTTCAACTTTGTCTCATACACTCTTAATCCTGCTCGTCTCTCATTCCGAATTTTTTTTATATTTTCTTTTGTTCATAAGAAAAGGGAAAGCATGACATTTTGACTGGCTGACTTTTTAAACCACTTCGACCCAGTTTCTTCCCTAAAGTTCTCATTGCACGATAATGTACTTATTAGACAAATGCCTAGTTTCTAGTACACTTTGGTCTGATTCTCTTACACCTTTAAAATTGTTTCAATCTACACGAACATTATTTTGTTGCCGTTTTACCCGGGTCATTTTTGCTTCTTGCCTGACGCAGTATTGCTACTATCGATGGCATCAGCATCTACCATGTGCATTAACCTCTCGTAATCAACTTCAGTTGACCTGAACTTGAACTTGATGCCTACCTGAATCCATGACTTGATACAAAGAATAGATTGTGTGCTATCATGTGACAAACAGAACCGTTGCTTGTTGATCTCATCACCCCTGCCACAGAAAAGTTCTTCAGGCACAACTGAAGTGGCCTGCATAGCCAGGAAGTCTCTAGCCATCACAGATAATCGTGGATAGCGTGTACTATTAACCTTCCACCATTCTAGAACATCTGTCGGTATAGGAGCTGGAGCCTCTACAAGATACTGACTGAGCTCATCAGTGCCAGAGCTCATGCTTGCGCGTCGTTTCTTGCGTGCTATCTCCTCCGCAAAGGAAACAGCCCCATCTTCAATTTCCTGAGCACTGTATCCAGCACTCAAGGATGAGAAATGAGTGGTAGAATAATTTCTTGTAAAATGGGTTCTTGCTTCCTCCAGAAAACTATGTGAGTTTAAACCCTCGGGGATTAGCTCTACTTTAATTCGAGGATCTAGAATTGCTGTCATACATGTGAATATGTTGCAAACCTGATTAATGTAACTTTTGGCCTTTTTAGCCATTTCTTCTGCAGCGCTTTTTAGCCAGTCCGGGCTGTGACGTGATTCTCTGCAGTTAGCAATTGTTTCTGAGATGTGATCCATGAAGAAAAGGACAAGGCCCACTGTCGGCACCTTACTTGAGCATAGATTATTCGTGGTCTTGTAGAATGGCTCCAAATATTGATGCACGACACTAGCCACACTCTTTTCGGTTGAGTTTAGCACCATCCCACTACCAAGAGTCTCCTCGTACTTACGAACAGCTGCATCCATAGATTTACCTCCCTGCATCATAAATATAACCACATTCTATTACTTTGAATTCAAAAGGCGCATATCAGATTCGCAAGAATGTTGTTAAATGGTACATGATCATAGTTGAAAGCAAATTTCCAAGACAAGGCTATTATGTCTACTATTTCTCACAACACAGCGACTATAATTATGGCCGGATAAACCACAAGTTTTCTCTACATCTTTTAGAGAAAATCCACAGCAATAAGCTTAAAATGACCATCAGGTAGGAGTTTCCAATTGATTAGCATCATTGGTTATAAATCCCTTTTCAGAGAGTAAAGCCTCCAACAAAATCACATTATTCACAATATAAGGGCACATGGAATACAGATATATCTTGGACATGTTTCATAAAAAATGCATACACTAGTAGGCGCACAGAGATTGATAGAATCATAAGAACATCCACTAGTATGTAAAAATGGGAATTTAAGAGACATGTCAAAGTTCCAAAAAGACAGCTCCTTTCTTGAACTGCCAGTGTTTCATAGATGATAATCAAGAATACAGGGATTATTTATTTAATCCCCAAGCTTGACATGAAAAAGGTGTGATGAACGTTTAATACTATGACCTGCTGATTTTCCTTTACGTGATTTTTAGGTTTTCTATCAAAATTATTAGAGTTATGATACTTTTGTTATGAAATAACAATCATACACAACTCAACCAATTTATATAAATGAATTACAAACTCCCCTAGTAAGATTAAATAAAGCACTAATAATAACTTTAAGAAATTTGAAATCTTGGCAGATAGAGTAAAAGCAGGATATTTAAAATAAACTAAGTAAAGTAGTCCTAGTACGTGTCCTTTACTTGCTTACGTAAAGGCCTACTTCACCAGGAATAATCAGGTAATTCTGAACTGTTTTCCGACACCACAAACATAAGAAACCTCAAGCATCAAATTGCTGATAGTTTTGACCACGGAAATATTGGCACAAAAAAGATGGCAATAAATCTCCTTTTTCTACTCCCCCACTCCTTCATGATTATAGCCATCAACAGGAACACCATCTGTAGAAATTAGCAATAATTATTAATAATTGTAATTATTATTATTATTCATATCCTATTATTAGGGAGCTCAGTGTTTTAATTATTTAAATGTATCTAGATCCTATTATCTTGGCCAGATCAGATTTTCTAGGGCTGTTAGGGTTTAGATCAGATTTCCTATTTTGTCTCCTATTCGGTTCAGACCTGTACTCTATTTAATTCTCCCTATGATTCAATAATATTCATCGGATTATTCAGATCACAGCGGCTCTACATGGTATCAGAGCTAGATGATCTTGAAAACATAGAATCCGACGTCTCCCAGTCCGAGTTGAACCCTTCTGACTTGTCTATCACATCAATGGATAATTCTAGTGGAGGGATCCGCACATCTGGCTCAAAAGCCGGCGTTCCCTTAGGGTCGAATGCTGGCATGGATGGGTCTCTTATTGTCTCTGAAAAACTCACAAAACACAACTATCGTGAGTGAAGTCAGGCCATTAAAATGGCTAGCCAGGGAAAACTAGAATTTCTTACCGGCGAATCCAAACTCCCATCTGATGCATCCTCTTCGGCCATGAAACAATGGTCCACAGATAATTTGCTTGTATGTTCTTGGCTCATTAATGCCATGTCTCCATCACTCAAGAAAAGTTTCATGTATCTCCCCACTGCTCATGAT
The DNA here is from genome assembly GCA_037074515.1 of Mimosa bimucronata. Taxonomy (NCBI): domain Eukaryota; kingdom Viridiplantae; phylum Streptophyta; class Magnoliopsida; order Fabales; family Fabaceae; genus Mimosa; species Mimosa bimucronata. The sequence continues at coordinate 54,112 of CM073444.1, forward strand.
ATTTGAGAAGCTATTCGTGAATGCTACTCTGAACGCTCCAACATGTCTCGTATCTTCTATATTAAGAGTCAGATACGGAAGGTCAAGCAAAATGATCGGCACGTTACTAATTATTGGCTAGAATTGGTGGCTTTGTGGCAAGAATTAGACCTTGTGGATGGCATGACATCCTTATCTTCCAATGATGCTGTTCGGTATAAGCAACGAGAAGAACATGAGAGAATTTTCTATTTTCTTGCTTGCCTTAATCCTCAATTTGATGAGCTCCGTAGCAGAATTTTAGGTTGGACTCCTTTTCCCACTATTCGAGAAGTATATTCAGAGGTCCGAGATGAAGCTTCTCGCCGGGAAGTTATGATGCTACCAAATTTGCCTAGTTCTGTTCCTTCTGAATCATCAGCTTTGGTGAGCAAAGGCTCTAATGATGCTAATTCCTCCAAGCCATGGGTACAGTGCACCCATTACAAGAAAAATGGACATACACAAGACCGGTGCTGGGATTTTCACGGGAAACCACCTGATTGGAAACCAAAGAAACAAAAGCCACAGGGATATCATGCTTTTATTGATGATTTAGCGTCCTCAAATCTGCCTCACCCACCAGCTAACCAATTGCCTTCACTTAGTACAGAACAGATTGGGCAACTGCAAAATATTCTAAAAGTGCTTCAATTCCAGCAAGAGGATTAGTTTCTAGTTTTTCCAATAAAGATGTGTTGTTATGGCATTAAAGGATGGGTCATCCTAGTTTCTCTTATTTGAAACATGTATTCCCTCATTTTTCATTGAATAAAACTTCTTTTTCTTGTGATATTTGTGAGATTGCTAAGCACCATCGCACAACCTTTCCTCCTTCATATAAACCTACACGTCCTTTTTCAACAATTCACAGTGATGTGTGGGGTCCTACACGTATTCCAAATCGTTCACATTCTAAGTGGTTTGTTACATTTATTGATGATCACACTCGCATGTGCTGGGTCTATCTCCTTAAGGAAAAATCTGATGTCTCTTATGTTTTTATTGAGTTCTTCAACTATGTTCAAAATCAATTTAACTCTACCATTCAGGTTCTTTTTACTGATAATGGCACCAAGTATTTTAATCATTCTTTATCAAAGTTTTTCAAACAAGGTGTTGTTCACAGTAGTACATGCCCACATAACCCTCAACAAAATGGCATTGCAGAACGTAAGAATAGGCATTTACTTGACACTGCACGTTCACTCTTATTCACGCATAATGTTCCCAAATATTTCTGGGGGATGCCATTCTTATAGCCACACACCTTATAAATCGTATGCCCAGCCGAGTCTTGTCCTAAATGTCCCTTATTGATAAGCTTCGTGCCACTCATTCCATCACTCATCTTGATCATCAACTTCCTCTTCGGGTTTTTGGTTGCTCTGTATTTGTTCATCTTCATAAACCAGTTTCTATGTTTGATCCTCCGGCTCTCAAATGTGTTTTTCTTGGGTATTCAAATTCACAAAAAGGGTATAAATGCTTTGATCCTATTTCTAAGCATCTCTTTGTTAGTCCTGATGTTACTTTCTATGAAAATGAACCTTATTTCTCTAGGCCTTCAATTCAGGAGGAGAGTTGGAGTGAATTTCAGCCTCACCAGATACAATCTTTTCCTATTCCTGAACCTATTCCTCCTCTTACACCTGAACCTATACCTGAAATCACACCTCCATCCGATCCCTCTCCTACACGGGGTCATAATAACACACAGCAGAGAAACATCCTCTTAAAGAAACCTTTTAAATTCTATATACGGTGGACTCAACAAGGTAGAAAGGCTCACAGCTCTAAAGCTATGCTAATCACTGAACCGGCGTCAGGTCTGGAACCCACGAACCTGAATCTGGACAAGCCAATTGCATTAAGGAAGGCACCCCGAACCTGCACCTCACATCCCATTGAGAAGTTTGTATCATATGCTGCCTTATCTCATAATTACAGTACCTTTGTTGCTAATCTTGACAAGGTCACCATCCCAAAAAACATTTATGAGGCTCTTAAAGTACCTGAGTAGAGAGATGTAGTGATGGAGGAAATGACAGCTCTTAAACAAAATGATACTTGGGATTTGGTGGATCTACCGAAAGGAAAAAAGGTGGTAGGATGTAAATGGGTGCTTACCCCAAAATACAATCCTGATGGGACTCTAAGCAAGTATAAGGCCCGGCTGGTTGCCAAGTGGTTTACCCAAACCTATGGCTTAGACTATGGTGAAACATTTGCAGCTGTGGCAAAGTTGAATACTATAAGGGTGCTGTTGTCTTTAGCTATGAACCTTGATTGGCCTCTGCTGCAATTAGACATTAAAAATGCCTTTCTCAATGGGGATTTGAAAGAAGTCTATATGTCTCTTCCTCCAGGATTTGACAAAGGCACCAATCATATTTGAAAATTGAAGAAGTCTCTATGGGCTGAAACAATCTCCCCTCGAATGGTTTGACAAATTCTCTAGGGTCTTAGACCAAAGGATTCAAACAAGGGCTGTCTGACCATACCATGTTTGTGAAGAATGGAAAGCTAACTACCATTCTCATTGTGTATGTGGATGACATAATTCTTACCGGTGATGATGTCAATGAGATGGAAAAAATAAAAGCTACCCTAAACCGAGAGTTTGATGTTAAAGACCTGGGAAAGTTGAAGTATTTCCTTGGTATGGAAGTGACCCGGTCTAAGGAAGGAATTTATGTTTCTCAAAGGAAATACATTCTAGACCTTCTTAAGGAAACCGGTATGCTTGGATGTAGGCCAAGCAAGGTACCAATCACCACCAAAAAGAAAAAACCCGAGAAGCTAAAGAAAGGGGGAGAAGAGAAGTCAAGACATGATGAAGCTGATGCAGATAAAGGAAGGTATCAGCGTTTGGTAGGAAGGCTCATCTACCTCTCCCATACTCGGTCAGACATAGCATATGCAGTTAGTGTTGCAAGCCAACATATGCATTTACCAAAAAGGAAGCATATGAAGGCTGCATACAAAATTCTCAGTTACCTTAAAGGTACTCCTGGACATGGATTATTCTTTAAGGGAGATGACAAAAGTGTAGAAATATATACTGATGCAAATTGGGCTGGATCTCAAGAGGACAGCAGGTCGACATCCGGGTATTGTACCTTTGTTTGGGGCAATCTAGTTACTTGGCAGAGTAAAAAACAAAGGGTAGTGTCCAAGAGTAGTGCGGAATCTGAACTACGAGCCTTAGCTCAAGGTATTATGGAAGGAATCTGGTTGCAACAGTTATGGAGGAAGCTATGGTACAAGTAAAGTTACCTATGAAATTCTACTGTGACAATAAGGCAGCTTTAAACATGGCACTTAACCCAGTTCAACACAGCAGATCAAAACATGTAGAGGTTGATAGGCATTTCATCAGAGAAAAGGTAGAAGGGATAATTTGTTTGTCCTATATACCGACGTACTCATAAAGGGACTTGCCGAGGACCTATTTAAAAAATTTGTGGGCAAGTTGGATATGATTAATATCTATGATCCAACTTGAGGGGGAGTGTGAAAATTAGCAAGAACTAATAATTGTAATTATTATTATTCAGATCCTATTATTAGGGAGATCAGTGTTTTAATTATTTAAATGTATCTAGATCCTATTATCTTGGCCAGATAAGATTTTCTAGTGCTGTTAGAGTTTAGATCATATTTCCTATTTTGTCTCCTATTCGGTTCAGACCTGTACTCTATTTAATTCTCCCTATGATTCAATAATATTCATTGGATTATTCATATCACAACGGCTCTACACCATCCTCTTTGACTTCTAGATTACATGATTATTCCATAAGTGTCTCTTCCAATTTCACGACTAGCATTCCTGTATCATGTAACAAATCTAGAGTGTACTTGAGGTGGGACACATTAATGCCCTTATTGGTTCTAGCTATCTCCATGCCAAGGAAGTATCTCATTTATCCAAGATCTTTCACTTCGAATTCTTTTGCTAGTGCCCCTTTCAGTTACGCTATGGAGCCTTTATCATTTCCAGTAATAACAATGTCATCAACATACACAATTAAGATCATCGCTTTGCCACCATTATGCTTAATGAACAAGGTGTGATTTGCTTGCCCCTGGAAGTATCACATCATCATTGACTAAGTGAACCTATCAAACCAAGCTCTTAGAGACTACTTCAAACCATACAATGACTTATTTAGTCTGCACACAATAATGCTGGGAGCTTTAACACCATCTGGAACCTCCATATACACTTCTTCTTCTAACTCTCCGTTCAAGAATGCCTTTATAACATCTAATTGATGTAAGTACCAATCCAGAATGGCTATAATTGAGAGTAATATCTTGACGGTGCTGAATTTGGCAATCGGAGCAAATGCCCCCAGGTAATCAACTCCATCTGTCTGAGTATACCCTTTCACAACCAATCTGGCCTTATAAATGTTTCCATCAGGATTGAACTTACGATTGAATATCTACCTGCATCTAATTGACTTCTTCCTTCTTGGGAGAGTGGTGATTTCCCACGTCCTGTTTTCTTTTAGAGCTTTCAATTCTTCTTCTGCAGCTACCTTCTAATTAGGATTAGTCTTGGCTTCTTGGAAGGTGTTTGGAACTTTCACCTGAACAGTGTTAACTACAAAACTTTGCATCTTTGCAGATAAGTTACCATAAGAAACAAATCTCTGAACAAGATGCTTAATACAAGTTCTTACCCTCTTTCGGAGTGCAATAGGCTAGCCCATCACTTTAAGATCTACTCCCAAGTCGAAGTCATGGTGATCCATTGGAGAGGGAGGAACTCTACTATCTGTGTCTTCATTACTTGATTGCTATTGTTCTTCATCAACCACCCTTATATTGATTTTAACATTGGTTTCCACTTAAGGTCGAAGGTTAGGTTTCGTTTCATCATTGTCAGGGCCGGTTGGATTGACAGGAGTTTCTAGGATGATTGGTGTGACAGGAATTTCTGGGATGATTGGTGTGGCTGAGTAGGTTGGGTTTTCAAATTTGGACCCACAATCAGCTATTTTGTACTACTTTTCTCCCTTTGAATGGGTAAATTAGGGTAGTAGGCATCATTTTCATATAACACTGTATCTTTTCAAACTATGGTTCTTCGTATTGTTGGACAATAGCATTTGTATCCCTTTTAACTTGGAGAGTATACAAGGAATATACATTTATCCGCTCTAGGACCAAGTTTACCCTTAGCATGTTTGTGAACAAAGACAACACACCCAAAAACCTTTTGAGGTAGAAAATGAATAATAGGAGAGTTGAGGTAGGTTTTAAGGAGTTTCTAGATAGGAGTAGAGAAATTAAGAACTATGGATTGCATACGATTGATAAAGGTGCAGCAATTAGGATGGCATTACCCTAAAATATATTAGGGACATTTCGTTCAATCATGATAGCTCTAGTGACTTCTAGAAGATGCCTATTCTTCGTTTCAACCACTCTATTCTGCTGAGGGGTTATACACAAGAAGTTTGATGGTGGATACCTTGTTGGGCAAGAAAGTCTTTTAGGGAACCACTCAAGTATTCCTTAGCATTGCCAATCCTAAGGGCTTTGATGGAGGTTTGGAATTGATTTTTCACAAAGGAGTAGCAATCTCATAATATTTGACCAACTTCGGATTTTTCTTTCATTAGGTAAACCTAAGTATCTCTAGTGTGATCATCAATGAAAGTTACAAACCATCTGCATTATTTTGGGTTTTGGTTTGAGCAGGACCCCAAATATCACTATGAATTATTGTGAATGATGCAGTAGGTTTATAGAATTGCTTAGGTTAGGAGGATCATTTATGTTTTGCAAATTGGCAAGTTTCACAAAAAAGGTATGGAATTTTTATTGAATAAACTTGGAAACACATACTTCATATAATCCAAACTAAGGTAGCCTAACCTATGATGCCACAAAAGTACATTTTCATAATTGGAATTTGAGCTAACCAGCACCTTATTTGCTTCTAGATTCTTCAAGCCTTCAAGATAGTAGAGATCATCCCATTCCTTAGAATTCCCAATCCCCGGGTTTAAATCCTAAAAAATACACCCAATATCATCAAAAATCACTCATCATTTTCCTTAAACCAATCTGCTTACAGATATCAAATTACAAGTAAGAGCAAGTACATAAAGAACATTATAGATTTCTAAATACTCTGATAACAGAACAGAACCAATTCCTACAACATTTGTAACTACCCCATTCGCAGCCTTAAGATTTTCATGGCATAATCCAAGTTTTGAATAAACTTCTATTTTTAGTCATATGATCTGTAGCTCTAGAATCAACAATCCAAGTATCATCATCGGTCGTCACGACATTAAGGGCGATTATGGAATTACTTGATTGAATAAGGTTCACACTAGGGGCATTTTGTGACCTATTCTGTTTTTCAAGGATTGTGTGTAGTATCTGCATCTCCTCCTTACTTAGACGAACATCATCATCTTTCTTCTCTGATGTTATAAAATGACGTTTCCCTTCTTGCTGAAATTTTGACCTTGTGTTAGGCGGTCTGCCATGCAGTTTCCAACAGTCGTCTTTGGTGTGACCCCTCTTATTATAGTGGTTGCACTACTTGTTGCCTCTCCTTTCTCTTTACTCCGAGAACGGGCCTTTGATGGCTAAAGCTAACCCTTGTACAAGAGTTGGACTAATTTGAGTGAGTTGCTTTCTGCTCTCCTCAAACGATACTAGATTAAAGATTTCAAACAGGGACGAAACAGATTTCAGTCACATGACTTTCTCTCACACCTCGTCATATGCATCGATTAGTCCCAGAAGGAAGTCATGCATTCTCCCCTGCGCGATTAGTTGCTTGTAGTACGGTGCATCTTCGACATTCTTCCATTGGTGAACTTCGAAGAAATCTAGTTTTGCCAGATTCGTTAGAAGGCACTGTAGTATTGGGTCACGATCATGTCTCCTTGTTTCAGATCTCGAAGCTGTCGCTTTAGTTGAATCAAAGCTACGATATTATTAAAGAAGAGTAGGTGCGCTTGGCCGCATCCCAAATTTCTTTGGAAGTTTGCAAGGAGATAACCTTCACTAATTTCATCAGTCATTGAATTAGATAACCAAGTCATTACTTGAATACTCTCAATAAACCACATGTCGAATTCAGGATCATCATAAGCAAGGTTAAGGAGCTTCTCCATTTATGTATTTCTCCTTCCTTTTACCTCTAATATATCTCAATACACTTTGTGACCACTGGAGATAGTTGCTGTCATTCAGTTTGTGGTTGATAATCATCATCTTAGAAACTAGAATAAATTCTGGTGTCTTCAAGAGCTACCGACCATAAGGGCTTTCGGATTTGGATCTGAAATGTTGGAATTATGAGAGTATGAACCAGAAAAAGAAGGAAAGGCGATCGAATCCATCTTTCTGGGCAAAAACCAATTTCCAGTGGCCACGGATGGCGGCGCGTGAACAAGCGCTCTAGATGAGGTGGCGTGTGAGTCACACATGCAGCCCGAATCAACGTCGTCTTTTGGGGTTTCGCCGATCGGAAGTTTCCGATCACACCTAGGGCAGCGGTGTCATCTCACTCAACGGAAAACTGAAACCCTAAGTAATGCCACCCTCTTTCTTTGTTTCTCTCTAATTTATTTCATACCCTTTCTCTCTCACTGTTTCTTTCTCTTTTTTGGGGTTCAAATTAAACCATGTTGCTCTGATACCATGATAAGTTTAGAAAAGAAACATTTTCTTATTGATATCTTGAATGGGCAGAAAAGATTACATTATATAGAGGAGGAGGAGAGAATGAAAAAGGAAATTATAATCAGCTTACAGTCATGAAATTAATGCATAGAAATCTAATCAAATCAGAAAGGAAACAATAATCAAGGATTAATTATCCCTAATCATGTAATTATGATTCAGATTCTAACACTATATGAACCCTTCAAGAAAAACATGTGCAATTTTTGTAGGGATCTTCAAGAACATTAGTCAAAGATAACGAGGTACCTTGCAAACAATGTCAAGCATCTGGTAATTTCCACTCCACCTAGTGGAAACATCAAGTGGAAATTTCCAAGTACCTTCTTGATAAGCCGTAGACATTTGAATAAAATCCTTCGCCATCTCTGATGAGGCATTCAATTCTATTACAAATTCACGGATCTTAGAAATTATTGACTTTGTGGATCTCAGACCATCGTCTATAATCAAGCTTAAAGTTCTAGCAGCACAGGGGAGATAACAGAATGGCCCTATCTTCAGAGCATCTAAATCCTCTTTCAAAGTATGGCAGGCGTGCATGGCACTTTGACTATTATCATGGGTACATGAAAGGACTTTATTTTCAATATTGTACACTTTAAGAACTTTCATGAGGTAATGATGTATTTCTGTACTCCCATAAGGTGAAGGTATGCGACAAATATCAAGAAGCACTTTTTGGAAGCACCAGTTTTCATCAATCCACTGACAAGTGACACTCATATAAAAGATCTGTTCAAAAGAAGTCCAAAAATCAACTGTGATGGAGAACTTAGAAGAAACTTGTGCTAAATACGCTTTCACTTCTTCCTTCATGCTTTTGAAAACATCAAAAAGCATAGATCTATAATTCTCATTCGGCCAGAATTGTACAGATGAATTTAGAAACTTGAAGGAATTCACTAGCCACTTCTCCTCAAGTGTTGACAGGGGCAGAGAAGCCGTAACAAGCCATCTAATGAGCAACCAATTTAGATTATCATAATCAACCTGCTGTGCTTTTCCTTGAGGTTGATTCTTCTTGACCACAGCTGTATGTTGAGTTGCTGGATTGCTAACTGCATCGCCTGACTTATCATCATACCCTGGATGGCGATTGGCAAGATGCCTTCTCAAATTTCCTTCATGAATAAAGAAGTACATACTCAGAAGCTAGCATTGATGGGTAGATTTTATTGTAGGGTAAAGATGCAATTTTACCAATGAAGTGTTGTGGTAGGAGCATATGGCACAAATTTACCTTGAAGGGTGCTAAAATACCAATGAACTTTTAAAACCGGAGCAAAACAACGGGGCGTTGGTTGTTTTGCTCCATTTTTAAAAGTTCATTGGTATTTTAGCACCTTTCAAAACATATTTGTGCCGCTCCTACTGCAACACTTCATTGGTAAAATTAGACATTTACCCTTTATTGTATAGCTGATATAATTTAAAATTGGTGCGGCATAAAATAAAATACTGAAATGAAAAGATGGAAGGAAGTTATGGTAAATATTTACATGATATAATATCATAAACTTCCCAATATCTCCTTAAGGGTAAGAAATTTTACAGTAATTTATGCGCTTGGCCTGATAACAACAAATTGGGGCATGTTATGAACAACGTCGGTAGTAGAAACGATACACATGATATTTGAAAAGGAAGGATAGGCCACAACCAGTGACTGTAAATAGCACATGAGAAATATACCTGTGGCAGTTGCAATAGAATATGTTTGTCCACAAAACTTGCATCTCCGTGTCTTCCCATCAGCAGCTGTCTCAAAGAACTTGAGATAAACTGATGTCATTGTTTTCTTTCTTGGCTTCACTGAATTTAGAGGATTTGCCTTTTCTGAAGAGCCAAAACCAAGATTTACGGGATCCATGTTTGGAATGAGCGTCACCTCCATCATTGATTTATGATCATCTATTGAATGGAGTAGAGGAGAGCTTAAAGAGTCAAAAGACGCATCCAATTATTGAAAAGGGAAAATAATAGAAGTCAACTTTTCATATTTAAACCAGTAAATAACACAAAATTATGAAAATTATTCGTTATCATAGGTTTTAAATATCATGATAAATATCATCAGCATAAAAACAAAATTTCACAGCATCACTAGACTTGGGCTACAACAACAACAACCAATCCTTATCCCACTAGGTGAGGTCGGCTACATAGATCACATGACGCCATTGTACTCTATTATTAACCAAATCCTTAGATATATTATTCACTAAAAGATCTCGCTCTACAACTTCCCCTAGTGTACGCATGGGTCTCCTTTTTCTTCTCTTAATCGGACTCCAAACTGTTTGATCTACCCTCCTCACTGGCGCATCTAATGGCCTTCTTTGTACATGTCCAAACCACTTTAAACGATTTTCTACCATTTTCTCATTGATAGGTGCCACTCCAACTCAATCGCGTATATGGTCATTCCTAATCCTATCCTTTATTATATGATCACACATCCATCTCAACATCCTCATTTCAGCTACTCCCATTTTATGTTCATGTTGTTCTTTCAAAGCCCAACATTCACTACCATATAAAACTGCTGGTCTTATAGCAGTGCGATAAAATTTCCCTTTTATCTTATGAGATACTTTCCGGTCGCAAAGAACTCTAGTACCTTTACTCCACTTATACCACCCAGCTTGAATTCTATGATTAACATCGTCATCAATCTAACCATCTTGTTGTATAATCTCACCATCTTGTCGTACTAGACTTGGGTGCTAACATATTCAAAATTCAATAAGACATCTAAAACCTTTAAGTAGCTTCTTCACCAGACATGTATCAATAACTTGATCTTAATCAATCATTTATAAAGTTATAACAGATCATAACCTACTACTGTAGGAAGTTAAAACAACAAATAGATTTCATCACAACTTTTTCCCAAACTCTTGTGGTCCATTAACATATGTCATCTGACAATGCTAATATGAAATTAACCTACTAAGTACTGTAAAGTTTCTTTTACTAAAGCAACATTAAAAAAAAAATTCACGGAATACGTTTCTTGTGGTGAGGGTATGACTTTTCTCCCATGCAAAAATACAATCTAAAAGTCTTGCCACTTCAATCAAGATTGCTAGGAGTACCAATGAAATTTCATACATAAAAGTTATTAGATGAAAACCATCTTGGCCAAATCCAATGAAATAGTAATGACTTAGCATGTCCTCGAAAAAATGCCATTTTATAAAAGGTTTAATTATCGTTTCAGTGCTTTGACTTGGATTTGTTTAAATGTGAACCCTAACGGATGGTGCCAACAAAAAGACAAATATGATACAAATTAAGAGTTAAAGAAGGAAACTAAAATGTAAATGTGTGTGTACGTTAAAGAATTATAATACTAATGAAGCCTACAGAAAAGTTTGAGAACCAAAATCTTAAAAAAGTGGTTATTATTCTTTCGTTCATGCACATTACTAATTATAATGTTCCAAAACAAAAATGTCTTGAAATACGTCAAACCTGTCAAACTAAAACCAATTTCTAAGTCGCGAAATCAAGCATTTTGCATGCATTTCGCTAATCAACTTGAAAATTGCTTAACAAATAAAGGACGAGCATAAAGCAACGGGCACAGTCCGGAGTACCACTATGTTCCTTATCATAAGTCCACTCTGACTACTTCTTACATACCAAGGAGTGGAAGTTATAATATTATATCATATTTTTAAAAAAAAAATTCAACATTGCCCTTATTTAAGAGTGTGCTAAAATAATATTTTATACATTATAAACATTATCTCTCTTCTTCCCTATTTCCAATATAAGGGTAAAACAATAGAACTAATTGATTTTAAACTGGATTTATATTTAAGAAAAAAATTGTGGTAGTTTAACTTAGAAGAAACAACATACAAGTATGCAATTACTATAAATGAGTGACTGTGGAAACAGGATATGTGGTTTCAGGTACCTTTGTAACTTCTATGCTGGTTATTTACACTCCAGTCCATGCGATGACCACCCGCTGCCAACCGTCTGATCAGTAAAGCACGAAGGTAAGAAGAAAAGAGAAGAGCAATCTATTCTAACAACAAGAGAACAGGAGGAAAGGATAAGATTTCTGATAAACATGGCAACCCTCGGCATAAATAGATTAAAGATATAACATCATCCAGAGAAAAGGGCCATAAGTAAAGCAATGATTAACGAAATCTTGAAAAGAAGGAGGAGAAAAACGAATAGCGAAACACAGGATAGAGAGGCGAGCTAAAGGAGAGGCTGAGTGTGGCTCAAATTGAGTAGAGAATACCCGGATAAAGAAGAGAAGAGTAAAAGTAATAAGAAAAGTGCCCACCCCAAAATTCATGAGAAATGGGGGGCGGAGAAGAGGCCGATGAAAACGAGGAAGGAGGGAGAGAGAAGAATGAAAGTTGAGGGAAGGGGGGAAGAGGCAGTGAGAGTGAGAAGAAATTTCAAAAAGAAGAGGATGGGGGGAAGGAGGGAGAGGGAAACTGAAAAAACAGAGGGAGGTGGGAAGATCGGCGTGGATCTGAAGCCGGATCTGATGAGCCGAGAGGAAGGGAGAGCGGGGAAAGTGGTGAGCCGGGGTAGAAGGGTGGAGAAACGATGCAGATATGCTTCACCGCTTCATTCAAGTTGAAAGTTATTGCAGGAAAAAGGGTTAAAAGTTAACCATAGTTTGCCCGTTTGCTTCATTTTTTTTTTTTTTTTTATTTCTCTTCGGAGACGAAAGAACAGTATCAGTTGAAAATAATAGTGATTAAAAAAAGGCACGTACCACGGCTGGCTCAAGCCTCGGCGTTGTTACTCGGATTGTACGAATGATAAGATTAGCTCAAAAACAAAATCACATAAACTTCAATCAACCCCGAGCCAGCTATGACTTTGGATCTATCCTCAACCGTTGATCGAGGAATGTTTCCTTTTCTCTTCTGCTTTTATTTACAACTCATTTATACCATATTTCATTCAACCAAACAAAATAGTAATCTTCATTTTGTCTTAAAATTAACAATGTAACAATTTTAACCTTATTTAACATATAATATGTCCACAGTCCCCCTCAAAGAAACAAAGTCAAAATTATAATAAGTGAATAATCAAATATACCATTTTAATATAACAAATTTAATAACGTGACTTATAAATAGGATAAAAATATACATTTTCTCTCTACTACGGTTATAAAACTCGTAAGTTTAAATAAATTCGTAACAAAATGAAACTCGGATCGTAAACTTATAAGAGTGTACTTTCATTAATATATATGTGTGTTTAAAGTATATAATAAAATAAATAATGACAATAATTTGATTTAAATATGTTTTAAATCTGAATAGTTGAGATTAAATATATCAACGTTCATAATTTATCAAACTAAATAAAGAAATTACTATAAAGTTCATTTATAAAATTATTAAATATATCCAAATAAAAAAATATATGGGACTTAAAACTAATTGACAAGATTATTTTATGTGATAAAAATGTAAAAATGGTAAATTTCGGTGTATCAACTCATGAGTTTGGTTGAGTTTACAACTAGTACAAATTTAAGTAACTCATTACACAATTTTGTTAATTAGATGTAAGAAAAATTAAAATTGAAGAGTCAACTCGCAGGGTTGACAATAATGTTCTCTACTATATAACTAGGATCCATGTAACATCCTCTTTTAAATTAAATATTAATTGGTGTAATATTCAAAATTTTGGAAATAAAAAAAGGCAATAAAGAGTTATTTGAAGTCTCGTAGTGTAACTTGAAGATTGAAAGCCTTATGAATAAATTTGTAAAGTTGAAAATATTTTTAGGATTTTAAGGTTTGTTTCCATTATAAATTGAAGAAAAATAATTAGGCGTTTATTCTTAATTTGAAAGCTTTGGATCATTTGGAGGCTAAAAGAAAATTTTGGTGAAAGAAAAATCTCAATTTGAACTAAGAATTTATTTCTAGAAATTTTGTTTGGAATAGGATCTAAATTAGAATTACATAATAAAAGATTATTTCTAAGAATGTGAATTTTAAATTACTCCCCATGTCCCATAATATAAGGTCCCATTTTTTAAATGATATTGTCCCAAAATATAAAGTCCTATTTGACGTTGTTTAAGTAATATATGCTTTTGTCCCCATTTTACACATGCATTAGTTTCTCATACACATTCTATTTCATCTTCTTTTCATAACTTGTCTTTCTCTTACTCATTCATAAATAATGATACTTTTGGAAAAAATGGTATATTTCCTACACATTTATTGTTTTTATCTAACTTTAACTACCTTTTTTAGGAAACTACAATTTAATTAAAAAACCTTATATATTGGGACGGAGGGAGTATAAAATTATTTGTATTAAAAGACCTTTTTGCCCTTATATGAAAATATATTGAATTATAGGTTGTAGGGTAACTTGGTCATTTTGCCTTTGAAACCTTAGTGCCCCGTTTGGTACAATAGAATTGAGGCCAAAGAAGTAGAAGTGGAACTGGAACTGAAATCAGCATTTATGGGTGTTTGGTGCACTGGAACCCAGTTCCTCATGGAACCCAGTTCCATCAAAATCGATGGAACTGAGTTCCAACGCCTTGCCCATGGAACTGAGTTCCAGCGTCGATTCTTTCTTCATTTGCCTTCCCTGCCCTCACCACCTCCACCTTCATTTGCCTTCAGTTGCCTATCCACCCTCGCCACCTCTTCGGCCACTAGTCACTTACCTCCACTGCCGTCACGCCGACGTCGGCACTGATCGCCATCGCCGATGTCAACATCTCTCATTTACAATCATGGTCTTCGACACTATTGTCAAAATGGCCTCAGATCTAGAACTGCTCTCTTAATCATCTTCTATCTCATTTTTGTTTGATAGTTCTTTGTCATTTCTTGCAAAACACAATGACGGTGGTGTTGAATAAACATGATAATCTTCTTGGATCTTGTCTTTGCTCTGCATAAATTTCTTTGATTTGGTCATTTCTGTGTTGTTGCCTTTTTTTGTTATCGAATCTGCTGTTAACAGCCACCATTGATGGTGGTGAAGCTTTGCTAACTGTGGCTATAGGAGCTTTCAATGGGATGGGGTTTGAATCAAAACATAAGTTTCTTGATTTTTTGTTTGTATTGATTTAGATTATTGATGGCTGCTATGGTGGCTTGAAGGTTTTCGCCGGCAAGGACCAACTTTGCTTGGGAGGGGGAATTTTTTTTTTGCACACAGTGGTATTTTAGTATTTTCATGCTATAAATACATATTTAAATTAAAAATTATATCTCATTTCCATCATATTACCGAACATATTTTAAAACTTACTTCCACCTCTATTTCCACTTTCAGTTCCACTTCTATTTCCACTTCCACTTCCATCAAAAACTCTTCCATCGTACCAAACGGGGCATAGCTTTCTTTCCCTCTTCATCCTCAAGCCCGTGCCCTTCTTTCCTATTCATCATTATCGTTGTGGCACCATCATCAAACTTCTTCCCCAGCTCAATCTGGTGCCGAAAAGAAGCATATCAAATGGAGTCAGATCGCAGAAGCTTCCCTCTGAACCACCTCTATTAACGGTCCCTTTTCCTTCATTTCACTCCCATCTTCTTCTCTGTTTTCTTTCTGCATCAGTTCGAGCTCGCGAGCCTGAGAAGAAGAGAGAGGTTGCCAGGAATGGAGGTCGTTGCCAGCTCCAAAAAGAGGACCTAAAGCTTGCAAGGCATGAAGCAAATTTCGGGTGAACCTTTTCTCTCTCTACTCCTCTACTTCTCGTTCGTTCTGCTGCCATCATCCTTGACGCTTACCTCTCAAATTCCTCCATTTTTCCTTCTAATTTTTGCCTTGGGTAAGCAAGCTCTTCTTTCCTTGTTCTTATTCCTGTTTGTGTGATGTTAGGAATAGAAGGAAAGAAATCAATGATCTTGCATATGAAGTTCCTGGTCAGATTTCAAGTCTTGCTTAATGTTACTGTTCTCTGTTGTTATTTGATTTCCTACCATTCTGAAAGTTGAATGGCATTTGAAAATGATTAGGAATACGGTAGAGAAGTTTTTTTTATTGCTTGTGGATTTTTATAGAGTGGGATTGTTGTATGGGAGGGTGTTCGAGTTGGAGCTTTTTGTTTCTTGAAGGTTATAATTGATTCTATTATAGGGGCTGTATGAAAGTATCCTAAGGCCCAAGTGTACAAGGTACCGTGTGTTCTTGGATTATAGGATGTTGAAAGTCATTGGAGTTAGATTTTCTGAGTTGGTTGTCTAGTTAATCAAGCTTTAATTCCTACGGTGAGAAGTTAAACAAACATGTGAATCAATATTAAATTTGGGAGACTCGAGGTTTAGAATGAATTCCTAGAAGAGTATCATAATTTCTATTGTTGGGAGAAGCCTTTGTTATATTCCCATTCTTGATGTAAAATAATTGGGTTTTGATTTGGTTATTGTTGCTCTGTTTCTGGTTGCATTGCTTGATGAAGCGAAACTTCAAATCTCTAATTTGGGACTTCCTTTAACTATCAAACTTGTGACTATTAAAGTATGCTTTGGGGTGTTTGATTAATTGATAATTTTGCTATTTTGGGTGGCCAGAAGAGTCTTCCGAAGGTGGGGACATACCGGGAATAGAAAGAGTATTGGGTCAAAAAGGTTATGTAAGAGAAAGATTAATTGTTGTGTTTAAATGAATAAAGTTTAGAAACTTTTGCGGAGTGTGGTTTGGGGCTTTGTTCCTTGGGAGTAATGGAGAATTTTAGATGTTAAAAGTGATATTGTAATTTTTTAAGATTATCCACATATTTAGTTAAAGAGGGGTTGTCTGAATTTTGAGGTACTGATATGGTCCAATTGTTGAAATACTCATAAGCTTCACCAAGAAATTATTAATATGGTGCTTTCTTTATGTATGAATGAATTAGCTGAAGAAGTGATTTGTATAATTGTGCATTGTTAATCTTAAGAGAGGATATGCTTTGTTACGGAAGCTAGAAATATGGGTTACTATTTTGGAAGTTGTGTTAGAGAAAGTTAGAATGTGGAAAATGTAAAAGTTGTGAAGAGATTGGATGTGCGATGAGGTGTAGAGGAGTCAGTTTTAGTTTTTGGTTGAGATGCTCCTAAATTGTTATCCGAAAATGTCTAAACTGATTGAATGACTAATCTAATTGTAAATGATGTTTTAAAGTCCTCAAAGACAAATGAGAAATTTCAGGTTACCTTTAAGTAAATAGAAATTGTAATTTGTGAAGTAAAGTTGTTTGAACCATGATTTACATAATTGCATATTTGGGAAGTCTTTAGAACTTATGAATTTGATATTTTAAAGTATAATTATTATAATGAGGATGTTTGTGATTCAATGGGCTTAACATGGGTTCAATTAACTTAATCTAGCCGTGTAATTGTAATTTATTACGAAAGCATCATTAGGGACTTTGAAGGGACTAAGCCTCTAAGTTGTGAATTGTGGCACTTGATTAGTTACTAATTAGGTGTATGTGTGATAATATTGTTTGTAGACGCTGGTTCATTACAATGAGCACGGGGATGCACTCATGGTAATTCTTGGTTTTGCTTCAAAGAGGTAACAACTTCTTTGTCTTACGAGGGGGGTGTGTGTATGGTTGGTAAGGTTAAAGAATATCTATATGCACAGTGATACATTGGTTATGTGGGTATGATACGTTGATCTATATTGTTGTGGAAAAATGAACATGCATTGAAAAGTGCTAATCTGTTATGGCAAGTGAGCCAGCGTTGTGGTATGCCATCTGTATAATCATTGTGATAGGAAAGTCTATTTCCCAAAGAAAATATATTTGTACGTATTGATAAATTTGTTGGTTGGTTTTGTGCCCTTGAGCTGTGGCCCATCCCCTTCACTTGATGAGGTTCCCCAACGACCATCGGGTGAACCTTTTAGGCTACTTCCGATGTTTGGAAACGGTTTTTGGTGGTTCTGCCGGTTATATGGTGGTCTGCCTCTCTGGAGGCGTTTGGATCATAAATGATCTGTCTCTCCAGAGGCGTTTGGATCATATTTAAATGATCTGTCTCTTCGGAGGAGGCGTTTGGATCACATTAGTGCAATTAACTGGTTTTTGGGTTTAGAAATGCTTTGGCATATCAGTTATTTTATGTTGATATTACTCATGTTGTAATACTAATATTTCTCTGACTATATGGCTATTGCGATTAGCCCATATAACTGTATATTTGCACACGCACACACACGTAGGGCAAAAATGGGAAGAATATTTCCATACACATACGCTAGGCATGCTTTACTTTTTCACTTCCATGTGATTTCGTTTGAGATTGTGGATGAATTTATTATTGTTGTTTCTACTGAGACTGGTCCTTCCGACAATTGTGGCAGGAGGCCTTTGGATTATATTTTATGTTGCATACTGGTAGCGCCACTGGGTGGGAGCTTGTTTTCGTTACATATAGTTCGATGGCTTTTGTCCAGCATGTTTGGATTTGGTTCAACTAGGTAGTGATGTATGGATGTTTTGAACTGGATTGTGTTTGGTTGTACTTTGTTGAGAGAAAGTCGACTTTCATTGTGTGTGGGGAAAATTCCATACAACTAATGATTTTCATGAAATGTGAGAATGGTTTCATGAATAATGTGAGGAGTTGGTTTTAGGAATGTAATAAGTGTGTTTGTTAGATTTATATGTTTAATGGTTTTAGTTGTTGAAAGTATTGAACTTATCAATGTAAAGCAATTTCATTTTTATAACTTAGCTTTAAATCACCATGTTAGATAAGTCTTTTCTAACATGGTGAACAGACATTTTCAAGTAAACTCTCTTATAACTATATTAGTAGGCTATTCCTTTCTAACATAGTTATCTTATTTGGTTTTGAAAGATTTAATGAAATCCTTTATAACTATGTTAGTAAGATAATCCTTTCTAACATAGTTGTTTAGTTAGTTTTAATTAACTTGAATGACTCTTTTGTAACTATGTTAGTGAGAAGAATCATTTCCTAACATAGTCACATTCAAAACGGGTTTTAGACAAATCTTTTGTAACTATGTTAGTAAGGAAAACCCTTTTCTAACATAGCTATTATTTTAAGCTGATTTTTATAACAATGTTAGTTGAATCCTTTTTTTAACTTGGTTTATTTGTGAAAATTTTACGTGAACTCTTTTTATCCATGATAGTTTTTATTAATCTATAGTTATTGTTTTTCTATCATGGATAGTCCCTTTTAAATGTAAGTTTGATCCTTAATCACTATGATAGATTCTTTGCTATCATAGTTAGGTCTTTGGAAAGTAGCAATCTTTTTTTTTTCTAATTATGATAATCATGCCAGTTTCATAAACTCTCTTTTCTATCATAGTTAAGGTTTTGCAAGTATTGAATGGTATTTTTTTATAATAAAGTTTGGATTATTTGGAAGGATTTTACAATAGGTCGGGGAGTTCTTTTGTACTTTATTTTATTTTCACTTGCTCCTTTTGTTCCTTAATAAAAGACCTAATTAACTTTTTTTTGAAAAATTCAAATAAAGCTAAATAAGTTACTTATAAATTGATTTGTCTGAATTTTTTGTCAAATAAGTTTCTTTAACTTATGAGGTAATATATAATCGAATAATATACTGATTAAGTAAATTATTTAGTTTTTTAAGCTCTCCAAAAAATTCAAATAAGTCTTATATTAAGGAATGGATGGAATATTATTTATATCATCATATCAACTTCTAATAATTGGTATTTAATATATTAAAATAATATTATTATAATATCAAATAACAAAAATTTCATATAAATAAATTTAAACTGTTAAAATGTAATCTAAATACTTAAACTTTGTAAAATTTTATTAGAGTATTTTATAATTTTTTTACATTTTATCATGTACACTTCTTAAATTTTAGGAAATATTTTGATGATTTGAATTTATTTTTATTTATTTTTATTACATAGAAAACTTACATCCCAATGAAATATTTATCCAATTAGCTAATGAAAAATTGACATTCGGATTTTTAACACATAAGCAAAAACAATTGTTCCCTTGTTCTCACAGTCTCGGTTTTATTTTCTCCAAACCAGCAAAAAACCTTACTTTACTGTTGTCTGCTTCACGACTCATTAGGTTATGGGTGTCCCTTTTTCCTTCTTCTTCCATATGTTTCTTCTGAATTAGCTTCACTTCTCTGCACACTCAGCTTTTCGTCCGACCTCATCCCAGTCATTCCTTATTTTTTTAAAAATATAAAAGAACCCACATGGAGCTAAGATGGAAGTTGTTTTTGCCACATAAGTTCCCACATGAGTGAGTTACTTATGGTAAGGGTAATAATATAAAAAGTAAACACTTCAGGAAGCAAGTCATAAACGAGTTAAAAGATTAAAGACTGAATTGCACTAGGTCATAGTTAAGGGAATGAATTACAAGTGAGTTAATAGTTAAAGAATTAATTAATATCTCAACTCTGAATATAGAACATTTTAGAGAGAGAGGCTCCCCTTTCTCTCTAGAGATTTTAGGTCCCATCATGGACCCACCTCTAACCTTTGAAAGCAGCCAGAAGAACGAACCTCCACCACATTATAGTGAAGATCGAAGTACGAAGAAGGTGAAGCAGATAAATGAAATGGACACAACGGTGGCCGCGTATGCCTCCCCATATAGTTCTCAAGAGACACTGATTTCGACAACTCTAATGCCGGATTTTGTCCCTGAAACCCAGGAAGTTGTATTACAGCCTGGAGATATGAACATAAATAATCATTCCTTAAAAGCAAATGCCCCCTCGTGAAAAGAAAAACTTATGGGAGTAGGGAGTATCTCTAATGAAGAAGAAGAAGAAGATATCTCACAATGTACTTCGCCTCTCATATCCTTGATGCTCTAAATAAGAGTATGGGATTTACAGTTGTGGTTAAACTACTAGGCAGCACCATAAGTTATTGTCAACTATGAATTCAACTACAGAATTTATGGGAACCTTCTGGAGCATTTCAGCTGATTGATCTTGGGATAACTGTTTCTTAGTCAAATTCAAAGATGATATGGACTTCTAACATGCCCTTATCAATGGACCACTGGTCATCTTTTAGCACTACCCCACTGTACAACCATGGATGCTGGAGTTTAAAATGCTTGAGCACATGGTAAACTAAGTAGTTGGTTGGATTCACTTACCTCGACTGCTCGCCTGGTATTATCACAAGAGCATTATCAAATCCATTGGTAGAGTCTTCGGAGAAGTGATTCGTGTTGACTATAACAGAATTCGGGGATAGGGAAAATTTGCCAATCTTGCAGTGGCCATAGACCTCACCAAACCTCTCACATCAAAGATCCAAGTTGATGGAGAAATTATCTATGTGGAGTACAAAGGCCTCCCAACCATCTGTTTTTACTATGGAAAGTATGGTCACCTTCAGGAAGCTTGCCCAGAAAAAATGGCTCATCCATCGGAAAAATTCAACGGAACCCATCTATCCTGTGAACGTGGCTGAGCAAGCGCGTGAGCAAGCACCTTTTGGGTTATGGGTGTGGGTCCAACAGAAAAAACGCTTCCCTGAAAGAAGTGGCAAAAAAGAAGTCGTTGATGGCCACAGAAGCCTAACCACGTCACAAGGTACGAAGCCCTAAATGATGACACGACTCTGTATGATGCTAGATAGCCTCCTAATAGAGACACTACCAACCCAAGATGTAAAGAAAGAGAAACAAAAGATACCAAAAAAGTTGAACCAAAAAGTGGGCAAAAGGATATTTCACCAAAGACTCCAAACAAAGACTGCCTTTTCAATTATTCGTACTATACGACAATAAGGGCTAGCACATCCCTAGACATAGGGCACTACTCGTCCATCATAATTGATGAAAGCAGGCACTTATAAGGAGGAAATCAGAGCGTGATCCACAATGCTTTAGACCAGGTAACCCCATATCAGGCCTAACCATCCAAAGCAAGCTAAGACAACATTGCACCAAAACTACCAGACCCCACAGGGAAAAACATAGGAGTCAAGATCTCTATTGGGCTTAAAATCTATAATGTGGGTCCAAGGCCCAACAACAACGCTTACAGACTCCTCTTAAAGTGATCAAGGAAATTACTCGAGTAATGCAGAGTGGCCCAAGAGAACATGACATTGCCATGCTTATTAAGGGAGTGGATTTTATCTCAAACTCTACGTTTTAAATATTTTATGTCTATTATCACATGGAATTGTCGGGGAGCCTCTCATAAAAAGGTTTTCCTCTGTTTTTAAATCCTTAGTTGCTAACTATATGCCTGATATTTTTGCTTTAGTGGAACCAATAATTTATGGGATAAAAGCAAATAAAGTAATAAGAATGCTCGGTTTTACTCATTCTCATCGAGTTGAAGACGCCGGTTTCTCTGGTGGAATTGGGTGTTTTGATCGAATAAAGTGGAGATTAACATCATCCATAACCATCTCTAGTTTATCCGTATGAAGATTAGCTACCCAATTCAAGAAACCAATTT
This sequence comes from Mimosa bimucronata, assembly GCA_037074515.1. Classification (NCBI taxonomy): domain Eukaryota; kingdom Viridiplantae; phylum Streptophyta; class Magnoliopsida; order Fabales; family Fabaceae; genus Mimosa; species Mimosa bimucronata. Next base: position 76,320 of record CM073444.1, read on the forward strand.
CTTAATCACTGTGATCTATGTAAGTTCGTAAGCCTGACTAAGAAGATTTTTCTAGGACGATATCTCTCATATCGCGCCCAACCCTAGCACGCCGTGGCTCCTCTATAGGGACTTTAATTCTACTGTCAACGCAAATAAAAGAAGAGGAGGGTCTGAAAGAAACATAGCAGGTTGCAAATTTTTCAGAGACTTCATCCAACAACTTACGTTTTTAGACCTTGGCTGCGGGGCACTTTTCTTGTGAGACTGGATAGGGCTATTTGCAACCAGAGTTGGTCCAATACTTTTAATCAAGGATGGGTAAATCATTTGCCGAAAATATTGTCTAATCATAGACCAATTCATATAAACTTGGGCCTTACTCGTAGACCCAACAGAAGTAGTAAGCCCTTTAAGTTTCTGGTCGTTTGGCTCTCCCACCCGCAATTCAACGAATTTGTCCAGAGAAATATGGCCCCAGAAAATGGCCTTATAGAAAATATCAACACCTTCTCAAAGGCGGCACAAACATGGAATACAGAAGTATTCGGATCCATATGTAACAAAAAAAAGAGTATTGGTAAGACTAAAAGGAGTGCAACATAACTAAAAAAGCAACCCTTTTCAGAATTCTTACTTAACCTCGACCAAGAATTAAGGAAGGAATATGAAGATACCTGCTTGCAAGAGGAATTGTTGTGGATCCAAAAGTCATCCTTTGAGTGGCTTTGTTTAGGATAGCGTAATAAAGCTTTTTATCATACCAAAGCTTTTATGCTATGCCGCCGAAATCACAGTACCTAGATTAAATTAGATCAGGGAAACTGGGTTAACGATGAAGAGCAGTTATCAAACAAGCCCTTTTTGAGATGAAACCCCTTAAAGCCCCTTGTATAGACAGCTTACATGCACTCTTCTTTCAGAACCAATAGGACTTGGTTGGCCAAAATCTCTTCTCCTTTGTGCAAAATCTTTGGGAAGAAGGCAACCTTGACCCTACCATAAATAAAACACCGATCGCCTTGATCCCAAAAATTGGCAATCCTAGCTCATTCAGTGAATTCAGACCAATCACTTATGCTCGGTGGCATACAAGATTGTTACAAAAGTCATTGCCAACCAGCTAAGGGATGCTCTCCCCCATATTGTACCCCGATACCAAATAAGCTTAATACCTGGGCATAGTATTGTAGAGAATATCTTAATATCTTAGAAAGTGGTTCACTCCATGTGGAAAAAGCAAGGAATGTGAGGATGGATGGCTATAAAAGTCTATTGTGAAAAAGCTTTCAATCGTTTGCGCTGGGAATTTATTAAAGACACCCTAAAAGATGCTCACTTCCCACCACAAATGGTTGCCCTACAAGCATGCAAGTGCTTTGGAATGGGCAACCTTCAGCTCCCTTTAAACCAAAAAGAGGTATAAGACAAGGAGATCCCCTATCTCCTTACCCAATCATGCTCAGTATGGAAAGATTATCTCAAGCAATCCAAAGTAATGTTAGAAATGGCCATTGGAAAGCAATTAAACTGGATCGTAATGGTTTTCCTTTGTCTCACTTGTTTTTTGCTAACGGTCTAATCATCTTTGGACACACCACTGTCTCACAAGTACAGGTCATCAAAAGAGTTCTTGGGCTTTTTGCTCCTCCTCCGAGCAAAAGATCAATTCATTAAAAACCAAAATTTTTGTCTCAAAAAATGTAGCCATCAATGTTAAGCGAATTATATGCCACCAACTGGGGTTTCAACAATTTGATTCACTGGGAAAATACCTGGGAGTGCCCCTAATAAACGAGAGAATCTCAACAACGACCTATAAGTATATCCTGGAACGAATGCAAGAAAAATTCGCGGGCTGGAGAAGTCATTCCCTCTCTCTAGCTAGTAGACTTACTCTGGCCAAATCGGTGCTATTTTCCATTTCCTTTTATGCAATGCAATTGCTGCCTTCTACTTACTGTCAGGCTATTGAAAAAATTATAAGGAAGTTCACATGGCTATTTTGATCATCACAAGGGAGCCTAGTCAAGTGGGATGATCTATGCCAACCTCTAAAAAATGGAGGGGGACTATTGAGATTGGAATCACAAAACAGAACCTTTTTGTCAAAATGCATCTTCTCATTGCACGCAAAGCCAGATACACTTTGGGTAAAGGTGCTAAGAGGAAAATATGGAATAGTGGGAGCCCCATAATACATTGCCAACACCAATTGTTTATATTTTTGGAGAAAATTATCCCTGATTTGACCAGATGCCATAAGCCATATTAAGTGGAAACCAGGAGATGGCCAATAGATTAATTCTAGACGAATTTTTGGGATAGAGACCATGGACCTTTAAAGAATGTGGCTTTCTCTCCAATCCCAGAATTAGAGCTCCAATATCCGATTTCTCACTATACAGATAACAATGGAAGATGGAAATGACACCTTTTTAACCACCTCCTATCTTCGGATGTGCTGCACGAAATCTCAGCCATAAAGCTCGAACCAAATGGGACCGCCCCTTTGTGTTCCTAGAACCTCTCATCATCAGGCCGCTTCTCCGTGAGGACTACTTATAAAGACATGGAAAGCATAAATTGGAATGATGCAGAAAATTTATGGGAAAAAACATGAAAGCTCCAATAGCCCAGAGAATGTGCCCATTCATGTGGTTACTACTCAAAGGAATGTTGCTCACAAATGTTGAAAGGCATCGGAGACACATGATAGAAGATCAGAGATGTTTGTTGTGTCTTAATGGCCCTAAGAGCTTGAATCATGTCTTCAAAGAATGCCCCTTGGCTTCATCTATATGGAAGAAAGTTCTGTCGTCCGATATGTAAAGAGAATTCTCAACCCGTGACTTTCTACAGTGGGTATGTAAAATTCTACCTACTAATTATCATTTTAACAAAACATAATTACCTTTAAATCCTTGAAGAGTACACTTAATACCATAACTATGGTAGAAAAGAAAACTTGCAGCCAAACATACCTATCATAGTTAGAAAGCATTTCCCTACTTCAAATTGCTATCCATGATAGAAAAGATCTATCATGGATATTTAAAATTCTTGAAAATTAATTTACTTTTAACTACTATAGAAAAGGAGAATGATACATTAAAAATGGTTTATTGTAGTAATTAAAAGATTGCTCACTTTCAAAACCTAACTATGATAGAAAAACGATCTATCATAGTTAATAGGAAAACCTGATGAAACTTTAAACAGTTTATCCATGATAGAAAAAGTCATTTCTCAATCATTTAAGCAGTATCATGGGTAATAAAAGCTCATAATGGTTTGAAAAACATTAACCAAGTAAGAAAAGGCATCTCTTAACATGATTATTAAAATTTCCCTGTATGAGAGATCAGTTTACCCTAACTATATTAAGAAGACATTAACATAATTAGAAAAGAATCAACCCCTATTAATTAGAAAACCTATTTAAATATCATACCATATTAGAAAGGACCTACCCAAACATGGTAATTAAAAAAATCATCATATAGCCATCAACTAGCCTTTCAATGACTCGCAACCTATGAAATTACACCTGTGACATAACCAATTATAGTCATAGCAAGTAATAAAATGTAATAATCAAATATATCAATCTCCTCCCATGGTTCAACCATACTAATGGGTTGCCACCAAGATACCGGAGGCACATGCATGTAAAGTCAACTTAAACAGAAAATTAGAAATCTTAAGAATAAATCCTAACTAATCATTGGCTAGAATGGAAATGGGCCTAACACCATTGCTCATCCATAAAAGAAACCTTGGCTCAATTTGCATAAGGCTAAGTCCAACAACATCTTATCACCATCCATCAACAACTAGAGACTATATGCATACTACAAGGTAAAATCTTAAGCATAAATATAACCATCAAACTTCCAGCTACGAGTTTGTCAGAAGGGACCGGTCTCAGATAAACACTACCCATACAGTAATCCAACATGTAAAATAAATAAAAGCAGAAGCAACATGATAAATATGCCTAGTCTAAATATCTAGCAATATACATGTCCCAAAAAGAAAACCAGGAGACCTCACAGTCAATGAGTATCTTCTTGCTCCTTACCCTTTCTCCTGGTACTGGTACTAGAACCTAGAAAAATGAACTACAAGTGGGATAGGGTCTTAGTAACATTTATACTTCCCATTCTATCCTACGTGCAAGTGCGTGAGTAATTGTAAAGTTATATAAGCCAATAACCACAACCAAATATTCAGGAGCATAATTATATCATAATTGAGCAATTAGTCATTAAATCACATTATGCCAAAGCATTTTACATCTGAGTCATGCCAATTCTTATAGGAATGATCCAAACACCTCTAAAGAGGTAGATCATATGGGATCCAAACATCTCTGAAGAGACAAATCACCGAGTAACAAACAGAACCACCAAGAACTGGTTCCAAACGTAACCCGAAAATATCACCCGATGGTCATCGAGGAACCTCATCATGTAAAGGGGGAATGAGCAAAAGCTTAAAGGGTGCCAATTCAATCAACAAATATTTATATATGTATGCATCACGAACATACAAATGACATATCACAAAACTAGCTCAATTACCATAGTATATTAACAAGTTTCATATTATATTCATTTTTCCACAACAGTTTGGATCATCATACCTTGCCCATATAACCAATGTAACATAGTGTTTATAAACCTTCTTCAACCTACCAATCATATGCACACACCGTAAGACAAAAAAGTGGTTACCTTAGATGCCACCACAGGTTGCCAATAAGTGTTACTTCCTAGCTCCATAAGCCAACACTTAAAACACTACATCAGTTAACAATACAAATACACTAATCAATTATCAGAGCATACACAACTGGGTTATCCCAATAATCCTACGTACAAGACTTATATTACAAGGTTCCATATTAGTGCCTTACTCTAATTTAACCATAAAACCCCCCAATAATATTCCAATGGAGATTTACCTCTACTATTATCTTACTGATCTACCACCAACACAACCCACAACAATAAGTAAATCACCACTTAATATCCAACCTAAAACTTCAACAACCAACATCATATATTCGATCACATCCTCCCCAATTATCATAAAAATCCCAATTACCACCACAACACCCAACCAACACCACCCTTTAACATAATCAAACATATGGGAACCATCAATAAGTCTCAATTAAGTTAGACCACACAAATCCCCAATTTTCTTCCAAAGATCAAAATTCAAAATTAAAGATAAATTAGAAAACTAGTTTAAGCTCAAAGTATCTTCAAAAAACTCTCAACTCAAAGCTCAAACTCAATTTGGGGAATTTAGAACTCTAAAAAAACCCCAACTTAACCAAACCCTATGTTTGAAACAGAGTCAATCAGAGAAACAGAAGGTAGAGGGATGTAAAGGAGACTCACCGGAGTTTGAAAACGTGCTCGGTTGGCCGAACGGAGCTCTCCTTCGGCGCAGGCAAGCCTAAGAAGTTTCAACGAGTTCCTCCCTTGATCTCTCTCTCTGTGTGTGGCGTTAGATGAAAATAGAGAAGGAGGAGGGAGAAGGATGGTAATTAAAAGAAATGATGGAAAGAATAGGTGGTTTCCGGCGAGATTTCCGCCGGAAAAGCTCTCTCCTCCTCAAGAGAGATCTGCGTGCCGCCGGGGAGGAATGGGGTCCTTTTGAAGGGAGAAGAAACAACGAAGGAGAGGGAAGAACAAGAGTGGTCAAGGCTGAGGGCAGCGCGGCAACGGCAACTGGAGCTCCTCCCTCTCTCTGAACTTCGAGCTCGAAGGTAGGGGTTTTCTGCATAGGTTTGTGAAAATGAAGAGGGAAGAAAAGAAAAAAAAATAGAAAAAGAAAGGGAGAAAAAAAGAAAAGGAAAAAGAGTGGCTACGAAGGATTAAACTACTAGGCTCCAAAATCCTCAACAAGGTAAATTTCCTTCAGATAAGATTCCCCTTTCATTTTCTAAAAATTTTCTCTATATAAAATAAAGAATTTACTCCCACCAAAATCCCTTCTGAGACTTGAATAATTTTCTCTAACTACAATTTCTCTAATTCAGGGACAAAATTAGGCCTTTTATAGATCCCCAAGATGCTTCAATTCCTTCAATTTATTTATCAAGTTCCCCAATTTTAAAATAAATCTCGAAACCAAATTTTAAATTATCACTAATCCCAAATTAAATTTGGGGATGTTACAGGGTAGGTCAGGTTATACAGACAACACGGGTAGACTCCTCTTGGAGAGTTGGGATATGCATAATATGCTGTAAATTGTGGTCATCACGCAATCATATAATCTTCAGAGATGAAAATCTCATGGCTTAGGAGGTCTTAAGTCAGATAAGGCCAATGATTAATCATACCCTTAAAAGTTTTAGATCCATTATGTAGGCCAGTAGGCCTAGCACAATTTTATTTTGTACTTGTACAATTGTTTTTGTTTCATTAATGAAGTTATCCTTTTACTTCAAAAAATAGTCAAAGAATTAAAAGATTAATTTTCCCTATATATTTTCATATTTTATACTACATTTGTATGTCCTATCCTACTTTGTTATTATTTTACTAATTACAATATCAATTACTTTAGAACTAAACATGTTTATTGATTTTAGTTTGCATTGTCATTTAATTAACTCATAGGATATAAAACAAATTATTAATTTTATGAGAATTATTTTTAATCAAATCAAACCAAGATTGCTTTATGTGACGTGAAGCTTAAGATAGTTTAGGTATTATTCATAAGGGGACCATATATACATTAAGTTCATTATATCCATTACGTCAAATTCGTCAATCACACATGTAACATAATAGAAAATTAATTGAGAATTAGTGAATGTAATAGGGAATTAATTAATGGGAATTGGTAATTATGAAGATTATTGAGAAATTTGAGGTGTTGTTGAGGATTTTTATGTTGAACCTTAGAATTTAGATGATAACCAAGCATGACTTAGGCTAAGAAAATTTAAGGTCTCTTAACTTAAAAAATATTTTGAAAATAGTTTTTAAAATTAAGTTAAGAACAATCGATGACTTCAAGAACCATCGATGATTTCAAAGCTTCAACCATTGATAGGCTACAGAGCATATATCGAGTGTTGATTCTTTCATAGAAAATATTCGATTGTTGACCATTTCATCGATTATTATAGTATCTTTCAAAACCTATACTCGATGATCAAGTGATTGTTTGAAGCAATTTTTGAAGAAGAATGCTCGAGCACTAGTCTGGCCATCGAGTATTGATGAACAATCGATCAATATTTTTTCAATCAGTGATCAATCTTGCCTTAGAAAATTTTCAAGTTTATCAAAGTATGATTCTTCCATCAAGCATCGTATTAGCCATTGATTGCTCAAGAACAATCGATTGTTGTTTCATCCATTGAGCATTGATTTGTTATATTCAATCGATATCTAACTGTTCCATCGAGTATTACAAGAAAAATTCTTCAGAGTGTTGAACCTTTCATCAAGTAAACTAGAATGCTCGATTGTCAAGCACAACAATCGATGGAAGTGATTAGAGAACAATTGATGATTGAGAGAACCATCGAACATTGAACATGAATATTTGAATTTCAAATTGTCATTTCTATGTTTGATTTTTTTATGAATAACTTTACATTTTTGGAGTTTATGCTTAGTACATTTTAGGATACGTTGGATACAAGCAAGGTGCTGATGTCATAAACAGTTCTTGAGAATGGCAAAAATGCAAAGGAAGGGGGGTGAATTGTGCTTTAAAAGAAAATTAAAACTTAAAAAACACAAAATAATCTTTTATACTGGTTCGGCCAACACAATGTCTATGTCCAGTTCTCCAACTCCTCGTTGGGTTCCACTATACCACAGGTTTTACAAAAACAGGTTCACCTGTCAACCTTTACAACAGAGCTTTAGACTTTCCTCTAAACGCTCCCCCTTACAACTTGTAAGGACACAACCCTGTCCTAAAGCCCCAAGCTTTAGAACAACCTCAAACAGTAGATGATTTCAATTAATGAGTTCACTCAATGAACAAATTTTGATAAACATTTAAGTACAAATAATCTCACTAAGAGTAATAAATACTTTGAGCTTTTGTGAGCAGAGAGTGTTAGAATGATAAGTTTTGATGATAACTAAACATATCTTAGGCATAGGGAAGGGCTATGATAAAGATCAGAAATATCTTAGGCACAATCTGATAGAGAATCCTAAGTTTTGATCAATCGATCAGGGATAGATTACAAGTCAAATGTCTTATGTCCAATCGATTAGAGAAGAATCAGAGATAGCGCCCAATCGATTAGAGGCCCCTGTAATCGATGAGAGAAACTAGCCTAATCGATTAGGGATGAATCAAGTTCAGATCACATAGCCTAATCGATTAGAGGCTCCTGTAATCGATGAGAAGATTTAGCCCAATCGATTAGAGTCGTCCAATCAATTAAGAAACCTTAGACTAATCGATCAGAGTCCAACAATCGATTAAGAGACAAATGCCTAATCGATTAGAGCCATGTAATCGATTAAGAGAAGATTAAGTAATCTGAATATAATCTGCTTGCAATCGATTAGAGAAATATGTGTAATCTATATGTAATTGATCAAACCTGCCTAATCGATCAGGCTTCCCCTGTAATCGATTAGGCGCATGAATTACTAATCTGATATTCAGTGATGCAGGCTATAATCTATAGGTAATCGATGTGTAATCGATTAGACATCAGACCCTGTGATCGATCAGAGGCATGTAATCTGAGTGGCGATGAGAAATATTCAAAATCAATGTCAAGCCTATTTTTAGCCTTCCAAGTACAGAGTTGTTCAGACCTACTTAAGGAAGTTTACGTTAAGACACAAGTTGATCAAAAGAGCCGTTGGAACTTACCTACTCTGTCAGCGATAGAAGAAGAGAGATGAGCTAAAGCAAAAGCAAGTACAATGGAGTAAATGCATAGCAGATTTCATCTTCCATACTTCACTAGATCACTCAACTCTCTTGATGTGTTCAACGGCCATATTTATAACGGATATATTTCCAAGAGAAACTATAAATGCTATTGGGAAGAAGTTAGTTGAAGAGATTGATTGCCACATTGATTATCTGTATCTACTGCATTAATACTCTCAACACTTTCTGCTCTCATATTCTTAAGTGTGTAACACAATCTGTTCAATTAAGTGAACAATTATTCTGTATTCATTTTTAAAGTGAGGATTACTCTTAAGATAGTGGGATCTTAAGAGTAGGGTGTAATCTTACAAAGTGTAAGGGGGAGTGATCAGTAAAGAGAGGAGTTCTTGATGTCACTTGTAAAGGCTATCAAGAGCCTGATTTAATCTTGAGGATTTAGTGGAACCCAACTGCAGGTTGGAGAACTGGACGTAGGTCAAGTTTGGGCTGAACCAGTATAAACTGTATTGTTTATCTTCAGGATTAGATTTCAAAAAGCACAATTCACCCCCCTCTTGTGCATTCCTGCCTGTTACAGAGAGTAGATGGGAATATTGAATGCTGGTTTGTCTTTGTGTATGTGTGAGTGAATCACTGAGTAACTTTCATAAATGCTCAAGTCTTGATATTTATAACTCTTCACAGCTTGCCTTTTCTTTTAGCTTCGAGAGGCCGTTTGAAATTAGTCGTTGGGAGCTCTTAGCCGTAGGCAATTAATGCTGTTCTTTATCTTCGTCAACTTTCTTCTCTTGCTTCAATTAATCTTGCAGAGGATGAGCTAAGAGAGATAGAGACTGTGAGTAACGATCACCTGCAACCATTGTACTTGCAATAGCAGCTTTTTCAGTAGCGCTAGCACCCTTGGCTATCACTAGCTTAATAGTGTAAGTCCTGCACTTAGCTGTTAGCTAAACAAGTATTCATGTGAAGCACAGTAGGTGTTATTGCTAGTGTATTTTATTAGCTCAATGTTCAAAGACAATGTATTAGCTATCTGATTATCTAAGTTATTTCAACAAGTATTTTTCTATCGATAGCTAATCATGTTATCGCTAGTAACTATGTTATCACTAGTTATCTTATTAGCTTATTTGCTCAAAGACACTGTATTAGCTATCTGAATGTCTAAGTTATTTCAAGTATTCTGTTATCGATAGCTAATCATGTTATCGCTAGCTGACTTAGTTCATTACTGCTAGCTGTTCTAACATTTTCCCTTTTGTGTTATCCATGTTATCTATGGGGCCTTAGCGATAGTGATATACTTGTACAAAGCTTAGCGATAGTGATCTATTGTTCTTTGCTTGCTTAGGCTAGCTCAACTCATTATATTAGCGATAGTGAAGGTCTTAGCGATAGAGATATTGACTTTTCTTCAGATTATTGCTAAGTCTTCATTAGCTATTGTTATCCTAACCCTTCCATTTGTTAGCGATAGGTTCTAACTTAGCGATAATGCATCTGTTATCTATAAGATTTTACTTGTTCAATGTTAAGGTAACCTACACCATTTTACTTAGTCATTTAACATGATTCTTATCTCAATTTATTCCAAACTAAGTTATATGCGAATTGTTCATTTTACTTATGTTATCTATGGGTCTAGTCCTCATCAAAACTTAATATTCTAACAGTTCTAGCCACTAGCAGTTTTGCACTCTTGATAAAACTTCAAATGAGCTGTCTTTAACCAAGAAATTAAGTGTAAAACCTTCGGATAAAATGCAAGGAGTCATGTTGCCAATTGATCAACATCTAAGCGCTCCTGGACTTCAAAAATTCATGATGGCTAGACTCCAAGCTATAACGGGTAAAATTTCATCAAACTCTATGTAAGCATTTGTAACAGCAGCTGGTCAAGGTATAAACATTAAGTGCATTGCAAAAAGAGTTCAAAAGCATTCAAGTCTTCTACTACGTTCTCTTATTTTAAGTGAAATTCTATCTGCTCAAGTGTGTGAGCAAGCTTTATCTCCTGTAATCCTTTCATTTGGTGATTTCCTTAGAATATTAGGATCATAGGGAAAGAGTATTATCTTACAAAGCGTAAGAGGGAGAGATTTTAGTGAGACTAAGTGTTCTTACCGAGAAAAATACTCTATGTTTTTAAAGGTGTTCAAGAACTTGTGTTTAATCCTAAGATATCACTAGTGGAACCCAATTGTGGTTGGAGAACTGGATGCAGGTCTGAGTTGTGACTGAAGTAGTATAAATCATGTATTCTATTTCTTCATCTTCCTTCATTAGCGAGAAAAGGTGTGTGAACTTCAAAAGAAAAAATTGAAATACCCAATTCACCCTCTCTTGTGTTTTTCCTGCCACTTTTATTTTAGAGGCTTAGTATCTTCCTTATTTTAAGGGAAATAATTAGAGAAATCAATATTTAGGCTGAAAAAGGTTATATTAGGAGGAAAATATTAGAGAATATTAAAAGTAAACTTTTGGAAGTGAAAAGAAAATTTTTTGCCAAAAGAAAATATCTTATTTAAGGATTTAGAGCCCAATGGTCTATTTTTCCTACCCTTTTTATTTCCCCCCCTTTTTCCCCTTTATTCATTTTTATTATTCTTCTTCCCCTTTCCCGTTATTTTTCCTGGACGCGCATAAGATCCCCCTCACTTCGTTCTTGCCCCCGTGCGAGGAGAGAGGAGAGTCCGTGAGTCTCGCAGGAAACAGCCCTTCCTCCGCCTCCTTCTCCGTCCCTAACTTTCCTTCTTCTTCCTCCCCCTTTCATTTTTTAAAATCCAGCTCCTTCTCCTCCCCTCAGCATCACCGAATGGAGTTAAGAGAGTGACAGATTTTCGATGAGAAACTCGCCAAAAATCATCACACCGTCACCACCATTCTTCTCCCTGGTCACTTTTCTTCCCCCTCCTCCATTTTTTCTGGCCATTATCACTTGGAGAGGGAGATCGGCGAGGGAGTTCGCCAATACTTTAGCAGCTCACATGTCGAAGACGTGGTGGGTATTCAAGCCAACCAAATACATGTCTGGACTCTCATAAGTCTCCTTTACACACATATGCCCTTTGTTTCTTCGATTAGCTCCATTTAAAAAATAGGTCTTGGTTGAGTTGGGACTTTTGGGAGTTCTAATCCCATTAAATTGAAACTTTAGCTTGGAATTAGAACTTCCCTGAAGAGATTTTCCATTTACTTGAGGTTTTCCATTTTGTTTTGAATTTGTGAGCTTTGGAAAATTGAGCTTTTTTGTGATCTGACTTGCCTGAGATTAATTGATGGTTCCTATATGTTTATTAATGTCAGATGACAATATTAAATTGGCTGGTTTAGTTGAAATTCCATTTAGAGGTATTTTTGATGTGGAAAGTCTTGAATAAGTTTGGGTTTAGTAGGGTTTATGGGGTTGATTGTTGATTTTAAATAAATTGATGGTTCTAATGTGTTAAACAAGATTAGTAGATGATTATAGAATGTTGAGATTGGGAAAAATTAGAGTAAATTGGATTTTGGTGACTTTTTTTATGATTTATGGACTAATTTAGACATAAGTTGATCCATATAAGTATTGGAATGTGATTTATTGGTAGTTGATGATTATTATGGTTGAGAAGGACATGGGAAAGCTTGAAAAAAAATTTCTTAGGCTTGGTTTGGTTGTTTGTAATCAATGGTGAATTATGGGCTAAGTTGTAAATTGAAGAGTTGAGAGGAGAAGTGTGTTGAATAACTTGAGGATATAATTTTATGATAACGAGATTATGAATAATTGATTTAATTAGTGTTAGGCTTAAAATATAAGGCTTGAGATGTAGGTGAATTTTGGTTTAGGAATTGTGTTGTGTGATTGCAGGATTGAATGGGAAAATGATTATTGGTTTGGAGAAAATGTTTAATTCCTCTTGTTTGCCTAAATTGACCAAGGGAATTTAGGAGTGGAAGTTAATTGCCGAACTGTACATGGACACTTGATTTAAGTGTTAATCTCTTTGTGTGTGATTGATGTAGAGTGTGATTTGTATTGAGGTTCAGTAAAGTGTGTGTGGCAGCAAGAGGTAACTGCTCCTACTTGTTCTATGTGTGTGTGTGCGTGCGCTGTTGACAAGAGATTTCATATTCTCTTTCATCTATGGATTTTGGATTATGGTGCTATATGTATTGTATGATTTCAATTTGTTATTTTGATATAAAATGTCATGTATGATTTTTACTGTTAAACTTGGCATATTATGTGAATTGTATCATGATTTGGAAAGGACATATATTTATATTGTTTTGGAAATTATTTTGTCTGAGTTTTGGAACACTGGAAAGGCCAAGTGCCTAGTTTTGGTTAAGTTGCAATTGTGGATTACAATGCATATGTTGTTGTGCTAGTTAGCATCAATGCATTGATTATTTTTACCATCAAGTGATGAGTTACCATGTTGGCCCACAGGGACTAATTATACTTATCAGTGTATTGGGAATAGGCTAGACCCCATATAGTACTACCCCCTTCGGCGTGCTGGATATGAGCTAGAACTTCATGGAGTTCCACTTCTCCGTGGTTTTAGGTACGAGTTAAGACCCCCATCGAGTTCCACTTTGGTCTGCATAAGGGTAGGGGACAACCATAACGATTCGCAAGCCGAATATTTCATATGGTTGATAAACATGTATTTTTGAACGGTTTTGCAAAAGTTATGGTATTATATATATATGTGGGATTCTAAAAAGGGTTCATGGAATATTGCATATTCTTGGTAATTACATTACTCATACATGTTTTGAATAAAAATACTGTATCGTTTCCCACATTGACACCTTGCTAGCACATACTTACATGTAGGCTGGTAGGTAGTGGTTACCTTAGACATTGTCTACTCCATTTTCTCAACCCTTGTAGGTGCTAGTCAGATAGCGGAGTCGCGTGAGAAGGAAGTGTTAGGACTCACTTATTTGAGATTCTCTTTCGGCCTATGCGGAATTTGTATATCGCCACACATACCCAGGCTTTCATCTGCTTCCGCATTATTGAATTGCATATTTAATTTGGATTACTGTTATGATTTGCTAGCTAGCTATATTCTTTTATTTTTTTTGGTAAGGTTGCTAGCTATATTCTAGATAATGATTATTGTATCTGTTTGGTTGGGATCGATCTATTTTCGGCATCATAGGCCTGAGGCCTTCTAGTTTCTGCTGAGCCCATTACTGTAGATTTGGTTTGCCGGAGTTGTTTGAGTATTTTATGGAACTAGATAGGGATGAACTGGATTATGTGGATTGGTGAATAATGGGTGTTTATGGCGGACTATTTTGATAAAATGTTGGATGTAGTTTTGGATGGATTGTGTTGGGTATTGTTGTCAGGATTATGGTTGGACTTTTTATGGAAAGAAGAGGGTAATTGTGTGATGCAAGTCGATTTCAAATTACCATGATAGGGTTGCCCTTTTTCTATCATGTCATACCTTGAAAGTGTCAAGGAAATTTTTATTTAACTATGTTAGGTAGTTGAATCCTATCCTAACATTGTTAAGGGGTAATTACTTGTGAAATTTTAATATCTGTGTTAAGTTATTCTTTTTCTAACATGGATTAATTGATTTTTTACAGTTTGTCTTTTAATATCCATGTTAGCCTTTTAATCTAGTTGGACTCTTTCTAACATGGATAAATTGATTTTCTTGGTTGAGTTTCCTTATCCATGTTAGCGTTTGTAAATTTGGGAAAGGTTTTTCTAACATGGATTTCCTCCTATTTAATTATGGTAAATCATTTTCTAGCTATGATAGGATCTTTTAAATATTTTAGAAGGTTTCTTTCTATCATATTTAGTCAAATCCGATTTGGATCCAAAGGAGTTTATGTCAAAACTTTTCCTAATTATGTTAGCTCTTTTTATTAGATAAACTCTTTTTTCTTAACATAGTTAGTTTTTATTAAATCTTTTTACGTCTGGGCTAGTGGTTATTAATTAAATGGATTTAGAAAACGAATGTTACAACACATGTCCATTTTTCTTATTTTACTTAATTTGGGTTTATAATGAAATGATAATATTTCAAAAACTGGATACATATAATTGGAAAATTTGATACAAGGATATATAAGTAATTGACCTAACTTTTTTAATATGATACAATGGTTCATACAAACTTTCCATTCATTTTGAAAATGATAAAGTATACTTTTGGTCCTTTATCTTTGTATCAAATCTTTTTTTAGTCCTTTAACTTTGAAAAGTGCACTTTTGGTCATTTTTCGTTAACGCCATTAGTTTTATTTAAAAGGTAATTTTATAATTAAATATTAATATAAATGGTCAAATTTTAAAATAAAAGAATTATTATACTAGATATTAAAATGTAAAGATATTTTGTTAGCATATAAGTATAAAATCATTATATAAATTTGTTGGGTCCACATTTTCCGTTAAATGAAACTATTGGTGATATCGAAAAAGGACTAAAAGTGCACTTTTTAAAGTTAAGGGACCAAAAGAAGATTTGATGCAAATATAGATAACTAAAAATATACTTTAGCCTTTTGAAAATATATGCATACCTCTCCGGATACAATTGCATGGGAGTCCCAAACAAGAGAGTTAATATCAGACAAGTTCCCATGAGTTGTCAATGATATTTTTGAGTTGTTAACAATGACATTTTCACTTGTCAATAAAGTCATTAACAACTCAATGGGACTTGTTCGATGTTAACTCTTTTGCTTGGGACCTCCATAGAATTCTCCCTAAAACATTTCTTAAATAAACATCCGTTATAAATTTGAATGACTTGCTTCCATGCACTCTCCATGGTTAGTTCACCGTAAAACCATAATATCAACATTTTATTGGAGGAGGAATTGCCTAATCTCTTTCATTGAAAACTGAGGTAGAACGGGAAAAAAAAAAAAACAAAAGAAAGATATTTTGATTGAAGAAGAAAACTTATTTACAACAAAGGAGTAAGAGAGTGAAGAATAATAATATTAGCATTTGGTGAGACTTGAGTGTAGACTGTAGATACATGTCATGTGGGCTATCAGTAATATTGGCAAATTGTATGTGGGACTCATTGAATTAGAAAGGAAAAAGAATGTGGAGAAAGGCGATTGAATCATGTGGGTAGCTTCCCCTGCTGCGAGTCTCATCTTCTCCTTGACCTCCAAAAAATTGCAGATGGGTCGGGGCAGATTCGGTATGGAATTTTTGATGGAGGGGTTTCTTCTACCCTGCAATTCATTTCTAAAACTGCTCTATGAGACACCCATGCATCAACAAATCTCCGAATTCTTGACTGCGCGTTTACGCCACTTATTATAGGCAATTAAAAATTAAAAGTATCACGCAAATTTCACTAAAAGATGGATTAACTTTAACCACAATGCTTAGAATATTTTCAGGAGGATTCCCAGAATAAAATCCTTCTTCTGAATAAGAGGGATCGGAGCAGTTGGGTCATGGTTCCTGAATAACTATTCCTCTTTTAGGGGGCAGAGAAGAAAAGAAAAAAATCTAACGTGTTGACGAATGAATAGAGAGGTGAAGAAGATGGATTTTGAGGGAACTTACTGCAATGCAGAAAGATGGATCTGAGATAAGTCAAAGTTGGTTGAGCTGTCTAGAACTGCTGCAGAGGAAACCGTGGGCCTCAATGGGGACGCGGGAGGGTGTTTGATGGCAAGTACTCTGCAGTTGAAGTTGCTGGCAATACTATTATGGACCATTCCCAACCTATGCCAAATGAATGAATAAATGCTTATTTATATATATATATATATATATAACTCCTCTAGTTACTAATTAATAATATAACCAAAGCCACTAGACCACTGACAAAGGCACAAACTCCAATATATGTCAATAGTAAGCATGTAATATCTATCTATTATCTAATGAATGTGCAAACATTTGGGGAACCTATCCTGCCATCGGATGAGAAAGATAGTAGGAGAGATTTGTGGGCCAATATTTTATAATTTTTCAGCCATTAGATTTGATGGATGGCTAAAATTAGGGAAAAGTAAGAGAAAAACACAATAAAGAAATGCAGGGGTTCCAGATCACACTGCCACTACAAAAGTCTGCCACATTTACAGATATCATATGCTTGCCATTTGTAGATAGCATTGAATGAAGAATATGACGCCATTCAGGGAAAGGATGAACATGGTCATTCATTTTTTACTCAACCAAGGTGATTTCACACCACAACTCTATTCCGTGATACTGCTCAGCTCCAGAACATAACAAGTTCTATAACAAAATACAAGAGATTGACAAGGTAATTAAATCCACTTCACATCTTGTATGAGAGAAAGAGAAATGACATACAACAAATGTATTTTTGAAAATCATATTCTTTTTTTATAACAGAAAATCACATTCTTTAATAAAGGCTTAAAAACATAATTTTTATCAATTAAACAAATATTAAATGACTTCAAAAAAGTTAAAACATACTTTTCATTAAATTAGTTTCTAAAATGCCTGCATTTTGTTATTCTTCAGAGTGTGGGGCCCGATAGCCTTTGGCTTCTTTTTGTCACCATTAAGAAGGCACGTGCAAGTGCTAAAATTAAGCGTGACAAATTTCTGAAGCCCAACAACAGGATACTCCTTTCCGAGGGCAAGAAGAGAGCACGGTAGACAAATACTAAACTCAGGTCCCACTAATCCATGTTATAATCTTACACGGATGAAAGAGTCAAAACCGGTTCCAGATCAATTACTTGGAAGATGGTAACCCAAAATCAAACCGAACTTCTTCTGGCTAAAATTAAAACAAAAACAAAAGAAAACAAAAGAAAAAGGATAGCCTAGTACCCATGAGGTAGAAGTTGACCTTTCTATCAGAACCATACCCAATTTTCTTCTTTTCCCCGTAACAAACCCATAGAACTTCAACTGATCTTCAACCAAATCAAAACGACAATGAATTATAAAAACAAAGAGGATCCGTATATTGAAAGCAGGTCACATCATCAAGCCATCAAACATCAGGAATATATTGCGCCTGGCGGCCGGAGTTTAATTCTCAGACGCCTCTTGGAACTTAATCAGCTCAAAACTAGGAATCATGGTGTGAAATTGTATGAATTGGGATGGGGACTTACTTGTAAAGAAAACTACGATCATGAAGGCCAAGGACGAGCATCGAAGCTTGAATGTGACGCACGGTTTCGGCGATCTTGATCCCATCTTGGTCCCCTTCGGTGACAATAATCTCAACCTTAGTCTGTAACACAAGCCTAAGATTATGGAAAATAGCAATGAATTGGAAAAGGAAAAGTAAGAAATAGAAGAGCAATGAAATGAATGGTTGATCCTGAAAAGGGGAGAGGGGGTTACACTGGGGAAGGCATGGCAGATGTGTTGGAAGGAAAGGGCTAAGTGGAAGCCCTGAAGACGACGAAGACGGGCTCTGTTCTTGCTTCTGGATCTTGTGGGAGGGTAGACGTGGAGAAGAGTGATTATGTCTCCGTAGCGAACGATGTTATGAAGAGCCCATCGGAGAGCGATCCTGGCTGCTTCCTCATCTTCCACCACCACCGCTATTTTCCTCAAATCCCCCATTCTTGAATCAGAATTTGATTAATCGATGATCAACAATATGGACACTCCTCGCTCCTTTTTCGTTCAATCCCGAGTTTGATCCAACTCAACTCGATCAGCTCCCATAAATTATAAATTAATCAAAGAAAGCGACTGCGATTTTGCCCGCCATTATCATTTTCACAGGTCAACTAATTGTGTCCATACACACACACACACTCTCCCAATTATACCCTGTTTTGTGCTCTAAGAGCTCCCGGCTATGCTTTCTTCCTCCTTCCTTGTGGCTTGTATAATGTATACTGTCGAAATTCAATATTGCTTGTTACCCTCTACTTTTTTCTTTCTTGGACTGTGCCGTCTTCTTGCCATTTCTTATCAGGGATATGTCTACTTTTGCATTCCCCCAACTAATATAGTATTTTTTCCTTGTAAGTTTTAAATATCTAAACTGTTGGTAAAAATGTATAAATATATGTTTAACTCATTGATGTATATAAAAATTAATTAAAAATGCATATTAAACTTCTGTTAAATATAAATTATATTGGTAGTTTGTTACTACAAATTAAACTTGTAATATCGATAATATTTATAGTATCAAACTAAAATAACACTACCTTCCATTTTTTCAAGCAAGTATTTTCATTTTTCAACAACAAAAATTGACAAACTACTGTTAATAATCCTGAACAAAAAGCACAAATATTAAATATCTTACTTTTTACAAAAATATTTTTAAAGGACTTGAGAATGAAAACTTCAAACTTAAATTCTAGCATTGTATTATGTGCAGCCTTAACTTTTGTTTCTTAATTCCTTAAAAAAATTAAATTTGACATTTTATTAAATATAAATATTTATTATTGAAAGTCCTGAAGTGTGATTTAATTTTTCTAAAACAGAAAAAAAAATCTCATTGATAGTATAAAAGAGAGGATTAAATCATTAAAAAATTGATGTAAAATTTTTTTTCCAATGAAAACTTGTAATCTTTAAAATAACAGTTTATGAGAATGGTATAGAAGTACATTTTGCGCATAAGATTGTTAAGTTTTAAATTGTTAAACGTTTTAATCTTATATTTAGGTAAACTCCTTGACGTCAGCAATGCATAACTGTAACATCCCAAAGATTTAACTAAGAACTAGAGGTAATTTAATAATTTATTGGGATTAACTGAGGAGTTTTAAGAGCTTTATAAACAAATTTGGGGAAAATAAAAGTATTTTAGAAATTTTTAAAGGCCTAGTTTCTCCCTTAATTTGAGGAAATTGGTGTTAGAGAAATTATTTTTAGGCTTAGAAGAGATCTTGATGGGAGAAAAATATTAGAGGATATTTAAAACAAAATTTAGGAAGTGAAAAGGGGATTCTATCATAGAGTAATATATCTTATTTTGAGAATACATGGGCCTATATGTAATTTTATCACCTTATTCATTTTATTTCTTTTAAAATTCCTATTCCTTTCCTATATTTTCCCTCTCCCCTCTGCAGAAAAACACGACGCACACACACTACATATTCCCTTCCTCCTTCTCTGCGTTCGACGGGCAGCAAGAGAGGGCGGCGGACTGGCCGCCGCTGTCGATGCCGGCGACGACGAAGGTCGCCGGATTTCCGTCCTTCCCCCTCGTGTTCAGTGTGGGTGTGTGCGTGTCGTTGTGTGCTTCTGCGAAGAAAAAAAAAAGGGAGAGAAGGGGGCGATTTGGGTGGTTTCTGGGTAATCACCGGCGAATCTCCGGCGGTCTTGAAGACTGAGGAGGACTGGTCATTGTTGGGTAATACTCATTCCTCCATTTTCCCTCTTGTTCTTGATTTTTCCAAATAGAAATTTCTAGGGTTGTTTGATTCTCCGAATTTCTGGCTTGATTGGGGCAATTGCCTTGTGCTACATGTTTCTTTAGACTAATTGATTATTGTGATGTGGTTAATTTGGTTTAATTTGACCCTATGTGAGTTTTTACTTGCTTAAAATTGAATTAAGCTAAGTTTACGACAAGAAATCCTTTGAATTTGGGCTTTTGAGCTTGATTTATGGATTCTAGAGGGTTATTGGAGTTCAACGATGATGTTGGTTGGGTTATTGAGTTTGATTTAGAATTTTGTGGAAAATTGGGAATTTTAGGTGTCTTAGGGAAGTAGAATATTGCAATTGATTATTTTATTGAACTTGGAATGATAATTTAGGTGGGTTAAATGAGGATATTGGATTATGTTGAAAGTTGTGAAGGGGGATTTTGATTTACAAGGACTATGGAAGAAATGGAGAAATTATAGGAAGTGTAAGGCAATAAAGAAAGGAAATTGTGTTTTTAGGAGTCATGTTGATTATGGATGAATTGGAGATTCTAATATGTTATTTTTGTTAGTAAAAGATTATGGATTGATGAAATTGGAATAGATTTGAATAGAGTCGAACCTTGGGGGTTGTAGGACAGATTTTATGAAATTGAGTGATTGGGGTTGATTCTAGACTAATTGGGATTCATAAGATTGAACGATGTTATATATCTTTGTGGCTTGATGAAATGGTGGTTTTAAAGTCTTTGGCCATTTAAATCGTTAATTGTGTGTCTCAAGGGATGTATGGATTTGGTGGTGATCCTTGAATAATGTGATAATTATTTTACGTAAATTGATGTTGGTGATTGATTATTAATGACTTAGATTGATTGGGAAAATTGGTTAATGGTAACCAAATTTGCTATCCCCGAAATTATGATTTCTATTTGTGTGCACATGCTGGAATGATTGGAACCACGAGGCTTCCACATTACCATGTTCTATTAGATGAGATTGGTTGCTCTGCGGATGAGCTTCAGGAATTGATATATTCTCTGTCATACGTGTATCAGCGGAGCATAACTGCCGTATCGATAGGTGTCGGTTGGTTGAACTGAACTGGAAGACCGCATACTATGGTATATTTAGTGTTTTTGGCCAGTTCAGGTAACCACTCTTACCTCACTATCTAATTGTGTGTGATGTTAGTTGGGATTTTTCTTAAAATCCCTTTACTTTATATATATTTACATGCCTATTGGTAGGCTAGTTGATTTTAAATGATATGTTTATATTAAAGAGCCTGTTGGGTACCTTTAAAATTCCATATACTTTCATATAAAGGTCTTAGTGAATTTTGGTTATAATTGTTTGGAATTTTAACTGGTGGTATTGATGAATTATGGTTATCTGGAGCATTGGATGATGTGATTGGATTTATGGGAGAGAATTGATAAAAATTATTGGGGCTGGTTGTAAATCAGTCATGATCATTGATGCATTTAAGGTTACATTTGTTATGGTATTTGAAAATAATTATTATTGTTGCATAACACTGAACACGTACCATCGCGCGATGTAACCCTCGGTAGGCCAACCGAGTGGTTATTTGTACCGGTCATTCTGATTATAGACAGAGACCTTTTCCTTGAGTATAGACAAGGAGATCCCCATCCTGATTAGAGACAGGGGGAGTCCCCATTCTGATTATAGACAGAGGGGAGGATGACATTCTGATTATAGACAGGGGCACAGTGTCATTTCATATTTACTTTGGTCGTATATTATTAAAATTGTTGCATCTGTGATAGCAAGGGTGATGGTGCAGAAGGGTGTACTTGCGATGATATGGTTATATATATACAATTTACTTTGTTGTGGTTTAAATATTTTTGTGTGGTACCCTTTAGGCGCTCTGCTAACCCACTCACACTCTTGTATTGAGTTGAGTTGTGATTACTGAGACATGTTGTCTCACCCCGTGGTTATTTACATTTTTGCAGGTGATCATGTACAGACCAGGGCAAAGGAAAAGGGAATGGGGCCCACCGGTTCACCTGGAACCGATGAGTTGGCCGGTAAAATTATTCTGGACTGTATATTGCCACATATAGGCTTGCATTCGCTTCCGCATATCTATGTATTGGAATGATATTAAATTATGGATAACTGTATTATTAATTGCTAGAATTCAATTTAGTGTACGGGTTTTGTTCAATAACCATGTTAGGGGAATCTTTTCTAACATGGTTATGGTGTAGGCTTGATTGTTGTGCGGTTAATGTTTCTAAATGTGGATTTTCATTAACCATGTTAGGAGGCTCCTTATCTAACATGGTTAAATCAACTGGTATTTGTTAATTAGGCGAAATTTTACTAATTATGTTAGGGGAATCCTTTTCTAACATAGTTAGGGAAAAATATCCATGATAGTATGATTGTTGGAATATGTGTTCGCTTTTTCTATCATGGATAATCATTTGAACCTTTAGGTAAATTTTTTTTTCTAACTATGATAGGGTTGAATTGTATGAAAAATCTTTTTCTATCATAGTTAGCATTGTTAATTATGATTATGATTGATTGTGATCGGTTATTAGAGATTAATTATGGATTAGTAGGAAGGATATTACAATAACGTATTAAGAATATTAGTTGTTTATTTATTTGATGAGTCAATCAATTAACCTGGCAAATTTTTTTTTATTTGGTGAGTTATAAGCTTTTTAAAATATAGGAATGAGTGAATTAGGTGAAATTGATGACCTTTAGAAAATGCCATAATGGTGGTTCAAAATTTTAGTACATGGAATAAGGGTAAATGTCCAATTTCACCCAGGAAGTAACCTAATAGGAGTATTCAGTGTCTGGAAGTAACAAATGAAACATATTTACCCCGGAAGTAGCAAAAGCGGCGCGTTTTAGCCCACAAAGGGAGCATATTTACCCCGGAAATATGTCTATTGTGGGCCAAAAAGCGCCGTTTTTGCTACTTTTGGGGTAAATATGCTCCCTTTATTACTTTCAGACACTGAATACTTCTATTAGGTTAATTCTGAGGCGAAATTAGACCTTTGCCCTATGGAATAATTATCATCACACCTTTGAGCTCATTCACAAAGATGGTGCTCTATTTATATTATGTTTGTTGTTCATCCGTTAGTAATGATCTAGCGGCTCTTCAAGTGAATAACGTAAGTACAAAGTCATTCATATTAGATGGGGGGGGGGGGGGGGATGGGAGCCTTTTTTTCTTTCTAATTAAGAAAGTGCTCAAATTTAAAATATTCTTTACTTAAATGGTCATAGCTATGCTAGTTGAACTCATGATTTTTTTTATATAGTTATATGCTCCCATGGTGTTAATAAACTGTACACTTGTGGCATGATGAAAAAAAAAAAAGTATTCTGCTTTAATTACGGAGTTTTTTGCCATTAATCAAAATACATGAGTTGACTTGGTTACTTGTAAAAGGAATACAAAAATGTACAGATATTCAATGGAAAATGGTCCTCGTATTAAAGTTAATTATAGTTAAAAATATCAACTAAGAGTCTGAGAAATTGCTAAATTTTATTAGAAACAAAAAAAAAATTCATTTTGTAATTACAAGAGTTCACCTGGAAAGGGTGATTAGCTCTAATTCTCTTAATCTGGAATATGTTTTATATAAATATAAACCTTTAAAATATAATTTATAATAATAAACAGGGGAGTACTTTTCATAGTGGAATTACAGTGTAATATATAATATTTAAATTTAATATAAAGAATGATAAAAATTGGATTGTAATTAAGAACAAATAAAATACAAGTCGAATTGATTATCTTACCCAATATTTATGGATAAATCATGTTTAAATTAGTTTATGTTTTTATATATCATTTAAAATTTAAATATGTTAGTTTTTTTTTTTTTGCCAACAATTTAATGTTAATTGAACTATTCCGATCGCATCAAACCATAACTTAATCACATTCTGAGCAGTGATGGGTCATGGGAGTGGCAGTGGAGATGCCGAATGCAATCAAGTAATGGATGTGTGTAAGTCATCCTTGCTCATGACTTCTACGCTACTGCATAAAGCCCTTTTAATATCCATTATTTTGGGGTTTTAATGTTTGTTATAAAGGTGATGCCAATTAGATTGACATAAAAAAATGCTAATTTTAACATCCGTCAATGTCAACTTTCGACGTCCGTTATTATATATAATAACGGATATCGAAAGTCCCACAAAACCCCTTTTAAAGTCTATCGTTAATAGTAAGAGACGTTTCAGGGGGCTTTCTCCGTTTGTTATAAATAAACAAATGTACGTCGATTTTCACACATGGGACTTTTGACTTCCATTATTTGATAACGAGTGACGTAGATTTACCTTAAAAGAAGAGGTTAACGTCTATCATTAACTGTATTAGACGTTAACTCGTAGGAAACGACGCCGTTAGTAGCTATTAAGAGACTTTGTTTTGTATAAGGGAGTTTCAACGTCAGCTTGTTTGTTAATAACGGACGTTAAAAGTGGCACTTTTTCTACCACTTTGCTTATTTGTTCTGGTTTCTATCTGCATGTGCAGATCTCATAACAAATTTATACATCAACTAACCAAACTAGTCATTAAGCAAACAAAAGTTTATAAAAATGTACCTACACAAACATATATAACAAATTTAATGTTTATTTAACTGATTATTTTGTACGTCTACTACATATTTGTCATTAAATACTCTTCAATTTGATCTCAAATATGATCAATGTCATCTACTTGGTCATCTGTGGTAGGTGAACCAAAAATATGCAAAAATATGGATGTGAAAAAAAAATTAGATAAACACTACATTTATGTATTGTATAAATCATATAAGAAGTTAGAAATAAGAATTGTATACCATTGACAAGTCTCCAGTTGGTCTACTCATAATAATGTCATACATATACTTGATGACATAATAACCACACTTTGTATTCCCCGGTTGCCGAAGGCATTATAAATCACAAAAAAGGGTATCAACCAACAAAGTAATATACAATATATATCTCAATTGACTAACATTAAAAGAATTTAAATCAAAATTACTTACTTTATTTTTTTGTGTCACAAACTCTTCATAAGCTCTTAGTTCAGCCTAGTAGATGCCGATTCACAATGCCCTTGAAATTGAAAAAAATTAGAACATATACATGAAAGCAATTTATTTAGTCCCAAGTAATAAAGATATTATTACCACTTACGTCAATAAGACTCCTTTATGCGGGAGTGTATATTACGCCTCAAAGAGTCAAACCCATAAAGACAATGATTTGCGGGGAAAACGACAGTTAAACTCCAATGACGGCTGAAAGACATTAAAAATTTTATTTCCAAAAATGACGAAAAGATGGCAAAATGTACAAATCAAACTTACCTCTCATGAATATGTGTAAAATAGCAAGTTCCTCGATTCACGACATTTGATGTGTGACACATGCCTGCATTGTGTCAATATGATTCATCTTGTGCTCTTTGGTCTCGAACTTAATATGGCCGATGGACTAATCAAGCGGTACTCCGTCTTGCCGAAATCATTGCACATCTTGTGGAGGTACTTATCATAGAATAATTGAAATTAGAAAAGGATGTAAAAATATTAAAAAGACATAAAATTAAAAGAAATAATGTTTACATAATTGCTAGTTCAAGCCAGCAGACGTCAAGATCTTGCATCCTCAAAAAGTGCACGACATCATCAACACCATCAAGCCCAAATGGGTATGAACAATCAGGACCAACCACTCCTGGTGGCATCAAAAAGTTGATCCATGGTTGGCTGCATATTGAGCATGAGTTGAAGAGAGACATATCCTTTAGGTAAGACCTGCGGATGATAAAAAAATCAAGGTTATCTTATTACAAACTGTATGCTATAAGAAAGGGTAAATGTGCAGATTTAGTATCCAACAATTGTGCAAATCGCACGAAATATAAATAACAATTTTGAGGTGCTAAAAAAGTCATTATGAATTAAATTAGTTGCATATTCAATACCTCTGTTAAGTAGTCCAACTTTGACCATTTGAAAGGGTGAAGTTTGACTAGACAAAGTGATGTGGCATAGTTTAAGCAGAGAGATGGTAAATACTTTTATCTGAGGACATGTGACGTGGCAAATACTGGAAAGCTTGGTGTATAAGTATTTGGTCTACTGAATGCGCTCCTCCACATTTTGATCCCACCCCATTTCCCCTCCATAATTTCCTCCCTCTTCTTCCCCATATTTCTCTCCTATTTTTCTCTCATCATCCCTCCACAACACCCTCTGTTCCCCCTTCATTCCTTTCTCCTTTGTTCTCGCGAATTTGTTCCCCACAACCCCAACTAGATTCTGGGTCTGTCTCTAATTAATGAATCTGAAATTTGTTAATTAGCATATATAGTATATTGTCAAACTTGTCTTGGCTGAGGAGATTGAGCCATGAGTCCAAGCTGCAGCTCAGATATGTGCCTCCACCTGTGCCCAAATTTGCCATATGCCCCCGCACAGCTTCCTAGATCTTCGCCGCCACCTACTCCTCAATCTGGGCCTCCATCTCTGCCTGAACCTTAGCCACATTCTCCTCATTATATTCTGTACGGCGGTGACCGAAATACTTGGTCAGCCCAATAGTCCTGGACTCCCCAATAACTCGGCTGGGGTGGTCAGGCTTCCTGATTGCCGTGGTTAAGATGTCTATCCTCCCAGACTATGTGAAGGAACCTTGAGAGGTTTGTTGCTTAAGTTCATCATGCAATGACCAATAAAATCTTCAATTGCAATGTACGATAAAACCATAAGCTAATTGAATAAATAAGCAAGTAAAATACTTAAAATCCTCTTTACAACCGTTTCAACCTCTGGAGTGACATATTTAACACATTTCTTCCTACCCTTAACCATTTTGTATGATGTGGGATGGATGGCGACGTCTCTACAACAATGGTAGGATCAGATTGTGTCGCTTACTCCATTTCCATAACTTGTGACTTGGTAATCTTGTCCTCCAGCCACTTGTAACCCTCGCGAGACATTATGTGCATGCAGGCAAATATTCTTCTCTTATCGCTCCTTCTGTTTTTTTCTAACCTCTTACGAAAATAAAACAAAGTAACCAATGTGTTAAAAATGCAATTGTAAACCAAAGTTAAAGAAGCGATTTATGAAATATACACACTTGGAGCTTAGGGTCTAACCGTGATATAACAAACTTCTTCTAATCCTCCGGGTTAAGAAAGGAATAGGTCTGATAGGGATCTTCATTCTTCTTCCCCCTGAATGTTCTTACTAGTAAGCTTAGTCTTGAAATCCTTCAACCTCTTGCTCACTTCTCCTAACCAATAATCCCTGAATGCTTTAGTGTTTGGGACATCAAAGTTTTGCTGCAAAAAAAAATGAATATGAATATAATGATAAAATATATTATTAATCAAATTAAAACAAACATAAATATAATGATAAAATATACCAATATATACACCTAACACTTGTCCTTAGTCTCGTCTTTGATGTCGCTCCAATCGCGCAGCAAGATGCTAACTTGAGTCTTCACCACAAAACTGATATAAATGACAAATTGCTCTCTCTATGGACCAACAGGATTCATGTCGGCATCAAAGTCAACATGAATAGGCTACACATTTTTCCTCTGGTAGACAACAATGTGATCAAGTTTAGTAGAACCCTTGCCCCTTTTTTGAGGAGGATCGCTCCGTTTTCAATTGTCAAAACCGTCCATCATGTATCTGTTAATAAATCAAATATCAGACTAGTCAATACAGTGCCATAACTTTTACAAAACCAAAACCAAAACAATAACAAGAAATACATAAAAGTCTATGATAATTCAAAAAATTTCTCACTTAAGATGTTATTCTATATCCCATCAAAATGATAAGTTCTAGTTGCAAATTGGTCATCATCATCTATTAATTCTAATTTGCTTGGTTTAGGTGGATTTGTGCACAAAGGTGGTATCTCATCTAGATCTAAAATGGGAGTACGGGTCTTTTACTTTTTACTTTTCAAGACTATGGACAATTGCTTTTTTGTAGAATCTGTTACATAGAACACTTGATTCGTGTGACTTGCTAAAATAAAGGGCTCATCTCTGTATTCAACGTACCAATGTGGGGGTCAATTTCATTTACGTTGAAGATTAGAACTTTGAACTTGGTGTAGCTAACATCCCATATTTCTTTAATAACTCCATAATTTGCCATGAAAGCCAATCTTTGGGTTTTATCCTTCAAACTGGAAAAGTGTATTTCTTCGGCTATCACCATCACACCACTGTTTTGCATGATGTTCTTGTTGTCCTGGACTTTTGTGTAGAAAGAATACCTATTTATGTTATAACTGCCCCAAGTCACAACCTCAAAACAAGACCCCCAGGCTAACCATCTTATTGTATCTGGTGCATCGGTCTTTTTTGCAACATGCTCCTTGAAACACCCAATGAATGTCTTGTTATGCTCATTAGCTATCTGCTGTCACTTTTTTCTGGTTCTTTTCCTTCATGATCCTCTTATGCTCGTCCAAATAAGGCTGCACTTCTTCCATATTATTCAAGATTAATAGGTGTGCTTGTAACACCTCTTCACATCTCATACCCTTTACTTTGAGGCCCCATGTCCCTTACTAATCCTTCATGTCGGGCTTTTCCTTAACCCCTTTTAGGTATGATTTTGAAAAGCACATTGCCTCTTCAACTACATATCTTTCAACAATGAATGTCTCAGGTCGATATGGGTTCTTAGAATATCCTTTCAATAGTTTCATGAATTTCTCGAAAGGGTATATCCGCCTTCGATTAATCAGGCCATAAAGCCTTATCTCCCTTACCAAATGAAAATCAAGTGTAACATGATATTGAAAAAGGCTGAAGCGAAGTGTATCTCTAGTCGGGACAAAATAATGTAACCCTCATTTTCCAACTCATCTAGATTCTCAGTGTCAATGACTTTGCTACAAATAGCATTGAAAAACATACAAAGTCTTTTTATAGTCCTCATCACATCATCTTGCATAATGCCTTTGATAGACACTAGTAAGAGTAGTTGCATCAATACATGCTAATCATGCGACTTCATTTCCACAAACTTCAAATCATCCATAGGCACAAGTTTGCTAACATTAGAAGAATTACCCTGTGGCACCTTGATCACACGTAAACATTCACACAAACTTCTTTTCTCCTGGTTGGCAAGTGTATGAGCAGCAGGTTCCATATAAGCCATATTGCCATTTTCACTAATTGTATGATGCAACCGCTGTCTTATGCCCATTTCAATCAAGTCTAATAGTGCACTGAGTCCGTCTTTAGTCTTCCCTTATATGTGCAATAGTGTCCTCAATTAATAAAGAAAATAAACCTTAAAAATTATTAGACTTGCAAGTCCCATCAAAAAATTTTCGCTTCCCAAGCAGATGAATGCTAGACAATACTTAAACTTAATATCTACTCCATTTGCACCAAAGGGTTCTAGGCGAATTCCCTTCACTAAATAGGGGGCAAGTCTTTCACAGCCAAGTAAGCTTATAGTTAAACCACTTAGATCAATGTGAAAAGGCAAGCCAAGCATTTCTAGCTCAAAGCTGCGACATCAGAGGGACATGATGATAACAAGGAGAAAGCTTGCACTTGAAAAGATTACTACAAGGAGCAAGGTGAAGGACTCGACTAATGGCAAAAAGTCTATGTGAATGACAATATTGCAATGTCTTTTGGTGAAGGATGTTATACCTTTTTATTAATCATTACAGCATCTTTTGGTTTAGGTTGGCTGCAAATGTAACTAGTATTTTTCCTATGTCTCCAATGTATTTTGTATCTATGTCATCACCAAAATATGTAACCATTGACAGCTATGCTTTTGACATATTTTGGCTTATGAAACCAATCTATTTTTTATTCTGTCTCTTATATATATGATGTTGTCGTATATGATGTTGTCATATTTTCTAGCAAGTTATTGCACACATTATTACACATATGCCATATTTCTCCTGCCATATAACAATTATCATAATATCAATAATGAAAGATGTTACAACAATAATTGACTTGATAAACTTACATTATAAATTATAGGTACATGAACTTAAGTACATAGTTTCTTCAACATTAGCCGCATAAACAAGCCACCAAAAATTTATTCCTCATTACAGCAAGAATCTGCTACTAAAAACCTAAACCATTGGTTCCTTACACAATGATCACTAAACATACACAAGTACTAAAAATTAGCACTAAGAACTACTTCCTTACATAATCAGCACTAAAAATGCACAAGTCATTACTAGCAAAGCCACCGCTACTTCATATTTTATTTCCCTCTTCCTCATTGCAGCAACAGTCTGCTCGTTCCTTAGCTCATTCCTCTGCAAAATCTTCTTCACTTCCACTTCTACTTCATCAAATACTGCTTTCACATCCTTCCCATAATCACATGTTCAAAGCTTTGAGTTTTCTTCATACAATCTATCGATATAGTCAAGGAGCTCCTTAATCACACTCTTCGGCCTCTCACCAAAATCATCATCATGCTAAGAGAAATATTTACACCCTCCCACTCCGTTAACAAAACTATTAGCTTCAAAATCAACAAAATCCATTGTCTCCCATTCTTCACAACCAACTTAAACTTTAACTTCTCACCTAGTTGATAATGGCATTCGTAGAACCTCCTCCCTGGGTTAGTGTCGCTCCATGAAGTCCATCTCGGAGAAGGTAAGGTATGGTGGCAAGACCTTGTTGGTTCCACATAAATGATGATGAAGCCATGCTAATCTCCCCTAGGGTTCGCGATTTCACCATTGGGGCTCACTCTTCTTAGTCTCCGATTTCAGTTCTAGGGCTCATCTTCCTCGTCTTAAAAGGAAACAGACTGGGGACATTCAACAAAAAGAACAAAAAAAAAGTCAGCTGAAAATTTTGACTTAAAAAAAAAGAACCCAGTCCATTGTACATGTGGCGATGACCAAGCTTGCCAACAAAGCAACCTTAATGCGTGGCCAATAACTTGTCTACACGTGGCTACTAACTAATGTGCGTTAGGCATGGTCTGACGGTGTTGGCCAATAAGTGCATTTTAACTGGTCCTTGGCATATTAGATACTTTTTATTAATTATTGTGCCAGATGATACTTGCGCAACTATTCATAGGCCAAAATGATATTTAACCATTTAATTTATGAAATGATCCTATATTTTCAGTACATATTTCTCATGTTTTCAATAATCAAAATAATTAAATATTAAGGTTGAAAATATGAAAAATAAGGTTATAAAATATGTTCTTACGGAAAAATTGGAAAATTGACAAGTAACATAAAAGATGAGTATTGAATATGTGTGTGTGTATATGTATATAAGAATTATGAATTTTACTTTAAAGTGTTGAATAATGAATACTACCAAAAAATTATATTAGAGTGTTGGATGCATATGAACTTAACAGGCTTTTTAGGAGTTAATAGTGAGGGCAAAATTATATCTAATTTTACTAATATATATTAATTCACCATGTGTAAGTTTTAGGGACTGCCGTTGTAGAAAGATTAAATATACAGCTGTGCTTTGCTATTATAGTTTCTTAATGCATTTTTCTTTTCCATTTAAAAAGCAAAACCACCACCAAAGCAAACGCAACATATATTAATGGAAAAAAACTATTCCCCATTCCTAAATATAATACTTATTTACCTAATTTTATTATAAAAGGATGTTAATTAAGTTAGTTAAAATCATGTGATATTACCAATGCACCCTCACCATTTACCTTTATCCCTATTCCCCTTCTCTCGCTTGTTTATTATTGGGAAGTATTAGTAGGGATAATTTAAGGAAAAGTTGGGAACAATTAGAAAAAAAGTTTTATATTTAAGACCAAATTTACCTCTCAAAATAGGTTTTATATTTAGGACTGGAGGGAGTAATTTATTACAATAAAACCATATACATATAACTTGTATATTGATAATCAAACGCATATTTTGAATCATGGTGGAAAGTCATCAAACGCAGCAAAAGTTAACTGAACAGTCATGGCAAAAGATGCCTATAACTAATAAGGATGACAACAAAATATGATATAATATACACGCCAATAAAAAACAATGCTAAAAACTGATTGGAATGCGCGGAGATTGTCGTTTTATGGTAATGGAGGTTGGTTTAAGGTGTCGTCAGATTCTGGAATTTTGAATGAGTTTGGAGGTTTCACATTGTCGTCCATAAATCATTCATCCTTGTTGTGCGGTTTCAGTTTCACGCTTATGCTGTGTGCCTCGCTTTGCCGTGTGTCCCTTTGCATGTGTGTCCCTCTGTCTTTTATTTTTATTGTTATTTTTTTAATTTTATTCGTTGGCATCAACAACTCATCACGTTTTGCTCTATCACCTCTCCTGCTTTTTCACCCACATATCTAATTGGTTATGTTTATTAGGTCTAAATTTTCATTTAAATCTTCGTATGTATATTTTTCCTAGTAACGAAAATTCACATGGACCCAATTTCTAAATTATATTAATAATGAAAATCACACATGATAATATTTTATTTGTAAATTTTCTTACTACCTTTGATTTGAAAGCCTAATGAATATAAATAAATGCCAATGGATTTTGTCACTTAAATGTATCATCACATGGAACTACTTTCCAAGCTTGTCAGAAGTGAGTAGGGGCGCTTTTTCACTGGATCGTCCATATTTAATCTGAATAGTTTAGATTTAATATTTTTTTAATTTTTTATTTTAAAAACAATTATATTAATCAGTATAAAATCTAAAATAAAGATAATATATTAACTATCATTTTGTCAAAAAAATATAGTTTTCATTTCAAAATTTACAATTTAAAAATATTAAATCTGGATGTTCGATAATGGAAGAGTTCTCTCTAGTAGTACAAGCATGGAAAGTTGTTGAAAAAAGGCTCTTAAATACCCAGGAAGTTATATACAGGGATCTACCAGCACTAAGAAGTTGTTTTTGGACCTTAAATACCATGGAAGTTAATTTTGGTAGCTATGCTGACCATTTTTAACGGCATCAACTTAACTGACGTTAAGTGGACACACGACTTAGGTTAAAATTTTTAAATGCCCCGGAAGTTTTCTTGAAGGAGCATATAGCACCCGAAAGTTTTGCTTTGGTTCTTAAACACCCCGAAAGTTTTCACGAAGGTGCTCCTTAACCAAGCCACGTCATCATCCATTCAGTCTGACGTGGCAAACGTCCGTTTTCCTCTCCGTTCACTTTGGGCATTAATGCTACGAAAATAATACTTCTCGGGCATTTAAGATCCAAAAAAAACTTTCCGGTGCTGGCAGCTCCTTGGGTATAACTTTCGGAGTATTTAAGATCCTTTGCCCAAAGTTGTTTTCATCAAATGCTATTTTAGCATTCGGGGTTATTCACATCACACCAAAAAGAAAAGGAAAATGGATTTGGCATTGATATATATATATATATATGTTGACTGTAACACCTAAATTTTTACTACTATACTAGAGCATTTTTATTGATTTATAACCACTTTTGCAAATATTAATAGCCCAAAAAATACGAAAATTTTAAAACTTTTTCTTTCCGAATATCAATCTACTTCATTCCTGTTGGAATGGGCTTTTCTCTCAAATTAGAATAACTTAAAACCTTTTCTAAAACACAATGGTTCATAAAATAATTAAAAGTATGTTAATCCTATTAGGGTATCTATTCCTTATTTATGGTACTTGGAAAATTTAAGTCTCCTTTATAAGTTTATACATCTCTATTTTCTATACTTTCCGCTAATAATTTAATACTTTAATGTTATATCAAATACAAATAATGCTACCACAGACATTCCTGCTTCTCATAATATCATCATATTCTCTTCATCTCATCTTCTTCCAGCACTCCTGCCTTATCTCAACCATCTCACTATCTCCCAGCTTCTCTGTAAAACAGCAGTTCAACGCAATTTATCTCATTAACTTTTGTTCTCATGCATGCATTGACATATATATATATCATAAATCTGTGCAAATAATGATAATCTTTATCCTATTAATCTGTGTGTGATCTGCACTTACCAACCACTGATAACGATATCTTCGTTAACTAGTGGAGGTTCTACCTGCAGGACTTCTCGTTATAAAATTTAAAGCTATAACGTAACTGATCTAACAAAGGGGGAGCGACCCACCTAAGCCCTTGAGTACTCTAAACATGAAATGAATAAAAACTTACCAACTAAATGCAACAGATATTACAAAATTATACATGCAATGTAATTGTTACTGAAATAAACTGCTACCTGGATACCAGAACTCCATCATGACTCAACTCCTTCCTTTTCCACTGTCTGGCTGAACTTATGCCACTATGCGAATCCTATCGACACATTATATTATGATAAGAGTAGGTTAATATATATATATACTTCTCTATTCATATTTCGCGTCTCTCTCAGGTCCTAATATACTTAATACTACCACATTCCTTATATCTTATATAAGTAGGTTTTACTATGACTATTTTGACCCCTTTTAAAATTAAAGGGTTAAATGTCATATTTGCCCCGGAAGTATGCACTGTGGATCACATCTGCCCCGGAAGTATTTTTTGGTCCAATTTTGCCCCAGAAGTGTGCAAAATGGATCATATTCGCCCTTTACTATTAAAATATTAACGGTCAACGTCAACTATTTAATGGTCAACGTGAGTTTTTTAACGGTAAAGGGTGAATATGATACACTTTGCACACTTCAGGGGCAAAATTGGACCAAAAAAAAAACTTCTGGGGCAAATATGATCTTTAATCCAAAATTAAAAGGTCACTTAAAATAATTCATTTCAATTAATCATTCTGATTCTCATTGTCATCTTTTCCGAAATTAAATATAAAAATCACCATGACTTAATCATAATTAATCTATTAAACATTACCATCTTTTACCTTATATTAATTCCTCATTCTTGTACAGTATAACTTTAATCTTATCAGAATCACAGCTTACAACTAATTCACTGTTGTCACTGAAAATGTTGTTTAAGAGAACAGAAATAGAACAGAGGTTTCGATCAGCTTATTACATTCAGTCTAACAAACAAACCATAGATAAATTTAATTTCTATTCCTATCATTACTTCCTACTATCAAAAATATAGAGCAATCGGACATAGAACCAAGCACAGAAATAAATTCAGACTTTTAGAAATTTATAACTTCCACCCACACTATAATATCATTTAGGTATACTAAACTTGTAGCACCCGAAAATTAGGTTAAAAAAAATAAAATGGAGCCGCCACCAAAATTTTTAAAAAGGAAAACTTTGGAAAACCTTTAAAATATTTAAATAGGGTTCGGGAGTCTATTATGCGTGGGGAAGGTGTTAGGCACCCCACGGCACCCTTTCAAAAGAACGGTTACCCTAAAATACTTATTTAAAAATAAATACGGCATTTTTTAATTTTATTTTAATCACAAAAGAACAAATTAATATATATACAAAAATAAATAAATAAAATAAAGAGAAAAAAAAATAATATTTACATTATTGGACTTGACCTAGGTTTTAACCTAGGGCCTACGTACCTTTACGGGATCAAAGCCCACGTAGTTCGAGTGGGTAGAAATCCGTGTCACTTGGTTGGTGTCTTTTAGAAAAAAATTTATTTAAATAGAACAAAAACAATTTATGTTTGGTTTGTATTTTTTATTTATAAAAAAAAAGTGTATTATTTGTATTTAGGAAAAACAAATTTTGAAATAATTTTATATTAAACTTCCTGGGGATATAATATCACACGGAAGAATAATCGATTTTATGCCTGGGGAAGTTATAAAAACTTCACACGACATAAAACCAATTTCAAAATCATGTTTTCTTTATTTTGTTTGAAAACTCTTTTTATAGGTTTAAATTTTTGATAAGAAAATATAATCACAAGAAAACCTTAATCATATGAGTAATCAAGCAATAATAATATTAGCAAGAGCAAAGTGAATAAATCATACCAGGAAATATCCATCATGTTATGCAAGCATCATATATTTAAGGCATGTTACTCATCAAAAGATTAAAAGTAATCAAACAAAAGAAACGGCTCACATCAATAGTTTCTTCACATGATCTCAAATTAGTAAAGATAGACCATGATCATTAGCAAGGCAAAGAAAATAAAAAGAAGAAGAAAAAGAAAAAAAAGAGAAATTCTAGGCAAATTGCCTAATGCTCACAAAAATGCCTCCATCTCTAGCAAGGAGATGTTCATTGGCTTGAGCAATCAAAGATTAGATGATGGTGCAACGAAGAACTACTCTTGACTCACTTTACACTACCCACCCTATGTCAGAATGAGATGAGTATGTATGAAAGATAAACCTCTCTACCTGTGTTTTTCTCTCCTAAACTTTCCTTCTTTCTCTCTCAAAACTGCCTCTTTTCCTCTCCAAAAAAAAACTGTCAAATTTCTCTTACTCTCACTTATATAGGCCACCTCCTAAAAACCCTAGCCTCTCCAAATTCTTCTCCAATGATCTCCCATCTTGTGAGCTCTTACTCCTCTTTATATAGGCACCATTAGGGTTTTTATCATAAATGCACTAATAATTTTCTAATTTTCGTTTTTTAATTTTTTTTATTTTTCTTTTAATAACATTTCCTATTCTTGCACTTAAGTGACAATATTTTTTATAATTTTCGTTTATTATTATTTTTTTTATTAATTTTTAAACATCAATCAACCACCAATCATCATTAATGGCTCATAATCACAATCAATTTTAAATTTCAAAATTTACTTCTTCAATTATGACCCAACAATCAGCATTAATGACACATAATCATAATAAATCAATCAATTTTTAATTTTTTTAATAATAATAAATGTGTCATTTTTCAATCAAAATTAGTGGAGATTCTATAAGGATGATTTTTCTTTTTCTTTTTTTATTTCTTATTATTTTGCGGAGCCCGGACAAAATGGGGTGTTTACAGTTGCCCCTCTTTACTTGTTCGTAGATGAGAAGAGTGATATTCTCGTCTATGAAGCAGGTAAAGATAAAAACACTTATTTTGTTCGGCCCAAAAAGAGACACACAACCAAACAGAATGGTGTTAGTCAATAACTAACTTTGAAAGAATGGTGCATGCCGGTACAGGGCTTTAAAGGAGTACCAGTCGTTAATGGGCTTTGATGCCTGCCATTATAGGGTTTTGATGCCTGCCGCTACAGGGCTTTAAAGGAGTGCCAGCCGTTACTGGGCTTTGGGGTGCTTGCCGTTACAGGGCTTTGGTGCCTGCCGCTACAGGGCTTTAAAAAGAGGTGCCTGCGGTTACAGGGCTTTGAGAGATGCCAACCGTTACTGGGCTTTGGGGTGCCTGCCGCTACAGGGCTTTAAAGGGTGCCTGCCGGTACAGGGCTTTGGTGCCTACCGCTACAAGGCTTTAAAGGAGTGCCAGCCGTTACTGGGCTTTA
Source organism: Mimosa bimucronata (assembly GCA_037074515.1). Classification (NCBI taxonomy): domain Eukaryota; kingdom Viridiplantae; phylum Streptophyta; class Magnoliopsida; order Fabales; family Fabaceae; genus Mimosa; species Mimosa bimucronata. Next base: position 114,037 of record CM073444.1, read on the forward strand.
GGGTGCCTTCCAGTACAGGGCTTTGGTGCCTGCCGCTACCGGGCTTTAAAGGAGTGCCAGTCATTACTGGGCTTTGGGATGCCTGCCGATACAGGGCTTTGGGGTGCCAGCCGTTACTGGGCTTTAAGATACCTTCCGTTACAGGGCTTCTAAGGGGTTCCTGCCGTTACAGGGCTTTTAGATGCACCTGCCGCTACAGGGCTTTAAAAGAGTTTGTAACAAGGAATTTGTTTTTCCCCATGCGATGATGCTTATGATATTGTTAAAACGTCAATGCATGTGATGACACTTAAGATGGAAGGTGATAATGATGATGTGATAATGGGAATGACTTTGAGTATATCATGGATGATGAGATAATGTTGGAATGAAAGATGCTTAAGAATTTGATCAAGATTATAAATGATAAGCTTATAGGTGTTAGCGCTGTGCTCTTTGCCCAATCGCCTAACCAGGACCCCCTTCACTTCAACCATCATGTTTTTAGGAGTTCATGCCCCAATTTGCAAACTTTTCATGGATTTTTCAAGTCTTATGTGAATGCTCCAACAATCCTGAAACCACACAAGTTAATCAAGAGTAGAAGAGTGCATAAGGTATATTACCATTAGTATTTTGTCTAGATGAAAGTTGTATTGTAATAAAACTTTGCTCTTATACAAATAATGTAATAAGTTCATTATGCGAACAAAAAGAGAAAGAATGGAGATTAGGAGCCATTTGAAAGAAATGACCCTTTTAGATCAATAGCTGAATAAAATTGGTTGTGTGCTGTCAAGAGAAGAGAGACTTATGAGAAGTCCGCTGCTTTCAATTCCTTACAACCCCCTTCGGGTGTCTTGCTTTGTTACCAAAGATATGCAATTTCACCAAGTGAAACGGAAGCCAACCCGAGTAACATGTCTAATATGGGCTAGGTCTACCAGTACGATAGTCTTTGTAGGCCACCCCTTTTGGGTTTTTGATTCAGTGGATTCCTTTTTTGTTTTGCTCTAACTTTTGCCTGAGCCGCCCTTTCAGGTTTTCAACTCAGCGAGCCTTTTTTGTTTGCTCTAACTTTTGCCTAAGCCGCCCTTTCGGGTTTTCAACTCAGCGAGCCTTTTTATTTATTTTTTTTTATTTTTTTTTATTTTTTTTTTCGCTCTAACTTTTGCCTGAGTCGCCCTTTCGGGTTTTCAACTCAACGAGCCTTTTGTTACCCCTTCGCTCTAGGCATAGTACTTCTTGACTGCATCTGCATTGATGGGCCTCGGCAGTTCTTGACCTTCTAGGTTTTTCAAAATCAATGCTCCACCAGAAAAAGCATTCTTGACAATATATGGACCCTCGTAATTTGGAGCCCACTTGCCTCTGTTATCCTCTTGATTTGGCAAGATTTTCTTAAGTACTAGGTCTCCTGCTTTAAATTCCCTAGGCCTCATCTTTTTGTTAAAAGCTTTTACCATCCTAGCTTGATATAGTTGTCCATGGCACATCGCGGTAAGTTTCTTTTCTTCAATCATGTTTAATTGCTGAAATCGAGAGTGTATCCATTCGCTTTCATCTAATTCTGCTTCAGCCAATATCCTTAACGATGGAATGTCTACTTCAATTGGAGTAACAGCTTCCATCCCATAGACTAAAGAATAAGGTATTGCCCTAGTTGAGGTACGTACAGTGGTACGATATCCATGTAATGCATATGGAAGCATCTCATGCCAATCTTTGTAGGTGACAGTCATCTTCCCAATTATCTTCTTGATGTTTTTATTGGCGGCTTCCACTGCACCATTCATTTGTGGTCTATATGGTGCCGAGTTGTGATGTTTAATCTTAAACTGATCACACAAGCCTGCTATTGTTGCCCCATTGAGATTTGCCGCATTGTTAGTGATGATTCTTTTTGGCAACCCATATCGACAAATGATATTAGTCTTCAAGAATTTGACGAATACTTTTTGAGTTATACTGGCAAAAGAATTGGCTTCCACCCATTTAGTGAAATAATCAATGGCAACGAGAATGAATCGATGCCCATTTGAAGCTTTAGGGTTGATTGGCCCAATAACATCAATGCCCCACATGGAGAAAGGCCATGGAGATACGAGACTATGCATCTGACTTGGGGGAACATTAGTTTTGTTTGAGTAAATCTGACATTTATGGCATCTCCTAACATAGTTGATGCAATCTTTCTCCATAGTTATCCAATAATAACCGCATCTTTGTATTTGTCTAATCAAGGTATGATTATTTGCATGTGTACCACAAATACCCTCATGGATTTCGGTCATAACCCTTCGTGCTTCGTTCCCGCCAAGACAACGCAATAAAGTCCCGTCAAAACTCCTTTTGTATAGAATGTCATTACTAATGAAGAAATTTAACGCCATTCGCCTAAGGGTTTTCCTCTCATTTTCTGTGGAATTAGGCGGATAGGTACCACTTTTCATATATAACTTGATATCTTGGTGCCAAGGATGGTCATCTGATTCGTTATCAACGCTAAAGCAAAATGCCTGAGCCTTTCTTATTTCTATCTGAATAGGCTGAACGCGAACTCCGCAATCTAGCTGAATCATTGCAGCTAAGGTAGCTAAAGCATCAGCGAATCGATTTTTGTCTCTTGACATATGATGGAAATTGATTGCTTCAAATTGTTTAACCAATTCTATCAAGAATTCTTGGTATGGGATCAACTTTGGATCTTTAGTTCGCTATTCTCCAGTCACTTGATGGATTATGAGAGCTGAGTCACCAAAAACCTCAAGGTTCTTTATATCGTGATCAATTGCAGCTTGAAGGCCATTAATACAAGCCTCATATTCTGCCATGTTGTTAGTGCAATCAAATTCTAACTTCACAACAACTGGGAATTGTTTTCCGTCTGGTGATATGAGTACTGCGCCAACACCATTTCCATGCATGTTTGCGGCACCATCAAAATACATTTCCCATCCATCTGGATTGCTTACTTCATCTTGATTCCCTTCTGTAGCACATATGTCTTCGTCTGGGAATTGAAAGTCAAGTGCTTGGTACCCATCAATCGGATGTTCCGCTAAATGATCGGCGATCGTGCTCCCCTTGATTGATTTTCGAGTGACATATTGTATGTCATACTCAGACAATATTACTTGTCATTTGGAAACTCTGCCCGCCACATGTGGACTCTCAAAGATATACTTAAGTGGGTCCATTCTTGAGATCAAGTAGGTAGTGTAATAGAGCATATATTGCCTCAACCTTCTTGTAGCCCATACTAGACCACAACATGTTCGCTCGATTATATGGTAACGTGATTCACAATCGCTAAACTTCTTGCTAAGGTAATAGATCGCATGTTCCTTTTTCTTTGATGTATCACATTGTCCCAACATGGAACCCATAGAGTTGGCTTGTATTGTCAGGTAGAGTATCAATGGTCGCCCGGTGTAGGAGGAATTAGAATTGGGGGGTTTAACAGGTAATCCTTAATTCTGTCAAATGCCTGCTGACAGTTGTCATTCCACCTCTCAGTGCAGTCTTTCTTCAAAATTTTGAACAAAGGTTCACATGTTGAAGTCAAATTGGCAATAACCGGGCAATATAATTCAATCGCCCTAAAAAGCTTCGAACTTCCTTTTCTGTTTGAGGAGGAGGCATTTCCCGGATTGCCTTTACCTTGTCAGGATCCACTGTAATCCCCTTTTGACTTACGATGAAGCCAAGTAATTTTCCAGATAGAGCCCCAAAGACGCATTTGTTAGGATTCAACCGTAACTTGTACTTACGTAATCTTTCAAACAGCTTTCTCAATACTGCAACGTGGCTTTCTCCTTCTGCAGATTTAGCTACCATGTCATCTACATATACTTCAAGTTCCTTGTGCATCATATCATGGAAGAGTGCCACCATAGCGCGTTGGTAAGTTGCCCCAGCATTCTTTAACCCAAAAGGCATAACGCGATAGCAATAGGTCCCCCATTGTGTGATAAAGGTCGTTTTCTCTTTATCTTCTTCATCCATGGTGATTTGGTTATACCCCGAATACCCATCCATGAAAGATTACCTATAACTACGGGCAGTGTTGTCAACTAGGACATCAATATGAGGCAACGGGAAATCGTCTTTTGGGCTAGCCTTATTCAAGTCACGATAATCAACGCACATTCAAATTTTGCCATCCTTCTTCGGGACCAGCACCACGTTTGCTATCCATTGTGGATATTTGGCTACCTCTAAAAAGCCTGCTTCCAGTTGTTTCATAATCTCATCTCTGACCACTAGAGACATATCTGAAGTGAGCCTTCTCAATTTTTGCTTTTTAGGTTTGATATCTGGGAATAAAGGGATCTTATGAGAGGCAATGTTCGGGTTAAGGCCCGGCATATCTTTATAAGACCATGCAAAGACATCCATGAACTCCCTAAAGAGTTCTACCATCTGCTTCTTTTCAGGGTTATCCACTATCTTTAATTCTTTCTTTTCTTCTTCACTGCCCATATTTATTACTTCAATTACATCTTCGTGTGGACATATTCTATTATCCTTAGATTCAAGGTGTTTTGAGTACGCTTGGATTATCTCATCGTTATCACAATCGTAATCATGCATATCAATGGTAACAGGCAAATCATCTTCTAGAGGTTCAAGAATCTCAGCGTTGGACAAGAGTTCCGAGGAAATTGATTTCCTGGAGGGTAAGAAAAATGAACACGAATGAATAGAAGAAATAAAATGGATGTAAATGAGTGAACTTTATTCGCATAACAATCTTTATTCATGATAATATAAGAGTGTGCCAAACGGCATTTTAAAAACATGAAAGCAAAACTTTCAACTAAACAAGTTACTCTAGAGCAATAAAACCGAAGTTGTCCTCAAACTCCCAATTTTCGAGTGATTTTTAAAGGATTTAAAAAAAATCCTTTACTTCTTCGAGAGGTCTATTATCTCCTAGAGATAGTGAAGTAGTCCTTAGCCAGTGTATGACTTAGGCCATTATAAGGCTATGGGTTTTACAAACGTTTATTACGTCTATAGCTCATATCAAATTAATGATGCATCATGAGTCCTACATGGATTATGAAAAAAAATGACTTCACTCCCTAGAAGGGTTTATTACCCTATATGGAAGATGAAGCGTCCATTAGTCTGAGAATGACTTAAGCCAATACACGACTATGGTTTTTGTAAAAACAAAATGTAATGATCCTTAGAATGATTGAAGGATATGCAACGTAGTTTTTTTTCTTACAAAAAATAACTTCACTTCCTCTAAGGATTTATTACCCTATAGGGATAATGAAGCATCCAGTAATTGAGAATGCAAGGCAATACACAATTAATGGTTTTTTTAAAAAAATGTTTATTATGCACAAATCTCATATGGTATAAATGTTAATGAATGAGAATGATTAGGGAAAAGAATATGCCCTCCAGTGTCCTATTTTAGGAATAATCCTAGGCTATGTTATACTTCCTATAAGGAGAAGTGCTAATTAATTGGGTAGGCAACTAATTTCCTCTAATGTGATTTTAGGATTGTTCTAATCCTCACAAGGTCTCCTAGTTGCCCTCATCATAATGATGAAGACCCCACTAACAAAAATTAACCTTCGGGGAGTTATAAAAACCCCACAGAGATTAACATTGTCACATGGGTAACAACTAGGACAAAGTCTTCACGGTAACCTCGGGGTTGTAAAACCACAGGGAAACCGCTAGAAACTTCCTCTCACTTAAGGTACTCTCGACCCGGGTCTAGGGCCCAATATGTGTGTGATGTAATAGGTGCGCAGTGTGTGAAGAGGGCATACAAACCTGGGCCTAGATACTACCCAACCCTCATCTGCTAAACAGATCACAACAGATATATACAGATAAAAAAAATTAAAACAATAATAATAGCAATAATTGACAATAACAATAAATAAATAAAAAGGTAATTAAAATTAAATTAAATTAAGGCCATATTTATTCTTAAATAATAAAATTAAATGGGTTTGACTCTAAAAAAAAATTAATCTCCCCAGTGGAGTCGCCAAGCTGTAGCGCCCGAAAATTAGGTTAAAAAAAATAAAATGGAGCCGCCACCAAAATTTTTAAAAAGGAAAACTTTGGAAAACCTTTAAAATATTAAATAGGGTTCGGGAGTTGATTATGCGTGGGGAAGGTGTTAGGCACCCCACGGCACCCGTTCAAAAGAACGATTACCCTAAAATACTTATTTAAAAATAAATACGGCCTTTTTAATTTTATTTTAATCATAAAAGAACAAATGAATATATATACAAAAATAAATAAAAAAATAAAGAGAAAAAAAATAATATTTACATTATTGGACTTGACCTAGGGTCTACGTACCCTTATGGGATCAAAGCCCACATAGTTCGAGTGGGTAGAAATCCGTGTCATTTGGTTGGTGTCTTTTAGAAAAAACATTTATATAAATAGAACAAAAACAATTTATGTTTGGTTTGTATTTTTTATTTATAAAAAAAAAGTGTATTATTTGTATTTAGGAAAAACAAATTTTGAAATAATTTTATATTAAACTTCCTGGGGATATAATATCACACGGAAGAATAATCGATTTTATGCCTGGGGAAGTTATAAAAACTTCACACGACATAAAACCAATTTCAAAATCATGTTTTCTTTATTTTGTTTGAAAACTCTTTTTATAGGTTTAAATTTTTGATAAGAAAATATAATCACAAGAAAACCTTAATCATATGAGTAATCAAGCAATAATAATATTAGCAAGAGCAAAGTGAAGAAATCATACCAGGAAATATCCATCATGTTATGCAAGCATCATATATTTAAGGCATGTTACTCATCAAAAGATTAAAAGTAATCAAACAAAAGAAACGGCTCACATCAATAGTTTCTTCACATGATCTCAAATTAGTAAAGATAGACCATGATCATTAGCAAGGCAAAGAAAATAAAAAGAAGAAGAAAAAGAAAAAAAAGAGAAATTCTAGGCAAATTGCCTAATGCTCACAAAAATGCCTCCATCTCTAGCAAGGAGATGTTCATTGGCTTGAGCAATCAAAGATTAGATGATGGTGCAACGAAGAACTACTCTTGACTCACTTTACACTACCCACCCTATGTCAGAATGAGATGAGTATGTATGAAAGATAAACCTCTCTACCTGTGTTTTTCTCTCCTAAACTTTCCTTCTTTCTCTCTCAAAACTGCCTCTTTTCCTCTCCAAAAAAAAAAACTGTCCCCAAGATTTCTCTTATCTCACTTATATAAGCCACCTCCCTAGGGTTTACCTCTTAAATGCCTTTTTATTGTTTTTTATTTTATTTTATTCTTCTCTTGCAAGAAAACACATTGTTGCTTCAAGAATCCAATTGTTCCCTTTTAGCACTCGTTAATAGCTTCCCTTATGGTGTCTCAATTTTGCAATCACGTGGCCTATGATTGGTTGTCTTTGAAAATCTGATGGTTGATTTTATCATTTCCTTTTATATTCAATACTTCATTTTCTCTTGTGAAATCAATCAGTAGCCGAACCATGCAATTTTCTTTCCCTTTTTGGCTTATTTCACAAGCATAATTTCCTAATTACTATCATGTTAAAATAAAAATAATCTGATAGATGTATATACACACTTCAGCATTTTGAAAAGGTCATTTGTTACCTTATTAGTTCTCTTATTCCCTCTAGATCTTTCCTAATAATCTACACCCAATCAAATTTCCCTTAATTGCTCACATGGTAGCGAATCATTCCCTTCTTTTCCTTGATTTATTTCCATCCATATTTCACCATCATGACCAAGATTAAATCACCATAATCATTTTCAATTTATTCCCTCGCTTGTGGCCCATCATCATGTTTGACTCTCCACAACTCATGCTTGCCTCACAAAAAAGAATCAAGAGTGCCTATTTTTATTTTTATTGTCATATATATTTTTTAATTTTTTATTTGGTGGGGTCCGGACAAAATTGGGTGTTTACACACCCCAAGACCTTAAATAAATCCTTATTATTCCTTTTTGAAAATTTGGGGGGTTACATTGACGACCACACATAAATTGTTGTTCACTTCAATGGATTTTCTAATTGTCTTCATGCGATGTAAAACTTTTTGACGACAATACTTGCAAATAATAAAATTGATTCAAGTCATATGCGGTGCCACTATTTTTAAGAATTATTTTGTGATTACCAACAGATAAGAATTAAGAAGTGGCACACCTCTCATGTTTAAATAAACCTTTACTTCAAAACAAGGTGAGTAGAAACTACAAAAGGTAATAAACTCAACAAAACATATTCAAGAGGACAGGAAGAGGTGCTTGAAAACTGAGCTATGTTTTCAACCTCTAACTCGAAGCACCCTTTATAGGCAATCACCTGCTGCATCGTTGAGCACAACATAATGGTTTCGGTCGAATATATTAAAAAGGATAACAAGGAGTATGATGGGTGGAACTTTCTGTTTGCGATTACTTGCTGGTGAAATTGGAGACGACTGTTAAGGTCCAAGAGGATAACATGGTTGGTTAACAAGCTGAGGCGGAGCACACGCAAGAAACATGCCACCTGGAAGCTGAGGGAATAAAAAGTAGTTAGGAGAGTGAGAAGGGTGTGGAATTTGTGACGTATCTCTTCTCTCCCTGTACCCCTGATTCTTTTCTTTCTCTCTGGACCTTTGCGGTTGTTGTCTTTACTTTTCTGCTATTCTGTTTTCTGCCATTTTCGGTTATGCAGTACTTTATGCTTACCGTGTAATTTCATGGATATATTGGTTATGCTCATTGAGTGACGATAGTAAGTATTACCCAGATTTTTAACTTATGTTTTGTGTCAAATTTATATCTATTAAATTACAATGATGAAATCTATATTTGTTTGAATATTGGACTATTCCTAATAATGCGATCATTGCGAGCATTCGAGTTATATTAAGTAACATTAAGGAAGCTTACACCAAAACTTTCTAAAGGATTCTCAGTGGCTGCATTTGAAACGAGCACTGATTGGTGGATCCCCCCTGAGCATGGGTAGAATAAAATCAAAGTCAATTGTGCATTCTCGCACCGAAGGAATGGTGCTACATGTGGTGGGTAATTAAGAGACTCGAGTGGGAGCTTTCTGTGAGGATTCCTGTTCAAATTTGGTGCCGGGACATACTCACAGCAGAGTTATGGCCGCGTTGTAACTTCCCAAATTTTAGGCTTATGAAATTAAGAATAATTCTTGAGGATTAGGGGTGATTTGAGGTTATTGTGATGATTTTATGTACTAGTAACTACCTACAATTAAATTGGTTGCTTGGAAATTGTATGTGGATTGGTAAATTGTTAGTGGTTTAATGGTTTTCTTGGATAGTAAGAGTAGATCAGAGCGGCTATTGCGCGGGTTTAGTGATGGCTTGAGGTGTATAATTTAATTAGGTAAGATGATTAGACCTGCTTATTCGATTAGACCTGCAATTATATGTTTAGTTTTAAATCGAATAAGCAGGTCTAAATTTCATTTAAACAAGCTCAGCTGTGCAAACATATAATTGCATGTCTATGTGTAGAAAAGCTTGAAGGAGAATCACTATGAGGTCTCAACGAATAAATGTAATTACCAAAAAAGTCCCATATTAAGAGAATAACATGCAATGACAAATTTCGGTGCAGAAAATGACAACAAGTCTATGCTCTGGTCACTTGTTATTGAAATTTTTTAGTGGTTGCATTACTTCCTTAGGACCTCATTGTAATTCTCCTAAAGTTTAAAGGAAATATTAACAGAAAGTGAGTAATGCCTTGTGATGGTGCACACAATTAAGGAGAAAAGTATAGTCCCGAGCAAGCTTGATTTTCTGTTGCACAGCCGTGCCATTAGAAAGACTGTTGTTTTTGCGAAACTCAAATGTTATGAATTCCCGGAAATGCCTCTTGTTGTCTTCCTTGCCAATGTGTTTCTGGACAGCCTTTAGAAGGTGGTAATAAATCTTAGCTATTTGGAAGGATGCTTCTGAACCCATTTGTTTTATCAATATTCACACTGTCTACTTCCTGCATTAAAGGCCACATTCAAACCACCAAATATTTTCTAATAAACCCGAAGAACTAATGAAAATTTATGCCAACAAATTGCATTTCTTCATTCAAAATTAGCGTAAAGTACCAATGCTAGCTTAAATTAAAATAGATGTCAGAAATGAGATTTAACTGATTGTTCCAGTTAGCTTGGGTGAGCCGGTGAGGGAACTCATTTCAAATTGTACTAGACTTCTTGACAAGATTTGTAAAAGATTTTTTTGCTGGCAAGAATATTGTTATGCCACCTAGTATGTTTGTCAGATTGGTTGCGGTCATAAAAGGAAGATACCTAATAATGACACACCTAAAGTTTCTAAAGTGTTGTAGATACAAATAAAGTCATGGCTCTTCACATTTGCATATGTATATGGAAAATACAAACAAAGAAAGAAAAACACAGAGGACACGATAAAAACAAGAAGTGCAAGATAAAAACCTATCATAACCAGCCAAGTAAACAATGTTAAAAAGGGAATAGGCTAAAAGTGAAATCATTTATAACTACCCAACAGGATGGGAAGCAAAAGCCATATATAGACAATAAAACTTCTTAACATATGAGAAATAAAACTTCTTTTGAAAAAACCATGAGCCCAGCACCAAGGTGAAGCCATATATAGACTATGATGTCTCGTCTTATCAGAACTTAATAGAAACAATAATCATTGACATCTTTCTTTAGAAAACATTAGAAACTAAACAAATCTACTCAAATGAAGCTTTCCGAGATTTTGAACTTCACTACAAAATAGAATTATGGATGAATAATAAATTAATCACATTCAGAACCATACTAATTTCTTGCAAGGGCAAGTGGAAAAAAACATGCGTTAGTTCAAAGCCATTAAGCCAATTTATAATCAAGCAAAAAAAAACAATGACCAATTTAACGAGCACACATGAGAGAGGGATAACTGCACACCCTTCACGGTTTTAATCCTTTGGCTAACTGCAAATTTTTGGAAGCAGCAACATATCTTGAAGCAAGCTGTAAATGAAATATGAAAATATGCATCAATAGAGAAGAACTTAAACAGAAAATAAAGGATTATTGGGGCCATAGGTAACACACCAAATCAAATAAATGACTCAGAACATAATTTTCATGCAGGGAAACCAAATCCCTATAAATATATGACCAACTGCCACCTAGAGCTTGAATCTTCAAAATTGAGATAATGGTTATTGCCATGTCAATTGTTCTTTTATCTCTGTTATATGTCAATTCTCTTGTACAAGGGTATGATGTTGGTTATGAATGATGAATGCTGTATATGGATAGTTCCCAAGTAGAACATAGCTATAGAAAAGGCTGCTATATTTGGAATTTTCAAATAATATTACAATGCTTCGAATGAAGAATGCACTAAATCATAAAATAAATGACATGCACCCTATGGAATCCCACGCAAGTATCAAGAGAAGAATGATCTACTATCAAAGTTTGGATGAAGTTAGAAATTCACATATATGATTATTTCAGTACCTTCAAAATTGTAGAAAGAGAAATATGAATGAGAATGGTAGCCTAGGCCACCAATTCCAGAAACAAATCCTCATACTCTGCCCTCAAGTTAAATAACTCATTATCATCCTGCCATATTTATAAGTAATTAATTTACAAACTAGCAAGAACTTTAGACAAGAAATTAAATAGGGGCATATGACAAACCCTGGATAGCCCACTTCATTCCCTCTGCATCATCATCAACATTCTCCTCCTTCGTGCAACCAAAATTCAAAAAAAAAAAAAAATAAGAGCAGCAGGCAAAAAGCTTCAAGAAAATGGAAGAACAATAAAGTGGAATGGAGCAGAAACTCAAGAATAAAGAAGAAATCCCGAGCAATAAAGTGGAACAGAGCAAAAACTCAAGAATAAAAAAGGAATCCCGAGCACACAACGATAAGCAATCTTAAACTGTAACACACAAATCTAATCGATTCCAACAATATGAGAACACTAATTTTTCCTTCAGTTTACACAAACATCAAGAGGGCTCATCGGTGGACAAAGGGTAAAAGCAGGAGAGCTAGGTTTTCGGCCAAAAAAAAAGCAAGATTGAGCAAAATAGAAACCCAAAGACCCCAGCAAAATCAGACCAGACCAAGCATAATCTAAGAAAGATTCATACAACTTCTTCTATGTTCCTAACTACTCAAAACTGGAAATCAACACAAAGAAAGAAAAGCTTGCTTACCCAAAGCAAAGAATCAGTACACGACGGCGAGTGGCAGACATGGCGGCGAACGGTCTCTCCCTTTCCTAGAGCTGAATCGAGCTGAGTGATGGAGAAGAGGGAAGATGATGGAGATGGTGGCGCGCGAAGAAGAGTTTCCTCTTGCTTTGATCTCTCACTGGTCGGTGAATGGAAGAAGGGAATGGCAGGGTTCTGGGTTGGGGAAGTGAAGATGAGATGGTGGCTTCGAGAGAGAGGAAGAAACAAGGAGGAGATGAGATGAAGAAGAGTGATTAATTAAATGGGTGGTGATAAAGAAGAGTAGAAGTGCAGCGCTAAGTATGTGGGGAAAGAGAGAGGAACAAGAGTTAGGGTTTTCAATAGAGAAGGGAAAGATGAGAGGGAAATGTGGGGAAAGAAAAGGGAAAAAGAAAATTTTAAAAAAATCAATTATTAAAGCGGGAGAGGGAAATGAATAGTATTTTTTGGAGGCCTAACGTCGGGTTAAGCAATATAAATTTTAAAAAATAGAAACAACCTATCCCGGTGCTTACACGAAATAAACGCCAGGATAGGCCACAATTTAAAAAAAGTAAGAAAAAGAAAGCCTATCCCGGCGCTTAAGAGAAATAAGCGTCGGGGTAGGTAAAAAATAAAACCTATCCCGGCGCTTACACTAAATAAGCGCCGGGATAGGCTATTATGAGAGAAGAATGAGGTCTTCAATATCTAAAAAAAATGAAAAATAAAAAAATAAAAAAATAAAAACTAAATGCCTATCCTGGCGCTTATTTCGGGATAGGCATGCACAATTAGAATACCCTATCCCGGCCCTTATATTTCATAAGCGCTGGGATAGGTCTTCAATATTCAAAAAAATGAAAAATAAAAAACTAAATGCCTATCCCGGCGCTTATTTAAAATAAGCGCCGGTATTGGGGTGCCAAATTAGCCTCTTTTTATAGTAGTGTATGAAAATTGATAGAAACATGAGAGAAATTAGAGAAAATTTGGGTGATTTCCTTGAGATGAGACACTCTACCTTCCTTGCTGCAGCAGACATAGCAAGGCAGAAGGAAGCCAAAAGGCTCCCTGTGTCCCTATTCGAGAGTGAAGCCTATTGGGCTCGCTTTTGGGCCTCCTTATTGTGATAAGTTAAAAACTGATTTTAGGGTTTCAGTTCCATATTTTTTAGAGGGAAAGTGAGAAAAGCTAAGAAAGGAGACATTGTGGTATGCTAAGACACAGAGTTTATGGAGGATTTCAATGTTTTTCAAGCTCCCATTGATATGTAACTTCATTTCCTCTCATTCCTCTTCCTTGCTCTCGTCTTTACTCAAGTTTTCATAAAGAGAGTTTGTAACATCCTAGGTAATTAATTAAGGATTAGTGGATGTGATTAGGGTCTAATTAGAGAAACTGACTAACTAAAATAATATTTGAGTTACTTGAGGTGATTTGAGGATTTAATTAAACGGATAATAGTGGGGAAAATCAATTATGATTTTGGATATTGTGTATTTTGAGGTGTTGATTGTGGATTATGGTGAGGGTGCAATAGTTAGGAGTTAATCAAGATCTATGATTTTATATGAATTGAGGTTAATTGAGGTAAAATTTGAGGTTTGGGGGCCAATAATAAGGGGAAAAGTCCTGGCGAGTTCGTCGTAGGCTTGCCGTAGCGAGTTCACAGCCAACCAAACAGGCCAAGGTATGTTCTAGTGGTTTCCCCATGGCTTCGCCATAGAGAAGTGACGGTGAACTCCTGATTTTGTTTATGCCTATAAATAGGCTAAAGTCAGATTTTAGGGTTTTATTTTGGGAGATTTGAAGAGAGGCGAGGAAGGCCAAATCTTGCTTTTCCTATCATGGATATTCATATACTTACGAAATATAAGTTTAAGCCTTTATAACTATAATAGATCCTTTTCTTTCATAGTTATATTTTCACAAAATAGCTTATTCTTTTTCAAACTATGATAGATCTTTAAATGTTTAATAGTTTCTTTTTCTATCATAGTTAATATATCCATTAATTTCAACATTAATTGAGATTCAAACTTAGATCCAAATGGATTACAAGAAGAATTTTACACGAGTGTTCATGAAATGAAATTGACATGGTACATGGGATTCAGCCAAATCATTCTAGAATCAGATTAAACAAAGGCAATTTCTATGATTATAGGTGAGGAAAATGTGTGTCATACTAATTACGAGATCATCAACCTAAGGAAGCTAAGCATCTGCTGAATAGAAGCTCATGTGTCCACTTGCAGCACATAAGCAGATGGGAGAACTCGGTTGCTGATCACATTTCTAAAGCTGGACTACATCATTACCAAGATGCCACATTCTTGGAAAAACAAGTCTTGTGCTAGAAAGGATTATTTTTGAAGAGCGGGCTAAGTAATGGGTGTCAACTTAATATTTTAAAAATAAAAAAAATTAAAGGAGATTTCAAAACATTGCAACAAAAAGAACGGTATATGAACTCATTAAGGCCCATTATAATATCTATGTAAATAAATTAATCACATTGAAACTCATTAAGGAATTATGAATATATCCGTTGGAAGCTTATCAAAACACCTAGGACTCATAATGATCTATGTATATATATAAGGGGAAATTAATTACAAGTCCATATTGAAGGAATTTAATTAAGATGAGGTCCCACAAAATTCACAAATTAAATTGATGTCCCACAAAATCACCTAATTAAACTAAAGTCCCTAGTTTTAGCGAAAAAGTTGTCATTGTTTGGCCAAAAGTTATTATCGTGTGGCTAAAAGTTCTTAGTGATCAAGAGTTAAAATTCTTGGTCACTAACAATGTTTGGTTAGACGGTAAATTTTTTGGGCCTTTGTAATAATAATATGAGCATTATTTACAACTGTTATAAATTATTGGTAACTAATAGCATTTGCCAAATAGTGGAAACTTTTTGGGAATTTATAACAACATGATATGATAATATAATTAGGAATAGAGTTAGTTAATTTGGTTAGTTGAGTAGAGTCGGGCTTAATACTGACTACTTAATTAATATGATTAATTAGCTAATTAGGGTTGTATGTGATTGGGATTATTATTATGTTTTGGGATCATTATTATGTTTTGGATTATTATTATGTTTTGGGGCTAGTAAGAGTGAATTGGGCTTGTGAGCTTATTTTTAATTAGGCTTGAATGTAATACTAATCAGGTCATTATATAAACCTGATTAGGGCATATTATTTTTAGGTCTGGCATTATGAATGATAATTAGGTTTCTCTTTTCCTGACGGTTGTCTTCTTTTTCTCTAAACCCTCTATAGTTTCTTGTTCTTAAACCATTAGTTTCTTCTTTTCTTCTACCCTTCTTTCTCTTAATTTCTTTCATACAAAATATTAATTCTGTAACAATGGCATCAGAGCCAGCCTTTCCTTGGCACTTCTGATCACTCATTGTCAGACTCGTTCACAGGACTCAAAGATGTCTGACAAATGGATTGGTGCAATTGAAACTCAGCTATGCAAGGTTAACCGGAGGCTTACCTCTCTTGATTGCATCGACCGATTAGAGCAATTGATTCTCACTCTCACAGCGAGATTTAATAATTTCAATCATGAACAGCCTCGTCATGATCGTCGCCTAGGCTATGGTAATGGCAAATGTCATCCTCCTCTGCCGCACCAAACCCAGTTTATCAATCTTGAATTTCCGAAGCATGATGGTGGCGATATCTTGTCTTGGCTATTACGGTGTGAAAGTTTCTTTGATTTCCACCACACCCCTGAAGAGAACAAGGTCTGAATGGCTTCTATTCATCTTGATGACAAGATGTACCAATGGCATCAAGCCATGGTCCGCTGCGCCAAGGATGTCTTCCCCAGTGGGAAGAATATACTGTATGGTTACAAGACACCTTTAGCCCTCCTTTGGAATCACCGAGGAGAGATTTTACTCACCTAAGGCAAATAGGTTCTTTGGCCGATTTCAACCTTGATTGGGATGCGGTGACGGCTAGGTTAAACTTGTCAAAGGACTATATGGTCGATGCATACATATGATCCCTGAAGATTGAGATATAGGGTCCTGTCCGAATGTTCAATCCTCGCACCATCCAAGAAGCTCGATGCCTCGCACATATGCAAGAAGTGATCCTCGAGAAATCCAAGATTCAGTCCAAATGGTTGTCTTCTTCGAATTTTGATGCCCAAATTGCTTCGGTCAACAATTTCAAGGGGCAATATAATTACAAAAATACCTTCTTGCCTATTGGACTTTCTGAGAAATCAATTCAGCCCACACATGAAGCAAAACAGAGGCCTAGGCACAGAAACAGAGTTTTCGACCATAAAAAATTCTTACACCAGAGGAGGAAGAAGCTGATCACCAATCGAAACCCATGGCTAGGTCGCCACTTCTTGTTTCTGTTTTGGCGTACTTAGGTTCTTTGCTTGTTTTTGGGATTTCGCCTTCACCCCCACTGGTCTCTGTTCTGTCGGCCTCCGCTCCTACTTAAGATGACCATTCGAGCTCTAAGATCGTGTCTTTGGAGAGTGGGTCTTTCATTATCGACTCTGTTAGAGCCATGCAAGCACCTTCGGTAATGGTAAAACAGGAAGCATCGAAGATATTGGTTGGGGTGGGTGTCGCTAGAATCAGCTGCTTCTTCGAAACAAAGATTAATAAAGATATTACGTGTGGTAAAGCCAAGGAATTTTCACAACTTGAATATCTGGACATGGTTGCAACGTGGCAGAGTATTATTGAGTTTGAAAAATCAAAATCACAGCTGGCTTACAAGTTCATTTTTTCACAAGAAAATGCTCCTACAAGATTGAGGTTTCAGGTTTGGTTTAGAGGAAAGTTAGGGACAATGCTTCTAGGTTGTCATAAGATCCAATGTGTAATGTACTTAACTGTGGATAATGTCCAATGGTTAAAAGGGTGGTTTCTTTGTGAATTGGCAGGACCCTATTCTGCCAATCTGATAGGGTTTATTGGATGTTTCATTAAGGTACAAGTGGGGTATAGTTGGGTATGAGGTGCAATAGGCTTAACTAAGGGCAATACCCATTAGACAATACTTTGGGTTTCACATTGTATGGTTGAGTTGAAAAGTCAAATGCAGGTAGGGAGAGTTGCTACACACATGGGTGTCTGGGCATCACTCTCAAGTAAATATTGCTTTTGTGATATCAAGAGTGGAAGTCAGTTGTTGTCCAACAACAATTCATGGGTCAATATACGTTACTTAAGTCCAATAATGAAGAAACTTGTTACCTGGGCTTTAATGACTTTATTTCGTTTAACCCACGTGCTCAGTCTGATGTGGTACAGAGGAGGATTGATCAAAATGCTCCTTGGGTTAGCTCAAAATTTTTCCAGAACAGTTCTACTACACTGTTAGCAGTTTTTTTCAGTATTTTGTCCTTTGTTTTTTCTAGTGAATTTGTACCAAGTTTTGGTGTAGTCCTTTAAAGTTTTATATTTTTTTTCTTGATCTTTGAGGGTAAAGATCTCTTTAGGAAGGGGGTATTGATATGATAATATAATTAGGAATAGAGTTAGTTAATTTGGTTAGTTGAGTAGAGTCTGGCTTAGTACCGACTACTTAATTAATGGGATTAATTAGCTAATTATGGTTAGATGGGTTGGGATTATTATTATGTTTTGGGATCATTATTATATTTTTTATTATTATTATTATGTTTTGGGGCTAGTAAGACTGAATTGGGCTTATGAGCTTATTTTTAATTAGGCCCAAATGTAATACTAATCTGGTCATTATATAAACCTGATTAGGGCATATTATTTTTAAGACTGGCATTATGAATGATAATTAGGTTTCTCTTTTCCTGACGGCTGTCTTCTTTTTCTCTAAACCCTCTATAGTTTCTTGTTCTTAAACCCTCTGTTTCTTCTTTTCTTCTACCCTTCTTTCTCTTAATTTCTTTCATACAGAATATTAATTCTGTAATATAACATTATAAGTGTCAATAACAGTTTTTTAAACTCTTGATCACTAACAACTTTACCCCAAATGATAAAAACTTTTGGCTAGATGATGACAACTTTTTGGTTAAAACTAAAGACTTTAGTTTAATTAGGTGATTTTGTGGGACCTTAATTTAATTAAGGGATTTCGTGAGACCTAATTTTAATTAAATTCCTTCTAGAGGACCTATAATTAATTTTCCCTATATAAGTGAAAATTAATGTAAGGTCCCATGGAAGACAAATAATAATGATCAGGTCCCAAAAAATCAAAAAATTGAAGTGAGAGGTCCATTGGAACTTAGATTACATTAAATAGAAATGTCAAATTACAATTCTACCCTTATTATTTTCACCCACCCATCGTTCTTCTCCCTTTCTCCCTTAAAGTTCTAGAAATTCATCACTTCAAATGAAAGTGTGGTGGGAGGAGACATTTGGAATTGAGCTCCAGAGCTTTGCACTCCACTTTCCCTTCCACTCCTAAACTTCCTTCTTCTTCTTCTTCTTCTTCTTCTTCTTCCTCCTCCTCCTCATATTGAACACACAGCAAAAAAAGTTAGCAAATCTTACTCTATCCATATTACATAGCAGAAATGCAGAAAAAGCATAGAATAATAATGACCCATCTCTTTAGAAAATCCTCCTATTATGGCCACATTATCCAAATCCTCCTTCTCAAGGATTACGTCATTCTGAACACCGCTGAACTTCACATTGTAACATCCTAAGTTTTAAAACTAGAAAATTATGATGATTATTGTGCTTTAGTAAGTTGTTAGGGATTTTTGGGATTTATTGAAGTGAGCAAATGGGAATAAATGTGGTTTGTTGAGGATCAGTTGGGAGATTAAGGCTTGATTTGTGTGAATTAATCATTTAAGGGGTTTTAGAGCAATTTTACTAACAGATTGTAGTCCAAGTTGCAGATGGCACAATTGATAATTGAAAGGATCAAAAATACCAATGGACCTTTTAACTAGGGGTAGACTGGCAAACGCCGTTAAAAATACCAAACGTCCATTACAAATTTAAGTAGGCCCACAATTTTTAGTGGGGTTAAAGAGCAATTTTACCAATTGACTATTGTCTAGGTTGCAGATAGCACAACAAAAGTAACGGTTATTTGCTCAAATTAAACGGTATTAGCCAATTTGCCCTGGTTAAAATAGGGGTGAGCAAATGGCCCGCAACCCGCGGGCCCCGCCCATAAAAAGTGAAAATTTACCCGTTGAGACTTGCCCATTTTGGGCCCGTCAAATAAATAGGCGGGGCCTGCCCGTTTATTTTTATGCAAGTACGGTATCCAGCCTGTATATATTTTTTAAAAATAAATTATGTTTTTTATTATAAAAATATAAAGTTACAAATGATGATACATATGTTGTCGCAAGCTTGATGGTGGAGGCGTTGATCTTTGATTCCAAGTAATAATGGGATCGATTCCCCTAATCCCTTCCATACACTATCTTTATTTTTTTTAATAATTAAAAACCCTCCTATTTTTTAAATTAAATTACCTTCCCCATTTTAAACCTTACCCCCTCCATCTCTTCTTTTCTAATTTCTACGCAGCCGCCACTGCCAGCCCTCCTTCCTCTCCCCACCCCAACACCATGGCCACCACCTCCCCTTCTCTGGTGTTCTCCTTTTCTTCATTCTCTCCCTCCTTCCATTCCTCTCATTTTCTTCCAACAACACCTCTCAACTCTACTCTAATTCCAACTCCAGATCCGTCCTCGTCGCATCCAACAACATCACCATTTTCACCCCCCACAATGAAGCCCCTGAACACCACCTCGATTCAGATCTTTTTCGCCCCTGATCTGTATTTCTCCTTCTCTATATTTTTTGAAGCATCATTCTTCAGTGTTTTTTTGATAGACAATGACCCAAATCTGACTTTTTGTATGGTGCTCTGACAAGAAGAACTTCATAAGACACCCATAAACGCTGATTGAAACAACCCATGAAGATCAAAATTTTTCAATTCTGCTTCAATAATGTTTTCTTTAGCTGCATTTTTTGGTAAGTTAGAGTACAAGGGAAAAAAGGATAGATCCAGAGTGGGTATTTTTTCTGCTTCTTCTTCTTCTTGTTTTAGGTGTTGATTTTCTGGAAGTTAGTTCAATTGAGAATAATATAAATTAGAGGAAAATGGAGGGGCAGCTACAGAAATGTAAAATTAATTAATAATTTCAATATTGAAAAAATTAAGAAAGATGACAGACACGATCTTACATTTGATTAATGGGTACTGCTTTGCCTTTTCTCCTTCTTCATCGCTCCAGATCTGATGCTTTGGCTGTTGCTTCTTTTTTTTCCTGAACAGGGGTATACTATACGGGTTCCCCGTGAACCCGCCCGTATAGCCCGTGCCCATTCAATTCGTTTAATTACGGGCTAAACGGGTTTGAGCACAGGTACTGGCTCCCCCGTACCATTGTATGATAAACGAGCGGGTAACGGGTGCACCCACTGGCCACTGGTACCTGCCCGTTATTCACCCCTAGGTTAAAAGGTCTATTGGTATTTCTGACCCTTTCAATTATCAATTTTGCCATCTACAACCTAGACAACTGTCTGTTGGTGAAATTGATCTATAACCCATCATTTGAGTAATGAGAATTTATTTGGGATGAGATTAAATAGTAAAGGCTTATTTCAAAATCTTAGCTATAGCTTTAGGAAGAGGACAAATTTATGAGTTTGGAGTGATCAAACAAAAATATCTAAGGTATTTTTCAGGTGATATGTTGTAATTGTTTAAACATTATGAAAGTTCTGTTTGAACATAATACATAAACTGAGATTAAATATTTGAATATGAGGTAGTTTTCTTTTTTTTCAAAGAAAGGTAGAAGTTTTAAAAAAATACACACACATATATTCAGTTCCCACTAATTGAATGGGTGAATGGTGCAAGAAGTGGGCAGCATGTTAATATTCCAACCCCCCAAAACAACAAAAAAAATTCATTTGAATCAGCTACCCCCACCATTCTTTGCAAACCAGCGAGACCCCCCTTAAACCTTCTTCCAGCAATGCAAAGCAAGAAAGGAAGAGAGAGGGGGAAGGAATGAGGTTGGTTAGGTATCATAAGGTACATGTTTTATCATCCTTTCTCTTCAATTTCTTCAAGTTTCATTGTGAAATTTTTGGGGTTTTTGAGGGTTCAAAAAAACTGACTTGAAATTGTGTTTTCTTGGTTTCTAAATTATTTTTGAACCATCCTAAGCTATTATAGTGGTTTACTTGGTTGGAAAAATGTTTGGGGTTTTGTTTTGACATTTCAAAGTATGGTCTTTCTAGGGTTTCAAGGGAAGTCCGAAAAGTTGAGATGAATTGGAGGGTTTTATTATTTCATTAAGCTTATTTCCACCTAAGAATAATTTTAATTCATATGGATACTTGGATTTTGATCTAAAATAAATTTTGGTAAGACAAAGTTTGGAAAATCTTAGGGTTTGGTCTTGATTTCGAAAATCTATGTTTGTAATAGGGGTTTAATGTTTTCAGGAAACTTATTGGTGATGTTAAATAATTTCTAAAGCTTGATTTTCCTAGGGCTTGACTTAATTAAATTTTTAGCACAACAAAGTTTCAAAATCTTAGGGTTTTGAGGGGTAATTTGAAAATGGGTGTTGCTAAAGGATTTTTTTGATGATTTAAACATGCTTAATGGTATTGGAAAATGATTTCAAATGTCTTGTTCCATTGGTTTGGGCTTAATTCAAATTTTTAGCACCACAAAATTTGAAAATTTAGTCTTAAGAAGTGGGTTTGAATTATAAGGTTGTTTTGGGTGATTTAGTGGTAGTAATGAGTTAGTATATGATGGTAGGTGATGGTTGGATAATTGGATGGGTGATATGTTGTGTATTGTAGGATTTGTATGTTTGTCCTAGGAGTGGATTTTAATTAAGTAAGGTGTTTGAGGATTAGATAAGAGTGTTATGATTATTATTGGTTTCATTGGAGGTTGTAGATTGTATTGGAGATGATTTGAGAATGGGATGGTTCAATTAGGGTGTAGGTGTGAATATGGGATATTGGGTTCATTTTGGATATTGGGCTTTGTAGTGATAAATTGGATCTTAGACGGCTTGAGATGTGAGTTCTGCGCTTGGGTTATTTTAAATAACCTTGTTATGTATATTCAAAAGATTGACATGGTTTTGGTTGCATTGTTTTTTTGTGCTATAAAAAAAGAGTCTTGATATTTGGTACATCAAGCATTAAGGCTAATACTTGTGGTAGCACTCATTTGCTTCAAAGAGGTAACATACTTTCTTGTCCTATGAGTGTGCTTGCTGTTGGTAAGCTTTTAAATGATTGTATTTTAGAAATTGGCAAATATGCCTTAAAGTTGATAAAATATTTATATACTTATTTTATTACACTGGTTATGTGGGAATTATATGTTGGAATTGGGGTTTCTGTCGGGCCGTGAAGTCAGGAAATTGGTGATTCACGGTGAGAGGAAGTTGTTGGATGTGATGGCAGTGGAGTCAGTAATTGGGATTCCTATCAGACACAATGTGTGGTTTGCCTTCTTCGGAGGATCGTGATCATGTTTTTAAAAATGGTTTTTATAACAGTACTATCTTGGGCCCACTGACTTTATCTAGTTTCACCACACATTTGTTATATCATGATAATTGTTGCATTGGATATCTGATTATTGTTGCTAGCCCCACATAATTGTATACTAGCATACACATGCACATGTAGGGCAAAATGGAAAGAATAAATGTTACTCAGATCCTGTATCACCCCGATGTTCATTATTTTAGGATCTAGCTCCAGTATTAGATGCGAGGGAAAGGAGCCGGCGGATGCTCACTGATTAGTAAGGTTGATGTTAGTTTATTTTGGTAACATGTATATTTCTGAACACTATAGACTAGGCATGCCTACGTATTTGCTTCCGTATTTTACTTAATATTATGGATTACTGTATTGTAGATATTTTCTAATACCAATCTTTCCCGCAAACTGTGACCGGATGCCTTATGGTTCTATGTTATATGGTTGATGCTGGTAGCCCCGCGTGGCGAGAGACTTGATTAATGGATGTGGTTATTTTGAATGTTGAATTATGGTTCCATTTGATATGATTATTTTGGATGTTGATTTATGGTTCAATAGAGCATGCTCAGAATTGGTTTAATGTTTTGAAAGTCGACTTTCGTGATAATCTGGTTTCTTATTATGGTTTCTTATACCTTTATGGATTATAGATGTTTTGAATTAATATGGTTATGGATTCATGAATGTGGAATCATCGTTATATTTGGTCGAGGTTATGTTTGTGGAATTTCAAAGAAAGGCATTGTTTTGGTTTATAACTAGTTAGTAAGTATTTTCTAACTTGGTATACTTGTTTTATTAAATAAAACATTTTATAACTATGTTAGTGGGTGAATCCTTTCTAATATAGTTATCTTGTTGTTGTTCAAAGGAAATTAAGTCATTGCTTTTGTAAATATGTTAGTGGGGGAATCCTTTTTTAACATAGATATCTTACTCGTTTTGCAAATCATTGGGTTTTGAAAAGTAACTATGTTAGTTTGAGCTTTATTTAACATAGTTACAATATTTACAACATGTCTGGTATGGAGGAAATGGGCACATGGAAATGGAAATGGAGCCCAATTCCATACCTAGAGCTTGTTTGGTAGCATGGAATTTGCTTAAAATTCCATTTCCATGTAATATCAAATTGGCACCAATTCCATCAAATGGCTTCCACCAAAATTGCTCAGATTTGGAAATTCCATCTTATCATTTCCATACTCTACCCTTCCATTCTCTCTCCTTGACAACCTTCATCCCCATACTTCCCTACCACCAACGTCCTTCCTCCCCTTACTTCCCCACCGCCGACAACTGACGACCTTCTTCCTACCACCGGCGGTGCAATAATAGGGACGTAAGGAAATTTGTTCCTTATCAATTCATTCTAAAGCCCTAAAACCTTAGATCTGTCACTGCACAATGCAGTTTTAAGTTATTGATTTCCTTGCTCCAAGTTTGAATTTGCATTTTGTGGCTTCCCTGTGATTTTGACTGTGGTTTTAGGGTTTTTACTACCTGATTACTCTTTCCGTTTCTTTGATAATTGGCGAATAGAAAGGAAGATGAAAATAACAAGAAGATTGTTAAAGGCCTCATGAAGTTTTCGCCTAAGTAAAGATATATCAACTGTAATAGTCTGGAATTCCTTATTTCCCCTCCGAATTACTCTGTCAGTGGATGAACCCTTTCTATCCTGGGATTTAATTTCATTGTGCATATGTTAAGGGATTAAAAGAGATCAATTCTAGGTTTGATTTGAAATTTTTTAGTTTAATTGGACCTGATTTGATTGATTTTCTGGTGAAGGCAACTATAAATTTTGGTGGTTGTTGACGGTAGGTTGGATTTTTGAACGGTGCTAGCTCCTTTGCAATAAATGGATTTGATTTTCAGGATGCCTTGAATGGCCATGATTTTTGGTGGGAGAGATTGAGTTTTTTGGAGGAAGGCATTTTAGTATTTTTCAATTAAAAATTATGTTAGATTCCCTGTGTATACCAAACATACTTTTCAACTCCATATCCATCTCTATTTCCATATCTATATCCATTTCCATAATTCCATCATATGTTTGGGCCCTTAGTAAACTTTTATTGACCATGTTAAGTATTTCCTTTCTAATATGGTTGATTTAAATTCTCAATCCCTGTAAATTTTAGAAAAGCTCTATAACCATGTTAGACTTGTCCTTTCTAACATGGTTCATTTTGCAAAGTGTTTACATATCTCTTTTATCCGTGATAGCCTTTATTTGCTTTATAACTATTGCCTTTTCTATCATGGATAAATTTCTTTTCAATTATCATTCTATTTTTTAATAACTATGATAAACCATTTTCCATTGTAGTTAGGTTCTTAAGTAACTAATCTCTTTTCTTTAACTATGATAAGCTTTTGTAATTTAGTATTTTTCTCTTTCCATCATAATTAGCACTCAATTAATTGGTTAATGCTTTTGATAACTATGATAGTCTCTTTGCTATCATAGTTATGAATTTCAAATTGGCCCCCTTCTTGTTTTAAATGCTTTGTTGGTTGTAATCATGATTTCAATTGGAAATTATAAGAGAATTTCACACACACACACACACACACACACACACGCACGCGAGCACATAGAGTCAAGGTCATTGATGCCTTCCCACACTTTCTAGGCTTCCTTCTCGCCAGAGCCTCGGGTGCAAACACAAAAGTGTGGTCAGAGCGACAGCGAGCAGAGAAAAAACATAGAGGTGTGTGAGGTTAATAAGTGGTTAACATGGATAGGTTTCTTAGAAATGTAGAAGGGTGAAGAAGAAAAGAAGAAGAAGTGTAGGAGTTGAAGAGAAAGAGGAGAGTAAAGCTCTCGAGCTTAATCCCAAATATCTCCTCCCACCACACATTTGTTTGAAGTAAGTGATGAATTTTTGGAACTTTAGGATGAGAAATGGAGAAGAAGAATGATGGGTGGGTGGAAATAATAAAGGCATGATTGTAATTTGACATTTCTACTTAAGATAATCTAAGTCCCAAGGAACTTCATTTTAATTTGTTGATTTTTTGGGACTTGATCTTTATTATTTGTCTTCTAAGGGACCTCACATTAATTTCCCTATATATAAAGCAATAAAACTGTCCATCAAATCCCTTTTTGATTGTAAACTCAAATGTCCACTTTCCACAACAAAAGCTAGTTCACAACATTTTTGGGCAAGCTTTTTGATTTCGAAAAATCAATTCTATATTTTACCAAAATAAATGTGATAAAGGTTCCCTTTTTGCATTTAACTCACACATAAGGGTTGATAAAATAGAATCAACACATGGTTGGTTTAGTAGTTTAAGGCCTCACTAGATCCGTTGAGGTCTCAAGTTCGAGTTTTAAACAAGACACTTGTGTTGGGAGGGGAAGTCACGAACCCTGAAACTTGAGTAATCAGTCGCTTGAATACATGGTAATAGGATTCAGAAAAGACGCTTTAGTAATCCAAGATCATTTATTATTTGAATATCACAATCCAAAGTAATGTGAGGCTTGTTCCTTACAAGACATCCATTCAATATATCAAACTATATACACATACCCAATAAGTATTTGTAGCACCCTCTCCAAACCTTATATACATATGGACCAACTCATCAAACAACAATAATGGGTTCAGGGATTGTCCAGAATATATACAAATTTTAATAATTTCAAATAGTAACTCAAAGTTTTAGTTTTAAATAAACTTTTATAAACCATAATATTTTACAACTGATTGCACTTGATTATTATATATTTTTAGCATCTAATTATGGGAAATCAGCACTTGCTCTTGCAAATACATTGGGAATTAGGCATCTTTACACTTAGGGTCCAAGATTAGAGAGTTAATTACATTTTCATTATAATTTGAGCATATTAAGCATTTAACTCAAGCATTTATTGCTTCTGGACTTGAAATACTCACATGTGTTTAAATTTCCTTTGTAGGTGCAAAAGAATGAGGATTAAATCAAGAACAAAAAAAATAGGAAACTTCTGAACAATAGGAAATTCTTGATTAGGAAACCTGAGTGATTGATTGGACCTAATGGATTGGCCTCTAAAACTTCCCTAATTGGTAAAATATACAAGAATAAAAAAATTCTCATTTCGATCGGATTGGTTGATTGGGCCTACCTAAAATATTTTCTATATATATTTTTTACTAGAATAGGCAAGCCTATGCCTAATTAAGGTTAAGAAGTTTCCTAATCGATTATTCTAATCACTACTTCCTATTTTGACTAGATTTCTTGAAATTGAGTGATTGGGTCTTACCCAAATATTTCATATTTGTTAATCCTAGTCAAAATGGGATATTTTAGGCCAATTTGGAAGGTTTTAAGTTGCCTCTTGTGCTATAAAGGAGTGACCAACAAATTTCTCTCCTCCCCTCTATGAATTTTGTTTACTCTCTTTGCCGAAAATACACCAATTCTTTTTTCCATTCCACAATTCTTCATTGGTTCTTCATGGAGTTTGAGTTGCAGACCTTCTTGGGTGTTTTCTCTTCCTCCTTGATGAACTAAACTCGCATAGATGCTCTCTTGGATGATGGGATGACGTGAAACAAGCTATTTTTCCACCTTATGGGAGTTTCTCTTGGATGATGGGATGACGTGAAACAAGCTATTCTTTCCTTATGTGTATTTGAATATTTGTTCTTCTTATGTTTGGACTTCATTTGTGTTTGAGACTATAGGTTGTGTAGTTGTTGAATTTCATCTTTGTACTTCTATTGGATCTAGTTTGGTTACATCTATCTTTTCTATTGACATTATTTTTATGAGTACTTGTTGATTTTATTGACTATCATTGTGTGTGGTGATTTAGTCCATTAAACTTGTCTTGATTATGTCATTTGGATGGATTATTTGGTTTGAACATGTTGATATTGAGTTCTTTCTCTAAACGCTTAGGTAATGTAATTCCATTAAATAATTTCATCTAAAGAAACCATGCTATTGATTCAATATAATCATATGAGTGTAATTAGGTAAAATTCTACAAGTATGAAGGTTTAATTATAAGCTAATGTGAATTAGTTATTCGATTCGAAGGATGTTGAGTGATTTGGATGGGATCAAAGTTATTCTATTTATTGGAACCTATTTCTAGTTGGTGTTGGATTATAATTAACCTAGTTGGTCTATTGAGGTTGAGTGGTGTTATCATTAATCTATTCTTTTAATTAAGGATAATTGTGTTTACTTGTATGAACTTGGTCCAATTAACCTCTTAATTCATCAAGAGTGTGAAATATATGCTTGCCACATGTTTACTATAACCAAGAGAGCATCCCATCATTTGCATTCCATTAATTATCTAATTTTATCATAACAATATCAAAAACAAATCTTTACATTTCGTTTATGAAAAATACCAAATATACACACTCTCAACCTCCGGTTTTATAGCTTTTCATGCATTTAATTTTCCTAAATTAGTTCATTAGACTCCATGAGAGACTATCCGGGATCGCACCACTATAGTGCAATCATTGGTAAAATAATATTTTACATTTGAACCCAAGGCGTATTAGGAAAGGATTAAATCAACAATCACATCTAAACTTTTGTTTAAGTTTAAAAGCTAATCAAAACAATTGATCAAATAATAGAATCTGCTATGGTAGAAAAAAAAAGCTATCAATTGAAAATTCCTGCATAGTAGAAAAAAAATTAAATCCATTTTCTCTAAAGCTAATATGGTAGAAAGGAACAAAACTACATATGAAAGATTTAACATTGCCCCCATAAGGATGATAGCGTGTGTTAGAAGCTTACGAAGTGCTCTTCCTGAGAGAAGGTACAACCCTACCTATGTGGGCAGCACTCCTATATCTCGAGTCCGGATTCGTCAGTTGTCAATAAGCGCTAGATTACTAGGCGGTGTTTAACAAAAAAAAGATCTACAATTAATATTTAAAGACAACTATTTTATTAAAAAACTTTCAATACATTAATGTGGTAAAAAAGGTATATCATGATAAAATAGCTCCAAACAACGTATTAGAAATTTCATTGAGGTAGAAAAAGCCAACTGTAATAAAAGAGGGTATACCCAGATTTACAAAAAACAACCATAGTAGTTTAACAAATCATTTTCTAATTGAAAGGTTTCATAATGAAAAAAATAATTCATTGTTATGACATTAAATATAAAGTGACATAAATATGTTCGAAGAACACCATAAAACCTTCAAAAAGCTTACTCCCATGGTGTAGGGCATTCAATAAGAAAATATTTTTTCAACTTACAAAATAAAAACACATAAAACATGAGATTAATTTTTTTTTTGCTAGTTTATTTTGTAGGGTACCCAATATGATGAAAATCTTCACGTTAGACCTAAAGCCTGTTTGGGTGGATGAAAAAAAAAATGCTTTTTTCACCAAACCTAGGTTTCAACTTTTTCTAGCCAAATACACACAAAAATGAGAAAAGCTATTTTTAGAACAAAACCTTGGTTTGGGGTGCCAAAACCTAGGTTTGTAGAAAAGCTATTTTTTATTGCTTTTTGGGGTTTAGTTGGGTCATTATTACCTGACATAAATTCTCCACCCAAAAATGCCCTTTGTTTCCTCTTTTTTCTTCACCCATTCACTCTCATTCTTCCTCCCAATGTCCCCCCCCTTTTTTTAATGTGCAGTAATTTTTTTAATGTGCAGTAATTCTCACTCACTTTCATTTCTCTCTTTAATGTGTAGTAATTTTTTAAAATTTTATTATTTATTATATAATCTGATCATTTAAATCATTGAAATAAATTTTTTTCCTTTAAATGTAAATACCACATTACAAAACACCACTTTTATTTTTTTCAGGTTCCATTTTTACCCATTAAATATTTAACTATCGTTTGAGTTACATATTTTAAAATATATAATTTTGTTAAACATAATTAATATCTAAAAATGAATTATGTCTCTACAGTAATTTTTAATACATATATTATCAGTTTTTTAATCATATTACAAAATAATTAATGTTATCATTTTATTTTGTTACTGTAATTTTTTAAATTATGTTATTCATTATATGATTTGATGTTTTAAATGTTTGAAATAAATTTTTTCTTTTAAATGTAAATACCACATTAGCTAATGTCCTTTTTAGTACTTTATAAAAAAAAAAAACTATTCTGATAACAACTATCCAAAAACTCTCATTTTATCAAAAACCATTCTTTTAAAAAAAACTATTTTACTATAAAGCTATTCTCAAAAAAGCTATTTTTCAGTTTTTTTTTTCTAGAAGTTATTCTGAAAAAGTTAATCCAAACATGCCCGGTTGATAATTGTGATTAGTTGAACCCCAAGCAGGGTTTTGTCTTCGCCGCTAGGGTTTAAGCCTGAAGGTTAAGGCTGCAAGGATCCACAGAGCTGAATTCCATTCTCCCTTTCACAAAAATCGCAGGAAATGTCTAACTCAATCACCTTCCTTTCAAGGAGACTCAACCGCTCGTTGCTTTCGATCCCCAGAACCCCTTTCCATTTTTCACAACATTTCTGCACCAACCATCCCTCCGCTGACCACCAAGACGATTTCGATTTGGAAGAGGTACCCCTTAACTCGGACATCGATGCACCATCAACCCATTCTTCTTCACCCGACTCATCTTCGCTGGACTCCAACAAGCAAAGGATTGTCTATGATCGGCCTCTCGAGAATGGCCTCGACGTTGGCATTTATAAGGTTACTTTGGTGCCATTTGAATTATTTTAGTTGTTTTTTCTGGTTTCAATTTTTCGTTTTGAAGGGTTGAGCTCTCATTGTGAGTTTTGTATGTGTTGGGTTTGTGTAGGCTATATTGGTGGGTATGGTAGGGCAGCCTCCACTGCAGAAGAGACTAAAAAGTGGCACGGTGGTTACGCTGCTATCGTTGGGAACTGGTGGGATTCGCAATAACCGAAGGCCCTTGGATAATGAGGATCCCAGGGAGTATGCGAGCCGGTGTTCTGTCCAGTGGCATCGGGTTTCGATCTATCCCCAGAAACTGGGTGATGTCGTCATGAAACATGTTGTTCCCAGGTTTATACAAAACTCCCTATGTACCCTCTTGGATTAAGTTGAAGGAATACATGCTCTTGCATCGTTTTAATGAAAGCACCGTTGATTTGTGAAATGAATTTCTCAATATTTGCAGCTATAGTCTTAATCATTAGGCTATGCAATGTTAAATTTTGTTAAATGAGTCGGTAAAGGGCAAGTTCTATGAAATGGAAGAGCATGTGCAGTAAATGAGCAGCATTAGATTTTGCTTATTCTTCGACTTTTCTGGTCCTTCGTACCTTCATAACATTTCGATAAGAAGTTTGCAGTGTAGTTTATATGTAGGTGAGAGTCAAGGTAGATTATTCTTACGAGGGAGAATTACAGCTTTCACTGATCTGCTAATTTGGTACTTTCAAAGAAATTGAGTTTGGTCATTTATGTGGAGTTGCTAAAAGAAGGCAGGGTGTTTTACTACTTTTTAAATCTCGAAGCAATTTGCTGACTAATTTCTTATAAAGGAAAATTGTCGAGCTAGTGTTACTCCAGGTCTTCATAAGTTTTAGTATCATATATATTTATTTTTTATATTTTATAAGAATGTTTCGACCTTTGTTGTGGATAGTACAGGAATTTCAATTAATGGATTGTAACATTGTCCAGAGTTTCCCTTTTATGCGACTGAGGGAAGTTGGGAATGAAATTGAGCTGTCCTGAGTGAATTATGGCTTCTGCTTGCCAATATTAAGGAAGCAAACATGCTTGACCATAACACTATCATTTGAATGAATCAATTATATGATGTGTTTTCTTCCGTGGCATCCAGTTTTGTGACACTAGTTATTGTGGCTGGTTAATACAATAATGGATTGCGTGTTTTATAATATGTGTGTGTTGTTGACTGAAGTATAAACTCGCTTTCAGTTATGTGATAAAGTTAAACTTGCATATTAACTACGTACTGGAAGTTAAATTTTGCGATGAACATCCAGCTTTCAATGCATATATTATTTTCTTGGTTTGAATACCTTACTGCTTTGGGATAACACTCACATGCCTTATGGACTATTGGATGACATCCTACGTTAAGGAAACTGAAAGGAAGGGAAACTAGATAAAAAAGCATATTTTCTTCTCAGTTTGGTTTGATAGTTGGAAGTTGATTCATTTGAGCGTGCCATTGGCTTTCTGTTGCATTGCATGTTGTGCCACTTGATTCATTGGTGGAAAAAAAGTTGTTCAGTTGTTATCTTGTAATGTTTTTCTATACTGTCTTCCATCTCAATGACTGCTTTTGCTATCTTTGACAAATGGCTTTGTTGTTTGGTGGTGCTGATATGTTTGGCTGCCTTAATTTCTTTCAGCATTATTCACTATAAATGTTGAAGATAATGATTGATTCTTTGCTAATTGCAGTTCGATGTTGTATTTGGAGGGAAATCTGGAAACTAAAGTTTTCACTGATCCCATTACTGGTCTTGTTCGTAGAATTAGAGAAATTGCAATTCGTCGAAATGGTAACTTACTGTTCTTTCCACTTAATACATATACATGTTTTTGTTGCATTATAATTGAAGTTCTAATTTTAAGGTGCTTTCTTTAAATTATCCCGATGCTTATTGGCAAATTCATTCCATATTTAAGCGTCTTTTTGCTTTGAGAAGTTAATTCATTGAGTAGGGAACTGGAGATCTCATTAAAGTCCATCTTACGGTTGTCTGTGTGTTACTTTTGTCCATCAAACTAACGGAGTTGAAGCAACCAGATTAAGGTTGTTTCTATGTTCATATCTGCTGCTCTGTTACCTTCAAAATTGAAGAAATTAGATTACTTGAGTTGTCAGATATATACTAGTGATGTCTGATTCTGGGGTACTGATTGAAGGATGGATTTGTTTTTTTGTTTCCCCCTTCCAAAATTCCACTAGAGGCCAAGGAGAATTGTTTGCATAGTTGTACAAGACTGAAGATTTTTGGTTGTTTCAGATTGATAAGTAGTGAACGATCAAAAGGAGAAATGGCGCAATATGGGAGCGGCTTCTCTCCATTGTTAATGCCATCCGTTGCCATCCTCTGCTTCCTGGATTTGAAGAGGAAATGACAGTAAAAAATTGAAAAGGGCCCTTCTAACAAATGTAATTTCAATGTTATTTAAAAAATTAGTTTTTTAATCCATTTTCTCATTATCTTTTCCTTATCTCATATCCACCATTATTAGATAAAAATATGAATAATTGATGCACAACTATAAAATTTATAAAAGACATTAAAGTGCACTAAATTTATGAAAGGACATATATGACATGGATAAACCCTTTTGATGTTTAAAAGAAATGACAAAAATATATAAAAACACTAAGGTGCATCCATCTCTTTTTATAGGTTTACCAATTTTCTATTTGAGTTTATAAACTCCATATGGGAACTTACCAATTCTCTATTTATTGAAGGATTTTGTCATATTTTAAAACATAAAAAAGGGGCATAATGATATGTGTCATATATATGTCATTTCATAAATTTAGTGCACTTTAGTGTATTTTATAAGTTTTTAGAGTCCTTTTCTGGTATTTTCCCTAATTTTCATGTTTATCAAAAAATAAACTTGTAAAATATTTTAACATAAATTTTATAAAGAGTCACGCATCAATCATTCATATTTTCAATCTAATGGTGGATATGAGATAAGGAAAAGATAATGAGAAAATGCATTAAAAATTATTTTTAAACAACATTGAAATTTCATTTGTTAGAAGGGCCCTTTTCAATTTTATATTGTCATTTCCTCTTCAAATTCAGGTGGCACGCTGAGATTGGAGAAGGGGAGCATAGGATGGCAGCGGATGGCATTAGCAATAAAGAGAAGCCGCTCCCGTTCAATATAAGAATGGTATGGAGGATAGTAGCCTGTTTGATTGAGTTGAGGGAAATCAAATTTGTTTTCATCACACAATGTTATCATGAGGTCCCACGAAATCGCGTAATTAATCTCAGGTTCCATGCAAAATCGCATATTTAATTTCAAGCCCCACATAGTTATCGGCAGCTTAAAAGTTGTTACTGAACAAGAGTTGTTACACATGCTCATTTAGTTGTTATGGTTAGCCATAAGTTGTTATACATGCTCATTAAGTTGTTATCATAGGCCAAAAAGTTGTTCGCCTGCTCATTTAGTTGTTAGTAATTGAGAATTTAGTAACAACTTTTAACCAGACGATAACAACTTTTTGGCCTACGATAACAACGTAATGAGCATGCTATAACAACTTTGTGTTAGGGACCTGAAATTAATTATGCGATTTCGTGGGACCTCATCTTAATCAAGTTCCTTACATGGGACCTGTAATTATTAATTAATTACTCCTATTAAATGTTTGTCTGGTATTTTAACTCTAATTTAGAAACAAGCGTGTTATATTTATGCACAAAAATGATATATTTTGCATTTTTTTAGTTTATTCAATGCACGATTAGATCATTTAATTTCTTCCAAATGTTTTCCATAAAACAAAACTATGTACCATGCAGGTCGACTTGTATTTTTGGGTCAAGGTGATGCTGGAGAGCAGTCACAAAATCAAGTGAAAAATGTGGGCTATTACTGAAATCAATTGAAAATCTGGGCCTCCACAAGTGGGAAGGAATTAATATCAGCGAAGAAAATTCGTGTTATCTATGTGATTGTGTACTTTTTTTTCCTCATAATTTGGGTAATGTAGATGGCGACCTGGGGGGTTGTCAGCTGGATGCCGTCATCTTATCACTTTGTGCTATCTTTTTTTGTATATTTGGAGGAATGGTAAACTCATGTTCCTTAACAAAAGTAACTTCGATTTGTATGTATATGACTGGATCTACCATTTTTTTCAAGACTAGGTTGTCTCGCTAAACTGAAAGATTCTCTGTTTAGGACTTAAAAGTATCTGGTTAATACAAGTAATTGGCCGAAAAAAAAAGAAGTAACACAAGTCAGGGGTGTTTGATGGAGAAAAACATGAGTCGGGCATGTCCAGTTATGAAGGAGTTTGTTGGCGTCAAGTGGTAGTTAAGCGCGGATCCTTAATAAAAAAGAATCGTGTGTTATGGGAAAAAAAAGAACCTTATTCTTAGGGTCCGTTTGGTTTGCTGAGAATGCGGCGACGGAAACGGAAAATGACGATTTTCCATCTTCTTCAAGCGTTTGGTTGACATATTGTCTTTCTTTTCCATTTCCAGCGATGATTGATTTTCCTTTAAAGATGGGAAAATGGGTTCCCACCAAAAGTGGTGGGAACGCATTTTTCGGCGTTCGAAGGAACCGGCTTTTCACCAAAATACCCTCAACTATTCGAGACCCATCTTCTTCGATTGTCTGTGTGTGTTGTGACAGTGATGAAGCTGAGTTGGGAAGATGAAGGTGGATGAGCCGACCTGTGGAGACAATTTCAGAGGATCACGAGCTGTGATGGAGGGAATGTTGAAGGTTAACAGTGGTAGAAAAGAATGGAGCTTTTGTGACAGGAGCTTTTGAGTTTCATGTGGCATCTTTTGAAGTCTCATCTCTATTCCTATTTACTTGCTTAGCTGAAGTTTAGAACTCTGTTGGGCTTTATGAAATCATCGAGATAAATAATGATTTTGCTTTTGTTTTCCTTTCTGCTAGAGATTTATACTCTGTGTGTAAAATCTGGAAATTTCTACTTAGTCAAATTCGAATGTGGGCACTCGCATTCGAATTTGACGCAGTTATATTCGAATGTGGGCACTCACACTCGAATTTGATGCAGTTACAATTGAATGTAGGCACTCACACTCGAATTTGACACAATGACATTCGAATGTGGCCACTCAAATTCGAATTTGACGCAATCAAATTTGAATTTGGCCACTAAAATTAAAATTTGACGCTGTGAAAACGAGTTTCAAAATTAACTTTGAAACTTCAAAATGGATTTTCAAAATCAAAATCGAATTCAGCTATGAGAATATAAAATCTGACATGAATATAATTTTTTTTGAAATTTTATTTTATATTTATATTTAATTATTGTAATTATTTACCTGAAATGAGAAATAGCTCAAATTTAGACTTAAGAAGTGGGTTTAAAAATTTTAATGAGAGAGTTTGAGGAATAAAACGTGAGAGATATATTTTTTTTGGATAAACTAAAAGATAGTTGGAGCTCCAAAAGAAGTTGAAGCCACAAAATTCTCTCCATATGATCACATTTTTGCCATTTTACTATTTAAATTATTTATTTAACTTAATTATTAATTACTTTGTTTGATATGGTTGCAAATATAAGGTTATCTTAGTTGTGTTTTTAAATATTATTTAGTTATTTTTTAATCATATTATATAAATATATATTAAAATTAATATCTATATGATTTTTATATTTAAT
Organism: Mimosa bimucronata; assembly: GCA_037074515.1. Taxonomy (NCBI): domain Eukaryota; kingdom Viridiplantae; phylum Streptophyta; class Magnoliopsida; order Fabales; family Fabaceae; genus Mimosa; species Mimosa bimucronata. The sequence continues at coordinate 150,200 of CM073444.1, forward strand.
AGAAATATTTTTATTTATTTATTTAAATAATAAATTTTTAATAAAATTAAATATTTATTGAAATTTTAATTATTGGAAATACTTTATTCATTTATTTTTATGATTATTTAATTTTAACATATTTTAAAATTTTATTTTAGTGAGCTTAATTAAGAAATACTCATTACGGGTAAAATGGTCATTTGTACAGAATTCTGAGTTTCCTTACCCCCATTTTCAACCAACCAAACATAAAATTTTCAATTACATTCATTTCTTTTCCTGTGCGTACCAAACAAGTCGACATTCATTTCATTTCCATTCCTTTCCATCCATTTCCTTTCCTTTCCATTCCGTCAGAATATTTTCTGGGAACCAAACGGGGCCTCAGAGAATTCGCATTCAGAATCACGTTTTCCACTTTTGGATGAATAAAATCAATATTTTATATTTAATATTTTGTAAATCAAACTTTTTCTACTGCAGTTATGAACTAGTAAGCAAGTTAAATTTTAATGGTTTCAAGTAGGGACAATTGCACTCAGTTTCCAAGTAAGAGATTAATATCATGTGTATTTAGTTATTCTCTCAGTAGTATCAAGGGAAAAAAGGAGGATGCGGATGAGGGTCATTTGTTTGCTAGTAATATGCTCTGTTTTGATATAACTTACCTCTTTCCAAAAGATAAAATAATACTTATGTTGATGCTCAAATTAGGGACAATCAATATAAAAATAAAAGAAAAGGATTTTATTAATGATCGGGGTCACCGCCAACGATGGTTACAGATATGATTCGAATAATCAAAATACAGAATGCTTTGAGAATACAAGAGTATTGCTAATCGAGCTGAGAAAGTGCATCACTTAGTCTCAGTGTTCACCCAAGCTCTGTTGTCCTTCTCTGATGCAGCTTCAGCTCTTTTTATGGCTCCCAGGGAGCTCGGTCGCCCCCGAAAATGTCGGCGATCATTGTGGGATAGTGGACGTTGTGGGCGACAATCCAGGACTGTTGGCAACTTCCTCCGCGTCGTACGGGGTGTGGGTCTTGCCAAGTCCGTCGATTTGAATTTGAATTTTGGTGGGTGACGTCCGCGGACTTTGGGATAGCACGACATGGGCTTACTGGGCCTGGATTCCTATGTGCTGGCCCATTAGGTGAGACGGGGTCCAACAACTTACCTCTATTTCTCAAAGTTTTATGTGAAGGGTATGATTCCATTGTAGTGAGTTAACTTAACGCAGCAATAACTGAAAGGAGGGTAGGATGTTCTTGTTCAATCACTGTGTTCTGTTTGTGTGATCTAAAAACCCACAACACATGAAATAGGATCGTCGTCATCATCTAGCATTTTGTGGGCGTCAAAATTGCAAGATTTTTGGCCAGATCGTATGTCAATAGTGTCCCCACAACAGAGTGTTCCCAAGGACCGTTAAGGACGGATCGGTTTCTTTTATAAACGCCAAGTAGACAACCCCTTTTTCTGGCCTTAACACTATCTGTTAGTCCCTCAGCTTCAACATAACAATATTCTCGCCTTTGATCGATCCATTCTCAGAATATAAGTCTATTTCCAGGTACACACTTGAAGGTTCATCTTGGTAGCAGAAGTCCAACCCCTCTAGCCCAGCGACTGTATGGCTGAAATTCCCCATCTTCCTTCTAATCTACGACGCAAAGGCATTATACGCTTTGCTAGGTAAACGCATTAGATTGGACCTTGCATCCACAATGATGCCACCATCAGAGTTGAGCCCATACCCCCATACCCTAGATGGAATATCCGGCAAGAACCATCAACGCCTATACCTACAAACTGCACAAAATAATAGTGAGGATACAGATCCCTATGGGTCAGAGGAACCGCAAGGGAGTTGTTATTATAGAGCTTTTTGGGAGGGGAGGCGGCATAGAAAGTGAGAGACAGGGTTTTTGGGATGAGAGGTAGAGAGAGAAGGCCTGCGCACGGAGCTGGCTCTGCAGGGAAAGAGGGCCACGACCTAGCCCTAGAACTGTAGAGAAGAGAGGGGATGAGGGACCCTCGTGAGAATCAGCACACCTCATGACAAACTGCTCGAGGAGGATTGTGTCGGAATCTACCAAAGCTAGGGTGTCGGTGACGAGCCTGCCCAAGGATCGAGACTCGTCTGCGTGTCTAAGATTGAAGCGACAAGAAGAAAAGCCTTGCCTTTGAGGGATGGTATTGGTATTAGTATTGATGCAGGTGGGGGAGTCGTCGGTGAGGTCTCGGAAGGTGGTGGATGCCCGACTGTCAAATAGAGGGCTCTTCTGCGAGGAGCAGGCCCTACAAGGCTCACATTGGGCCCACAAGAAGTGGCTGTGTCCTCCCGAGCCAATAGGATCTGGCTCGGCCTTCCCACCCATAACAACACCGCGTGCCCATCCACGTTTGGGTACATGTTCATTGTGGCTTCTACTATCTTACCATCAGCATTTGTAAGCAGAGATGTGGATGCAGCATATGGAGGTGAGGCTAGCATAGTAAGAATCTCCAGCTTCCATCTTAGGCTGATCCCACAATAAGCCATAATCTTTCTCTTCCACATTTTGAATCAAATTGGCATTTACCATCCAAGGTGACAAGTAGCTTTTTACTACCTACCTAATGCATGATGCCTTTGGTGCATGACTCGGTGGACAACCTTTTAACCTGCCAACTTTGCTTAGATAGGGAATGCATATGATGTGATGATTCCATATAAATGTGATGCTTTGTTTGTTTTCACGTTCATCATCAACATTTAAAACACATTTTTTTATCGAAATAGTGATGTTCGAATTGGCGCAGGAATAAAAGGTAGTAGTTGGCTAACTATTATTAGCAATTTTCTATCAAACGCAGCGGGAACCAATATGGACAATCCAATAACAAATGCAAGTTTTTATTAAATCCCCAAGGAAACAAGTTCGATGTTGTGACAATTTGCTCTTTTGCCAGTGCTGCTCTTGAATGGCGAGTTAATCCTATGAAAGCATCGGAGTGGCTAATCGTTTACAGTTGATCAATTAGGCCATTACATTGGGTTGTTCTCTCTTAAGTAGTGGTTCTTTATTGATTACATGAAGCATTTTACTTGCTGATACATATAATGGAGTTTCCAATACGAGCCTAACCAACCCTCGAGGTACCGGACCGGACCACCAAGAGTTATAATAAAAGCTACTTCTATGGTCCTAAATATAAGACATAATTACTTAATTTGATTAGATTGAAAATGTAAGTTATGTTATTTAAAAAGGTTAAGGTCCATTTTTACCCCGAAAGTAACCGCAAAAGAGGGTTGAATATCCAGAAGTAATAAGGGGACCATGTTTGACCCCTGAAAGTGCCCAAATCAAAGCAAGTTTACCCTGACATTGAAAACATTAACTTTGACCATTAAATAATCCTTTTTATTTACCGATGTTGACGTGACTTCGTAACCATATACATGTCAACATATGAAGGTCCGTTTTTGCCCAGAAGTAACCACCAAGGAGCGCTGTGTATCAGGAAGTATTTTGAGGATCTTTTTTGCCTTGTAAGTATACAAATCATGACAGATTTGTCCGGACTATTATTCAAAAATTTACTATTAAATAACACGTGACACTCCACATTGCACCCAATAATTCATTTCATCACACATCTCATCACCATAAGTCATTTAAATTACATCTAAAAATTTTAAAAGAAAAGCATAACACACTCTCCCTCTTCCCCCTCTCCACACAGACATGTTTCATTATTATAACATCCTAGATTTTAGGTTAGGAAATGGGCGATTCTAAGAGTAAGTAATTAAGGTTATGAGTTGCATTGTTGATTGGGAATGGTAACGATGAGGAATGGATGATTTGATTGGCGAAATTAGCTATAAAAGGAACTTGAAGGACTAGATACAACAGAGCGTATGATTGAAAGTTATGTTTTGAGGTTTTCTATAGTTGTGTTGAGAAATAACGAGCTTTGAGGTAGCAAATGATATCTATTTTTGAGTACTTTTTTTCTTTTGCATTATAAAACTAATATTCTAAACTTTCTAAAGAGTCATAGTTTATGAATTTTAAAGACTTGTATAGTGAGTTATGTAATTTTGAAGTTGAACTCCTCATTTCAAAATTGAGTTTTGGGCAGTCTTAGGACTTTGATATTTTAAAAGGTTAAATGGCAATATTTTTTTGTACATGCCTTTTTCATTGGAAAGTAGACATTTTAAGGTTTTCACAGAGATCTGGTTATGAACTTTTGAAATAGGATGATGCTCACTACGAACAAACTTGTTCGCCACGGCGAACGATTCAAAGAGGCCCAAAAGTTTCTGTGTTGTTTGCCGCAGCATGTAACATCCTGAATTTTAATGACATAAATTTGTATAATTCCCAAATTTAGGAAAGAGGCAATAAAAAGTCATTTAAAGTTTTAAGGTGTCTCTTGAAAAATATAAAAGTCTTATAAATAAATTTACAAAGTTCAAAGTATTTTGGAGGATCTTAAGGTTTATTTCTATTATAAATTGAAGAGGAATAATTAGATATTTATTTTAATTTGTGAATTTTATAGAAGTTAATTTTAAAGCTTAAAGGAAACTTTAAAGAAATAAAATGGGAAAATTAATTAGAGGTCCCTGGGAGGACACATAATATTAGAAAAGTCCCACTAAATGCCCAAATTAAAGTAGGGTCCCAAGGGACCTCATTTGTATTATGTTCCATACCCAAAATATCATTTTGCCCTCCTTATTATAATTGCCCTTGTCTAAATGCAAAACTCTGAAACTCATTCACTGTCACTCACTCTCCCTCCAACAACATGACGTGGTCAGCGAGTTCAAGAGCACTCACCAACATCACTCCTTCATCCATCATCCATCTTCCATTTTCGTCCAACTAAAATCATAGAATCTGATTTTCGTCCAACATCTCTTCCATCTTCAACTAGTGGTATGTTGAGAAAATCAATTTCCCATGTTTGTTAAGAATCTGATTTTGGGATGAATGTTTTAAAACAAAGGTCAAAACTTTCCATATAAATGTAATTTTGGTTGAATGTTTGAACATAAAACATGCTTATACCCTTGTCTTAGTGATTTTTTGTTGCATTTATTTTGTAAGTTGGTTTCTCATTAGTTATTGATGAGGGATTGGGTTGGTGCTATGTTTAGGGGTGTATAAACTCTGTTTTTTCGTCCAAAAACAGGGGAAATCCGAAAAGACTGTAGCTTTTTCGGTTTTCACATCAGTTGAAATTCGTGTTGTCGTCAGAGCTCAAATAGTTGTTATTGCAGGTCATTCAGTTGTAAATAACAACTTTCTGGAAGACAGTTGAAATTTTGAATGAATTTTATTGGAGATGGGTTTTGTGCTCTGTTATGTTGTTCTAAGACATGGGTGAAGTAAAAGGTTGAAGCTTTGTTGGGTTAACACCAATGTCTTAGTATTTTAATAAGGTGTTTTCATTACTTTAATATAAAGTTGTCACAGATGCTCATTAAGTCGTTATATCTGGTCATTTACTTGTGAATAACAATGTTCCTGTGCAGGATAAATGAGAAGATGGCGGGGACATCAGGGAAGCATGTGATATGTTTGTTGCATATGGGTGGACGATTTATAAATGGTGAAGAAGGTGAGATGCAATATGTGGGGGGCAGTACCATATCAAGAACCATAAAGGAAAGCACTACTTATGGAGAATTGAGAACAATTGTAGCATCAATTGTTGGAGAGAAAGCTAGGGGAATAACCATGAAATTTAGAGTATGCTTTGATGATACAACACCTTATGTGGACCTTGTAGATGATGAAGGAGTGGTACATTTCATCAACTTTAACATAGAAATCGGTCATATATTTGTATGTGAGTGTGTGGATGACAATACACAACCAACCGGAGATGATGGAAGGAATGACGAAAATACGTAAGTTGTAATTATAGTTTCAATTTCAACTTAGATAATATGTTGTGACTCATTGATGGACACATTGTGAAAAGATGTTATTATTAACAGAATGTGTTGTAATTCCTGTAGGATGGATTGTTTGACTGGAGGTTCAAATGGTTTGCCTATGTCTCAAATGATATTGGTTAATGAAGAGTCGCAATCAAATGGACATATTGCAGTACAAATGATTCCAACACCAACACCAGAGATGAATTTCACAAAATGGAGGGACTTGTATATCGGAGTAGGGAAACATTTTCTCAATGCGGAAGATGCTCGACGAACTCTATACAAGTACAGCATAGCTCATAAATTTGCATACCGATTTGTGAAGAACAACAAACAAAAGATTATAGCAAAGTGCATGGTTGAAAAATGCCCTTGGTACATAGGGGCATATGAATTGAGCAAAGGTGCTGAGTTTCTAGTAGTAAGGAAATTCATTGATGAGCATAAACATAATGCGCAAGATAACCTGGTTGTAGGTCACTCAACAAGGACAAAGTTGACATCATCACTAATGGTTGATTGTTTGAGAGATAATATAGACAAGAGTGCTGGTGAAATTAGGAAAGACATGTACAGGGAGTACGGTGTGCGGTTGAATTACAGTCAAGCTTATTGGGGAAAAGCAAGAGCCTTAAATGAACTTCAAGGTAGTGAAAAATATTCTTACAAGCTAATTCCATGGATTTGTCAGAGGCTAAATGAAAGTGATCCAGACACGGTTGCTCTATGGGAAGATTCGGATGATGACAGGTTTAAGCGGCTATTCATTGCTTATGGATGCTCAATTAAAGGTTTCTTAGCAGGATGTCGACCCGTTCTTTACATAGATGGATGCTTTTTGAACGGTCCATATAAAGGGACTTTATTATCTGCTTGTGCGTATGATGCTGACAATGAAATGTTTCCACTAGCATATGCAATAGTAAGTGGGGAAAATAATGATAATTGGGGTTGGTTTCTTGAGAATGTCAAAGGAATCACAAGAGAGATGGAGATAACAATTGTGTCAGACCGAAACCCTGCCATTATTTCAGCAGTGCGTGATATATTCGGTAGTGAAAGACATGCTTATTGCTACAGGCATGTTAAAAAAAACTTCAGTGCAGAATATGTTAGAATCAATAGAGGCAAGACAAGGATCAAAGGCCAAAAGAAGGTGGATGCGTTGAAGTTGCTCGATGCAATTGCTTATGCAAGACATGGACATGACTTTGATAGTGCTATGGAAAAACTAAGACTGTTTTCTCCTGAATTGGCTGAATGGGTTGAGACACAAGGAGATGTAGAAAAATGGGCTATAAGCAAGTTTGGTTTCAAAAGATGGGATAATATCACAACAAATCTTGTAGAGTCATTTAATGCTTGGATTTTGCAACAGAGGAAGCATAATGTGTGTACTTTCATACATGAGCATCGTGAGAAGTTGGCTACCAAAATGGTTGTGAGCAAAATGGCAACAACAAATTGGGAAAATGGAGTCGGCCCAAACACAAATGAAAAGTTAATGGAGACAGTAAGTAAAGCAACAAATATGTATGTGAAATTTTATGGAGGTACTTTGTATGAAGTTCACATCTTAGTTGATCATAGACTTGTCACGCTTGTTGTAGATATTGGTAAACATGAATGCACTTGTTTAGCATGGCAGATGAGTGGATTACCGTGCGTACATGCATGTGCGGCCATTAAGCTTCATCATGGTAATGTCTGCATGTTTGTTGACGATTGCTTTAAGCTGTCCACACAATTGAAAATATATGAAAACAGCATGATACCAATTGCAACACATGATTGTCCATGTCCAAGCAACTTAACTGAGACACAACTGGTAACTGGAAAGTTCTTGAAGCCTCCTATAACAAAAAGACCAACAGGAGAGGGTGTGAAACTAGTGTATAGTGGCTAATTTTTTGTTGGACTACTTGTCCATGAATTGTAACTAGTGCTGAATGGCAAGTAAGTTGTCCATGAATGGTAAGTTGTCTTTAATGACAAATGTTAAATGATTGTTATAACTGATTCTGTTATGAAACTTGTTATGATTGCCCAAAAGATTGTTATACATGCCCAGAAGGTTGTTATGGACAGGGCAAACGTTGTTATAATGATAAGGTCCTGTTGTATATGTGTTGGTTATAATCTTGCTATAAATAACAAAGGTAATACCATTTTCAGTTATCCCTGTGCTAAAAGTGGGACTTTCAAGAAATTAAATGACTTGTGACAGGTGCCCAATAAGTTGTTACCCATGGTCAGAATGTTGTTAAAAACAGCCCATAAGTTGTTAGTGCTAAAAATTTTCACACATTGTCAGTCGTGCCCAATTACTTGTTACTAATGCCCAATAGCTTGTTACGCGTTGCCCAAAAGTTGTTACGATGGAAACCCACTTTCAGTTATCCCTGTGCTAAAAGGCAAATTTCATGAAATTAAATGACTTGTGACAGGTGCCCAATAAGTTGTTACCCATGGTCAGAATGTTGTTAAAAACAGCCCAGAAGTTGTTAATGCTAAAAATTTTCACACATTGTCAGTCGTGCCCAATTACTTGTTACTAATGCCCAATAGCTTGTTACGCGTTGCCCAAAAGTTGTTACGATGGAAACCCACTTTCAGTTATCCATGTGCTAAAAGGCAAATTTCATGAAATTAAATAACTTGTGACAGGTGCCCAATAAGTTGTTACCCATGGTCAGAATGTTGTTAAAGACATCCCAGAAGTTGTTAGTGCTAAAAATTTTCACACATTGTCAGTCGTGCCCAATTACTTGTTACTAATGCCCAATAGCTTGTTACGCGTTGCCCAAAAGCTGTTACGATGGAAACCCACTTTCAGTTATCCATGTGCTAAAAGGCAAATTTCATGAAATTAAATGACTTATGACAGGTGCCCAATAAGTTGTTACCCATGGTCAGAATGTTGTTAAAGACATCCCAGAAGTTGTTAGTGCTAAAAATTTTCACACATTGTCAGTCGTGCCCAATTACTTGTTAATAATGCCCAATAGCTTGTTACGCGTTTAACAAAAGTTGTTACGATGGAAACCCACTTTCAGTTATCCCTGTGCTAAAAGGCAAATTTCATGAAATTAAATGACTTGTGACAGGTGCCCAATAAGTTGTTACCCATGGTCAGAATGTTGTTAAAGACAGCCCAGAAGTTGTTAATGCTAAAAATTTTCACACATTGTCAGTCGTGCCCAATTACTTGTTACTAATGCTTAATAGCTTGTTACGCGTTGCCCAAAAGTTGTTACGATGGAAACCCACTTTCAGTTATCCCTGTGCTAAAAGGCAAATTTCATGAAATTAAATGACATGTGACAGGTGCCCAATAAGTTGTTACCCATGGTCAGAATGTTGTTAAAGACAGCCCAGAAGTTGTTAGTTCTAAAAATTTTCACACATTGTCAGTCGTGCCCAATTACTTGTTACTAATGCCCAATAGCTTGTTATGCGTTGCCCAAAAGTTGTTACGATAGAAACCCACTTTCAGTTATCCCTGTGCTAAAAGGCAAATTTCATGAAATTAAATGACTTGTGACAGGTGCCCAATAAGTTGTTACCCATGGTAAGAATATTGTTAAAGACAGCCCAGAAGTTGTTAATACTAAAAATTTTCACACATTGTCAGTCGTGCCCAATTACTTGTTACTAATGCCCAATAGCTTGTTACGCGTTGCCCAAAAGTTGTTATGATGGAAACCCACTTTCAGTTATCCCTGTGCTAAAAGGAAAATTTCATGAAATTAAAATGACTTGTGACAGGTGCCCAATAAGTTGTTACCCATGGTCAGAATATTGTTAAATACAGCCCAGAAGTTGTTAGTGCTAAAAATTTTCACACATTGTCAGTCGTGCCCAATTACTTGTTACTAATGCCCAATAGCTTGTTACACGTTGCCCAAAAGTTGTTACGATGGAAACCCACTTTCAGTTATCCCTGTGCTAAAAGGCAAATTTCATGAAATTAAATGACTTGTGACAGGTGCCCAATAAGTTGTTACCCATGGTCAGAATGTTGTTAAAGACAGCCCAGAAGTTGTTAATGCTAAAAATTTTCACACATTGTCAGTCGTGCCCAATTACTTGTTACTAATGCTTAATAGCTTGTTACGCGTTGCCCAAAAGTTGTTACGATGGAAACCCACTTTCAGTTATCCCTGTGCTAAAAGGCAAATTTCATGAAATTAAATGACATGTGACAGGTGCCCAATAAGTTGTTACCCATGGTCAGAATGTTGTTAAAGACAGCCCAGAAGTTGTTAGTTCTAAAAATTTTCACACATTGTCAGTCGTGCCCAATTACTTGTTACTAATGCCCAATAGCTTGTTATGCGTTGCCCAAAAGTTGTTACGATAGAAACCCACTTTCAGTTATTCCTGTGCTAAAAGGCAAATTTCATGAAATTAAATGACTTGTGACAGGTGCCCAATAAGTTGTTACCCATGGTAAGAATGTTGTTAAAGACAGCCCAGAAGTTGTTAATACTAAAAATTTTCACACATTGTCAGTCGTGCCCAATTACTTGTTACTAATGCCCAATAGCTTGTTACGCGTTGCCCAAAAGTTGTTATGATGGAAACCCACTTTCAGTTATCCCTGTGCTAAAAGGAAAATTTCATGAAATTAAAATGACTTGTGACAGGTGCCCAATAAGTTGTTACCCATGGTCAGAATATTGTTAAATACAGCCCAGAAGTTGTTAGTGCTAAAAATTTTCACACATTGTCAGTCGTGCCCAATTACTTGTTACTAATGCCCAATAGCTTGTTATGCGTTGCCCAAAAGTTGTTACGATAGAAACCCACTTTCAGTTATTCCTGTGCTAAAAGGCAAATTTCATGAAATTAAATGACTTGTGACAGGTGCCCAATAAGTTGTTACCCATGGTAAGAATGTTGTTAAAGACAGCCCAGAAGTTGTTAATACTAAAAATTTTCACACATTGTCAGTCGTGCCCAATTACTTGTTACTAATGCCCAATAGCTTGTTACGCGTTGCCCAAAAGTTGTTATGATGGAAACCCACTTTCAGTTATCCCTGTGCTAAAAGGAAAATTTCATGAAATTAAAATGACTTGTGACAGGTGCCCAATAAGTTGTTACCCATGGTCAGAATATTGTTAAATACAGCCCAGAAGTTGTTAGTGCTAAAAATTTTCACACATTGTCAGTCGTGCCCAATTACTTGTTACTAATGCCCAATAGCTTGTTACACGTTGCCCAAAAGTTGTTACGATGGAAACCCACTTTCAGTTATCCATGTGCTAAAAGGCAAATTTCATGAAATTAAATGACTTGTGACAGGTGCCCAATAAGTTGTTACCCATGGTCAGAATGTTGTTAAAGACAGCCCAGAAGTTGTTAATGCGAAAAATTTTCACACATTGTCAGTCGTGCCCAATTACTTGTTACTAATGCCCAATAGCTTGTTACGCGTTGCCCAAAAGTTGTTATGATGGAAACCCACTTTCAGTTATCCCTGTGCTAAAAGTAAAATTTCATGAAATTAAATGACTTGTGACAGGTGCCCAATAAGTTGTTACCCATGGTCAGAATATTGTTAAATACAGCCCAGAAGTTGTTAGTGCTAAAAATTTTCACACATTGTCAGTCGTGCCCAATTACTTGTTACTAATGCCCAATAGCTTGTTACACGTTGCCCAAAAGTTGTTACGATGGAAACCCACTTTCAGTTATCCATGTGCTAAAAGGCAAATTTTATGAAATTAAATGACTTGTGACAGGTGCCCAATAAGTTGTTACCCATGGTCAGAATGTTGTTAAAGACAGCCCAGAAGTTGTTAGTGCTAAAAATTTTCACACATTGTCAGTCGTGCCCAATTACTTGTTACTAATGCCCAATAGCTTGTTACACGTTGCCCAAAAGTTGTTACGATGGAAACCCACTTTCAGTTATCCATGTGCTAAAAGTAAAATTTCATGAAATTAAATGACTTGTGACAGGTGCCCAATAAGTTGTTACCTATGGTCAGAATGTTGTTAAAGACAGCCCAGAAGTTGTTAGTGCTAAAATTTTTCACACATTGTCAGTTGTGCCCAATAACCTGTTACTAAAGGCCAATAACTTGTTATACATGGTCACAATGTTCTTACAAACAGCCCGCCCAAAAGTTGTTACACAAAGTTAAAATTCACATAATTTATACAACTTGTCTTCCACCCTAAAACTTGTTAATAAAAGTTACTACCAAAAGGCCTAAAAATTGCTACATAAGGTCAACATCTATTTCTTCGTCTTTCTTGAGATGTCTTCCACCCTAGAAAGGACATTTTGTCCATGCAAATTGTTCTCGTGTGTGATGAGCCACCAGAGGCATTCAACCTTAATTTCACGGATATCATCTTCTGAGTACTTTGGCATCGTGTACCCTCCATCGTACTCCGAACCATCCCAAGCCTGTAACCATGATAAAACATGAACACCACAAGAATCCCTGCAAGGATACCGCCATATTTAAGCTTACAACAAGCACACTTGTTCAAAATAACCAACAAAGAAAATACTTACGTATCAGCTTGTAAATATACTTTTGCCCAATGAACGCGTTTTTCATTCTTATCAATTCGATCTAAAAGTTCTGGCTTAACCATCTGAATTATGTCCAGCAAGCATTCTCTTTGCATAAGTAAGCATATATAGTTCATATTCAGGGCACAAAGATATCGCATCTCAACTTAACATCATAAAGTTACAAATTCAGATAGCACACTCACAGCTTCATTAAACAGTTCTTGGTAAAGACCTGGTACTAATAAGGGAAAGAAATTACATAGGGATAAAGAACCTTACACATTGGGTAGCTAGGCGATCTTTTAGTTTGAACATGTCCTTACATGCTTTACTTTTTTTCTTATAGTATTTAGGCTCCTTGCCTTTCTTCTTCAGTTCTTCATCCATCTGTAACCCTATATAAGTCAAGTTGTCCACATAGGAATCAAGGGCATAGAAGCGCATGTTCTTGGTCTCTATCACATAACAAAACCAGTGGTCATTATGAAGCACTGGAGCAAAAATAAATTCTGCATCACCAAGGTTGTATCCAATGTTTTGAGGCATGAACTTTTTTGCATGTTTTACCCATGACCAGCGTAAGGGATTTTTCACAATATTTTCCATGAAAAATGGGCAAAATATGTGCCTGGAGACTTTTCCAAACTCTTCCATTTGATCTCCAACCATAGTCGCCACGGTCATTGCCATAAACTACATTAAGAACAAATAAAAACTGTTACAAAACAACAATATATTAGAACATTTAAATAACGAAAAACATTTAAGGTCTCTTACTGTGTTGCTAATCCACCCACTGTCATGAAGACAATGAAGCTCACCACGTGATAAGTGGAATCCAAACATTTCAACAAAGACACTGATGCAAATAGTTGTGGCAAAATATCAGTCTCAAATACTACATAAACTAAATGTAGGATATAGTATAAAATACATGACATGGGACACATTAACTTACTCTTCACCCTCTTTAACACTGCATTTTGTAGTGCAAAACTGATATAGCCTTTCCTTATCATCATTTATTCTCTTCCTCTCACCCTTGCGTTCAGGTATCAACCAAAAAGGACTTCCTATTGCTGGCTTCTTCTCTCTTTTAGACCTTCGTGGTTCTTTTTCCTTGTCCTTCTCTTCTTTCTCTTCATCTGAAACATTATGCCCTCCTTTCATGTCATTGTCATCCTCATCATCATCTGATTGGGTGTCCACTTTACCCCTCACCTCCTCCTCCTCCTCATCAGTTTCCACGGTATGCATTTCATCACCATCTTCCTTTAGTTCATGGTCCCCTCCTTCATCATTCTCTATATGTGAGGTATTAGCTGCCTCATTACTGCCCCCTAATAACATCTCTTCTATGGCCATCAACTCCTCGCCTACAAATGTCATAATTTTATGGTAGGCCTTCCGAATGACCTGAAAAAGTCACATCAAATTAAAACCACATTAAACGCCTTTATATTATCATACTACAAACAAAACTAAACAATTAGAACGTTGCTTCACTTACAGGGTGATTAAAGTCCGATTCATGCTTTACAAAACTTTTTTTCCTTCTCCCATGCAATATACCTTTCCTATTGCGCTTCTCTTCCTTCACCATCTCATGCACCCTCTTGTAAGTCCAAAAGGATAGAGCATGCTCATAAGAAATCGCCTTATCTTTGCCAAGACAATAGTTTTGAAGACCATAAATCTGCACATTATTTTAATGACAAGTCATAAGGAAGCAAATGGCAACATTTACACAATCATATCATAATTAACAAACAATACACACTTACCATTAGGATGTATATGCAACCGTCCACATTTATCCTTTTATCGACCTTTCCTTTCCTTAACTCCTTCTGATAATCATCAATTGACTTGCAAAGTACGTCCAATACAAGTGATGACCAATCAAAATTTGCCAAACAATTTGCTGTCAAGACCATGATCTTCAATATATGATTGCTCACTCTAACATCTGAACTGGGACACAAAAAGATCCCCAGTGCATACAAAACAAATAAGAATTCGAAGTCCTTATCTTTCTCATCCATTTTGATTAGCCATTCTCCTATTGTCTTGTACGCGACTTTGCCGTACACTTTTTTATATTCATTCAAAACTGTATTTTCATCATCCACCATCTCTACCTTAATTTTGTTTCCCTCACAAGGTATTCCCATTAAATCATGCACATTTTCTGCAATGATTTGCATTGGAGTGTCTCTTATGCACATTACCTTTGTTCGAGGGTTGAAGGCACACATAAACTCCCCACAATATTCTCTCAAAATTGAAGGACAACACACCTCAACCAGTTTATCAAACCCTATCTTTTTCAACCTATTCATCAGCACCTTACTACTTTTCACATGATTGCAAACGTTTATCAATTGGTTAGGGGCACACCTTGTGTGAAAAGGAACCCTATATGCCTCACAATCTAACGTACGAACCCTTACTTTACTAGCTTCTTCACTATATGCCTTCTTCGTCTTCTTGGGAAACCTTGCCCAGGCCTCTTTTAACTCTTTATTGCGGGACTCTAATGATTTGTTTTTCCCCGGGTTTTCCTTATAAAACTTCTTGGTAAAGAGTGAAAACGCAGTGATTTTCAATTGATCTCTACTTTCCCTTCCTTTAACCATTCTCTTAACCTAAAATAGAGAAGACAAAAATTATAACAAAGCTCAAATAACCATATCTCTAATTGCATTTGAGTTACCATAAAGATTCAAAGTGCTAATGTAATAATCACAAGACCATTGTAAACCAGCCGTAACATGATAAAAATATGAACATATGCATAAAAAAGGTACAGATGTATTATAAATATAGATTCCTGAAAACCAATGAATTAATTGCAATTAATTGCCTCAAATTGTAAATTTTCGTACACCTTCCACTAAGTATTGCAGGACCTTTCTTGCATGTAATTTCACTCTATCAAGTAATAGAGACAGAAACTACCCGATATAGACTGAACCAATACGGATATAGACTGAAGAAGAAGATCCCTAAGATCAGCGTTTGCTATTCTTGTATCATTGAAGTGGGTAACGACAAAGGTGACCTATAAAAACAAATCATACACAATTCAAGAATCCATGGATAAGAAAGAGACAACAACCACTATTTTTTTTGAGTAACAGACAACAACCATAATTAAACCAAATGTGCAAGTAAGCCATGACGTAATTGCTCATTGATTTGTTTAAGCAAATTACATTCATAACATAAAAATTCCATAATTGAAGCTATTAAAAACTACTCAATCATTGAAATAGAACCTTTTACACAAGCCAACAATAAATCAATATATATATACACATGCATATCAAGACAAGAAATTATATATATAATGTCAGAACCACCGAACACCATGAATTGTTCCACTACTTGGTCAAACATGTTTTCCCTTATTTCAACGTAAATTTCAAAAAAAATCCTATAACAGCTTTGAAAACTTGATGGTTATCCCAAAATAAAATAATACTTCAATTGTGGTTCTAAAAATGAATCTTCCAGTTTAAATTGCAACAATTGATCCATACTAGTTCAAATTTAACTCCCCTAATTCACTGACACAGTTTTAGCAGAAAATCACAAGAACTCAACCATAATGCTCTCTTAAATCTTGAATCTCAACACTAGCATGTACTAATATTGTAGTTTCAGAATTACAGGGCTCTAATTAACAAGAATTGAATCGTAAGCATGATGGAAACAAGACAAAACAGAACATGGAAGCTTCATAGTCATAATCATAACTCTGTTGAAAATTTGAACATGAAATCAACAATAATGAAATCTAATATACTCCTAACTATGTATGTAGTACTCCTAACTTTGCCCATAGAACTCTAATCAGAACCAGAAACAAGCATGAATTATCAATTTCTTTTAGTGAAAACTCAATTCCTCCTTATTCCTCCCTTTAACATTATCCTATGAAACACAACTTGGATCAAATCCATATTTCTCAAACCTCTCCCATCACAGAAACAGAAGGATAAAAATAAATGGACAAGACTTACTAGAGTTTAAATCCGGTCTTGCATAACCTCCTCTACTGTGCCGATGACAGCTTCAACCTCCACCGACCCCTCTCTCTGTGTTTCTTTCCCCGGGAAACAAGGGAGAAGAAGAAAGAACAAAATCGAAAAATTCCACACTTCAGAAAATAAAAAATGCAAGACTCTATGAAGTTCGAAATCAGCAATAAACCATGTTTACTAAAGAGTTTCATTCCATTCTTGCCAAAAATCAGCAATAATCGAGACGGGTGAACAGTACCTCCGCTATGAACTTCGAAATCGGCCCATGAGAAGAGAAAGCTTGACTTCAAATCAGATGTTGCATGTCCAAGATGGCCTCACCGACGCCGGAAATCGACGGCGAGATGTGTGGGAATGCACAAGAGCTCGATTTGCTGTCCGATTTTTGAGCCCTAACTCCCACCCCTTTCCTTCTTCAGTGCTTCGGTTATTCGAATAGAGAGTGACGAGTCTGAATGCAATTTTGTTCTATCCTTTGTTAATTATAAAGGGAGGGCAAAATGGTATTTTGGGTATGAAACATAATACAAATGAGGTCCCTTGGGACCCTACTTTAATTTGGGCATTTAGTGGGACTTTTCTAATATTATGTGTCCTCCCAGGGACCTCTAATTAATTTTCCCAAATAAAATCCCTAATTTAACAAAAAGATAAATTTTAGGTAATGATAGGATTTTTTTGGCCCTTAATTGTCATATATTTCTAATTAGAAGGGACAACTTGGTAATTTTTCCCCCACCTCACTAACCCAATATTCCTTTCCTTTCCTTTCACCCCTCTCATTCCCGACCCTCACTCTCTTCTCCCTCACCTGCGGCGCAGCACACACATATATCACCATCACCATGTTCTCTCATCAACAAGTCGCCCTTCTCCCTCAGCTCTATCACCGTTTTCTTCCTCCCCTCTATAATCATCACCTTTGCCTTCCCTCTTGTTTGGCCGAGGAAGAAAGAGAGTAAGAGAGGAAAGAGAGCCGCCGGAGAGTCCGTCACAGCTCATCGCCGTCTTCGCCGTTCGCCATCGACGGTGATCAGGGAGGGACTCACGCAACATCATTTTGATCTACGGTGAATTTCTCCCTTCCGTTTTCTGCCCTATACTCCGATTGATTTCATTTTTGGCTGGAATTTCAAATGGGTTTGAGTAATTCTTGTGTGTTTCGAATCAGTTTTGCTTGAAATAATTGGTTTAAGCTTGAAATCAATTTTTAGTGGTATATGATTCGAATAGGTGCTCTGCTTAGTTGATTTCTTTCTATGGATCAGTTTCTTGTTGATGTTTTGTGAATGAGTCTGATATATATATATATATATGAGATCAAGAGATGTATTGGTACATTAGGCTATGAAGATCTGATTTGAATTTATTGCAAGTCTCAAGACATTAGAGAATGAAAAAAGATTTAGAGTTGCTGATTGTGAAGTGATTTTGGAGTTGGGTGCTCTAATTCAGTTTTGTTAGGACTATGAGAACCTTTAATTTGCTGGGTTATTAGCATTTGTAAATTAAAGCAGTGTAACGAATCTTAAAGATGACTGGAACTTAAGGATTTAAATGTTTGGTAATTGGAAATATATGTAAGTTGCGGGATTAAAGTGCTGTCATGTGAGGGTGGGTGTATGAAAGTGATTTTTCGGTCAAGCCAGTAATGTTGAAAGTTGATTTACATGGTGGAAGAGAGCTCCTTGTTTTTATTCTAATGGTGACAGATTTTTTTTTTAAGGATTAAAATGGGATTATAGAAATTAGGCTTCCACCGCTTGTTTTGAGAGTTTAAATGGAAGAAGGGGATTTTGAATCAAATAGTTATGGATCAAAAGTTTCTAATCAGTTTTCTTTTGCAATTATATAAGGTTTAATGGGTTTTGAATTATGGATTTTGCAACAAGTTTCTAATCAAATAGTTGTTATTATATATCTGGCTTGTTTTCTTTTGCAACAAGTTATGGATTTTGAATTATGTCAATGCATGTTTATGAAATACTTATGTAAGTGTTGGGAATTTGAGTTATGGTTGGGATTTATACATACGAATCCTAGAGTGATAAGTGAGATATATAATATAAATGAGTCAAGTTGCTATTTGAAAGTTTTTAGGGGAAATTGTTCAAGAAAGGATTTTGGGATGAAAGATAGGTCAGGGTTATGGTTTGAAATATTGAGGATGCTTGTGGTTAATAGGTTAGATATGGGGTAAATTAACTTAATCTAGTCGTGAAAGTATAATTTGTTGCCTAGAGCACCATTAGGGGCTCTGAAAGGACTAAGTCTTTAAATTGTGAATTTTGACATTTGATTAGTTACTAATCATGTGTATGGGTGATTTGTAGACGCTGATTCTAGGCATTGAGCACGGACGGGGGATCCTTTATGGTAACTTTTGGTTGGTTTGACTTCAAGGAGGTAACTACTTCTATCCATTTGCGTGTGTGTGGGTTAGTAAGTATTTTAAACGAATAGTTTTGGTGTATGGATGAATGTAAATTTTGGAAGATTACTTTACATATAGCACTGTTTTCTGTTAAATAGAGCTAACAATGTTAATTTAAAAAGACTAGAAGTATACTTTTCAAATTTAAAGGATTAAATTGAAACTTGATGAAAATATAAATGAGCAAAAGTTTACCAATAAGTCTATCTCTTCGCCTTTAATTGTATCTATCCTTATATCATATCTCTCTCACAAAAGTTTAGACTTTAAATGGGGGGGGGGGGGGAAGAGAGATTGAGATTAAAAGTAAGCTTTTTAAATTTGAGACTAAAATGATACCTTATGCAAATGAAAAAAATAAAAAATATACTTTAGCCTTTTTATAGTTTTAGAAATTAGAAATAACCATTACTCTCATATTTTAAATATAATATCAAATTGACTTTTTTTTGATAGATTAATAATGTAAAATAAATCACTTTAAAATTAAGTGGTCTATTTAGTTTCTTTACTTTAAAAAAAATTAAGATAATCTTATAATTAATTATAGCAGGTTAAACAACAAAAATTTATCACTCAATTTATAATTATAAAAAAAATAATTGAGATATTATCACTTAATCATGAATTATGAAAAATCAATTGGGATTTTTGGTTCAAGTAATGCTATAATTTATTTATAGTGCTTGTCTCTCTATTCCAATTCTTTAGACAAATCCAGGTAAAGAATAAATACGTGTGGAGGGCATGTTTATTTCATTAGAAGAAAAAAAGGTTGAGAGAGGTATGTGTTGAGGGTTGACAGAATGAGAGATGATATTAAAAAGGGAGAAAAGAGTTTGTGCGCGCTTGGGGTTCTTTGGCAGAGTGATTAAACAATGGTATAAAGATGGGTCCCATCACGTGATTTGGAGGCTTCCTATTGGTTAGAGTACAAATTAGCTGGTACTCTGGGAGTACCTAAGAATTTCTCCCAGATATAAGACAAGCACAACTAAACAAATCTAAAAAAGAATTAAGCTCTAAGAAACTACTATAAAATGGGTGGAAGCCGTGGACACACGTCATTGCTCTCTTGGTTAGAAAATCCGTTGCTTTGTTTGCACTCTGTGACACTTGTTGCACTACCACCTCCCATTCTCTCTCCCTCATCGTGTTTTTTGTTTTCTTTTTTTTTCTCACACAGTTTGTTTATTTTCTAGTTTGCTCTCTCATTGTGATTTTATTTATGTTCTTATATCAGCTCAGGTGTAAAAAAAAGAGGCCTACGTGTTTGCCATGTTGGCGCGTACGTGGACCTTATTCCTATGTGGCTACTAGGTGCACCATTAGAGCAGGTCCACATTGATACCTTTTGTATATTATCTTAAAAAAACTTCAAAAGATATGATAATCTTTAACTAAAATTTTCAGAGCAAATTTGATATTTATCCCTTTTATTTATCGTTTCAAAAGTTTAAAGTAAGCCATTTACTGAATTTTGCTCGAGTTTGAATAAAAGATGGATCGATTATTTTACATATAAAGCATATGCACAAATACTGTAACCTCCTAATTTTTTAGGAATAAAAAGTTTAATTAACTTAGTTAAAATAGGAATTTTCTACACATATTCAAAGTAATAACCCTTGAATTTTTCTGATAAATAAAATTCAGTTAAACTATTAATAATAAAAATCACATATGTGACAAACTTTAATTGGAGAATTATATAAGTGGATAATACTTTATATAAATTGATTTGTCAAAGAGAAAGCTAATTAATTAATTAGTTGAACATGAGGACCAGGCAAAAAAAAGAAAAGAAAAAATCCTTCTTCCCAGTGCAATAAGCTTAAAAAGCGGGTTTAGAATTATTTGTGTGAGAAGCTATTGGCTATTGGTGTTTTAATTGGAGAATTAAATAAGTGGATAATACTTTATATAAATTGATTTGTCAAAGAGAAAACTAATTAATTAATTAGTCGAACATGAGGACCAGGCAAAAAAATAAAGAAAAAATCCTTCTTCCCAGTGCAATAATCTTAAAAAGCGGGTTTAGAATTATTTGTGTTGAGAAGCTATTGGCTATTGGTGTGAAGAAATAGGTGGAAGACAAGAGCTGAACACTTGTTTGCTTTTCTTATCCACATAAATCTGTTTGAGAATCTATCGTTGAAATTCCATTCCATGAGGGCATGGAAAAGCAGTGAGTGAAGAAGGAGAATCCATGAGGCAGCAATGTTACAAAGGCGATTTTGTCAACCACTTAATGTTCCTTCTCCCACCGCCACACTCTCGCCAATACCACCCTCGTCTCCTTCACAGCTCCAACCACCTCCCACCACCTCTCCATCTCTTCCCACCCTGAACCTTTCACGTCGACCTTGCCTCCTCCTTCTCCTGGCTGCTCACGCCTGGCCCCTTTCCCCTTCTTTAGGAGCCCAACAAGAAAGCGACCCCACCCTCAGTGCACATGGCTGCACCCACAGAAAGCCCACCACCAACACCGTCTTCTTTGACATCTCCATTGATGGTCAACCTGCCGGTCGCATTACCATGGGCCTCTATGGAGATGATGTCCCCTCTGGGGTTGATAGGTATTATCATAAAAATTCCCGCTTTTCCAAAATCCTAGCTAGCAGCAATCGCATAATTAAGATTGATGTGGCAACTATATGAACGTACAGGTTCCGTAAGATCGTGAGCGGAGCTGCGGGCATTAGCTACAGAAGAAAGGAGTTTATCAAAATCACGCCCAACTACGTGCAACATGGTGGACTTAGATCCTATGGGGTGGATGCAGAACTTGCAAACAAGACTGGAAGCAATTTGGGAGCGGAGAGTCTTGTTGAAGAGTGGGAGAGAGCATACGAGGGATGTCCAGGCACTAAGAACTTGGCCGGAAGCGTGGGCATTATTGTGAGAGATCCATCAAAAGCCCCCCCAAAGCTCAAGCTGGTTGCAAGAAAAGGGAAGCTAGAGATTGATCAAGAGGAGGTCGGAGTTGAACCCAATGGCACTGAGTTTGTGATTGCCACCAAGGATTCTCCCGAACTGGATGCATCAGCTCTTGTCATTGGAAGAGTGTTGGAAGGAATGGAGGTTGTAAAGAGGATCGCACAGGTCAAAACTGTACAGGAGAATACTGCTTCTCCTTATTTCAGGTGAGTCTTGCATCTATCGATTCTGTCGTGGTTCCCCTCTTGGTGTTGTGTTTCTTCTTTCACATCAAAATTTAACACTAAATGACTGCCATTTCCAAAGAAATTCCTCTATGGGAGGACGGCAAATCTATCAACAAGCATTAGTAAGCTTCAGTCAAGTTTTGTCCATGCGACATTTCACCGTATTCATGCATCTTCAAGTGCCGTAAAGGCTGACGAGGGATTATTATTATTATTATTATTATTATTATTATGATTATTATTATTATTCACACACTCTTACAATCTTGTTTAAATCAGAATAGCTAAGAAGGCTCACTGCTAGTTTCGTTTTGTGCCTGCTGCCATCTGTTGTTGAATCTACATAAAAATATGATATATCGCAGGGTAGCAAAACTAATAGGAGACAAGAGGGCCGTTGTAGCAGAAAGAGGATTCAACCGCCCTTACTCAAAAGTTGTGGTTACAAACTGTGGTGTATTGGAGTGACAACAATAAATACTTACTCCTCTTCTCTGCTTTATTTCCTTTCTAATAGATCACATGTTATACCAAACTCCATTATATTGTCATCCCTTAACGTCTGACAATATGTAATGACTGATTTTTTCATCACAAAATGCAAATAAGGCATGTAGTATGTAAAACTCTTGGTCAGCTGTTCCACCCATCAAGGTACTCACAATTAGCAATTCGAAATAGTCAGAAGCCAATCTGGGGCCGTTGATGTGCCTAAAAGATGGTCTGCCCTGGATATTGAAGGAGAAATCCAAAAACAATATTAGGAATAGCTTTCTTAGGGAATTAGTTGAACTGTTTTTAAATAAACGTACGGTCAAGAGATTTCAAGAATCCCTGTCCACCACACTGCCATCCTCCATATTACCAAGCCATATATTGATTTAGTTTCCATTTCAACCGTCTAGTTACTATACACAAGTTTCCAAGAAGTGCCTTAAGAATGGATGTGGATGATGGAAATCTACTTGATGAAGGATCCAAACAATTTTTTTGATGATGTAAGGCATATATCTTTGTTACTACCCTTGTTCTTCATCTCTCATTGAAGCAATTTGGGAACAGAAGTCCCTGTGCTTCAGATAAGAAATATGGAATCACCTATAAAAGAAGAAATTGATTTTTGACTCTATTTTGGCTAGTAGATAAACAAGAAGCAAAATATAACTTGACAATTTGCATAAATAATATAAACTATTGCTTCTTGCTTATCTTCTACCCAAAATAGAGTCAGAAATCAATACTAAGTGTGTGAGTGTTTTCCAACCTGTTTTACGTCATCTTCCTGATTGGATCAAACTCCATTGGTTTTTATGCGGCATATGCCTTAGTTATTTTCCTTAAAAAAGGGGATACCTCAAATTACTGGTTCATTTTGTCCATCAATTGAATATGGCAATCAGCCATATTAAATTATGCCTAATGGAAGATGGTTTGACAAAACTTTATCAGTATTTTATATCAAGAAATTGCATGAGATGCATATATAAATGAATAAGGAACTAAACAGAACTAAATTAGTAAAAGAGCATGTGACTCTAATACAAGAAGCATGAAGACAGCGGTCCAGTTTTAATTCTAAGGCAATGATAAAAAACCGAGGAGCTATCAAATATTGTGCTTACCTAAAGTGCATTTTGCATCTTCAATGTTCATATGATTTTTTCCTTTGGCTCTGAGCCCTAATTCTCAAGGCTACTGAGCTGTCTGCCCAAAGTCTACTACAGAAAGTGCTTTACTTCTGGCAAGTCTGTTTGTAGGAAATGTTATAATCAGCAGGGATTTCCTAAAAGATGCCACACCAGATGTAGGACTCTTTAAAGTTCAGGCAAAAAAATTTTATCCGTCTTAGACCAACTTGTTTCCTTGTTTTGTCACAAAATGCCATAACCAGAAGCAATGACGACTAGGTGGTCATCAATTCTACTTTAATTTCATCATACATAAGTATCATTTCACATATAAAGACTATCTATCCTGGGAGCTATTAGAGCATCCGCAGCATATATATTCACTGTGTCAGCCTCTTCATGCATATCCATCTTATCCATGTGAGTGGAAGGTTGCCAAGCATTCTGGCTATTCCCCGCAGCATCATCTACATCAGAATCATGAAATTAGCGTGGTAAAAATCTTCATGATCTGAAATTTTACATGTATCAAGTGACAAATTGTTCTGAGATAGACTGGACATCATCTTTCTTGACATAAACGTAAACATGACCTTTTGAACCAAACTCATGAGAAAACAAACTTAATTTTAGCTTTGAAATTTCGCACCGCCGGCGGAGGCCACAGCAATTGTCACGTTTTGGACCTGAAGATCCATCCTCTGATGAAGTTGCAATTTCTAACATAGTAACAATCCAATGCCTACTTTGAAGATCACTTTCACTGAATGGACTGTTAGTTCCATTAGCATTTTCAATATTCATTTATGTAACTCCTGTGAATCTGATAACCTCAACAGGCTGGGGAATGGGACAAAATGCCCGTAATCCCACTGTGATTCCACACTGACTACAGAATTCGGATCCATTTGAATTTTTGGAATTTCCATCAGTTTCCAAACTTTCGGCAGTGTCCATAGTATGGACAGTGAGGCTATTCTCTGTACCAAGCTATCAGCATCCACTAGAGAATAATCTAGAATATTGACATTCAAAAACATACTGATTTGATCCATACATGCAATTAACGCCACTATTAGCCATCATTTAAAGGGGAGAAATAAAGAAATAATTCTAAGACACCAAAATATTTTCAGGAAAACAAACCTGATAGGGTAAAGTTACTTGTATGTGTACATATATCATGTATCTTCTGGTGATAAAAACCAGTTCAAACTAATATTTGTTTTGGATTTGTTGTAAATAGACTACTGTATAATTATTAGAGGACTTTTGCTCATTTGAGGGACATTTGGTGCTTAATTAGAGGGATCTGTGATGCTAACTTTTACTATCCATTGTATATACTCCCTTCATTCCTAAACATAAGACCTATTTACCTAATTTGATTAGATTGAGGATATTAGTTAAGTTAATTAAAATCATATAACATAACTAAAGCACCCTAACCACCTACTGTTATTCTCACATTCCCTCTTTTACTTGTTTATTATTGAGGAGTATCAATAGGGATAATATAGGAGAATGTTGAGAAAAATTAGAAAGAGATATTATATTTAGGAACAAAATCACCTCCTCAAATAGGTCATATATTTAGGAACTGAGGAGGAAGTATGTTTTTTTATTCTCTGTTGACCATACATATAGAGAGCATACCTACACATTGAGTTATCACCCGCACGGTATCAAAGTGGGACTGAAAAACAAATCACACTTGACCAAACATGGGGAATTCATTAGAGCATATCAACGGCAACTCGGGAGTCAAACCTTGCCCCAATAGGCACCCTATATGTGGTATGTTCTGGCCCAGACAGATGCTCCTTCCAACTCTATGGAAAAGCTAAAATAGGGCAATCAAACTGGCTGTTGAAGAAGATAAGCTACCTTGCAAGAGAGACGCAGAGTACCCCGCCACAGAGAACATTGCTAGCTACCTGTGAGGGCAAGTAGAGGACTTGCTCGAGTCATCATGGCTGGCCAACTTGATGATCCCATCAATAAGGCATGCATTTATGTTTTTGGTCACTCTGGAGGTTGGGATTTGGTGGTGAGAATGCTGCGCAAGTATTAGAGACTGAAAAAACACAAGTTTGGCAGATGAAAAAAATGACAGGGAGCGGTGGTGAAAGACTGTCAAGTAAAAATGATGCCTCTATAGCAGGAGCTTCATGATCACTTGAAGATGAATGGAAATGACTTGAAGACCGAGTTTTCTTTCAAATGAGGAGCGAAAAATTGAAATTATACGTGAAGAAGCAAGGTAAAAGGTAAATAGAAGGATACAATACCGCTGAACAATGCTGAGCGGATCGAATGGTAGCAAAATTAGAGAATCATCCTGGGTATGAACATTGTAAAGAAAACAGGATACTTGCTGGGAAATACACGAGAAAATAATTGATCAGAAGCCACAAAACAGTACAAAGAATCGTGGGTATCAAGCTACTATTGAAACCCCACCGGAGAAGCATCTAGAAGATGGCCATGAGGCTATAAACGATACTCCACTAGTGATCGATTGGTGAAGATTTTATAAATTCGATCTGCACTGCAACAATCTGGTTAGTCACAAAAAAATGTTCTCACAGGATTATGGCTCGAACGGTAACTTCAGGCCGTAAAAACCTATAATAAAATAGTACCCTTTGGATCATTGATTATTAGGCCTCTGAACATAAAACTTGTTATCAATTGTTCAATTTTTACATACCAGTTGCAGGAATTTGTAAGTTATAAATAATTGCATATGAAACTTCGCTTCTCCTTGAACATCCACCACATCTTAACCAAGAGTTAGCGAATGATGAAGGATGTTAGGATGCTATTAGCACGTTAGACGGCCATGTATTAAGCATGTCATCCAGCTTGCAATAAAAAAAAAAAAAAAAAAAAAACCCTTCGCTTCTGAAGCCTGAGTTTCCGTCTACCTTCATCAATTTCCGTACTATGATTCAAAATCAATTTAATAATGATATACAGATTTTTCATATCTACAATGGCGCTTAATTTATCAACATGTTGGGATCTTTCCGTAGAATTATTATGGCATTATGCACTGAAACTCTTGTGGCAATATACCCCAACAAAATGGGGTTGCACATGTAAAAGTAGACATATTTAGTATTCTCTGTTAAATATAGGATATAGTTGACTTTTTTAGAAAATCCTTAAAAAACTAAATGAGCTACTTATAAATTAATTTGCTGAAA
Source organism: Mimosa bimucronata (assembly GCA_037074515.1). Taxonomy (NCBI): domain Eukaryota; kingdom Viridiplantae; phylum Streptophyta; class Magnoliopsida; order Fabales; family Fabaceae; genus Mimosa; species Mimosa bimucronata. Next base: position 177,161 of record CM073444.1, read on the forward strand.
TTTTTTCTCTAAACTAGTTTATTTAACTTATAAGTTAACGTATAATCTAATAACATACAAAATATGTATGTTATGATTAGGTGGTTTATTTAGCTCCTTTAATTTAAAATAAAAAAAGACAAATGGATTTTATATTTGAGAACAGAGAAAGCACTTTCTAGCATGAGCCATGACAAATGTTATGAACGAGAAAAAAGAAAGACATCCACAGTTGATCAAATTTACATATCCATTTAAACTTTTCCGCATTTCTCTGAGAAAGAATTGCAGCAGAATGTCACATTATCAATTTAATAATCGTCAAGTCTTTGACCAAATTTTCTGAAAAAATGATTCGTGAATAATGATTCAAACAATTGCAAATGAGAATATTAACTGCAAACTAAAATGCACATATCAATGTGGGAAGATACAGGATATGTTGGAGTAGCCCGATGACCGTCAGGTGGTCAGAATGGTCAATGTGGTCAAATGGTTTGAGTTTCACGATTTCAACAAATGACTTCAAAATCTCCAGTAACAACTCATTGCATGATGGAATTGATGCTTCCTCAGGATTGCATATTTCCATGTGGTTCGCATACGCGTTAATTTTAATATATCAACATCAATTTTAATACAAAAATCTGAGACCAAGCAACATTCAATCTAAATTATCGGATCTACCAAAACTGTCGAGAAGGCAGAAAGAAAAATGGATGCAGCTAATGCCTCACAAATTGGTGGTTATCATCTGCAGCAATTTTGTTACCTTAAGGATTGCTCTCGCTGAATCCATGTCTGCCTCCTTCAATCTTACGCATTTTATTCTTGTGCTTTGAAGCGCTGCTGTCAATGCCTAAACTCACCTTTGGTGGATTTGAAAAACAAAATGAAGCCGCCACAACCATTGATCAAGTCACAACAGCCAAAATATTATCACCCTGTATACCGTCTAATCATCAAATTTCTTCTTTGGAAAGTAAGAGGATCAGCCAATATCCTATTCACGTAGTCAATCAGTAACTCAGCATTCTTTTCTAGATATTAAAGAATGAAGGCTCGTCACTGCTTAAAAGACATACTCTATGACTCTCATCCTGGCATCCACTAACGTGGTATAGTATGTTCTACCTTTTGAACACTAAGTCCTCCTTTTCATTGCGGTCACATATGCACATTTAGTATTACAAATCATTTCAGACGAGAACAATAGTACTCTTTCTCAAACTAGGCCTTGAGCAAGTATTATATGTTTAATAACCGCAGTTATCTATACAGTTATTAGAGATCGGGGGGGGGGGGGGGGGGGGATAAAAAAGACAGCCAAGTGTAAGGTGAAAGCTGAACCTGTAAATCAAGGCGAACATTAAATATGTCCTTCATAGAGTGTGAATTATATGCTAGAATACATGATCTGAAAGCATCTTTAGCTGCCTTGTTCAAATAATAATTGTTACCCACCAACTTTTCCTGCATAAATCAGATCATCCTATATATGATCATCAACAGTTGATTACTTTGATGGATAATGTTTAAATAAAATGAGAAAGCAGGAATGTACCAGGTGAGACTGAACATTTGACAGCTGCTTTTCATCAAATAAAAATTCTTTCACAGGAACCTTCGCTGCCTGAAATTTAATGCATATTAAATTTTGATGATATAAGCTGAATTAAATTTCCTAGAAAAGTTGTTGGCAAAAAAATTCCTAGAAAAGTTGAGCGAACGAGGTCATGGGAAACATGCATCAACTGCCTTTTGCTTGTCTACTCTCATCATGTCACTCAACCCTCAAGTTCTTATTTCAAAACCTGCTTTATCAGGTCCCGTAAATGCAAAAACAGAGAACTACTGGACCAGCTTATTTATTATCCCATGATGTTAAAGGGTGAAACTGACCTTCAGATAGCGAAGAAATTGCAACTCTTCAGGAATCAGAAAAAGCAAAGCGTTTCCTTTGCCACCTTCCCCACGAGCTGTCCGACTAACCCTGTAGATATATTCCTGGCAGCAGTTTGAAAACCAAGTTATAATAATCATTAAGCATAGTAAAACCTAAAAACAAATAACAATGAAATGATAATCAGTGAAGAACAATAAATACCTTGGGTTCATCAGGAAGATCATACTGCACAATCCAATCCTACAAAGCAGAAAAGGGAGAAAAAATAAAAAGCTAAACACAGCAATTTCATAATTCATACTGAGTGATCAGTCAAAGGATCCTAGAAGAAACCAAAATTTTGTTATCACTAGGCTATCAACCTTTGTGAGATCAGCTGATCCTACCAAGTAGACAAGCTAGGTTACTTTATTACACATCAACTTAAAATACTAAATCTAATCCACCAAGCCACCAGCTCATTATCGGCTCAAGACACATTTTACTGTTCACAAGGGATTCTCACAATTTGATTGGTTGCCTCAAATGTATGTGGCTCAGTGCAAGCCGGATTCCTTGCATTTATTGTTCAGCAAGCTAGCTTTTCCATGTTAATGAGCTGTGTTTTCTTCTTATCAGTGACCAAAAGTAGAGCATGAATGATGTATTTGAGAAAACCATTTCCCTCATACGAAGCTTTCTTTTATTTCATACATAATTCTTTTTTGTCTTCTAATGCTTGGATGTTGACAACACAGCATGAATTGAAGAATGGAAGGGAAAGTAGAAAGTGTTTCTGAACATGATATTGTACTTACCTTGCCTCATATCTTTAGAGGTGAGGTCGCTTTCTGTGGCTCTTTTCCTGCGAACAGATTGCACAAAGTAGTAAACTCAACATTGCTTCGGAGGGAAATTTGAAATTTGAAAGTCAAATTCAAACAAGATGCAGCCTCCTACCTCAAATATAACTGATCTCTCTTACTCATCTTCATCTCCAACAAAACACAAACTCACCCCAAAGCATTTTTATGGCATAATCACTAACCTCACATTGAACGGCGACCACATTTATCCTTGTGTTTCTGAGCTCCAAGTGTGTCATCCCCACAGAAACCACTCAGATTTGATGGCAACTCATCCTGTCCATGGATCTACGGCTTCGTCTTCTTCCACATTTCCTCTTTGCCTTCTCCATTTTGTCTTTGTTGGCTGAAGAAACAAGCGCCTTGCTTTCTGATGGAAAACCGCTTTAAAAGTTGTTCTCAGTTATCGAAGAAGGGAGATGAAGGTAAGAAAAATAAACAGTCCAATAACCTTTTTTTTTCAGAATGTATGTTCATTTTCCTGATTCTCTGTCTTCTATGGGTTTGCATGCAGGTGTATCAATATAAGCTGCTACATAATGGTATAAAGAGAGAGATGCAAAAATAAGGGAGAGATTATTCTAAAGGAAGAGGGTTTCTCGAAAGGTTGGAGGGCTCACGACGTCGAACTTGTACGGAAGAAGAAAGAGGAAGAAACAGATAGACGGAAGAAGGAAGGAAGGGGAAGAACCAGCCAAAAAATTCCCCCTCGTACTTGAACAAGACAGAGAAGGTAGAAGGAAGGATCACCGGATCGGATTTCTGAAAGCAATTCTCGTTGCGCCTGAACTTTCATTTTCTTCGTCTTTCGTTTTTTCCCTTTTAGCAACTATTTTTATTTTTCAATGCAATTTAGCCATGCACATTCATCGAGGTGGAAGAAGCACAACCTCAACCACACAAATTAAAAACACCACCCACAATTTTTGTTTTTTTTTTGTCATTTACTATGTTTATAGTTCAACACAGAGGCGAGCAAATTTGCCTCTTTCCATTTGGAGTTTATGGAGTAGAAATCAGCTAGTGTATTGAGATCTACTTTAAGGGTTCTCCCAATTCTATCACCAAGTCTTGACATCAAATGATTATTGTAGCAATGCATGGGGACATCAAGAATACATACCCAGGTTGCTATCCATCTAAGTGGGTTATGGTAGAGGTTGAAATACGGTGACCATCTCTAAACCAATACACAATGATGTTGGATTACCCAAGTCTATCATATAAGACTTTCCAGTAGTGCGACCTCCATTGTTGTTGGTCTTTAAAATGAACAACAAAATAGTTATTTGGGAGGTTTGTGAGTTCAAAGTCCGAGAAGCCCTACAGTCGTCCAAGATGCTCACGAAGCTGGTAGAGGTTGAACCTCCGACCTAATACTGTTAGTATGAGTATAGAGTTTCACGGTTGGCACTACTCATTGAATTCCTCTTGGGTGATTGGCACAACTGGATAGATTTTCATTAGCCTTTTGATTTCCTCTAGTAGCTGCCAGCAAATATTTTCCTTGTTATTGAAGAGTTCGTACTCTTCCACAGGCGGAACTCCGTGGGCGACACCATTAAATCCTATTAGGGATGCACGATACGAGAGGTACAGTTTTGGATTTGTTTGAGCTTCTTTTGTTCCCTCAGCTTTGTCAATGATAGGATTAGTAGTTTCATGTCCTTTATCTTCCATCTGGTCATCCATTATGTCTTCGAATGGATCTTCTACCTTCTTTTTTTGTTGCAATTCTCCCCATTTTCTGCTACGGTCGGTCGGGGGGTACTTTTCGATGGTTTGAGTCAGGCATAGTACCTAAGAAGACCTAGCACGAGTCCCAATAGAGAGAAAAGTTACCAACTTATTAATTTACATTGTTTTCTAGTTCATCCATAAGTGATGTTTATAGGACTCTGCAATTAAGCACTTCTGATTTTGGTTAGAGTGACCCCTTTTCTTGTCCAGCTATATTATGAGATCAATGTTGGTTTAAAATCTAAACCCTAATTTTCAGGTTTAAAAAAAATCGTCAAAATTTAAAACTACAAATAGATAACATGAATATGTAAAAGGACAAATAGAATAGAAGGTGGGAATATGGAAATTTGAAATCTTGATGTTTTCACATAATTTTCCTTCAACATTTTTTTAAAAAAAGGAAAAAGTCACCCACTAGAGTTCCCGTCTCTGGATTCCGATGCATCCAAAAAGAAAGGAAAAATTTCAGTTTACCCCCACAGTAGTGAATTAATATCAGATTCCCCCTAATTTTCTGAAATCTCACTAAGCTCCCAAGGGGGCCAAGTGAAGTTAAATCTGGAAGGCTAAAAGACCACTTTACCCCTAAAATAGAAAGAGCAAATGACATATATAAATGGTTGAATCACACACTCATTCTCTCCCTCCCTCTGCACAACCCATCCGACCCACTACCTCTTGATTCCATGAATTCTAGAAATCAGCTAAGTTCACTCAAACCAATTCCCTCGTGGAGTCCATGATTTTTAGAAATCACCGGAGTTATCAATGTTTCCACTTGAATGTGTGTTTTGAAGACTTTTAGAAGGCAAGAAGGTTAGTTTTGGGTGAAGAAGCTGTTGGAATCACATCCTAGAAGAGGTGAATGCTTTTCCCCAAGTAGAAAATTCTCACCTCTTTCATCTAAGCCATTGAAGACTTGCACTATATCATACGTGTCTAGGAAATCTGTCATACGTGTCTTGAAAATCTGTCATATATATCTTGGCATTCGCTGAGAATATGAACTAGGTACCAAGTATAGCCTTTGAAGACTTGTACTATGTCTTAGAAATTCATTAAATGTGTCTGGGAAATTTGTCATATGTGTCTGGGAATTCATTGAAAATGTCAAATAGTAAAGTATAGCCTTTGAATCCTTGTACCATGTCTTATAAATTGGTCAAATGTGTCTAGAAAATTTGCCGCATGTGTCTTAAAAATTTGTCATATGTGTGTAGAAATTCCCATGGCTACGATATATAACATTTATTGTTGAAATAATTGTTATTCAAATGGCACTAATATACATGTGATTACAATTATTGTACTAGAAATTCTTAGAATGTGTGTGAGATCATGTATTCATAATCTCTAATGTTGTAAATAAGGTTGTCATATGTGTGTTGCAAATGGAGCATATGTCTAATGAATGCCATTGTTTGTCATAAGCTCAAAGTAGAATGTGTTAGTTGATTGACTATATATTATAAACACATATGATTGTTAGTCCAAATGAAATGGTAATGTTGACGAGTATAATCGATGTTAAGGTATTTTGTCCACAAAGTATGAAACTGAGTTGATATAATGCAATTGTTATGTTGTTAAATTATCTATTTTAGTTGTAAATTTCTAATTGATTTAATTTTACCATGTGATAGAAATGTGGAAATTAATCATGTGAAGCAACACACTATGAGAATGAGTAGCAGCAGTGCAAAGCAATTATTTTGCATCTTCCATGTGGGAGAGAAATATGTTAAGAGATTAGATGGAAAGATCATATATGAGGGTGGGATTGCAAGTGGAAGAATGATAAGTAAAGGGATTTCATAAAAAGACCTTAAAAGTTTGATAGTAACAGATATGTGGCCGGGAAGTGGTGGATTTAATATGAAGTACACAATTTGTTTTGCTGGGGACACATTATTGGACCTTGTAGATGATGTTGGAGTTGCACAATTGATTGACTACAACAATACCAATTGGCATGTGTTTTTTTGTAAGAATGTGTGGAAGAGTTAAAACAAGCATCACAAGTGGATAACATAGAAGAGTTATGAAGCTTCTTATGAAACTTTCTCATGGAACAAGAAGTTGTGATATTCAACAAAGTGAATTGTAATTTATGAAGCTTTATTTGTGTTTGCAGGATAAATGATTTGGCAACACATTCATTTATAAGATCAATATCTCCAAGTATATGGGAAGTTGAGGTAGACAACTTAAGCACACCATCTCCCATACAATGTGTGCCACCTCTAATAGCTATACAAAGTGGGCTAAGAGAATTGAATGCAGATAGTTTAATTGTGGAGAGTTTGCCAAGAACAATGTGAGAATGGCAATCGCACAAGAGGGGGGTGAATTGTGCTTCCGAAAATTAACAACTAATTAATGCAACACAATCTTTATACTGGTTCAGCCAACACTGCCTACGTCTAGTTCTCCAACTCCTCGTTGGGTTCCACTAACCACAGGTTTTACAACACAGGTTCACCTGCCAACCTTTACAGAGTTTTAGAATCCCTCTAAACACTCCCCCTTACTACCTGTAAGGTTACTACCATGTTCTCAAAGCACCAAGCTTTAGAACAACTTCAAACAGTAGAGGATTTCAATAATAAAGTTCACTTAATGAACAGATTATGATAATCACTTAAGTACAAGTAAAATCACTAAGAACAATAAATACAAAGATCAGAGAGCAATGAATGTGTTCGTGAATATTCTTTGTTTTTCGTCAGTCCTTCATAAATGCTCAAGTATTGTATTTATATCTGTTCTCAGATTTGCCATTGCATTCATCTTCATAAGGCCGTTTGAATATGGTCGTTGAGAGCTCATAGCCGTTGGCAATTAATGCAGTTACTTCATCGAGGTTAACTTTATGCTCTAGCTTTAACTGCTCTTGCGTAGGGTCAGCTAAGAGAGATGTAGACTGAGCGTTCTGAGCATATGTACGAACTGTACTTGCATAGAAGCTTTTTCAGTAGCGCTAGCATGCTTTGTTATCGCTAACTACATAGTATAATTCCTGCACTTGAGCTGTTAGTTAAACAAGTATTCATGTAATGCACAACAGATGTTATCGCAAGCTTAGTCTATTAGCTCAATGTATCAGCTTATCGTTTGTCTAAGTTATCACAATGAGTATTCTCCTATCGATAGCTAGATGCGTTATCGCTAGTGATCTTTGTTATCTCTAAGTTTGGTTAGCTATCTGAGTAACTTATTTCCTCAAGTATTTAGATATCGATAGCTAATCCTGTTATCGATAGCAGCTTATGATATCGCTAGCTGATTCCATTTGTTCAAGGACTTAGTTTTTTCTGCTAGTTGTTCTTCCTTTCATTTATCCATGTTCTCAATGAACTTCTAGCGATAGGATATTTCTTAGCGATAGTGAAGGACTTTAGCGATATATATAAACTTTGTTATTTCTAAGTCTTCACTTGATATTCCTTTCTATCTATTAGCGATAGGGATATACTTAGCGATAGAGATATTTATCTTAGTGTTCTGCTAAGTTTCCATCTACTATAGTTGGGTTTTTCATTTGCGATAGACTTTAGCTCTAGCGATAGTGATATGTTACCTATCAGATTTTACTTGTTGAATTCAGAGGTAACTCACACTTTATTTACTTATGTTATCTATGGGTTCAGTCTTCATCAAAACTTAAGATTCTAACACAATGCCATTGTGTGCATACATACAATCTATTTTGGCTTTTTGCAATCAAATGTAAATGCCCTTTTGAATTTCAGTATGATACTTTGTGGCTTTTCAACCTATGTACCAATATGAAATTTGCTTAGAATTGTGTGAATGTACATGATTTATATGAATATGATAAGTTATATTTTATGAGATAACATCTTTTTTATTGTTGAAAGCTTTAGTGTTACTTATGTATCATTCAAGGAGCATAAATTCTTCTAATTTTTTTGACTTAAAAAATCCTGACAATCATGTTGTAAATATGCTCAAAAGTCTTGGAAATCTGTCATATTTGTGTTATAAATGCAAATGATGACTCCCTATATTTAGGAGATTTTTAGATATTTTTATTATATTTTGGGAGTCATCAATTAAGAAATTAAGAGATTTGTTATTATTTAAAAAGATATTGATTTGAAGCATTATTTTGAGATTTGTTTTGGATTATCTTATATTTAATTAAAACGGGAAAGTTGGAAAATAATAATATTGAAAAGAAAAAGTAAGTTTCAGTTTTTATTATGAGTAGTAAATTCTCTTTTAGTTGTTTGATAAAGTTTGAGTTTTATTTTCATTTATTTTTCTTTTTCACTTTTGGTAGCCACATGGAGCAAAACGTTTTGAATAGAAAAGGGGGTAGGAAGACCTGATGCAAGAGTAAGAAAGGCCCATGAATTAAAGAAGGAATTGAATTGGGAAGTAAAAAACACAACAAGAAGAAGAAGAAGAAAAAGAAACGAAACCAACCGTTTCATATGAGAGCAAGAGGTGACCTAATAAGGATGATCTTTACTCACTGTTGGGACCATGCTGCTAGAGAGAGCTACGGAGATATCACACAAGAGAAAGGCGGCACAGTTTTGTATTAGATTCATCATCAACGTGCATGAGGAAGCAGCGGCTACAGGATATTCATCTTCCCAGTTCCTTTGGCAGTAAACATCGAAGAGAAAAATTGTGGGTTCTTTAAATTCTGTTTCCTTTATGATTTTGGATTCAAAACTCCTTGTTGTTGAGATAATTTTGTTCAAAACTATTTGTGGCTAATTTTCTTTTACAACCTAGAGCACTATGAACTTATTTGTAACTTAGAGATTTTTCCCACTTATTAATTATACTTAATTTTAACTCAGTTTATTTAATCTTGTTTTTACTAGTTATTGTTTAGTGATTGGCTACCATTGAACATGTTTTGGGAATTTAGGATTGAACTCGATGGAGGGAATTCTAAATAGACTATGGGATTAAATAATGTGGAATTAGATTTTTCATCTAATTTAGATTTTAATCTAATTTACGTCTAGGATAGAAATATACCTAGAAGCTCTGCATAGTCAAATTAGATATTTTTTTGGCTGAAGACTTTACACTTAGCGCTTCTTGGGAGACAACCCAAGGTTTTTTGAATTTGACGTTTTGTTTTATTTTCTAGGATTTTTGTAGCCCCGGATGATGTTTCAACTTGGTAACAATGGATTGTAAGCTAAGAGTGCAGATCAAGAAAAGGAAGAAGACTATTCTTCTACTTTTCTTTGATCTGAATATTGTTCTTAGAAATGAGTGCTGATTCTGGCTGATATTTGCATATGATTGATAGTTAGCCTTGACTGTTGTGACACTTGCTTGTGTTGTTTGGTTGATATTAAACTTGAGAAGTTTTTGTCATTTCTACACTTGTTTATGGATGCTCTCTTATTCCCTACTACTTTTCATGTTACATGTTTACCTTAGGGACAATGTGACATTTAAGTGTGGGGGCTGTGGGGGTACCATTGATGTTGAATGATATGTCCTCAAGCTTTCTCTTTGTGAATTTTTTGTGAAAATTATGGAAGTCTTGATTTTATTGGTGAATGCTTGCATTTTTGGATTCATAATTACAGAAATTGCCTATAGCGATGCTTATTTTGCCCCTATAACGGCGCTTATAAGTGCTGCAATAGCTTGTACCGTGATAGGCTACTAAGCCTAATGCGCCGCTTGTTAAGCGTCGCAATAGGTATACCTATATCGGCGCTTATTTCGTTAAAAGCCTCGCTATAGGTGTACCTAAAGCAGCTATTCGTTAGAAGTGCCGCTTTAGGCCAGTCAAATTTTTTTTATTTTTTAATGTAACTGGCCTAAAGCGGCACTTATCTTTTCTAAGTGGCCTAAAGCGGTGCTTAACGTTTCTAAGCGCCGCTTTAGGAATTTTATTTTTTTTTAAAAAAATACCTATAGCGGCGCTTAGAACGAAATAAGCGCCGCTATTGATTTTTTTTAAATATTTAATTTAATTTTATATACACCCCACCTGCATCAGTGCTAAATAGCAACAATTCTATACAATTCCAGGCAATCCATATACACCAATAACTCATCCAGAGAGCAATGTACAATTAAACAAAGCATTCTAATTTGGAAACAAAACGCATGCTATTAGCTATACTATCTACATTTGTAGATAATGAGAGAAAAGAGGTAGTACATAAGCGCACCATTCTTCAATTAGCGCATTCATTTGTTCCCTCGATAACATCAAGCAACGTGCGTCTGGGTAATACTGCACAAACTAAGATATTTTAATGACAATCAAATATACTTGAAATCTAATAACAAATACAAATACAATTAGAGTTGGCAAAATATAAAACTTACTGTCAATGGAATGCTACATCATTCATGTGTAACGACTTCCCTCATAAACTGCATCACATAGTATCCATAGTCGTTGATATTGGGTTGGAAGGGGCACTGTAACAAAAAACACTAAATATCATATGAGAAACATTTACGTTATGTTTAACTATATTGTTTAAAAAATTGAATAACTTGTAAAACCTGGACTATGCTCCACCGATAAGCATCTTTCTGGTCAAGGGCTTTGGAATAACTCAAGTTAATGGAGGACCAAAAACTAGTCAATGCGTTGGAAATGAAACAAATTAAATTAATTTTAGTAGCTTAGGTCATAAAATGACAAATAATACAACGCATTCAAAGAATGTTGACATTCACGTACCTATTGATGAGGCGCATCAAAGCTAGGCGATTATCTAGTTCAACACCTCGCACATGATCCAAATAGTAAATTAAGGGTTCCGGTTGTGCTGTCGGATAGATGACAAGCAAAAGCCAATGTGCCCTAAAATGTTTTAGAACGTTATGTCAGTATATATATATCTCTGATGTTTAGAGCTAAGAATATGATGAAACCTATAATGCGTATAGACTTACCCTATAATAATTGGAGCTAAGAATAAAGTCCTTCATGTTGCCTTTAAAGAAAAGAGCTTTTTAATCGTCGTGGACTGCTCATCATGTCTCGTGCCCGAAATATGTGTTATGGCATAAGGGCTTATGAATTTGAACGACACATGCTCCCCAGCGATCATGACATCTTCATACAGGTGCCTTTATAGAAACCATACCAACTCCCAATTAGTGTAAAACTTATGATATTAAACGAAACCATAATGGAAACGCATGTATACCTGATCCATAAGTTGATAACCATAACACTGAGTCATCCTTCATCAAGCACCTCTATGAGCTGATCCCTAGAAACAAGCTCACTCATATTTGACTCGCCAAATATATGCCTGTTGAATGGAATCGTGCCAATGGATTCAGGAGATATGGTGGCTGCAAATGCTTGCAATGGATTCCATTGTTCCTGAGTAATTGACCCTGTGTATGCCTCTAGGGTGTTGAAATGATCTCCCCGTTTTCATCTCTCAGATAGAACTTGGTCAAAGTTGAACGGAAATTCCAATGCATTTTGGAAGCTTTCTTCAGGACATACTCCCTATGAGTATCATCAATATCAAACACGGTGTAACAATAGAAATCATATTAAATTTGTTAGTTACAATGTTATCATGACAAAACTAAACTTAATTTTAAAAAAGCACCTTACCTGAATCTTTGACTAAACCACGTCATGGCTGTCCTTCTCTTATCTCCAATCTATAACAATTATAAGCACTTTCTGGCGAACATTGCACCCAATAAAACTTGAGAGGGATTTCACAGTCTCTCCGATTGATTGGTCATTTGCGTTCCATTTAAGTTTAGTCTTTTTTCCCAAAGCTCTGCATCTGAGGAGTTTACGCATAATGGTTATGCCACGGTGAACATCCGCCTCGGCAGCTGCTCCACCCGCATCGATATCTACATGTGCACTCGGTTGTTCTTCTTCCTCCTCGTTTAGGGAAGATCCATTATCCTGTAAAATAATTAAACAATACATTATTTTAGTGCATACAATGAAGCTACGTGTATGCAGATTAAATGAAATAATTCATAATGTAAAACAGAAATACATACAAACTTAGATCAATATGAGGGCTTTCGTCTATTTTTCCTCTGTGTTATATTATCTAAAATTGTTTGTTTCCTCTTTTTTGCTGGATTTAGGGTTGTGTTGACCCAAATACCTTCTTCATGATCACGCCTTACATAAACAGGTTCGTCTTCGTCATCATATTCGTCCACATCAAAGTCTTCTGACAGTAATGTCTCAAAGGAAGGACCCTCTTCTATCATATTCATATTATCATCACTACTTTCATCATCAACTTATTCAGCATAATTTCTGTTCGACTGCATGACAATTGACCAATTCTTCTTAGAAGGATCGGCAATGTAAAACACTTGTGATGCTTGAGACCGTAGAATGTAATGATCATCTTTATATGTAACTTTAGAAAGGTCGACCTATATAAACACAAATTCATCTAACAGCCATCCACTATGGTTGTTAACCCACTGACATCGAAACACAGGAACTCTAAACATGGTGTAATCTAACTCCCAAATGCAATCAATCACACCAAATTATGCCATTACGCATATATGGGATTTGTTTCTCTCGCACTGGATATATGCCATGTCTCGGTAACAAGTGTAACTCTACTATTCTGAATTGTGCTTTTTTCATCCTGGCCTTTTGTATAGAATGTGTAACCGTTGATTGCATAGGCAGTGTAAGAAAATGCATGCTAACCCGATCCTTTTGATAGCTAGAACAATCTTTCAGAAACTGATTCTGCATTAAACTCAACCTGCTGATAAATGCACGCATTGAACTATCTAATGAAATATTTGTTGTGCTTCCTTATAATCAAACTCTCATTTCTATTATTGTGTATTTCCTGCAGGAGTTTTCTGTGTTCTTCAACGAATGGTTCAACCTCAGGAGTGTTGTGAAGAATATACAAGTGAGCCAGCTCCTTTTTAGCATTCGAAACGCGTATTAAGTTAAACACACTTATTCCTTTCCCCGTTAATCTCCCATCGTGACGAGACTTCGGCAAACCAACATGTTCAACATTTGATAAGTAATTGACACACAAATCACTTGCTTCTTCAACGATGTATCTTTCAGCAATACACCCCTCTGGTCAATATCAATTTTTAACATACCCTTTTAAAACTTTCATGAACCGCTCAATTGGGTACATCCATATCCAATAGACTGGGCCGCATAGTTAAACATCTTTGACCAAGTATACAGTAAGATAAACCATAATGTCAAAGAATGATAGGGGGAAATACATTTCAAGTTCGCACAGGATACAAACGATCTGCCTCTGCAAATCCTACAACCTTATTGTATCAACCACTTTAGTACAAATGAGTCTGAAAAACATACACAATCTAGTGATCGTGCTCCGCAGTTTCTTGGGTAAAATGATGTGTATGCCGACCGGTAAGAAATTTTGCATCAGGAAGTGACAATCATGAAATTTCAAGTTCTTTAACTTCAACTCTTTCTTGGATATAAGGTTCTTTACATTTAAGGAGTAGCCTTTTGGAACTTTGATCCCATTCAGGAACTCACAGAATAATCTTTTCTCTTTCCTCGAAAGGGTGTAAGCTGCTAGAGATAAATAAGTACAATATCCTCTCTCGACAGGTGCCAACTCTTGTCTTATTCCCAACTTGAGCATATCTAACCTTGAATTGACACCATCCTTACTTTTTCCTTGCATATTTAGCAACGTGCCAATTAGGTTATCACAGATTTTTTTTCAATATGCATCACATCAAGAAAGTGCCTAACATATAAGGACTTCCAATATGGGAGCTCGAAGAATATGGACCTCTTCTTCCAACTACTTGTCAACACATTTTTAGCAAAAGGCTTGCCAAAATCATTCTCTAACGCGTTCACCTTTTCAAAGACATTATCCCTGGTCAATATCCCTGATGGCCTACCTTCTTCTGAAGTCCCGTTAAATGCCTTCTTCCACCTCTGCCAATGATGTTTTAACGGCAAGAACTTCCGATGTCCCATGTAAACATTTTTCTTGCTATGATCCAGTCGCATCGAATGGGTATCATCTTCACATATAGGGCATGCACCATATCTTTTGATGCTATATCCAGACAAATTACCATATGTTAGGAAATCATTTATTGTGCCAAACAACATGGCTCTTAATTTAAAACTTTCTTCCTTACAGCCATAAAAAACCGTCTCACCCGAATCCCACATATGCTTCAGGTCTTCAATCAAAGGATCCAAGTACACGTCTATATCATTGTCGGGCTGTCTAGGCCTGAAAATAAGCATGGAAAGCATCATAAATTTACTTTTTATGATCAAATTTGGGGGGAGGTTGTATATCATCAGAATCACCGGCCATGTGCTGTGAGTACTACTCTGAACTCCATGTGGATTGATTCCATCGGTTGCCAACGCAAGCCGAAGGTTTCTTGGTTCTTCACCGAACTCAGGGTACTCGTAATCAATTTTTTTTCCATTGGGGGGCATTTGCAAGTACCTAAGCTTGATGTCTTTAATCCTCTCATCAGCGTGCCATGTCAAAAGTCTTGCAACATCTACGTTACTGTACATGCGCTTGAATCTTGGAATGATCGGAAAGTACCACAACACTTTAGAAGGAATCTTACCTTTCTTTCCATACTGAGATGTGCTGCATTTAGGACACTTCTCCAACAACGCATACTGGTTTCGGAATAAAATACAGTTGTTGGGACATGCATGTATTTTCTCATATTTCATACCGGTCGACCGGAGAATTTGCTTTGCCTCGTATGTTTTCGAGGGGAGTACATTCGCTTCTGGGAGTATATCACGTAGAGCAGACAGTAGCGCAGTGAAACTTGCATTACTCCAACCGTATCGCGTCTTCAGGTTATACAATTTAAGCACCGCACTCAATCTTGTGTATTTGCTGCATCCCACATACGAAGGCGTCTCTGCATCGTTCTTCAGTATCTCAAAAATTTTAGGATTCTCCTCACCCACCACGTTCAACATTTCTTCAAGATCATCGCTCTCATCACACTTGTATGTGTCAAGCACATTTGAAGCGCTATTAACATCAGGTACCCAGTCTCTGTATTCATCTTCATAGGTCTCACCGTGATTTGTCCATCATGTATAAGACGGATCGATTCCATGACAAATTAAATGACCCAACAAGTCAAGAGGATGAAGACGATTTCCATACAAATACGACATACAAGGGAATACAATTCTGTTAGCATTCTCTGCATGCTCAGCAGCAAATTCAGTGAACTCTTTTGCTCAATCTATATATTCCCTTGAACGCCGATCACAAGACATCCATTTCCGATCCAACATTGTAACCTACTAAAGGAAAGTGGCGATGTACATCATGACTTACTCATTAGCTAGCCACCTTATGATGTTACGTTATTTTTTTAACAAAAAATTGGCAGCATAACGGCTACAAAAGAAACGTTCCCAAGCTCAAGGCCTCACTTTCACTAAGCATCAATCAATAATTTTTCATAGTCCACAATAAGAAAATTCACAGAGCAATCACTATACCCACATACTATAAAACAAAAATGCAAAATCACAACCAGAATAATCCCAGGGGAAAAATACAATAGAACTAAAAGTAAAAAAAACATAACCATTAAACTAGAGAGAAGGAGAAGCTCACCGAGGGAATAATGCAAAACACCCACAATTATACTTTGAAACTCTCTTCTAATTCTGCAGGAATTTACCTAAAATGAAAGAAAATGAAATTAATATACATATAGATATTATTTTGCAGATCAGAAAAGCTAAACTCAATCTGTCAAAACAACAACAAAATGAAGTACACAGAGAAAGTTTTAAATTTCTACTTCAGTAACTCAAATTCCCATTCTTACATCAGAAAGAGCATAATCGAAATGAACTCACAAGAATGTGAATTATATAGTAGCATCCAGATATCTAAACCTCAAGTGGCTATATTTAATTTCCAACTAATGAAAAATAAAACTCTAATTTAGAATTCTATGAATAAATGTACAAGGATAGAGGAATTTGATTTGTGAAGGAAACGGGGGCATTTAAAGCATTTTCAAGAATACAAAATTAGTGGGTATGAAAAATCGAAACCTTACCTCTCGTTTCGATGAGAATGCATATTTGAGTGATGGAGAAGAGGACCACAAATGCATAAATCACTTACATTCTTCTCTCTTCAACCTAGGAACGATGGAGGAGAATCCTCCTAAATAGTAAGTTTTGAATGGAGAGAGAGAAACGGCGGAGGGGAAGAGCGAGAAATGGGGTTCGTGTCGCTTAGATTTAAAGGGTGGGTGGGGTTCGCTGGGTAGTAATAGGGTCGGCGAGTAATGGGTTTGCTAAGAGGTCGGCGGCGGATGTAGTAATGGGGTTCGCTGAGTAATGAGAGGGAAATTAGGGAAAATAAGGGAGCTTAGGTTAGGAGATGGTGAGATGGGAGATTGGGGCGGTGGACTCGAAGGGGAAAAAGCTGAGGGAAAAGAGAGAGCTAAGGGAAATAGGGATTACTGGAGGGAAAAAAATTGGAAAAGTTCGCGCCAGCCTATCCTGGCGCTTACTTTTCCTAAGCCCTGGGGTAGGCCACAAAGTTTAAAAAAATTTGGCCTATCCCGACGCTTAAGTAACTAAGCGCCAAGATAGGCACATCAAATATTAAAAATTATGTTTAAAAAATTTGAAAAAAATTAAAAGCATCAGCCTATCCCAGCGCTTAAAGTAATTGAGCGCTAGGATAAGCATATACAAATAAAAAAATCATATGAAATAAAATGAGAAAAATATTTAAAAATATTTGGAAGCTTATAAAAGAATGAAAAACAATTTTTTAAAAAATTCTTAAGCTTATCCCGGCGCTTATTTTAAAATAAGTGCCGGGATAGGATAGGAAAGCTATTTAAAAATATTTGGAAGCTTATAAAAAAAATGAAAAGGAAATTTAAAAAAATTCTTAAGCCTATCCCGGCGCTTGTTTTAAAATAATCGCCGGGATAGGCTCCCCTAGGTAAATAAAATTATATTTAATAAATACGAAAATCAAATTAAAAAAATATGGAAGCATTTAAAAAAGGGAAAAAAATTTAAATGGTATTAAAGCCAGGATAAGCACATCTTAATAAAAAAAATCATATGAAATAAAATGGGAAAACTATTTAAAAATATTTGGAAGCTTATAAAAAAACAAAAAAACAATTTTAAAAAAATTCTTAAGCCTACCCCGGCGCTTATTCTAAAATAAGCGGCGGGATAGGATGGGAAAACTATTTAAAAATATTTGGAAGCTTATAAAAAAATGAAAAGCAAATTTTAAAAAATTCTTAAGCCTATCTCGACGCTTATTTTAAAATAAGCGCCGGGATAGGCTCCCCTAGGTACATAAAATTAGGGCAAAAGAGAGAATTTAGCAACAAACTTTTGTGTTAAGAGCGGCTGGCACCATAAACTTTTTTAAGGACCTTAAATAGACATAAACTTTTAAAAGTGGAGCATTTTTAACACTAATGATAACTCTACAAACGTTGACCGAAATTCAATGAGAGAGAAAATGATTTGACCAAATAAATGCGACATGGCAAGAGAAGAACAGAAGGCAAATGAGAAAAATGTCTGTCGTGGCAAAAATTTTGGTCAAACAGGTCTGATGTGGCAAAACTTCCCCAAATAAAAAAAACAATTACAGAGGGTAAATAAACATTATAAACCTAAAAATAATTACAGGAAAATTCAATGAGATAAATGAACACGAGATGAATCAAAGAAGCAAATGAACCCTAAACACTCAACTATGAACTAAGAAGCACAACGATGGAGCGAATCGGAGGGTGCGACCAAAGGAAATTTTTGAGATCGAAATCAAAAGCAAAAGAATTTTGAAAGCCCCTTGTTTATTTGTGCGAATAGTTGAGAGTCATAGAAGACGCGACACATAAGCTTATACGCACTATAAGATTAACAAACAAAAAAAGCATATTGCAGAACCAGAGGTATCCTTTTTCTTCTTCTTCAATATAAGATGTAGAGAAATGACCATTACATTTAATATATTTCACATCTGAAGGCCAAAAAATGTATTTCAGATACAAGTCAATCTTTTAGACAGCTCATGCATTGCTTTGCCATGAGTCTGCATTTGTTAACTCATCGGTTTGAATGAGAAATTAGTGATTAATGAGTATTATTAATGTTAACATTACAATTTTCAAATCCAACATTATCCAATAATGATCGATGGAAAAATTAATAAATAAAAAATTGTTTTTTTGTTGATCTGTTAATAGAGTAAAGGACCCTTTTTGCAGCAAATTTGTTTGGTTTTGGTCTTCGCTCAGTTCATTTTGCTCCCAACCAGTTTATAATGCTAGCAAGAATAGTGAATAGAGTATTCACTTCAACATTCTTTTGCACTAGCCTTCGTTAAGCTTTTGCACAAGCTTTTTTATCATCTGCACCCTTCAATTAGCTTCTGCACAAGCTTCTTCACCGTCGCCGCCGCTTTCAATTGTTTCAATTAAGGAGCCGTTCTATGCGTCTCATAACTCATCAGGAGGAACTGAAATAGATGAGGTTTGGCAAGTCTTCAATGGAGAAGGATCGAGTATTTATTTCAACGTTCTTCTTCTACCTACCAGTTTGACATGGAGGATGATGAGTCTCCAAGGTCCTGCAATTGCTTTAATGGAGGAAGAATGGAAAGAGAAATGTCAAAAGAGAAATGGAAAAATGAGTGGTCAAAGCAGTAAATGACATGTGTACATTGGCTAAAAAGAAAAAGGACATGTGTATAAATTGTGGGTCCCACATAATTATCAATTAACAGCTGTTAACCTTCTGTTAGCGTCAGTGTTAAAAATGCTCCACTTTTAAAAGCTTATGTGTGTTTAAGGTCCTTAAAAAAGTTTATAGTGCTAGGCGCTCCTAGCACAAAAGTTCGTTGTTAATTTCACTCATTCGTCCATAAAATTATATTTAATAAATAAGAAAATCAAATTAAAAAAATATGGAAGCCTTTAAAGAAGGGAAAAAATTTAAAATTGTATTAAAGTCGAGATAGGCACATCCTAATAAAAAAATCAAATGAAATAAAATGGGAAAACTATTTAAAAATATTTGGAAGCTTATAAAATAATGAAAAACAATTTTAAAAAAATTCTTAAGTCTATCCTGATGCTTATTTTAAAATAAGCACCGGGATAGGATGGGAAAACTATTTAAAAATATTTGAAAGCTTATAAAAAATGAAAAGAAAATTTAAAAAAATTCTTAAGCATATCCCGGGGCTTTTTTAAAAATAAGCACCGAGATAGGCTCTTGTGGGTAAATAAAATTATATTTAATAAATACAAAAATCAAATTAAAAAAATATGGAACCCTTTAAAGAAGGGAAAAAATTTAAAATTGTATTAAAGTTGGGATAGGCACATCCTAATAAAAAAAATCATATGAAATAAAATGGAAAAACTATTTAAAAATATATAGAAGCTTATAAAAAAAAGGGTTAAAGGTCATATTTTCCCCTGAAGTATGCAAGATGTATCATATCTGCCCCTGAACCATTTTTTGGCCCAAATATGCCCTCGAAGTACGGAAATGAATCACTTTCGCCCTTTACCGTTAAAATAGTGGATGTTGACCGTTAAATAGTGAGCGTTGACCGTTAAAAATTTAACGGCCGAAGGGCAAAATTGATCCATTTTCATACTTCAAGGGCGAAATTGATCCATTTTTATACTTCGAGGGCATATTTGGGCCAAAAAATAGTTCAGGGGCAGATATGATACATCTTGCATACTTCAAGGGCAAATATGACCTTTAACCCTAAAAAAAATGAAAATCAATTTTCAAAAAATTCTTAAGCCTGATAAGATGGGAAAACTATTTAAAAATATTTGGAAGCTTATAAAAAATGAAAAGAAAATTTTAAAAAATTCTTAAGTCTATCCTGATGCTTATTTTAAAATAAGCACCGGGATAGGCTCCCCTGGGTAAATAAAATTATATTTAATAAATAGGAAAATCAAATTAAAAAAATATGGAAGCCTTTAAAGAAGGGAAAAATTTAAAATTGTATTAAAGCCTGGATAGGCACATCCTAATAAAAAGAATTATATGAAATAAATTGGAAAACAATTTAAAAATATTTCAAAGCTTATAAAAAAACGAAAAATAAATTTTAAAAAATTCTTAAGCCTATACCGACGCTTAGTAGAAAATAAGCGTCAGGATAGGTGCCACTGGATAAAAAAATCTAATAAATATAAAAACAATTTAAAAAAATATATAAGCCCGCGTTTTACAATGGACAGGTTTTTTAAAAAAAAAACAAAGTTAAGCCTATTCCTGCGCTTGCATTTGTGGAGCGCAGGGATAGGCTTCAAATATTAAAAAAATATCCAGTAAGCCTATCCCAACGCTTATAATAATTAAGCGCCGGGATAGGCTTATACCTATACCGTCGCTTATCTTTACGAAGCGTTGGTATAGGTCAACCAACACCTACCCCAATGCTTGTGTTTTGTATACGCCGTAATAGACTATTTCTGTAGTAGTGGTTGATTTGGGCTTAACACAATTGAATTTGATTGGAACTATGTGAATGAGAGAAAAAAAAGCACTATGTGAATGAGAAAAAAAAAGAAAAAAAGATAGAAAAAAAGAAAAAGAAAAGAAGAAAAAAGGTTTGAAAAAAAAAGAACAAGAAAAGAAGTTAGAAAGAGTGGGAAAAAAGGAGAGATTTTGGTGTTCACAAGAATAAGATCCATATTCAGAATTAGTGTGCTTTCATATGTGATTCCTTCATTCTCTTCATCATAATTAAAATTTCTTAGCACTCATTAAAGTATTCTTCCATACATCACATTCATTTCATCATCCTGCCTTATTCATTATAACCCTTGAAAGTCCTTTTGATTTGTGTGTGCAATGTGATAGAATAGTAGAGATTGAGATGATAAACAAGCTTATGGTAGATGAGTGCAATAAATGGAATTGAGTGAAACACAAGCTCTAATTATCTTGAGAATAGAGAGCAAACACTTGACCAGTGAGGAACATACTTTTGTGATTTATCTTTGACAAATTGATTGCCTTATTACTTGCATTTGTGGAAGGTGAAAGACATTTATAAGAAGATTTAGTTGTTGAAAGTTTGAATTGATTTCAATTGTGTGATGTTCATTGGTAAATTGAATACTTGGTTTTAAATAGTTGTTCTACAATTTGAAATCTTGAGGACAAGATTTGATTTAAGTGTGGGGGTCTCATGACTCCCCATATTTAGGAGATTTAGATATTTTTATTATATTATGGGAGTCATCAATTAAGAAATTAAGAGATTTTGTTATTATTTGAAAAGATATTGATTTGAAGCATTATTTTGGGATTTGTTTTGGATTATCTTATATTTAATTAAAATAGGAAAGTTGGAAAAATAATAATATTGAAAAGAAAAAGTAAGTTTCAGTTTTTATTATGAGTAGTAGATTCTCTTTTAGTTGTTTGATATAGTTTGAGTTTTATTTTCATTTATTTTTCTTTTTCACTTTTGGTAGCCACATGGAGCACAACGTTTTGAATAGAAAAGGGGGAAGGAAGACCTGATGCAAGAGTAAGAGAGGCACGTGAACTAAAGAAGAAATTGATTTGGGAAGTAAAAAAACAAGAAGAAGAAGAAGAAGAAGAAAAAGAAACGAAACACACAGTTTCATATGAGAGCAAGATGTGACCTAATAAGGATGATCTTCACTCACTATTGGGACCATGCCGCTGGAGAAAGCTACGGAGATATCACGCAAGAGAAAGGCGGCACTATTTTGTATCAGATTCATCATCAACGTGCACGAGGAAGTAGCGGCTACGGGATATTCCTCTTCCCAGTTCCTTCGGCAGTGAACATCGAAGCAAAATTGTGGGTCATTTTAAATTTTATTTCCTTTATGATTTTGGATTCAAAACTCCTTGTTGTTGAGATAATTTTGTTCAAAACTATGTTTGGCTAATTTTCTTTTACAACCTAGAGCACTATGACTTGTTTGTAACTTAGAGATTTTTCCCACTTATTAATTATGCTAAATTTTAATTCAGTTTATTTAATCTTGTTTTTACTAGTTATTGTTTAGTGATTGGACACCATTGAACATGTTTTGGGAATTTAGGATTGAACTCAGCGGAGGGAATTCTAAATAGACCATGGGATTAAATAATGTGGAATTAGATTTTTAATCTAATTTAGATTTTAATCTAATTTGCGTCTAGGATAGACATATACCTAGAAGCTCTGCATAGTCAAATTAGAGTGTGACTGATATAAACTTTACCTAGTTAATTAGTGTGAGACATTACGTAATTAATTTAGGTAAGGATATAAATGGACCAACAGGCATTTATAGACACTAGTACTCTAGATTAGTTGATTAAGTTAAGGCATGACTAATTTAGTGGGAATAAAATCTAAGAAGCAAACAAGAGATTAGTGACTCTAGGTTGTTCGTTAACATTTGAATTTAATCCGTTTGAAAGTTCGCATTTTTTATTAGATATTAGTTAATTTTTCTTTACTTGTTTGAACTCATTCTTGTTTCACTCAACTTAAACAAAAGTAGGAGTTTAATGCCTAATTATTTGTTGTTTTGAGTCTCTGTGGGATCGACCTTGATTTTCCATTTTACTATTTCTACGGCCCATATACTTGTGGAGCTTTATTTAAATTTTGGTAGCATCAGCAAACTTGAAATTGAGCATGCATTCTGTTGGATAGGAAAATTCCAGAGACTTAGAAAATTAAGACAACCATGTTGGAAATTGTTTATATATGTCTTGGAAATCCGTCATATGTGTCTTGAAAATGCATGTGTGAAATGGAAGCATGAATTAGATTGGATGATTTTGGAGACTAGGAAAATTAAGATAGTCATGTTGGAAATTCTTCATATATATCTTGGAAATACTTCATATTTGTCTTAGAAATGAAAACTTGAAATGGAGCATGCATTGTGTTATATTGGACAAATTCTAGAGACTTGGAAAATTATGACAATCATATTGGAAATTATTTATATATATATATATCTTGAAAATGCATATGTGAAATGGAAGCATGAATTAGTTAGATTGGATGATTTCGGAGACTTGAAAAATTACAAGAATCATGTTAGAAATTGTTCATATATGTCTTGGAAATCCATGATATATGTCTTAGAAATGAAACTTGAACAACAACAACAACAACAAAGCCTTATCCCACTAAGTGGGGTCGGCTACATGGATCGCACGACGCCATTGTGCTCTATCGGTAACCAAATCTTTAGATATATTATTTATTAAAAGATCTCGCTCTATAACTTCATTGAGTGTAAGCCTCAGTCTCCCTCTTCCTCTCTTAATCGGACTCCAGACTGTTTGATCTACCCTCCTCACTGGCGCATCTAATGGCCTCCTTTGTACATGTCCAAACCACCTCAAACGATTTTCTACCATTTTCTCACTGATAGGTGCCACTCCAACTCGTTCGCGTATATGATCATTTCGAATCTTATCCTTTCTTGTGTGACCACACATCCATCTCAACATCCTCATTTCAGCTACCCCCATTTTATGTTCATGTTGACCCTTCAAAGCCCAACATTCACTACCAGATAATACTGCTGGTCTTATAGCAGTGCAATAAAACTTTCCTTTTACCTTATGGGGTACTTTTTTATTGCAAAGAACTCCAGTAGCTTTCCTCCACTTACACCACCCAGCTTGAATTCTATGATTAACATCGTCATCAATCTCACCATATTGTCTTATAATCGATCCCAGATACCTAAACTTCGTCACTTGAAGGATTGTTTGCTCTCCCAGTTTAACCTCCAAATCACCTCTAAGTTGTCTATTTGTAAAATTGCAATGCATATATTCTGTCTTACTCCTACTTAAACGGAAACCCTTCGACTCCAACGTGTTTCTCCATATCTCTAATTTATCATTAATCTCCTCTCTTGATTCGGCCAGAAGGACTATATCATCAGCAAAAAGCATGCACTTAGGGACCACTTCTTCTATAGGCTCAGTTAGAGCATCTACTACTCAGTTAGAAATGAAACTTGAAATGGAGCAAAAATTGTTAGGTTGGGCAAATATTGGAGACTTGGAAAATGACGACAATCATGTTGGAAATTCTTCATATATGTCTTGAAAATCTATCATATGTGTCTTAAAAATGCATATGTGAAATAAAAGCATGAATCAATATGATTGGACGATTTTTTAGACTTAGAAATCTTCACACTTATGTTGGAAATACACACATAAGTCTTGGAAATTCTTCACTACAATCATTAACTATATTTTTTTACAAATAACCTTATTGCCATGCAAGTGAAAACAATTTACCAAACATCACTACAATGTCATCATTACAACAAGGTTGCACATAACTTATTCAAAGCCTCAAAAAAAGACTCCCACGGCCCTACTTAGACTACATACATCTAAATTGCCAAATGACTAGTACACTAACATCAACATAAAACCCAAATGCCACAACACTTAGATGCCAAAATGGATTATAGTTTCAACAGAAGTATTAACAATGTTAAGCTATCTCTTCCTTTTCCCATTAGTTAGGTTACCCGAGAAGGAGAAGGAGAGAGCAATGTCACCATTGGGAATGAACGGTGACGGGGATGGCGTGTCGATGGTGGTGGAGAAGGTGATGGCTATGGCGACTTCTGTGAAACGATGGATGAAGAACACAAACTTAAGTTACTGAAGGAGAATGAGAGAGCTATGGAGGAATGGCGTAGAGACCCATGACGGTGTGGCGACGGCAACGGCGTGGCAATGCGACGATGGTGAGAGATGGCATGGTGATGGTGGGAGGCTGCACAGTAATGGTGAAGAATTTCAGGCTTGTTTTAGATGTATGCCTTTTCTTGTGGCAAACCCCTTTTGTTCAATTTATTGCCTTCAAAATTCATTAAGGGTATAATGGTCTTTTAGCCTTTCAGATTTAACTTCACTTTACCCTTTGGGAGTGTAGTGAGATTTCAGAAAGTTAAGGAGAGAATATGATATTAATTCACTACTATAGGGGTAAACTGAAATTTTCCCAAATAGAAATACCACAAAGTACACGACAGTGTATGGTGTCGACTCCTCTCGTCCCCATTCCACCTAGAAACTTCTCGTCTCCGTCGAACTATGACTGCCTTCTCAAGAAAAAATGAAGAAGACGATCAACAATGACTGCCTTTTTCTCAGGGAAGGAACCCCTCCTTTTCTTTTACATCATTTTCCCTCATTTTCTCCCTTAATAGCAATTAAATCCACTTTAAATGGTCCAGATTTGGTGTTTATAATATCATTATTGAAATTTTATGTTATAAAAAGAAAAATTACATCAAATATGGACCATTTAAAGTGGATCTAATGGGTATTAAGAGAGAAAAGGAGGGAAAAGGAAGTAAGGGAAAGGAGGCTTTCCTCTCCCCTCTTTCTCTTCCCCCAAAGGGGAACAAAGGGGAAGATGAAGCACAGTCCACAACCTCATCTTATCATTTTATCTTACATCTTATATTTCTTCAAGGGTGAAGGGTCAAAAATGACCCTGTACTTATGTCCAAGGTGCATTCGGTACCTTATACTTTTTTTGGCTCAAAATTGTCCATCAACTTTCAAATTCGGGTCAATAATGACTTCTCTATCAAACTAGCCCAACTAACGTTTCAAATTCAGGCCAATAATGACTCATCCGTGAAACTGGCCCAACGGATGTTTCATATTCGGGTCAATAATGACTCCTCCGTCAAACTGCCCAACAAAAATTAGATTCCTGTGACATTCTAATGTGGGAACTACCCATAAAAAAGTAACGAGGCCAGTTTGACTTAGGAGTTGTTATTGGCCCTGAATATGAAACGTCCGTTGGGCCAGTTTAACGGAAAAGTCATTATTTACCCAAATTTGAAAGTTGATGGACAATTTTGAGCCAAAAAAAGTATAAGGTGCCAGATGCATCTTGGACATAAGTACATTGTCATTTTTTACCCTTTTACCCTTTCTTCAAATATCATACCATACTTCAACTTTTAAATATTCAACTCATAAAAATTTCCCCTCCCCTCCCCTCCCCTCCTAATGTAACATTTATCTCCATGATATACTTTTAAATACACTTTATTTCACTATTAACTGATTTCAAAATTGTTTAAGAACTAACTATGATAGAAAAATGAATTGGCTAATAAAGTACTAATATAGTTATAAAATCATTTTCCATAAACTTCTATATATTACAATTTCAATAGTCTAACCATGATAGGAAAAAAGAGACTTCCAATTATAAATACAACATATCATGGTTAGAAAAAGAGTTCAACTTAATTAAGAGAAATCCATGTTAGAAAATGATTGAAACAAGTTAAACAAAGATAACATAGATACAAAAGCTTCAAGTAAATCTTAAACCATTATCCATGTTAGAAAAGGAATTTCCTACCATTTCAACACTAACATGGAAAAATAAAGCACATCTGGATACAACACAATATAATGTAATTCAAAATAAGTCCACCTATACCATTATAGAAAAAGAATACCATATCATGGTAATTAAAAGAAACCACATACAACCCCTCAACTTCCCTTTAATTAACGATATATCAAAATTCCAAATCCAAGTTCTTTCAGCATCAACCCATCCATGATCAGTACAAGATATCATCCTCAAAATATTTATATCATCCAACAAGTATTCGAAATCATGAATGTTGAATGTTCTACCAATTAGTCAAACGACATAAATTGCTAAAATTGGACCAATCCCAAAAGATATGACAACCACCAGAATGTTCCAAAAATGAAATATTCAAGAAGGGAAATACAGATTAGGTCCAAAAGATATCAAAGTTAAATCAAAGCGGTTTGAAGCATTGTCCTGTGAAATAGCCGTTGTGAGAGAGTAATGAATTTTAGTTCGTTAATGATGCTTTATCGTTGTAGCAATTGCTCTGGAGAATTTTAATCTAATGTGTTTGTACCCTTATCATGCAGGTTTGAAGCATTGTCCAGTGTATCTTAGTAACGGCTCTCTGTTCTCTTTGCGTTCTGAGGTTTTGCTTGATTTATGTGTCCAACAGAACTTTCCTAAAATAGGCAGGCAAAAAATTCCAGAAATATAAAGTTAGTTAAGCATGGGAAAAGTAATTAATTTTGAATTTTAAGTTTTTCAATCGATGGCTCGCTCAGCAATCGATGACTCTTCATGCTTGTCAATTGATGGCGTTCCAAGCATTCTCATTTTCTTCAAAGTTTCATCAATCGATGGCCATTCTGCCTATCGATTGTTGATGATCAATGGATTGGTGACTTAATGTTCTTGAAAATCTTCTGAGCCAGGTATTCATTGAGACATGTTCCATTGATTGTTTACCCATGCTCAGTGACTAGAATTTATGCTTGATTGTTTTCTGCCTAGTTTACTTTGAGTTTTCAGCTTAACACTCAATTGAAAGTGATGCCAATCGATTAGAATGTATAACCCTTGATTGAAGACTTCAACACTCAATTAGTGCTCGATGTACTATCAATGGAAGTCTCTTATGAGCAATCAATTGTTGCACAATCTATCGATGACTCTTAACTTAGTTTTCAAAACATGATTCAAAACACTTTTTAAGTTAAGATATCTAAAATTTTCAAAGCCTAAGAGTGTATTTGGTTCAGGGGGAGGGCAAGGAGGGGTAGGGGAGGGGAGGGAAGATTTTTTTGAAATTGAATTTTAAAATAATTGAAAAAATGGGGTTATAATCATTAAACAAATATTAGATGGATAAAAGAGTAAGAAAAAATAATTGAAAACTTTTCAACCTATTTCTCTAATTTTTCTAAATTCAACTTTTTAAAATTCTTCCTCCCTTCCCCTCGAACTAAACACACCCTAAGTCATGTATGGTTCTCATCAAAATTCTGAGGTTCAATAGTGTAAGGAAAGGATGTGAAACATTTTGCAGTTTTCTTCTTGATTAGTGTAGAGAGTTAAGGTAGTTAGGGATTTTCAACAGGTTTTCTACGATGAGGTTCATGGACTCCCTCTAGAAAGAGACAATGAGTTCACTATTGACTTCGAGCCAGGCAGGGGCCCGATCTCCAAGGCGCAGTACTGGATGGCCCCAGTTGAGTTCATTGAACCAAAGAAGCATCTATAGGAGTTGTTACAGAAGGGATTCATTAGGTTAGTGAAGAAGAATTATGGTAGTATGTGGTTTTGTTTTGATTATAGACAACTTAATAAGGTCACTATCAAGAATAAGTACTTGTTACCTATGATCAATGATCTGTTGGATCAGCTTGCTAAAGTGTCGGTCTTCTCAAAGATCGACCTGAGGTTTTGTTATCATTAGTTGGGGGTTCATGCCGAGGATATTTTGAAGGCTGTTTTTCAGACAAGATATAGGCATTATGAGTTCCTGGCAATGCCTTCTGGCTCACTAATGCCCCAGCCGTGTTTATGGATTATATGAATCGGATCTTTCGGCTGTATTTGGATAAGTTAGTGGTGGTCTTTATCAAAGATATTCTAATTTATTCCAAGTCCCATGGGGAACATCTTCATATTGTCTTGCAAGTTTTGAGGGATCATCGACTTTATGCCAAATTATCTAAATGTGAATTTTAGCTTAGTAAGGTGAAATTCCTTGGTCATATGGTTTCGACAGAGGGTGGAGCGGTGGATTCAAGTACGGTTAAGGCAGTGTTGAAATGAGAGTATCCTAAATCTAGGTCAGAGGTCAGGAGCTTTGTTGGTTTAGCTGGTTATTATCGGATGTTCATTTAGGGATTTTTGCAGATTGCTAGGCCATTGCCAACTTGACTAAGAAGGATAGGCCTTTTCTTTGAACCAATCGGTGTGAATCATCATTTCAGGAGCTGAAGACCTATGTGACTTCCGCTCCGGTGTTGACGTTGTCCGATCTGAGTCAGCCGTATGAGCTATATATGGATGTGTCTTTGATGGGAATGGGTTATGTTCTAATGCAAAATGGTAAAGTAATCGCTTATACTTTGAGGAAGCTGAGGCCTCATGAGAAAAATTATCCGACTCATGATCTGGAGTTATGAGCAGTTGTCTTTGCTTTGAAGATATGGTGGTTTTATCTTTGGGTGTGCAATTTGAGGTCTTCAGTGATCATAAGGGTTTGAAATATCTGATCGATCAGAAGGAATTAAATAATAGGCAGTGACGTTGGATGGAATTGATTAAAGATTATAATTTTGAAATTCGATATCATCCGAGCAAGGCAAATGTGGTTGTTGATGCCCTTAGTCAGAAATCACTGCATGTTCAACTATGAGTGTCGCAGAGCAGTCTTCGTTAGATGTTTGTAGAGTTATTCATGTGGCGCTAGAGAAGCAGGTAGCTCTTCTGGGTGCAGTCTTGGGAGAGTTTGATTTCTTTAAAAGATCTTAGAGCAGTTAAATATAAAGATGTGCAGTTGAAAAATATTCGTGATGAGATGGATAGTGGTGATAATCCCAATTATGATTTGGATGATTCAAGGATTCTGAGATTTAAAAAGAGGATTTGTGCTTCTCTTGATGAGGAGATCAGGAGGATTATCCTTAAGGTGGCTCATTGTTAACCTTTAGAAATTTCACACATTTCGCACATTTTTCACATGTTTTAAGCTCATATATGCTTGCTAATATGCTTGTAAGGAAGAACATCATGTGAAAATGTGTGAACTCCTATCACCTT
The DNA here is from genome assembly GCA_037074515.1 of Mimosa bimucronata. NCBI lineage: Eukaryota > Viridiplantae > Streptophyta > Magnoliopsida > Fabales > Fabaceae > Mimosa > Mimosa bimucronata. The sequence goes on from CM073444.1 coordinate 207,355, forward strand.
AAAATTATGAAGAATTGATGATTTCCCTCTCTACTTTGTAGGAAAAAGAAGAAGAAATTAAGAGTGAAGAAAAAGGGAAGCAAGGATAACAAAGCAAAGTTAAGGGAGGCATGACTGAGCTTCTGGCTGCAGCGAGAACCTTTGCTAGCTGCAGCGAACCATAGGGAAATTTGGGGCCTCCTCTCTGCCTGACTGGCTGCAGCGAAAACATCTTCTAGCTGCAGCGAAAAGTCCCTTCCAGCGAGCCTCCCTCTCTGTTTGCCTGGCTGCAGCGAGAACACTTTCTGGCTGCAGCGAAAATGCATCAGTTCTGCTGCGCGTTTTGGGTCTGAAACACAAAAAAAGAATGAGATAAAAGCTAGGGTTAGCTGATTTTCGAACATAACACATCTTGGCACTACTACAAAAAGCCCTTTTTATGTCACCAATTAACGTCACTTATTTAAAAATGTGACATTGAAAACAAAGGAGTAAATACAAAAAAGAAACAAAGTAACACTTAAAATTAAGTGTGATGTTGAAACTTTTCCACGTCACACCAAAATTTTGGTGTGACGTGGAAAACGTCCCCTCCCTTCTTTTTTTCATTTCGCGCCCCCCAAATAAAAACCCTCAGCTCCCCCATCCCCCACCCCCCAGCGTCCACACCCCCACCCCCAGCGCCCACCCCCCAGCGCCCAGCGCCCTCACCCCCCACCCCCACCCCCCAGCGCCCACAGCTGCAGGTTCGTTTCTTTTTTTCTTTTTTCTTTTTTTTTTCTGGTAATTAAATATGCAATTTCTATCGGGTTCTTTTTTTTTTACTTGTTCAAAGTTTTTTTTTCAGCTCTGTTTTCCTCCTATCGGGTTCAGCAATTTCAATCGTGCCTTCGTTCGCAGCTTCACTTCATCCAGGTTCCTTCTTTTCCTTTTTTTTCTGATAATTAAATCCGCTGCCTTTTTTTTCTCAATTTACAAATGTTTTGTTTCCGTGTGGACTTAATATTTTTAATATCTTTAAGTAAGCACTGGTCATCAGCTGTCATTTGCCCCAGACAACATCGTTTGGTTTGGTTTGACTCCTTAAGGTATAATATAACCTCCTATTATAAAACTCTTTTATTGAAGTAAGTAGTTTTAATGACTTTTTACTTTGGGTAAATAAATTATTTTCATGTATATGTGCTAATTTTGGTTCCATTTCAGGGGCATTCAGCAATGGCATTTTGTGGAAGATACCGATGAAATGAATAATCCCATCATGGTACAAAGACCTAAAGTAAGTATTTTGATTTAAATTCCTTCAATGTTAGTCAATTGAGATATTATTTACTTTGTTATTAATTTATATTATTTCCTTTGATTTATAAAGTGCCCCAAGCAACCGACGAATAAGGAGTGTGGGTATTATGTCATGAAGTATATGTGTGACATTATTGAGAGTGACCGTAGCGGATCCTTCCCACAGGTATAAATTCTTATCTATAGCTTATTATATGATTTATACAATTAATACATATATATATGATGTTTTATCTAACTTTGTATTGATCATAGTATCCATTATTATTGCAGTTTTATGACCGAATCGACGAATTTACAGTCGAAGACATTGATGCGATTCGTGAACGTATTGCTCAATTTTTCCTTCTATTTTTGATTATGTAACAATCTGAATCAAAATTATGTGCTGGTGATCTTTCCTTTTATTCGATTCGACTTATTTTCTTTGGTCCGGCCTATGTTGGTGATTGTATAGTAGTGATAGCATTTTACTGTTATGCTCTGTACATTGCTTGGAACTTGAATTTTGTGTATATTGAATTATCTGTTGACCTGCATTTAGACATTTGCAATGTATGTATATCAACGGGGAATAGAAAAATTAAAAACGTTTTTTTTTTAAAAAAAAGAAACCACGTCACACATAATATTATGTGTGACGTGGTTTCTCCGAGCAACTTACAACGTCACACATAATATTATGTGTGACGTTGTTTCTCTGACTTTCTACGTCACTTGTTTATGTGACGTTAAAAGTCCATTTTCCATATCACTTGATTCAATGTCCCCTGAAAAAGTGACGTGGAAACCCCCAAAATTTGTGACGTTAAAAGTACTTTTTGTAGTAGTGTGGGACGAGTTGGGAGGCAGAAAAACACTGCAAGAAAGCAAGAAAGAGCTTGGAGAAGGATTTGGGAGTTTGGGGAAGTGGAATCTTTGAGCTTGAAGAAGGAATTTCTTGTGATTGCTTCTCTTCTCCTCTCTTCTCTTCTTCCTTTCTCTTGTTTATTTCTGAACTTTGTGATTTATTTGAAGATGCTTGTTGAGTTTTATTTCTTCATGTGTAGCTAAACTTCCTATTCTAGGTTTATTTTGAAGCTTTGTATGGATTGATGCTTAGAACTCTTTCTCTCTTAATGATTAATGGTTGTTGAGTTGTGAATTTAACTTGAGCCTTATTTTTTTTGTAAGTGGTGGCCAACATTTAGCTTGTTAGCTTGATAAGTGGCTTGAGAGAGCATTGATTAAGCAAAGAACTAGGTTAAATTCAAGCTTGTCTTGAGATTCCAAATTGGGATTGAGAGTTTGTTAATGAGATGGAGATATTCATTAACCAAGTTTTGTAAAATTGAAGTGGGATGTTTATAGAGACTAATTAACATAATATGTAGTAAGAGATTATGCATATTATGGTTAATTAAGGTTTGGGTAAGCTCGAGAGAGTTATTCAAATGGATATGACTTCAAACATCAACTTAATATTCATTAATTGGCATTAGAGGAGGGTTAGTTGAGCATCATGAAGTACAAAGTGGATAAATAAACCTAAGCTTTTCCCATTGTGTTGAATTTACTTAAAGTGCTTTGTTTTACAACTTGCCATTTCTTTTAATCATTTTAACTCTATTAAATCACTTGCCTATTGCCCATTGCTAATTTTGAATATAATGAACTTAATGAACTTGCTTTTAACGCGGTCCTAGTGGAACGACAACCTTTTCTTAACCTATACTACTAAACTTGACCCGTGCACTTGCGGTAGCACTTATGGTGAACACTCATGGGAGCAAGTATTCGTTGCACCCCAGAATCACCAAGATTATAATGATTTGAAGAGGAAGTACTAGTGGCCTAAGATGAAGCTCAATGTGACTCAGTTCGTATTGAAATGTTTGACTTATCAGAAGGTCAAGATTGAGCATTAGAGGTCGGGTGGTATGTTGCAGAGTATTGAGGTTCCCCAATGGAAGTGGGACAACATTTCTATAGATTTCATTGTGGGTTTGCCTATGACTCAGTCTAGTCACGATTTGATATGGGTGATTGTGGACCGTTTGACTAAGTCAACCCACTTCTTGCCTATTCGGGTTAATCATCTGCTTTCTGGATTGGCCCAATTGTATTTGATAAGATTGTTCAGCTTCTTGGTATTCCGAGGATTATCATTTTAGATAGGGATCCTTGGTTTAACTTAGACTTTTGGAAGTCCTTGCAGACAGCTTTGCATACTAAACTCAAGTTTAGTATCACTTATCATCCTCAAACAAATGGTTAGACTGAGAGGACGATTGAGACTTTGGAGGATATGCTCCAAGCTTGTGCTATTAAGTTGCTAGGTAGTTGGGATAAGCACCTTCCATTTGTGAAATTTGCCTATAACAATAGTTATCATGATAACATTCAGATGGCTCCCTATGAGGCGTTGTATGGCCAGAAGTGTCGGTCGCCTATTTGTTGGACTGAGCTTAGTGAGAGGACCATCATTGGGCCGAATATTGTAGATCAGAAGACAGAGAAGATTAAGATCATCAGGCAGAAATTGTTGAATGCCCATAGTCGGCAGAAGAGTTATGTGAATAAGCGGTGTAGGCCGTTAAAGTTCAGTGTGGGTGATCATGTGTTCTTACTGTATCTCCGACAACTGGTATCAGTCGGTCAATTCAAGCTAAGAAGCTCACCTTGCGGTTTATGAGTCCTTTTGATGTTATTGAGAGGGTTGGTTTAGTTGCTTATCAGGTTGTATTGCCCCCGCAATTGTCTAATATTCATGATGTGTTCCATGTGTCCCAGTTGAAGAAATATCATTCAAACTCTTGGCATGTGATTGAGGCTGAGGAGGTCAAGTTGAGCGAAAACTTAACCTAGCAGGCAAAGTCTGAGCGAATATTGGATCTGAAAGATAAGCAATTGAGAAATAAAACCATTTGATTGGTTAAAGATTTCTAGAGGGGTATAACCTTGGGGAGAGGCGACATGGGAGACGAACGAGCGTATGCGGCGTGATTTCCCTCATCTTTTCCTTTTGTGAGTTGTCTCTTGTGGAATTTGGTTGTGTTTTTTTGTTTTTCCTTGTGTTGATGTGGGGGTATACCTGGATCTTGTTGCTATTAACCTTGTTGGATGAGTCTTTGGACATTTGATGAGTCTTTTGAAGTTGTTGATTTTGGTTTTATTTTGGTAAATTTTGGGGGTAAAATTCTTAAAAGTTGGGAAAAATTGTAACATCTCAAGTTCTAAGTAATGAATTAATTGCTAATTAAATGAAGTTTTGAGAATTTTAAAAGATTTTAATGGCTTAATTGCGGGTTTGGAATTGATCTTATGGTTAATTTGGGGAATTCTTAGACAAAATTGGCCCTATGTTGAGGTAATTAGTTTGGAATTTTAGCATAAAAATTGGCCTAAGGTATAAATTAATTTATGTATTGGGGATGTGGTAGGATTAGGCCAAATATGGGAAACCCGTTACGAACTGTCGCTTTTGCCTATTTGCCGTGGCTTCATCACAACGAAGTCACATGAAACCCTGAAATGGGGAGTTCATGTGTATCCCTAAGTTACATGCCAACACATAAAATCTAAACAAAGCATACTAGGTGTGTCACCATCTAAATCTCTAGTACTTCCTATATTTCTAAATATAAGACCCAGTTAACTTTTTTTGGAGAGGTTAAAGAAGCCAAATGAGCCACTTAATTATAACATATTTTTTGTATTATTAGATTATATGTTAGCTTCTAAGTCAAATAAACTAGTTTAGAAAAAAAATTTAGGCAAATCAATTTATAAATAACTCATATAGTTTTTTTAAGATTCTCCAAAAAAGTCAACTAGGTCCTATATTTAGGAACGGATCGAGTTTTATTTTGTATAATTAAAGTTATTTTTGTTTTTAAAGAATAAAGTGGTCATTGGATTATAGGTCTCCACTGACACATAAAATCCAAATATAAGTTTTAAAAATTATAATTGTCATCGCATATACCTTTATTGTCATTTTAGATAATTAAAATTGTTATTTTTCAAAGTGAATATACATTGATATCAATATCACCCCTCTCCGATATTCATCAGTTGTCGATGGATGGAGTACTGGAAACCATGGTCCACGGGCGAAAGGATTTTTTTTTTTTTCAACACAAACTAACGCCAAAAACGCCTCCCGATATTTAGAGAGAGAAAAAATGCCATTTCAATGTATTAATACGAAATTTACATATTTCGGAGATATTTTTGTGTCATTTTTATTGCCCCGCATGCATGTATCACCATTTTTAATGGGTTAAATGGGATGGCTGACTAACTCCCTTTGATTTAAAAAGGCTGCTCCCTTAACTTCGATTTCAATATCTGGCTTACCAAACTAAGCTGAGTTATTATAGTTAGGTTATACTCCCTTCTATCCTTATTATAAGAGCTTAAAATTTGAATTGATTTGTTCCAAAATATAAGAGCTCACATTGCATTATCTCCTCATTTAATACATTTTTTCCTATTTTACCCCTAATTCTCTTTCATATTTATTAATGTTCATATATTTCTTTCTCTTAATAGACTCATCATAAATAAGGGTAATATTGGAAAAAGATGTATATTCCATTACTTTTCACATGTTTTCTTAAGAAGCGTGATTTGGCGGCTGGACTCTTATAAATAAGATCGGAGGGAGTAATATTGAAGGTGAGTTATCATAGTTAGGTTATAATATTGTACGTAACATGGAGCTTCATTAACAACAAGGCAATTCTTTCAATTAAGGTGAGTTAAATAAATTAATCTGAGTCCTGAGTCCTGAGTCCTGACACATGGATGGTAGGCCCATTTAGGCAAACCCACGTAAATTGTAAAAGAAAAAGTATCATGTGATCCTACTTATATTATCGGGTTGAAACCAATGTTGTAAAAGCCGGACCGGAAGACAAACCGAAGAGAGTAGCGGGTCACGGTTCACACAGTCGAATCGGTCGGACCGACGGTCAAACCTATGACATAATAATTAAGGAAATAAATATATGACTTTTTAATAAACCTTACAAATAAATATATTCAAAAGTTTTGATGCTTATTTCTCAAATACTAATTCCTAAGTCCTAACATGTTGAAATAATTAAAAATTACATAATAATAAGTAAAGAATACCTAATACCAAATTACCAATAATAATATATCAAATCAACAACCTAACAAGTAACAAAAACAAGCATGACTTCATAGCTTGTCAAACATTGGTGGATCTCGATCAATTTGGGAGATAAACCTAATGAGTATGAGATTTGGGAATATAATTTGGGTTTTTCTTTTAATTATTTTGAACTTTTTTTGCCTTGATTATATTTTTTTCAGCATTTTGTGTGCTTCAAATTGAGCAGTCATGTTTTCAGAAACCCGCCCCGGTTCCTGGTTTAACTCTTGCTTCCTGTTCAATGTCCGGCTAAAAGCGGTCCGATCCAGCTTGACCTACTAAACAGCCAAACCATGAAATCCGGACCGATTGATGTGTCGGGCGACAGTTGGATCAGTCCAACCACCCAGTCCGGTCCAGTTCTTACAACAATGACTTGAAACACCAAAAATGAGAAGCTAACTTTTTCAGCATTGCAAAAACGTATTCAATTTCAACCGCAGACACTGTTTATTTATTTACTACTGACAACGATGGAAAGAAATAAATATGAAGGGCATGAAATAGAAATAAAAGGTAGATTGGGGTCAACTGAAAATCAGTCTAGAGAAATTAAATAGGCGCGCTTTAATGGTAATTTTGGGATTTTGGGGTGAGAGTTTCTAGAAGACAGGTAAATTTCCTCAACTGTTGGGTGGGAGACATGGAATGGTATTTTGGGATCTGCCCCGAAGCCGCTGAAGCCGCCACTTACATTTAATTTCATTACTATTTCTTATTCCTTCCTCTCCCACCAATCCCTTTGAATATTCAGCTCAGTCAAACTGGGATGGCGGTCCCCTTTCAGCTCCAGCCCATTCAAAGTTCAAAACTCAAGCCAAGCTATGGTCGGAAAAAACAGTTTGTACAAATAAAAAATGGTCGAAAAAAACAGATTACGCTGTTCCTTTGACAAGGGGTGTATATATATATATATTCTTAAAAGATCATCGGGTGGTCGAATTTGGATAAAAGGGCCAATCATACAATCTTTTCCTGTGATTGGAAGCCGCCGTCATCCTTAAAGATAACAGACATTATATTGCCTCTTTTTCTTCCCCATCGGCTGCTTCAGAAAATCTTGGGAGTTGTTCGGAGATTCACTTACTTTGGAAAAAGCTGAATCATAAACAAAGTTTCCAGCTTGACAGTTGAAGAAAAATGGCGGGTCGCAGAAGAAAGAGACACCGCTTTGGCAGAATCCATGCGTTTACCTGTGGGAAAGCTTCGGTTAGAGGGGAGCATTCGCTTATTGGAGGGCCTGGATTCTCCAGGATAGTGTTATGCAACGAACCAGAACAACGTGTGGAGGATTATGGCGATAATTACGTCAGAACCACTAAATATACACTAGCCTCGTTCCTCCCAAAGTCCTTATTCGAGCAATTTAGGAGGGTTGCTAACTTCTATTTCCTCGTGTGTGCCATCTTGTCCTTCTTCCCCGTTTCTCCATATTCAGCTGTCAGCAATGTTGTTCCTCTCGTGGTTGTGGTCGCCGTAAGTATGGGGAAAGAGATGGTTGAAGACTGGAAACGCAAACAGCAGGTAATTCTCTGCCAAATCTCCCTGTTCGTTTCTGACGACTTATCACTAGTTTGCATTATGGAATATATTCCACTAGTTTGCATTATGAAATATATTCCTTTTACTTTTGATGATACTCAATTCAGTAATGTGATTTTGTAAATGCATCAGGATATTGAGATGAATAACAGAAAGGTTAAAGTACATTGTGGAGGAGGCGCTTTTGATCATTTTAAGTGGAGGGATCTAAAGGTTGGAGACGTAGTAAAGGTGGAGAAAGATGAATTTTTTCCATCTGACCTTGTCTTACTTTCATCGAGTTATGATGATGCTGTTTGTTATGTTGAGACCATGAATCTTGACGGAGAAACGAATCTCAAGTTAAAACAGGGGCTGGAAGAAACTTCCAAACTGCAAGAAGATTCAAGCTTTCATGATTTCAAAGCTATGATCAAATGTGAAGACCCAAATGCAAATTTGTACTCCTTTGTGGGCACTCTACATCTTGAAGATCAACAGCACCCTCTTGCACCTCAGCAGCTTCTTCTTAGGGACTCAAAGCTGAGGAATACCGATTTTATCTATGGTGTGGTAGTCTTTACAGGTCACGATACAAAGGTTATGCGGAATTCAACAGACCCTCCTTCAAAGAGAAGCAAAATTGAGAAACGAATGGATAAGATAATCTACTTCCTCTTCTTTGTCTTATTCATTATTTCTCTCATTGGATCCATTTTCTTTGGAATTTCAACTAGGCAAGACCTTGAAAATGGCAAAACCAAAAGATGGTACCTTAGACCAGATGATACTACAGTCTACTATAATCCAAATCAAGCAGCAGCTGCAGCAATTTTACATTTCTTGACCGCGCTTATGTTATATGGTTACTTGATTCCCATTTCCCTGTATGTTTCCATAGAAATCGTGAAAGTTCTTCAGAGCATATTCATTAACCAAGATGTGAGCATGTATTATGACGAAACTGACAAACCAGCTCATGCTCGTACGTCGAATTTAAATGAAGAACTTGGTCAAGTTTGTACCGTACTTTCAGATAAAACAGGAACTTTAACCTGTAATTCCATGGAGTTTATCAAGTGTTCCATTGCTGGGGTTGCTTATGGTCGTGGAGTAACAGAAGTTGAGAGAGCTCTAGCAAGAAGAAAAGGATCTCCTTTAGTTCAAAATCTTACAGATGAGGATGATCATATTGCAGGAAAGCCATCCATCAAAGGATTTAACTTTACAGATGAAAGGATTATGAATGGAAATTGGTTCAATGAGCCTCATGCAAGCGAAATCCAAAACTTTCTGCGTTTGCTGGCTGTATGCCATACTGCAGTACCTGAAGTTGACGAAGAAACAGGCAAAGTCTCATATGAAGCAGAATCACCAGATGAGGCAGCATTTGTGATTGCTGCAAGAGAACTAGGGTTTGAATTTTATGAAAGGACACAGACAACAATTTTGATTCGTGAGTTCAACCCTAAATCAAAGATGAAGGAGGAAAGGTCAGTTTATGGTTCTCATTTATGAGAATTTGCTAGTTCACATTTAATATTTTATCTTTCACTGAAATTTGGGTTATATATTTAAAGTATATGTTTCCATCTTGGCAGATCCTACAAACTCTTAAACATAATAGAATTTAGCAGTGCAAGAAAGCGGATGTCTGTTATTGTCAGAGATGAGGAGGGGAAACTATTACTACTTTCCAAAGGTGCTGATAGGTAAGTAATATTCTCCATTAACATGATTTTAATTTGTCATGCAATGAAGTAGAATTGGTGGATACACTAAAATAATGAATGCAATAGAAGAACACAATTGAACAATGATTGAATAGTTCCTAAGTTGATAGCAATAGAAGAATGCAATAGTCCCTCTCACAATGTTATTTTCAGTTTGACTCAGAACCTTAAATTATTCAATGCCTTCTTTTTTTTTCACAAGCAGTGTCATGTTTGAAAGACTTGGAAAGAATGGAAGGATGTTTGAGGAGAAGACTAAGAATCATATTGATGAGTATGCTGATGCTGGTCTGAGGACATTGTTACTTGCATATCGCACACTTGATGAGGAAGAATTTAATCAATTTAACAAAGAATTCACAGACGCCAAGAACTTGGTCAGTGCAGATCGGGAGCAGATTATAGAGGATGTAGCAGAAAAGATTGAGAAGGATTTGATTCTTCTTGGTGCTACTGCAGTTGAGGACAAACTTCAAAATGGGGTATGTTATAAATATTGCTTTTATTTTTAATCTAGAATACAAAAGGAATGTAGATGCTTGTGTGAATGATTCCTTTATTTATGTCAAAGTTTCTGGAAAGAACAATTTAACTTTTCATTCATTGAAATTAACCAAGTCAAAAGCTACAGTGAGATTCATCTCTGTTATGTTGTGTTCTTATGAATTTGACATTCATTTGTATTTCATAGGTTCCTGAATGCATTGATAAGTTAGCACAAGCTGGAATTAAGCTATGGGTTTTGACCGGTGATAAGATGGAGACAGCAATCAATATTGGGTAAGTTGAAATGAACTATATGGATTTTTTAATTATGAATGAATAGCATGATCTCATGAATCGTCTTGTGGGTGTAGATTTGCTTGCAGTTTACTAAGGCAAGGAATGACCCAAGTTATAATTAGCTCAGACACTCCAGAAATCAAATCACTAGAGAAAATGGAGGACAAGTCTGCTGCTGCAACGGTAAACTTTTATAGCTTTAATTCTTTTATCCATATCATTAATATTTGCATGCATGGGATTATATCATATATTTTATAGGTAGTGATGTTAGCCAGTCTCTGCAAAAACTCGCAAAATGGAACCTATAAAATTGTGGAATTCCTATCTCACAATTTATTGTATTAGGTTTTGTTGGTCTTTTTCTTGTTTGACACATGTTGTTATACGTATTAATGGACTATTTTTCTCATTAACTTGAAGTCATGAACATCCCCATTAAGTTAAAAATTCATCATGGTTTGACACCTTTTAATTCTTCAGCTGATTAGTCTTGGTCACAGTTTATTTTTTGTGAACTATATTTGCAAAGAAACATGAGTGCATCACCGTACAATATACTATTCTTTCTGTTTTTTGAACTTCTGACATTGAGATATTAAATGATTTATTGCGATCTAACTGATTTTACAGGCAATTAAGGCAAGTGTTCTTCATCAGCTAAAGGACGGAAAGGCATTACTTTCTAAGTCAGATGAAAACTCAGAGGCATTAGCTCTAATCATTGACGGGAAGTCTCTTACTTATGCACTCCATCATGATGTGAAGGACTTGTTTCTCGAACTTGCTGTTGGCTGTGCATCTATTATATGCTGTCGTTCATCTCCCAAACAGAAAGCACTTGTACGTTTTATTTAGTGCTTTATAATTCATCTCTTTTTTTTACCCCTTCTTTCCATGAACACATGCATGTATGGCTCATATGACTGAGTTTCTTTATGCTTATGAAAGTAAATTTTAGTATTCTTTAGTATTGAGATCATATTTTCAATATTAATTCAGGTTACAAGACTGGTGAAGACTAAAACGGGTAGTACAACTCTTGCAATTGGTGATGGGGCAAATGATGTTGGAATGCTCCAAGAAGCAGACATTGGAATTGGCATCAGTGGCGTTGAAGGGATGCAGGTAATTTTTTATGTGCTGAAGGCATGATAACCTTTTTACTTGAACCCTACATCTTTTTGGTGGTTCTTGAATTCTCATTTTTTTTTTTGGGTGGTTTCATGTGCTAAAATTTTCAGGCAGTTATGTCAAGTGACATTGCGATTGCCCAATTTCGGTTTCTTGAGCGCCTACTACTTGTGCATGGACATTGGTGTTACAGAAGGATATCAAAAATGGTAGCCGTCTTGTCTAATCAATATTGAACATTCCAAACGAAATATATCCAAGCTGAATCTATGCCTTTTTGTAAAATTTTAGTTCAACTGTGTCAAGTTCACTTTGACATGTCTACTACTTCAAACATGAGAATCTGCTACTTTCTATTTTCCCGCTGCACAATCCTTCAAAAGATTGCAATTTATTTGGCTGTGACATACTTCTCCCTTTTTTTCTGGCAGATTTGCTACTTCTTTTACAAGAACATTGCCTTCGGTTTCACTCTCTTCTTCTTTGAAGTGTATGCATCATTCTCAGGTCAAGCTGCCTATAATGATTGGTTCATGCCACTGTACAACGTATTCTTCACTTCACTTCCTGTGATTGCCTTGGGAGTGTTTGACCAGGATGTCTCTGCTAGATTATGTCTCAAGGTAGGCTCCAAACTCGATAACATTTTCATGGCATTCAATTTGATAAATTCTGTTTCCTCAGATAGAGGCAACACAACAAGTAACTCTTTCATTTCCTTATTACAAACATCACAGTTTCCACTGCTATATCAAGAAGGTGTCCAAAATGTCCTATTCAGCTGGAAACGAATTCTTGGTTGGATTTTTAATGGGCTGCTGACTTCTGCCATCATCTTCTTCTTTTGCATCAAAGCAATAGAGCATCAAGCCTTCAGAAAGGGCGGAGAAATTGCAGGTCTAGAAATCCTGGGAGCCACCATGTACACATGTGTCGTTTGGGTGGTCAATAGTCAAATGTCAATATCCGTAAGCTACTTCACATACATACATCATATATTCATATGGGGTGGCATTCTATTTTGGTACATATTTCTGTTGGCATATGGGGCCATGAATCCCTCCATTTCAACCACAGCCTTTATGGTGTTCATTGAAGCTCTTGCTCCCTCCCCATCTTACTGGTGCATCACTTTGCTTGTGCTTTTTTCCTGCCTTCTTCCATACTTCGCCTATTCTTCCATCCAGATAAGGTTTTTCCCAGTGTACCATCAAATGATACAGTGGATAAGAAATGACGGGCAAACCAGGGATCCTGAATACTGTGATATGGTGAGACAGAGATCCATACGTCACACGACCGTTGGGTACACTGCTCGTTTTGAAGCATCCAAACGATTTGAAGACAATCCTTATCACCATCATCAGCAGCATTAAATGGCTTCTTTTTTGTACATGGAGCAGTAATAGTGAAGAATATATGTGTAACATTTTCCACTGGCAGCCTTTCATTGCTGTACATAGTAACTGTAGATGTTCTTGTTGTCAAAAGAAATACCAAGCCGTGTGAGTCTCGCTGCAGTGCCTCTGATTTCTGCGGCCATTTTTGAGATCAGATGGAGGGTTAAAGTGAATAATATCCGAGTGATATGATCAAGTGTAGCATAGAAGAGTACTCAATTCTTTTGAAATCTTTATTCTTTCGTGTACATGAGTATGGTGACATTGTCTTATGATGTAACTTTCTAGTTGGATCCATTCAAGTTTTTAAACCATGTTCTTCCCTGTCTAATTTCCCCTATCTAAGTTGTCATTTGCAGCATGTAGGCGTACGTGATGATTAATGTTGAAGTATTGATCATGAAATTCAAGTAAAATCGGATTTGAGGCGAAAATAGTAAACAAGTGGATAGGAAGAGATGAAGGGAATGGAGATGAAGATGAGAGGGGGGAAGAAATTGGAGGAAGCCAGAAAATGAAAACACAAATATGGCGGCCTTCATTTGCCACCTAACTTGGGGTTGGGGTGGAGCGGAACTACTGCATTTCTTTACTCTGCTTTTTTATGCTTTTCCACTAATCTTCACCCTTCATTTCATCCAACGGCCCAAAAAACTACACTCACCACAACTGTCATCTTTGCCAAGTCTGTCTAATCCTTCGCAGCCACAAAACTTCACAGCATGCACACACTACCTTCTGCTCCTCTGTCTCAGTCCTCAGCTTCAAAACCCAGTAATCTCTCCCAAAAAAAATATTTAACGGTCTTTTTAATCTAGAACCATGACGATTTCAATGATAAAGAAGAACATAGCCACATCGACGACATATCTCCTTCTGAAACGGAGTGACATTTCCCGGAGTCACTTCCACCGTCACCGTCGCCATCACCGCCATTGAAAAAGGAGTTCAAGAAGGCAGAACAAAATCTAGATTTCATTCGGCACCGTTAATGGTGTCAACCTGGCGAGGAACGCGGTGGTTCCGGTGAAGAAGCCATCGAAGGTGAGGAGTAAGTGGCCGTTGATGGCGTAAGGAGAGAGAGAGAGGAGAGGCAATTTTGGGCCGTTTGATGAAATGAAGGGTGAAGATTAGTGGAAAAGCATAAAAAAGCAGAGTAAAGAAATGCAGTAGTTCCACTCCGGGGGTTGGGGAGGCTTCTTTTGTTTGGGAAAACATGTAATTCCATTAGCTCAGTAGCCAACCCAATAACACTGCATTTATTTTCCATCATACGTCCACGCATCTGTAATTTTCCCAATCATTATTCCTTTTTTTACTCCTCCCTCATTACTAATGCTAATTCCCTCCAACCAATTTTCAGATTATTAATTGCATCTGTGAGACTCTGATATTCGATTGAACTCAACATTTTAATTTGAATGGTTTTGACGCGTGCCTGTAATCCGGTTGATTTGTTTGGTACCCAAACGAAATTGGAGCACCGATTTGGACCTTGATTATATATACAGATGCATGATAAAGGATGGGAAGAGAGTTCAAAGAGAGAAAAATATGCTGATTTTCGAACTTTGGGCCATTTGTGAAATTTCTGGAAGTTATGGGCAGTTTTTGTAATTTTTCCGTTGCTGTTTGTTTCTTTTCAAATTTTTGGGCCTTTTCTGTAATTTTTTCCAAATCTCAGAAATAACAATTTCAACCCTTTTTTTATGGTCTATAAGGAAAAATTAAATACAATGTAATACTTTTCATCCCAAAAATTAATCACTCAAGATAATCAATCAAATGTGACAATTATGCACTTATTTAACTTTTTTTACACACAATCATCTTTAATTCAACTTAATCATAATATATGCAATTTAGCTCAATATTAATGATAAAATCCCTAAATAAGATATAAAATACCATGATAAAATAGGGATATATCACGCTTTCCTAGAATAACTCCTTTAAATCTCATTTATCATGACCATATAATATATGCTAAGGTAGCAAACACTAAAACATATTTTCATGAAAATGTCAAAGTCAAAGGACATAAAGAACATATAAAACCTTTCTGGGATTTACACAGCAATGAAATAGGGGTCCGTTCACTTGCTTCCATTTTACGGTAATTTTAGCACACGCAGTATGAATCGCATGCTACGGTGTTACTCTTTTTCTATAAGAGCGTATGTCGATTTAATTTTGTCATTACCACTGTACAAACTTTATATAGACACACACTGTATCCAAACCCAAAATTCTTCAACTCTTATCACATTGTATGACGTCAATTTTGAAGAATTTGTTGTCTGCCTACAGTATTACAGACGCGGGTACCCATTATTCGATCCATATATATGTAGCCATGGATCTCAACTCGACTTGCCACACTTTTAAGTCAAGACGACATATAGTTTGTGTTTCTTCTCAACCATTTAAGTACTTTCACTGCTATGCTGGTGAGCATATTGTCTTATCTTTACACACTATTCCTGAGTGTCAAAGGCGATCACTCATGTGAGAAAGCCGACCTCATCAACCTGTATGACATACTAGACATTATATACTATCACATATACATGTAAATCCAAAATGAAGTATTCATTACTTCATATCCTATGTATGCCAAAAGACTTATCATATTTCTCATGTATATCCTTAGTTATAGGCTTAATTAAAGGACTTTGCATAGGAACATGTTGCTTAGCAACAACCTTATGTTGTACGACATTTCTCACATATTTATTTTTATATTTTATTCATGCTATAATACTTAGGGTCTTTTATTTAAGCAATGGGCTGCAAGTTTGACCCAATGCATTAACACTAAATTTGAATTCTCATTTCAAATCTAAGATGTGCTTCTAGACATCATCGACCACATAACCATATGTACTACCACAATAAGTACTTTTAAATAGGCATGATTATTATGCCTTTTAATGTATCTATAAGCATTTTTGTGGATCCATCAAATGCCTTTCATAATGGTTGGACTAGTACCGACTTACAAAGTCATACCACAATGGATATCTGATATTTTACACATCACTCAATATATTAAACTACCAGCAACATTTACATGAAAATCCGTTTCCATTTTGCTTTTAAGTTGATTCAGTTTAGGGATATATATCAAGACCTAAAACCACTCTTGAAGTCACTAAAGTATCCATGAGATCACATTCATTCACCTTAGACCGCTCAAGAATTTTCATAATATAACTAACTTGTGACGGAGAATGAAGTCTACTTGAACTATATTTTTGGATCTTAACTCCAAAAAATATACAATGTTTAACCCATGTTATTAGTACCTTTCCTTAATAGGTACTATCAAAATCAAACTATTTTGGTCAATAGTGTATCATCCACTTATAGGATAGTATCACAAACTGCTTAGTTATGGTTTCTTCAAGTATAAAAATAAAATTATATTAGGTTACCACTCATATGGAATCTTAAATACCATTGTTTCGATGATTACTTCAATCTATGAATTGGCTTGTACATATATGAGGTCATCACTTTGTAAACCTTAAATATCTATTGTAGTGAGATCTAATGGCCAAAGCATATAAATTTCTTCATCCAAATCATAACTCAAAAATGCAAGTTTCCCATCCACTTGATGTAAACTTAAATCAAACAATTAGCTATTTCCAAAATAATAGTTTGATTTTAAGCACACAATATGTGAGAAGGTATTATCATAATATTTACCTTTCTACTATGTATACCCTTTTGTAACAAAATGAGTCTTTCGTTGTTAATTGACCTAAGCAACTTATTGTTAATCTTGAGAATTCATTTGTTTAGATCAACTATCTGTCATATTTGATTCTTTCTCAAAGAATCTATATCCTTTAATATTTCTTTCTTCTATTCCTTCTTAAAAGTAGGTAAGGCCTCTTATATTGAACAATTTTATGTCTTTTTAATAACCTTTCACAAGCTCCCACTCACATTGACAAATGAGGACTATAGGCTTGTTCTATATTGCCTTGTAACTGTGTCTTATAAAGATATACAGAGAAATAAAAATGTGATGAGCTTCACCATTGTTTGGAAAACTCATCCACAATAAAAATGGTTCCTTTCAATTCTTTTCAGACACAAATTCATCTTCATTTTCACTTATCATTCAAAAATGTGTACTAATTCACCAAAGCTGGGCTTGGTAACACTCCCCCACTCACTTTTGGTGGGTCAGCTTATACTATTATATATATGACCATGTTTAGTAGCGTTTCATTACTCCCCTTAACAACTCCATTTGGTGATAAAGTTAGAGGGATCATGTAACCGAAAAAAATTTCTTTTCACAGAGCTCACTGAAACTGGTCAGGAACTACCCCTATTAGTGCATAGAATTGTTAAATTATGTATGCACTTGATTTTCAACTTTATTCACTTATCGTCTAAAGCATTTGAACTTCAAACTTGTGTGAAATAAAGTAATGATAATTACGTGAGTAATTATCATCAAAGTTAATCTAAGCTCTGTGTTATGCCCTCATTTTCATTGGACCATATCTATTTAGATGGAAGAATTGCAATATTTTCTCTATCTTATTTCCCTTATTGAAAAATATTTTCTTGTTGCTTTGCTTACTAGACAAGTCCTACTAAACAAGTCCACTTGAGGACATTTCCCTGTTGGGTAATGAACATAGCATTTCTAAAAATGTCAATTCAATTTATGTGTCCTTGTTCACCAAGACATGTATTCAAGTCAACACTTGAATTAGGGTGGCAAAATAGTCATGCATGCAAAGATAACCAACAATGTTGAGAAAAAAAAACAAAGAACTGTCAAGGAAGCCTGTATCACAAACAATTGATCTTGTCATGAAGGTCAAGATAGTTCACCGAGAACCCATAAATCTAGTGTATGAATCATCTAAAGGGAGTTTTTGGTGTCGTTTACCATATTTTTGATAAATGCTTTCTGTGATATTCCATGGTTTAATTTTCGGTTAGATATTTGTGTGTGTGTGTGTGTGTGTGTGTTGGTTTTTTCGTTTTGAATATTTAGTCGCATATACATGTATATATGGGTTTGAAAAACTCGGAAAAATCACAAATTATCTGGAACGAAAGAATATAAGGAAAACACCATTTACATGAGAAGACTGAAACCGTCAGAAAAGTATTTCAAATTGGGTCGCAGAAAATTGAAGGATTTGGGCCACAAAAATAATTTCATTGCGTAGATCTCAAAATAAACGATGCAAGACGATACCAAAAAAACCCTTCATAATTAAATGGGGCCACATGGATTTTCCCCTCCGCGTCCTTCAATACTACCAGCTACATCACTAGATTATCTATCTTCATCTACATCTGTTTCTCCACGTTTTGTTTGTGCTAGCAAAAGGCGTACTCTCTCATGTAGTAACTTTTACAAGCAACAACTGTACATATTCTAATTGGAGGAAATTAAATAATTGGTTAAATAAATTAGTTAAAAGTACTCAGTTAAAAAAATTTAGTTAAAAGTACTAATAAATCCAATTTGCTACCATACTCATACTTCGTATTATAGCACTGTTTTTGGAGTCTCCCAAATTGTGTGAGACACATCCAAATCAAAAATTAGCCTCCAAGTTTGTAAACCACTTTGTCTCTCTTTCCTATATACTCATCAGCTTGAGACTAGATTTGAAAACTGTTGGACTATATATCCGAGTCCACCCTAGATAGGCCAGATCGTCCGAAAGAGAAAGAGAATCCGACAGATGAGAAGCGATGTAAGAGAAATTGATAGTTGACTCAATCAGCATTTATTGTTGATTGAAATTCAAATTGTTTCCTTTAAGGGAAATGAAAAAATCTGTCATAATGACTGATTGGCGACATTAATGAGAGGCAATTATGACAGTGGTATTATTCCTTTCTCATGTTCGTCCTAAACTCTATATAAAGAAGGTTCCCCTCATTGTATTCTCAACCCTAAGGGTGTTCTTGGGTCGGATCGGGACTGGACAGGACGGGCTTATTCCGTGTCCCGTCCCGTAAAAGGCTTCGGAACAGTAAAGTTGTCCCATGTCCCATCCCATTCTCGTTCTTGTCCCGTCCCATCAGGATCGGAATGGAATCGGGACGTCCCGCTTAATTTTTAAAGAAAAGCATTGACTTATTTAATGGGTTTATTTTCACTCTTTCCTTGACTTATAAAATCTAAAATGTATGGGAATATGTTAGAATTGGATTTGGGTGATTGAAGATATATACTACAAATATGTAATCATAATCTTTTATCAGTTTTTTAGCGAAGATATTTTAGTGTCTTAAATGTTTCTGTTATTTCGTATTAAAGATTTAACTAAAACTTATATGAGAACATCTTATTATACAAATAATTAGAATTTTCTTCCCGAGAAATATATTAATATTTTAATTAATAACAAGTTTATAATGATTTATTGTATTTTGAAAATTTGAAATATTGTTTGTTGACCTATAAATACTTGAATTAATAGTATCTCATAATAACAAATTATATTAAAATAAGATGATAAAAACCTAATAGTTCAAATATGGATTTAAATAAATTATATTTTAAATATGAACATTGAATAATTATTGCTTTTCTTAAAATGTATTATAAATTTTATACATCTCAACCATATGACTACTTTATTGGTTAATATTAAATTACATGAGTTTGAGTTTATCAAATAAATGTTGATTGAAAAATAATAAGTATTTTTTATTGGTAGATGAGATGAATCTCTACAAAAAAATATATTAATTATATCTTTTAAAAAATAAATATTTAGGACAGGACAAAAAGACGTTACGGAACAATACTCATCCCGCGTCCCTTCCCGTCCCGTTAATAATTTTATCCCATCCCATAATTTTCGGTTCGGGAAAATCCCGTCCCAAAATGATCGGGATCGGAACGGTAGATAGGACGAAAGTGAACACCCTTACTCACCCCAGCCAAGAGAAGTTTCTCTCTGGCTTCTCTCTCTGTTTTCTTTCTGGTGATTTGCTGTGCAAATCCCGTATAGACTCTTATAGTCTAGATAGTGCGTGAGCTTTGAGAATCCTTTAATTCTCGGCTCCGATAATTTCACTACTACAAAACAGGGTTTTCACGTCACAAATTTTGGGCTTTTTACGTCACTTTTCAATGGGACATAAATTCAAGTGACGTGAAAAACTGGACTTTTAACGTCACACAAAAAAGTGACGTGGTAAGTCAGATTTTTCACGTCACAAATTACAAAATTGCGACGTTGTTTCACCAAAATTAGATGTTAATGATGTGGGAGAAACCACGTCACAATTACCAATTTGTGACATGGTTTCAAGAAACCATGTCACAAATTGGTAATTTGTGACTTGGTTTCTCAGGAAACCATGTCACAAATTGTTATGTGTGACGTTAAAAGTCAGGTGAAAAGTCCAGGCCGGACTTTTCATGTCACACATAACCAATTTGTGATGTGGTTTCTAGAAACCACGTCACAAATTGGTGATGTGTGACATGAAAAGTCGCCTGTGAGAAACCACGTCACACATAACCAAATTTGTGACGTGGTTTCTAGAAACCACGTCACAAATTGGTTATGTGTGACATGAAAAGTTCGGCCAGACTTTTAACGTCACACATTACAATTTGTGACATGGTTTCCTGAGAAACCATGTCACAAATTACCAATTTGTGACGTGGTTTCTTGAAACCATGTCACTAATTAGGTAATTTGTGACATGAAAAGTCTAATTTTTTTTTAAAAAAATATAGGGCAATTTTTTTATTGGAATCACCCATAATACAAGAAAATTCTTCCAGAATTAAAAAAAATAGGGCAATTTTTTGGATTGGAATCATCCACAATTCCAAAAAAAATGCCCCTGTATGAACATTTGAATTAAAATAGGATAGTTATCATTTACAACTATGAAACTATAACATAAGAAATATACATTTATTACAAGAGTGAGAGAGCAATACAAAAGCAACATCTCATATATGTCAATTACAAGTGTCATTACACCATATAATAAACTTAACAAAGCAAAAATACTATGAAATTTATACAAATTAAGTTTAAATAAAGTAAAAAATCTGTCCAACTAATAGTCCCTATCAAATAAATCATTAGCCTTAATATTTTACCGGTATGCTCCCTAACAGATGAATTGCAGCAGAAGTACCTACAACGACAAAGAGACAAATTTGAGTGTTGGACAAGAAGATAACATCTCAACATCTCTCTTTCAGATTAACACAACACCAAAAATATATCAGTCATGAAATCAAATGCTAAATATTTTTAAAACCTGAAAGCAACTCAATCATTTATTTTTTTTTAAGAATCAAGTTAAGCTAGTACAAAAAGGACCTAGAGTTATCTAACAAAGAACATGCAGACCTTGTAGCATCACCACAAAATTGAACAATGTAAAAGTATAAGGCCCTCATTTAATATGAGAATCCCCAGATAGTGATAGAAGGTATAAGGCCCTCATTTAATATTCCTCTTCCTGATTCTATCGAACACACACGCACAAAAGAAGGCCAAAAAATTCTCAACCATCATCACAGTACTCACACATATTAAGCCCCTAACTCAAAATTATTACCAACCAAACTCCCTTTTCCTTTTCCTTGTAACCACCGGCCAGAACTACCAAAAAGGGAAGAAAAATTGAACATTTAACAATCTAATATTAAACAACCATAAGCAGGCAACTTCAATTCACATCCCAAAGCAAGACAAAATTTCATCGAATGAACATGGAGAAGAAGAACAAGAAACTAGCGGCAGTGCAGGGCAGGGAGAAGAAATCATCACAATTACACCTTTACTAATTTATCAACCATAAGAACATATTCTTCAGTGCACCAGAAATTATCAACATAGAGGAACAAGTTCGCAGGAACAGGGGAAGAACAAGAAACTAATGGGCAGAGCAGGGAGGAAAATTTCGAAGAATTGGGCAATATGAAGGAAAAGAAAATTGAACCATTATTATCCACTCAACATCAGACAATTAAAGCAAGAAAATCAAATCCTTCCCATTAACTTCAGCCACCGACGGCTTCGATCATCAACCAACCAAAATTCCCAAATTTCTCTTCGGATGAACAGAACCCTGAAGAGGAAAATTTGGGAAATCAAACGAATCAGCCCTCCCCTCGCCAAATACACTTCAACACTATCCTTGTTCAAGTCCTAAGCTCCATTTTTAGGTATTTTGAAGTTCTAAAATCCCCCAAATTTTTGAATCAATCCCTCCCTTTGAAGCTTGAAATCGGACAAGAAAGAGGGAGAAATTGAAAGAAAAAGCTTACCCAAAGTTCCTTCAAGCTTCTTGAACATTTCTCTCCCCTTGACACCACCGATCGCCGCCGTTATCGCCGGATTTTGCCGCTGAAAATGGAGGACCCGAGAGAGCAATGGTGGAAGTCAAAAGAGAGTATGTGGGTGTGAGGCTGCCATGCTTTGGTTATTGAGGAGGAGGGATTGAATCTCAGGGTTCTTGACAGTGATGAGATCTTAGAGTGACGATGGTGAAGACGGAGGAGAATGAGGGCGACGACGAAGAATGAGGGCGATGGAGGAGAATGAGGGATTTGAGCAATGGAGAGAAGGAAGGTTAGGGTTTGAATGCATTGAAAAGGTATGGGAATCACTGAGGGATGGAAAGCGGGAGTGGGAGAAAAGAAAAACATACCACGGATAATTTTTTTTTAATTTTTTTTTAAAATTTCTGTGACTTTCAACGTCACAATTAGTATAATTGTGACGTTGAAAGTCACGGATAATTTTTTTTTAAATTTTTTTTAAAATTTATGTGACTTTCAACGTCACAATTAGTATAATTGTGACGTTGAAAGTCACGGATAATTTTTTTAAAATTTTTTTTTAAAATTTCTGTGACTTTCAACGTCACAATTAGTATAATTGTGACGTTGAAAGTCATGGATAATTTTTTTTAAATTTTTTTTTCTGTGACTTTCAACGTCACAATTAGTATAATTGTGACGTTGAAAGTCACGGATAATTTTTTTTTTAATTTCTGTGACTTTCAACGTCACAATTAATATAACTGTGACGTTGAAAGTTAAGGACAATTTTTTTTAAATTTTTTTTAAAATCTCTGTGACTTTCAACGTCACAATTAATTTAATTGTGACGTTGAAAGTCACTAATTTTTTTTTAAAAAAAATTTAAAATTATTTTCTGTTGAATTTCAATGTCACACTTAGATTAAGTGTGACGTTGAAAGTTAAAGCAAATTTTTTTATTTTTTCATTTTAAACAAACAACGTCACAAATGCTTAAAGTGTGACGTTGAAACTTTCAACGTCACAATTTAAGGTTGGTGTGACGTTGTAACTCCCTCCACCTGCAACTTAATTACAAAAATGCCACCGCGTTTTTTTTCCATGTCACATTTATAATTATGTGACGTTAATTGGTGACGTGAAAAGCCTATTTTGTAGTAGTGTTTTATTCTCTTTTTCTAGATATTGTTCGTGCACCCGGTTGATGTTCGTGAACCCGGTTTGTGTTTGGGTGCTCGTGTTACTACAACAACATTGTCTATTCATATGAGTCTTAATTATTACGCCATAAATCTTTCAGCTACAATTTTATAGAGTACATTCTACCTTGTACAGGGTTGAAGAGGCATGTTAGCAAAATTCAACAATATCCTCAGTGAATAACTCTATAAGTTGACTCGATCCCCTTTTTTTTTTTTTTTTTTGCACTGAATGACTTGATCGATTTAACAACTAACAGAACTCATGAAAAATTATCTCGTGGCAACAAGTCATGGTGAGAGTTGTAGCCTGAGCCAAAAAAAATTGATGAGAGTAGTAGCTAGTAGTGTGACATGATTAATTAGATCTGTTAATGACAGCGTAGGGTGAACATGTTAAGAACACAAATTGATTTATATTGATAAAGCTAGCCTTACATTAAACTAAAGTGATCTCTCCATCTCTAGTCGTGAAGATCAAGATGCGCCTTACTGCACCACATTCATAAATTGACGAATTTCTTCTCAATGATTGAAGGAAGAAAATGACTTCCCCTAACATTTAACTTGACACTACAATAGCTCAAGAAATGGATCCAATAATATCTGAAGCATTGAAACTTCGTGATCTTTTGCATATTCAAAGGTTTTTGTACGAGGGAAAAGATTGATGGCTTCCTTAAGAGTTCTTATAAATTATTAAAAAAAACGATGGATTTAGTTGTAAATTTGTAATAAATAAGATACTAAATTTGGATTGTTTAAGTAATAAGATTTGGCGATTATAAACTCACATATATAATCATTTTCATTTTCAAAGTTCTGGGCTTCTGGCTACCATTCCTAAGGATATTTTAAATTAATATTTTTAATAAACTCATCCGAGCAATGTGAATGTCATCTTCTTTCTAAAGGGTTTGGTGAGTTTTTATAATTAAAGGATCCAAATTATTTTAGTAATGAAAATAATTAAACACAAATATACATATATATATATATATATTTATAAAACTTAAAAAATCTTTCCAGATTATATCACGCTTATTTGTATTTTCAGTGGGAAGTGGGGCACACTTACTAACTAAATTTGTTAGCCGAGAAAATAGAAACTTGTGAGTCCAATTAATTCTACCTAATGCAAAGTATATGAGTATCATCCTCAATTGTGAATATAGCTTGACCTTGCAAGTAAAGGATAATGTCTTGAAGTGAATCTTCAAGAAGTATCATTGTCTGTTTGCTCTCGACTCGTCTTACAAGATTTTTTTTATACATACTCGTCTTGCAAGATTTTTTTTTTTACATATTCGCACTACTACAGAAATATTCTATAGCAGCGCTTTTTTGACCCTATAGCAGCGCATGCTACTATAGTCAGTGCTGCAATAGATCATATGACCTATTGCAGCACTTATTTTGTGATATAAGCGCCACTATAGGTAACCTAAAGCAAAACTTATAATTTCAAAAGCGCAGCTTTAGGTCATACCTAAGCGGCTCTTAGACATGTCTAAGCGCTGCTATAGGCATTATTTTTTTTTAAATATTCATTTATTTTTGTTTCACACCCTCCTGCATCAGTGCAAAAAACCAACAGTTCTATACCATTCCAGCCAAACCATATATACATACACACCAGAAAAGTCATACTAATGTACAATTAAACCAACCATTCTAAGTTGAAAACAAAAGCATACTAATTAATGAATGGATCATCTAATTTCGGAGAAAAAAGGGTATACATAAGTGCACCATTCTTCAATTATTGCATTAATTTTTTCCCTTGACAACATGAAGCAACGAGCGTCTGGGTAATACTGCACAAACACATTTAAATGACAAGTAAATTTACTTGAAGTCTAACAAGTACAAACATAATTAGAGTTGAAAAAATATAAAACTTACTGTCAGTGGGATGCCGAGTCGATCATGTGTGACGATATCCCGCATGTACTGCATCACATAGTACCCACAGTCATTGTTATTGGGTTGGTAGGGGCACTGCATGTATTTTATCATAGTCAACCGGAGAATTTGCTTTGCCTCGTATGTTTTCGAGGGGAGTACGTTCCCTTCTGGGAGTATATCTCGCAGAGTGGATAGCAGCGCGGTGAAACTTGCATCACTCCAACTGTATCGTGCCTTCAAGTTATACAATTTAAGCACCGCACACAATCTGGTGTATTTGCTGCATCCCACATACAAAGGCGTCTCTGCATCGCTCTTCAGTGTTTCAAACATTTCAGGATCCTCCTCACCCACCACATTCAACATTTCTTCAAGATCATCGCTCTCATCACATATGTCTGTGTCAACCACATTTGAAGCGCACCTTATTATTTTTTTAACAAAAATTCGGCAGCATAACGGCTAAAAAATGAACGTTCCCAGGCTCAAGACCCTCTCTTTTAATATAAAAATGGATAGCCCACCATAACAGAATTCATACAGAGCATATATTCATAGGCAGAAAAACTCAATTACAGCTCACAAATCCAGTTCCACAAGGCAATCATTTCATAAAAGTACATTAAACGACCACACAGTAGTCTTAGCACCTAAAATAACATATAATGTACCTTATTGAATTCTCTGACTTGTCTTTTGGTAGAGGATAAAAATGTGGACCAGGAAAATGCTTGTTCAAATTTCTACAACATATAAATAACATAATTAGATCAACCTAATGATTTAGATTCTAACAAATCTTTTACATCTTTAAAGTCTCTCATATAACATAAAACATTGATTCAACATTTACACACTCCAATGATTTAGATTCTAAAAATCTAACCAACAATGTTCCCTTAAAATGAATCTCTAAAAGAAATTATATCGATTTATTTGAAACATTGGAAACTGTTGTAACCATATTATTACTGTTAGATTTAGATCTTGATTGGGAACATTAATGAAACACAAGCCTGCATAGCACTTAGTCTTTTTCATTTCCTAACAAAAACAACTTATCAAAATACCCAAATAGCAGCATCAAATGAAATAGAAAGCAATTTCAGATTTCAAACCATCCCCTTCACACCAACTCAACATGTAAGCATCACCCATACATTCATATCATAAGCAAGAATTCATCCTACTTCAATAATTAAATATTTCCATATGGTTATTTAACAGAAAATTACCAAAAAATTTTCTTTATGGTCCACTAACCACACGGCTGAACAGATGCACCAATAATTATATGTTCCATTAGATTCATTAAGTCATTAGGCCGAAGGAACTATGGACAAATAAGACAGGGAAACTAAGAAAATGCACCAATTTCTTTATGGTCCACTGACCACACGGCTGAACAGATGCAAGACAGGTACACAGAGCAAGAACATATAACAAAGAACGAAGAACAAAAGCAAGAGCAAGAATAGAAATTCACGGACCAGAGGAAAATAAAGAAAAACGGAGATACAGAGTAATCACAATCACCTCAAAACTCAGAAAATTCAACATGCAAAACACATATTATGGTTTCCTTCTCTTAATTCACACTTCACTAAATTCTTTCTTTGCTTTACCGTCAGCACAAAACAAGGGAGGAGGAAGATTTTTCTCAAAATTTCACATACTTCCAAAATCTTACATGCAAGGCACTATATATACCTAGCTTACTCTTAAACACCTTTAACTAAAGTCTCATTAAGTTTTTGCCCAGAAATTTCCCAAGAACAGCATCGGTGAACAGTGCCAGATGAAGGAAATTTTTGAAAAACTTGATTAATGCTACTCCATTGCTCAAAATTCTTCACAAAGATTGTTAATCGAAGCCTAAGCTTTGATTTTACTGGTTCAGATCTCCCAAATTCACCCAAGACCCAAAATCAATTTCTCTCATTTTCTCTCAAATCAGCCAGAAACGAGTAGCAATAGAGAGAGGAGAGTTACCTAAGCTTGAATGCCTTGCATGCACCCCCTGAGCTTTCCTCCGCCGTGGAACTTCGTCGAAACCGCCGGTGACTGCTGGAGGCCGAGAGAGAGCATCAGAGAAGGGGAAGAGTGATGAGGAAGGAAATGGGAGGGAAATGGTAGTGTGAGAGTGAAATGGGGAGGGAAATGGGTAGAAATTAGGGAGGGAAAACCTATCCCGGCGCTTTCTACATAACAAGCGCCGGGATAGGCCCAAAAAATACAAATAAAAATTAAAATTAAAAAATTGTTTTATAAGGCCAATCCCGGCGCTTTACACGTAAAAAGCGCCGGGATAGGCTCAGAAGAATAAAAAAAATTGAAAAAAGAAATTCTAAAATAATCATATAAGTAAAAAGAGAACAAATAAAAAATTAAAATTAAAATAATGTTTTATAATGCCTATCCGGGCGCTTTATACGTAAAAAGCGCTGGGATAGGCTCAGAAAAATAACAAAATTAAAAAAGAAATTCTAAAATAATCAGATAAGTAAAAGGAGAACAAATCAAAACTAAAATTAAAAAATGTTTTATAATGCCTATCCCGACGCTTTTTACGTATAAAACGTCGAGATAGGCTCAGAAAAATAAAAAAAATTAAGAAATAAATTCTAAAATAATCAGATAAGTAAAAAGAGAACAAATCAAAACTAAAATTAAAAAAATGTTTTATAATGCCTATCCCGGCGCTTTTTACATATAAAGCGCCGGGATAGGCTCAGTAAAATAAAAAAAATTAAAAAAGAAATTCTAAAATAATTAGATAAGTAAAAAGAGAACAAATAAAAATTAAAATTAAAAAAAATATTTTATAATGCCTATCCCGGCGCTTTATACGTAAAAAGCGCCGAGATAGGCTCAGAAAAATAAAAAAAATTAAAAAAAAATTCTAAAATAATCAGATAAGTAAAAATAGAACAAATCAAAACTAAAATTAAAAAAATATTTTATAATACCTATCCAGGCGCTTTTTACGTATAAAGCGCCGAGATAGGCATTATAAAACATTTTTTAAATTTTAGTTTTTAATTGTTCTCGTTTTAAAAATAAAAAAAGATATTTGAGTTAGTTTGAAAAATTAGAAAATTACAAGAAAAGGTTAAATAATTTAAAACGTGAAAGAAAGGTTAAAAGAAAAACTAAATCCAACCCAAAATCAAGCCTTATATAAAACAAATTTTAATAGATTGTTTGTAATATCTAGTTTTATAAAGCGCTGGGATAGGCTTCCAAAAACCTATCCCAACGTTTATAGTTGTTGAGCGCTGCTATTGTTGTGCTGCATTAGGCCATTTCTGTAGTAGTGTCGTCTTACAAGATTGTTTGTAGAATCTGTGTTATCTTCCTAGTTTTTAGTATTAGTTAATGTTATGTGATTTACTGCAAATGTATTCATCATTTTTATGTAATATATTTATGAAAAAGGTATGGAGCATATGTGTGTTTTTATGTAACAACACACGCGTGCATATACTAAGAAAAAAATTTTATTAGCATTGGTTAAATTTGTGCAAAAATAGATTGATGGAATAAAAAACAATACAATTGTAAGATGAAAGGAGAAATACTGAAACAATAACAGGATTACATTATTTATAAATTAGTAAGGGAATTTATATATTATACTCCTATATTGATTGAAAATGAAAATTTAAGGGAGAATTTCATATAAGGACCTTTATAGCAAATTAATTTCCTTTAGCCCCCAAACAAATCTGAAATCTCACTTCACTCTAATGGGGTAAAATGAAATTAATTCGTGTTAAGAAAAATATTCTTGCCCCTGTTGAAATTTTCTTCAACATCCCCAACCCATTTTCCTTATTTTCATTTGCTATAACATCCCTGACCCTCCTCCCTCTTTTTTCTCTTGATCGCTCTCTTGTTTTTTCTCTATCGCCTTCTTGCTCTCTTACTCGCAGAAAATGTAAGCGAGAAGAAGGAAATCCGAAGCAATGAATATCTAGAAATCATTAGATATTACTTTGTTATTTCACATATTATTTTATCATTTAGTTTTTACATATTGTTTAAACTGTTTAGATATTATTTAGATCTTCCTAGATCTATTAGTTAGTTTAGATGATGTGGATTAGCCGCCATATTCAGATTGCTTATTTGAATTTCAGATTTTGGATTTATATTCAGTTTGGTTTTATGTTTAGATTATTTTTTATTTATAGGGATATTTCTATTTGCGTTCTGCATTTATAAATAGGGCATTAGCTCAGAATAAGAAGGCATCGATTTATGAGTTATTTCTTTTAATAATGTAGATTCTATTGGCTATTAGTTGACAAACGGCGAGATAGTTGCCTAAGCTTCTATTAGTTACTTGGCTAAAACGTCATCAATAAATGTCTAAAATTTCATGAACAAGTAACTAAAATGTCATGAACAAGTGGCTAAAACGTCATCAACAAATGGGCTATTATTTATGAAAAAATGGCTAAAAATGCTTGAACAAGTGGACTAGCATTCCTAAAGTAGTGTATTATGCATCTTGAACCACTAGTGCAAAATACCCCAATTTGCGTCCTGTAAAAATGACATTTTGCGTCTAGATATGGATAGAAGTAGAATCAAATGACGCGAAAAGTAGAGGCAATTAACGTCTATTAGTTTAGAGCAGATGCCATATATACTGTATATATAGTGTCTGGTATACACATGACCAAATGCCGTTGATATATATACGGTCTGGTCATTTGTATATCAGACGCCGTAGGTGTATGTATGGTGTTTGGTATACACATGACTAGATGCCGTATCTAATATGTATGGTGTTTGTTCAATTTTGTAACAGATGTCGTATGTATGATGTCAGTCACCTGTTTCCATTTTATATGACGACTATTTTTGTTACAACTGACATTGTAGGGTATATTGTTTTTCAATTAAAATATGAATTCAAAATTAAAATTAACTAATCTATTACATGTAACCGAAACAATAAAGCATCTCTCTCATTTGTATATCAAAATAAGAGTTCACATTAGAGCTGGGAAAACGGGCCAGCCCGCGGGTTGCGGGCTAGCACGTCACGAGCTGCGGGTTAGATGGTGCGGGGTTGGGAAAACCCCCAACCTTAACCCTCTAGGGCGGGTTGGCCCGCCAGCCCGCCACTTTTTTTAAAAAAAATTAACTTTTTTTTGTTTTGAAATGCCATAATAAAAAAATAAAATTCTAAATTAACAAAAATATATCATAATTACCTCAAATAAAATAGAATACCCCAAATACCATAAAAATATGGACTCCATAATTACATATTTCTTTGTATAAACATCTTCCTAGTTCCATTGTACTAACAATATTATTAACAAAATTTGGATTATACTATACAAACATCACAATTTGTTATGTCAATCACAATTTATATTAGTGAAATATCTAAAAAAATACCTAAAGTAATTAAATATAGGATTTTTATTTTTTTTTAATAAAAAAATATATTTGACGGGCCAACCCGCCAACCCACAAGCTATAAATGGGTTGGGAAATGCCCAACCCTAACCCTGCTCAACCCGCGGGCTGGCGGGTTAAGCCCATATTACCAGCTCTAGTTCACATTTTGTAATCTATAAATATAGAATCAACATTGTACATCCAAAAAGTAATAAGCAACATCATGATAAACATTAAGAGCCAAAATTGTCAAATTCTAATCATATAAAAAATATAAGAGTCCAAACTGAAGCTATGAAGTAATTGAAGTTATGAAGTAGGGTTGAATATCATTTTGGCTAATGAACTATAGGTCAAGTATCACCTGTCACATTTATCAATAAATGGCATATTGGATGCCAAAGAAGTTTTAAAGGTAGACATAGTCAGATGTAGCCAAACGATCGTTATGTCCCTGCCATGTGTTGACACTTTACTGGTCCACGTAATTTTTTTGATCTACTGGCAATGCACGTGGATGAATGACATGTCGACATGTGGTACGCACATAACGTCGTTTGGCTACATTTGATGGTGTTGGCCAGTATGTCCACTTTTAAAACTTCTTTGGCATCCAAGATGCCATTTATTAATATATGTGCCAAGTGATACTTGGCCTATAGTTCATTGGCCAAAATGATCTTTAACTCTATGAAGTATTCAGACCAAATGTTTTGTGTCTCTCATTTGTAGATCGGTATAAGAATCCAAACTTTGAAAATGCTACAAAATAAGAAGATATTGTTATAGGTAATATTATAACAAAAACTTAATTATTATCTAACTAATATTATGATTTGAAAATAAATATCATTACCTTGTTAAATGAGTTAGTGACACCTTTAGTGATGATTTCATACATATATCTCATCACATAATAACCACATTCCACATCTTTTGGTTGTTGATGTCACTACAAATGCATAAGAACATGATAATCATATATAAGATCTTACCATTAATTAAATTCACATATACTTTGAACTTTTCAAAGCCAATCAGACAATTACTTTGATAAATGACGAAGTAATGAATTTCAATAAACTACCTAACTCATCTAAGTACTACTCAATATGAAAAGTGATGAGATTCATTCATATTGGTAATGATCCATAAAAATCAACTAGTAAGTACATTCAAATGTAGAAAATGATCCTCTATACATTCTCAATTAGTCATACAAGTTTTCCTAAGAATAAACAACCACAAGCATTACAAGAATACAAAAGGATCAGGTAAACAATGTTTATTCATCATGAATCAACATTCAAATTGAACAAAAGTTATTATTACGCATTAGATTGGAGGTAATAATATCCCAAAACTAATCAACCTCCCGTCGGTTATGTCCACAAGGAAGAATAGAGAAATATTGCTGAGATAGCTTTTAGGGTTTGATTTAGGGTATTAACCGTAAATTGATAAAACAGAACCCTATCTAAGAACAAAAGTTACTTACGATTAACAAAAGCAATTTAATCACAGAAAACAAAAGCAATTTCGAAGCGGCTATGTGGTTCCCAGCTTCACTATTCCCGGCGTCACTTTTCTCGTCCTCTTGTCTTTTCTCTGGCCGATGGTGGAAGAACAGAGAAATATGGCCGATGGTGTCGTCTTCTCTCTCAATGGATGATAACTCGAGCTCTTAAAACTACATAGCACGCAAGGGGGAAGATGGGATAATGGCGCGAATAGGGCCATATTTTGCATAAAATTTTGGTTTTTTAAAAAATACATATATAGTGTCAAGTCTAATTTGAACATACGCCATATTTCCTACATATGGTGACTAGCCTAATGCTTAACAAACGCCATAACATGTCAGTTTAAATAACATTAGATCTATAGTGGTTGGCCTAATTTAAATAGACGCCAAAACATGTTAGGTAAAAAATAATAATATAGTTTTAAATTGTATTATTAAAAAATCTTTTAAACATAATATTTTTGTGAGATAAAAAAAGTAAAAACATTGACACATATAATTTATTAACATCTATACTCATAAGAAAACAATCTAAAACCTAAAGACTATAAATATATAACTTAAAATATAAACATTTAAAAAAGAAAAAAAGATATGTGGCTATTTCGTCTTGTTTCATCTGATATTATAAGAAAAATCATAAGTTACTTACAGCTTTGTAAAACAACAGAAGCCATAAGTTACTTACTGTGTCTGTTATCAAACAACAGATACCTTAAGTTATTTCGACATTTGTTATAAATAGAACATACGCCATAATTTACTTACGGCATCTGTTATAAATAGAACAAAAGCAAAAACAAGAAAAATTATCTACCGTGTCTGTTCCTTAAATAACAAAAACGAATTTGAGTAGTAGAATTAGCATTTTGCACTAGTGAACAAGTGCAATCTTCATTGTGAACAAGTGGACAATTTTTTATGAACAAGTGACTAAAAGGTCATGAACGAGTTGACTATTATTCATGAAAAAGTAACTAAAACGTCATGAACAAGTGGTTAAAATGTCATCAACAAGTGGTTGAAACATCATAAACAAGCAGATTATTTTTCATGAAAAAGTAGCTAAAATATAATGTACAAGTGGCTAAAAATGCTTGAACAAGTGGACTATTATTCTGAACAAGTGCATTATGCATCATGAGCAACTGCATTCTTCATCGTGAACAAGTGGACAATTCTTCATGAACAAGTGGCTAAAACGTCATGGACAAGTGGACTAATTTTCATGAACAAGTGGCTAAAATATCATGGCCAAGTGGCTAAAATAACATTAACAAGTAGCTGAAAGATCATAAACAAGTAGACTATTCTTCATGAAAAAGTAGCTATAATATCATGTACAAGGGGCTAAAAATGCTTGAACAAGTGGACAATTATTCTTAAACAAGTGCATTATGTATCGTGAACAAGTGCATTATTCATCATGAACAAGTGGACTACTCTTCATAAACAAGTGTCTAAAACTTCATGAATAAGTGGCTAAACATCGCGAACAATTAGACTATTAATCAAGAACAAGTGACTAAAACATCACCAATAAGTGGTTAAAACATCATGAACAAGTGGATTATTTTTCATGAACAAATGGCTAAAACTTCATGAAGAAGTGGCTAAAAATGCTTGAACAAGTGGACAATCATTCCTACACAGGTGCATTACGCATCTTAAACAAGTGCATTATTCTTCATGAATAAGCGCTAAAACTTTATGAACAAGCGGATAAAACGTCATGAACAAGTAGATTGTTCTTCATGAACAAGTGGCCAAAACGCTCATTATGAATAGTCCAGTTTTATTCTTTTACAGTCATTTTTTAAAAAGAATCAATAGAAATTATTCACTATATATAATGCATTTGATCATTATGAATACTCTACTTGTTCATGATGTTTGATGCACTTGTTCATGACATTTTTTCCACTTGTTCATGGCATTTTATACACTTGTTCATGACATTTTATTCACTTGTTCAGGAAGAATAGTCCATTTGTTTAAGACATTTTATCCACTTATTTGTGACTCTGTATCCAATTGTTCATGATGTTTTAGCTACTTGTTCATGACTTTTTATACATTTATTGATGGCATTTTCGGCAAGTAACTAATAAAAGCTTAGGCAAATATCTTGTCGTCTGCCAACTACTAGTCGGGAGAATTTCAAATTATTGACAGAAATAGTTTATAAATCAATGCCTTCTTGTTATAAGCAAATGCCCTATTTATAAAAGATAATTCAAATAGAAATATCCTCTAGAAATCTAAAATAATCTAAATAAAAAATAAATTGAATTCGAATATGAAATCTGAAATTCAAATATGCAATCTGAATCTGGTGGCTAATCCACATAATCTAAAATAACTAATTGATCTAGGAAGATATAAATAATATCTAAAAAGCCTAAACAATATGTAAAATCTAAATGATAAAATAATATGTGAAATAATAAAATAATATCTAATAAATCCTAGATATTCCTTTCTTCAGTTTTCCTTCTTCTCGGCTACGTCTTTTGCTGTTCATCAGATCCAATCAAAGTCTAACTTGGAAAAGTTCGAGAGCAATAAAACGATAGAAGAAAAAGAAGAGCTAAAGTGATAAAAAGGGGGGGGGAGCGGGCAGGAAGAGTGGGAGGAGGGGTTCAGATATTTTAGAGCAAATGAGAAGGAGGAAAATGGGTGATTGCACTTGATTATTATGTGTTTTTATCCACTAATTATAGGAAATTAGCATTTGTTCTAGGCTATTAAATGAGGATTTAGGAACTTTTATACTTAGGGTCCAAGATTAGAAAGTTAATTGCCTTTTCATAATAATTTGAGCATATTAGGCATTTAACTCATGCATTTATTGTTTCTGAAATTGAAATACTTCACATGTGCTTAAAATTTCCATTGTAGGTACAAAGAATAAAGGTCAAAGCAAGAACAAAGCAAAATAGGAAATTTCTACAAAAAATGAAACTTTTGCAAAATAGGAAATTTCCTATTGGATTGGTTGATTGGTTTCCCTAAAATATTTCCTTTTTGTTATTTCTACAAGAATAGGCAACCCTAGGCTTGATTGAGGATAAGAAGTTTTATAATTGGTTATTCTAATCACAACTTCATATTTTGACTAGAATTCTTGAGAGAAAGTGCTTGGGTCTTCCCCAAAATCTTTGCTATATGTTATAGGCGGCCAAATTAGGAAATCGGAGGCCGTTTTGGATAGTTTTTGAGTGGTTTCTTGTGCCATAGAGGGGGGAATCCGAATTTTCTATTTCATTTACCCATTCTCTCTTTCATCCCATAATTTTTTCCCCAAACATTTCCTATTTGTTAATCCTAGTAAGAATAGGACATCATAGGCCAATTTGGAAGGTTTCTTGTTACCTCTTGTGCTATATATATGAGACGAATGAATTTCACAAGGAGGGACGAATTTACACATACAACACACCAATTCTCTCATCTCTTCCACCAATTCCCTCCTCCACTCCACAATCCTTCACCGATTCACCATGGAATTCGAGTTACA
This sequence comes from Mimosa bimucronata, assembly GCA_037074515.1. NCBI lineage: Eukaryota > Viridiplantae > Streptophyta > Magnoliopsida > Fabales > Fabaceae > Mimosa > Mimosa bimucronata. The sequence goes on from CM073444.1 coordinate 243,245, forward strand.
AATCCTTTCAGGTGATTTCTCCTCCTCTATGAAAAACTAATTCAGCTCGATACTCTCTTGGACGATGGGATGATGTGAAGCAAGCTATTCTTCCACTTTAGGTGAGTTTTGTTTGTTTCAATTATGTAGTCATGAATTTCCATTTTGTTTCCTTGAATATTTACTCTTCTTATATTCGGACTTCATTTGTTTTGAAAATCTAGACAATGTAATTGTTGAATTATATTTGCATGTATTGATTTGGTTTTCTTCTAATTCCATCTATCTTTCCAAATTATCATGTTATGTTAGTCTTTGTTGATTTAGTTTCCCTAGCATGTTTGTGGGTGATTTAGTCCATTATACTTCATATGGTTGTGTTATTTGGGAATTGATTTGTGGGGTTTGAGTTATTGATGTTGAGTTTCCATAGCGCTAGGTAATTCCATTAATCAATTTGCCTAAAGGAACTAGATCACTAATCAAGTCTACGTGCATGAGTATGATTAGGTAGAGTTTCATAAGTTGGATGGTTTGATTATAATTTAACGTTAATTGGTTGTTGGATCCGAAGGATATTGAGTGACTTGGACGGTACCCAAGTTATTTTATCTATTGGAACCTACTTCTAGTTGATGTAGTATTATAGTTTATCTAATTGGTCTATTGAGGTTGAGTGGTTCTTAATTGACCTATTCCTTCAACTAAATCTAATTTTATCCACTTGTGTTGAACTTAGCTTAATTAACTCCTCCCCAAGAGTGTGAGTTAATAGTTTGTCATGTGTCATCCCTAGCCAAGAGAGCATCCCATCATTCCATTCCATTAACTATCCATATATATCCTAAAAATACCAAAAACAAGTCTTTATATTCCTTTTATAAAAAAAATACCAAAACTTCCTACTCTTATTCCCCAAGTTTTATAGCTTTAATTGTATTTAGTTTCCCTAGGATAGTTCATTAGGCTCCTTGAGAGACAATCCGGGATCGCATCACTAGTGCAATCCTTGGTTTTAATTATTTTGCATTTGCACCCCAAGGCATTTAGGAAGGTAACAAATCAATGGGTAAGGAATGTTGGGGGAAAATTTCAGGGGCAAGAATGTCTTTCATTAGCATGAAATAATTTCATTTTGCCCCATGAGAGTGTAGTGAGATTTCATATTTCTTTAGGGTTAAAGGAAATTAATTTCCTATAAAGGTCTCATTTGAAATTCTCCCAAGATTCAATGTGTCGTATTCCAAATAGCCTACGTGAAAAGCAGTGGGCATAGAGCTAACAAAGATCGAAGAATCGGAAAAAAGCAGCGTAACAAATGGATGTTGTTGACTGGCTGTGGTCTTGTGGATGGAATTTTCATTTTCCCCCTCTTGCCTCCTAATGTCATACGAAGGAAAAAGTAAAAGTAAAAGCAAGAAAGTGAAAAAGTTATGAAAATAATAGGAAAGGAGGAAGATGGATAGGAGAGGAGATTACAAGACAAGACATTAGAAGAGAGATGAAGGAAGTATTTCTCATTCACTTGTAATTTTTGGCACAAATACCTTATACTTGGCCTTTATTTATAGGCCTCCACACATTAAAGTTTATAGCTAGCTATGGTTACAAAAGAGTAAACATGGACATAATGTCAATCATCACAAGAAACTCCCAATATTCATTGGGAAGTTATATGGAAAAGAATCCCAAGTTTGGAATTATAAGCATCCACTCATGTAACAACAATATTTATAACACTCCCATTTGGATGTCCATAAACAAATATTGTGTGTCTCATTAAAATCTTACTAGAAAAAATCCAATGGGACAAAAACCTAGTGAAGAAAAAAGAGTACACTATATCATTAAAGCAGCCTCATTAAATTACCAGGAAAACCTAGTGAGACAAAACATTGGTTAAGGGAAATAGGTTACAGAATGGCATTTTCTCCCACTGAAGCGATAATCACTTTTACTTTTCCACACAACGACAATGTCTATTTTACTTCCCCAATTGATTATATCACTTTTGTCCTTTTATTTCGATTGAGTATGCTAATTTTCCAAGCTTATTCTTTTCAATGTTACTTGAGAATATCTTCCTCTTTGGCCGAACTATGTTAGACAAATTTTCATCAAATGTTCTGTTGGACTGTATTCTTCCAAAATATCTCCATGATATATCACATCCACATATTTATTCAATATATCCATTTACAAACCCGCATAAACATAATTCTTCCAACAAAATTTTAACATATAATACACACAAAATATGTAGATATTTATAATTACATGGGATCCATATTCATGATTTTAAAATCGTTGATGAATTTAATAACTTGATCTATTGGTCAAGTAATATGCAAATTTGTATATTTTCTAAGAGATATTATATGTTGAATGATTATCTTATACATGCTTCTGGCATTTAAGATCATTTAAGCATTTTTCATATGAATTTCACAATATTTTAACTATTAACGTATATTTTCTTTTCATATACTACCAGACTTATAATATATGCAAAATAATTGTATCCCCTACAAAAATAATACGTCTTATTATAATCTTTATTGCCTTTGTGAAAATCTATATTTCACATAAATATTTATATCTCATAATAACTTAATACTTCAGGTGTCTGGACTGCATATTTATATTTTTCACATAGTGAAAACATAATCATATTTTTGGTGTGCTTTCCCTTTTTCTTTCCTTTTGGCCAATCATCTTTATGTCTACTTCTCCTGACATAAATCTGTATAAGATCCTCATTTCATCATGTGATATCATTTTCAAAATTATTGTTGACAGCTTTATTCATCTTTATTCCATGTTTCTTGTTGTAACATAACTTATTGAGATCTCTTTGTTAATTTTCAGGTACCTGTACCTCCATTGAGGTTTTTAATTAATTATATCTTGGAACTCTTCTGGAGCATCTGTCTTCTCAATACGATCATTTGAACTTTGAATTCCTCCTTATCCGAAGTTTATACATTTGGAATTGATCGATTTATCATGCTTCAAATATGTCACATTTATTAGAGAATTTTCAGTTGGAATATGAAATTTGATAATTCTTGTTTAATTCAATAATTATATCTGGCAGGTACTTTGTAATATTTCATGAATGCAATGTCTGATGAACTTCTAGTTCATACTATTATATTTGAGGATCTCCATTTGATAACAATAGTGCATTCAATGTATTTTATTTTCCAACTACTCAATTTCTCCCCCTAATATTTGAATAAATTTGTCAAATGACAATCAATCAGGTATGAAGTATAAGTCTCCTAAATCCATTTGTTTACTCTAGACACATAATTTTGCTTCATTCAAAGACAAACAAGAAAAAAAAAGTCCCTATCCAACTTTTATCTCAACTTTATTTTAATATCCATTTCAACATTTATCTCAACATATGCATTGCATGTTCAAACATTTTTTTAAGATGGAAAAAATATGGCTCCTAACCAAAAGCTAATTTTATTGGGAGAATCTTATTGGCTTAATATAAATGAGTGCTACAAAATGTGATATCAAATATATCAACATTGAAATAGAAGTTTTGTTCTCATAAGCATTGATCTAGCTATTCATGGAGGCTTCAATGAATAATTTTTGGATAACATAATCTAGAAATTATGCAGTTAACACAATGATTTATTTCAAACAATCTTGCAAACTAATAATGATCACACATGTAACCATCTTATAGATACATTTATCAAATTTATTTAATTCTTGTATGGTTTACAAGTTATATGAATGGGCCCATATAATTTTGATGATACATTTTCAAAAATGTAAAGATTCATTCAAAATCACAACTAGTGATCTTCACATCATACATTTTCTTTGAGAGCAAGCAGCACATAACATTTCTTGAATTATGTTGGCTATTCAAGAAGAATCTTCTAGTTATTTAATGGATGTCAATTATATCAATAATTTGATGCTTCATATATATGACTTGGATAATCAAACCAGTTCATGGCAACAATGAATTCATTTGGATTAGTAAACTTTTGGTTTATTATATCGTATTTCTTAACCAACATTTAACTTTTCATTTTTCAAATTTAAAAGGGTTAAATGTCATATTTGCCTCTGAAGTGTGCAAGGTGTATCATATCTACCCATGAAGTATTTTTGGGTTCAAATATACCCTCAAAGTATGGAAATGGATCAATTTCGCCATTTACCGTTAAAAAACTCACGTTGACTGTTGAATAACGGGCATTAACTATAACACCCCAAATTTTAGAAAATAGAAAATAAGGATTTATTTAAGGTCTTGGAGTGGCATTTAGAAATTAAAAATCCTTATAAAATAAATTTATAAGGCTAGGTGTATTTTTAATCATTTTTAAGGCTTATGTTGTTAAGAAAATAAAGAGAAATAATTAGAAGATAAAATTTAATTTTTAAGATTAATTTAAATAAGGGAATATTTAGAACCTTGAGGTATTGTTTGATATTTAAAAAGTCTTATAAATAAATTTGAAAATTAAAGCATATCTAGAAAAATTATTTTCAGATCAATTTGTAAAGAAAATGGTAATTAAAATTTTAAAGAAGGGCATAAAGGGAAATAGGAAAAATAAAAGGAAAGAAAAATGACAATATCTGCCCCTAGTTAAAAATATCTTCAGTTTTAAAAGGAGGGGCAAAATGGTAAATTAGCTAATAAAAATCTACTCATCCTTATCTTTTAAATATATACTCCCACGTGTCCCATTTCCTTCACTTATCTCTCATTCCCGTCTCCCTCTCTTCGTCACTTTCCCTGCTCTCTCTCTCAATCTCTCTATTTCTTCGAAATCCAACAGCAAGCGACGGCGGTGAGGGACGATTTCACGGCGGGGAGTGGCTCAGGAGCTTGGGGAACACCTGTTTGGTCATATGTGAGTCTTCTTCCTTCATCTTCTTCCTCATCGAGTCCGAGTTGAACGAGATTGGGGGGAATCGATTTGATTTCAAGGGTCTTTGAGGATTTTGAATTTATAAAAATGAAGTTTAGACTTCCATTTATGCGATTTGAGAAGTGATTTTGAGTGAGGAAGTGCGTTTGGCCGATTTGCTCGAAGGATCTAAATCTGATGTACTGTTCACCGAGCTTTTGGGTCCGATTTTTCGATCTTCAACGCCTCATAAGCTTGATTAAATGTGATTGGGAGTAAGTTAAAGTTCATAGGGTGTTTATATGTTGAATTTCGGGTGGTTCTTGGTCTTTCCGATTTCTCTTTGTTGAGTTGAAATTCTTGTTCTGCTTTCTCGGTCCTTCACTGATATTCTGCTCTGATTGATTTGAAAAGGAGAAAATATAGTTGTTGATGATTGTTTTGGCTGATGGTTGATTGTTATTTGGAGGTGTGAAGTTGTATAATTTTCTTTCCTCTCTTGCTTGTTATGTTCGGCCAGGGAGTGTGAAATTGCTATTGAAGTTGAGTTTGATTTTTCCTGCTCTGCTTCTGTTTGTTTGTCTTGGTAATGTGAAATTTTGAGCTTTGGAAGGTTCAAAAATTCTGTTCTTCCCTGTTCCGTTTGGCCGAACCCAGTAGGGGGAATTTTCTGATGGTATTAGGCACATGTATGAGTTGAGATTTAATATATGAGGATTGAAAAATCTATGTTCTTTACCTGGGTATGTTTGTTCAGGTTATAAAGAGAAGAAGGAAGGAAAAGCTTAATTAGTGATTTAAGAAAAATTAGTAATTAGAATTATTTGATTATAATGAAGCTTAGTTTTATGACTGTATATATGATTGTGGTTTTGGTGGTGATACTGGAATCTGTGGAATTGAGGTCATGTTTGGAATTTTTGTAAGTTATGATAACACACCTAAAATTAAGGGTGTCTAAGTGACCAAATCGGTGACTACAAGTTGGGTTCTTGAACATTAGAAGTTAAGGACTATGCAATCTAAAGGGTGATTGTTCTTGGGTATGTAAGATTCCATTAAAAAGAATTAGGTATGGGTTGAGGTTTAATTTGATTTCCTATGCTCTCCTGGCTGTGATTTGGTGTTGGGGAAGACAAGTAATGGTATGGGTGGATTGGTTGGTGTTAGGCTTGAATTGGAATTACACCATGTGTAATTGAGATTCTAGGATGTTTCGGGATTTTGAGTTATTGGGAAATTATAGAGTTAAGAAAGTATGTATGGAGTAAACTAATATGCATATGCCTAGTTGAGCTGCAAATTGGGATTTCTAAATATTATGGTTATTGTGTAGGTCTAAATGGAATAAGATACTGGCTTTGGAAAAAGGAAAACAATGATGAAAAGTTACAAATGCTTGAAGAGGTTGATAGAAATTTTATATGCAATTGTCAGTTGATTGGTATGTTATAAGGATTTAAGGGAAAAGAATTTAGGATATTGATGATGATGGATGTGATGATGTTTAAATGTGAAAGTGATAGGATGTTAATTATGAAGTTGGAAGTTAATACTTAATATTTTATTTTGGGATACTCTATTGGAGTGATCTTTTGCTAATTCTGTTTCGCTATGTGTCCATTGTGAATGAGGTTTAGTTTAAAGACATAGATATATTTTAATAGAGATGAAGGATTGAGTGATTGGTAACGATTGTTGGGAGAAGGTATACTAAGGGGGTTAAAGCTTTTGTTACACAGGATTAGGAATGAATTTCAGTTTGGGTATATCTCAATGATATTATATTGTAGGTGAAAAGGTGTTTGAGAAATTTTGAATAAATGTCAAGGGTTGCAATGGATGATTTTGTTGAAATCTAAACTTAGGTTGTACATGAAAAAGGGAGTTTGGTTTAGATGTAAAGAGAAGAAAGAATTGTGAAAGGTTGTTATGGTTATATGTGTTAGCTTAATTATGAGAAATTATTTTACTACCACTTGTTGTTGGATGATTTAGTTAGCAACTGGGTATATTAAGGATTTGAGGTTCTAAATAGTGACGTAGAGATACTAAGAGATCAAGATACTGATTGAAGGTGTTAGAAGAATGTAAAGGGAATTGGCAGATAATTGTGTATAAAGGATGATCACTTGATTTAGTTTAATTTAGAAATGGGAAAGATTGTGGAAATAATTGAAGAAGAAAGTTGAGACTTTGTTTGTTGGACTGAGGAAGAGATAGAAGATTTTGTGTTTAGTTATTGTTATGTTCTGCTGTAAGAATTGAAGTGTATGGTCTAGGATTCGATTAAAAGTAAATGTAATGGTGAACTTAGATTTCTTTGTTTCTAATTGATGGTGTTTAAGACCGTACCAAGGAAGAAGTATAGAAGATCTTGGGAATTTATTGATTCTGGTTTGGTGTGAATATGAATTAAAGTTTCAGCTTTGAATAAATAATGACATTAGGTTCTGTTGTGGGTTAAAGGTTGTATGAAGTTTTAATGTTAAGAACTAAACATGATGGTCGCTGTTTGTTGTTTAGAAATTAAATGTTTAATTTAGCAATTGCTTAGAGTTGTCTTTTTAAGAAACAAAATAAATAGATTATTGAAAGGTTGATTTATAAATTTTGAAACAAAGAATTAAGTTTGAATTTGAGGCTTAAGAATGTATTAAATAAATGACAAAAGTCTTTAAAAAATGATTTTTATATAAACTATTGGTCAAACATTGAGAATATGAAGGTTTAAAATAAGTAATTTGTTAAGGTATCTTAAATGGTTATAATTCTAAATAAATATGGGTAAATTATAATTTGTCCAGACGAAGAGAATGGGGTAATATCAAATATTTAGAACGTGAGAGACTCCGGATAATTATCTAAGAATATAGATATTAATTTATTATTTGTATATTTCATGTAAATAGGTATTGATAGTGACATAAGTGGAGAGATCAGTAGAAAGAAAAGGGAGCAAGCTCAGGACTAAGTTCTGGTATCCAGGTAGCAGTTTATCTTATTACACTAAATTGCATGTATAATTTTGTAATACCTGTTGCATCTAGTGGTATGTCTTTTATTCCTCAGTTGGAGTACTCCAGGCTTAGGTAGTTCGCTACCCCTTTGCCAAACCAGTTAGTTATAGCTTTAAATGTTATAACGAGAAGTCCTACAGGTAGAACATCCACTAGTTAACGAAGATATCGTTATCAGTGGTTGGTAAGTGCTTATGTCACCTAGATCAATAGGATAAATACTATCATTAATTTGCAAAGGTTTATAAAATGTATACATGTCAATGCATGCATAATAGTTACAGTTAATAACATAAATTGCATTGAACTGTTGTTTTTCAGAGAGGCTGGAATATAGTGAGATGGTTAAGATAAGGCAGGAGTGTTGGAAGATGATTAGAAGAAGAAATTAAGATTATAATTTAAAAGTAGGAATATCTGCGAGAGTGTTTTACCCTAGTAGTTAAATATTTTAGTAATGTTATTTGTATATGTTGTAAAATTAAATTATTAAATTAATAGTATAAAGTATAGAAAATATAATTGTATAAATTTATAAAAGGGATTTAAATTTCCTAAGTACTATGAATTAAAAGTAGATACCTTGAGAATGTTAATGTACTTTTAATTGTTTTATTAACCGCTTTATTTTATAAAGAATTTTAAGTTGTTCCAATTTGTCTGAAATGCCCATTCCAACTTAAAGAAAATTGGTTTAATGTTTTAAAAGAAATTTTTTAAATTTTTCGTATTTTTGGGCTTTTAACATTGAAAAGTGGTTATAATTCAATTAAAATTGCTATAATATAGTAGAAATCTTTAGGTTTTACATTAACCATTAATATTTTAACGATTAAAGGGCGAAATTGATCCATTTTCATATACTTCGAGGGCAAATTTAGACCCAAAAATTCTTTAGGGACAGATACGATATACCTTGCATACTTCAAAGGCAAATATGACCTTTGACCTTATTTAAAATGATAACATGAAACCCATATTTGGAAAATCAATTAAGCTTTATGAGGAAGTATATGAGTAGGATTTCAATCAACATCAGATATTAACTCACCCTTACATTTTAACAATCTCCCCGTAAAGGTTGAATAACTTGCATTTCATTTGGAAACTCAAATACTTACTCACATATAATTATGGATTTGAATCCATTAGGTCTATCTTTTTCATACCCTTTTTCTTTATACATTCCTTTATCATACCCTTTAACGAATCACAGTTCTAATGTCAATCTATGGTGTAATAGTTTTCATGATCAATTCCTCTTTCACCCATAGAATAAAAAAATATATTTATTAGTTCCTCAGGAACAGGAACTATATCAGTGTTGTTACATATAAGTTCTTCAAGAACTAACATATATTATTATATTACTACATAGTTTGTTATTTATCAATAGTAGTATACTTCATTTTACTTCTTTTGATGCATATTCACCTATAGACGAATATTCAAAGCATAATCAGAATCTCTTCATACAATCCCTTCAATTTTAATTAAATTAAAAATCTTTACATAATATTTGTCATTAAATTAGAACTACTAACAATAATGAGGTAAATTTAAACCCATCATTAATTAATAAATTTGAAAAATACTAATTTTTTTTCCAACGCATCTCATTTATATAATTATATTTAATTGCTAATGGAGTCCTACCAAAATAATAGTGTTGCGATGCTCAATGTGATAAACTCAAAAGATATAACATTCATATAATTTTATATTAAAATAAATAAAGGGAAAATCAATTATATGTTAATGCAAACATAAATCACAAATTTAAAGATCATTTATATACGATGCCAAAATAAAAAGTAAAAAAAATTCCTCACATCACTTATCATGTGTGCACATAAACTTATAGAGAAGGAACGTACCTTTAATAAAATATAACCCTCTTCGTTTTGTCTTGATATAGTAAACAACAAACCTACAAATTTTTCAATATCTCGCAAGGGGAAAATCAAATAAATAATTTGAAATTCAAAATAAAAAAACATTTAACAATTAGTAACACCTTATTACAATATTTCTTATTGAAATAATCCTACACATGCATCTCAATAATATATATATATATATATATATAACTGTTTGAGAAAAATGATTTTGCCGTTAAGAGACATTAAGACCATAATATTGCAAAGTATTATAGATGTAACCCTCCTTTAAACTCTACCTTGATTAGAAGATTAATGCATATTATAATACTAAATCCATATAACAATTTATATCACACAAATTAACCACAATAAATTTAACAATAATATAAATTAAACATAAGATAACCCTATGGATTTATGGTGATCTCCTTTTTCTTTTACAATGAATTTAATTTGGACAATTTTTTCTATAATTCATTGTCATTTTTTTATAATTATCATTTCATAGTCTTTTCAACTTGACAACTATTTTGACCTTTTATATTCACTGAATTGATCCTTATTTCTCTATGGCTTCTAGCCATATTAAAATATATGCTCATAATTTTATATCAAAAGATAACTATTTTCATATATTTTCAAACACTATTGCCTCAAATTATCAATTTGGGCATTGATCATATGTGATCGTAGCAAAATATACTAGTTAGTCTTCAAGACTACTACATTTGATAAAGTGATAAATTATTTGTCTTTAGGACAACATATTCACAAAAAGATTTTTTAAGGCTGTAAAGCTCATTTTTGTCATTTAATCTGATACATGAAAATAAGCCTTTAGGGCTTTAATATTATAATAATTCAAGGGAAAAAGACAGATAAATCCCCTCCAATATACTAAAGGACAAATCAGTCCCTGAAAATTTTGAAATCCCATGTCAGTCCCTAAGGAGCAATTTGGGATTTCAATATGTTTGTGAAAGACAATACTGCCCCTCCCCCAAAAATGAAGTTTCAAATCAAGTGAAAATTCCCTCTCTCTCTGTCTCACTCGAGCTTCCCCTGCTCTCTTTGTTTCTTCGAGCTCGACAACGGCAAACGACAGCGGAAGGCGGCGCTTTCACGGCGGCGAGCAGCTTAGGAACGTGGGTAACACCGAGTCAGGCCTAGGTGAGCTTCTTTTCCTCCGTTTTCTTCGCCTTTTTATCCGATTTGAACGAGTTTGGAGAGGAAATCGATTCGGGTCTTGGGGTTTAGGGTTTGTTAAATCAGTGAAAATGAAGCTTATACCTAGATTTATAGGTTTTGGGAAAGGATTTGAGCAGTTGTTTGGTGTTTGGTCGGTTTCTTTCAAAAGCCCCAAAACTTGGTCACTGTTCCGGCACGTTTTGAAGGGGGTTTTTGGGTTGGAAATTTGATTAATCTTGATTAGATGCGAAGTGGAGTTGATATTTGGAGTTGGATGTTTGATTTCTGGGCTTTTGGAATTTTGTCCATGTTGATTTCCTTCTTCCTCTATCCGATCGAGTTTTCTGCTTGGGTGTTTGAAATCAATACTTGAATGAAGTTAGGATTAGGAAAGAATTAATAGATGATTTGCATGATTGAATTAGGATAGAATCATACGTTGCTACTTACTACTTTTAAGATGTGTTGTGTTTGGATTTTCCATTTTTGTTTTAGTTCTGGAGTGGTTACAATATTAATAACTGGTTACTTTCCTTTTTCTTGCCTTTTCCTTCCCCCTTTTCACTATTTATTTCCACAGTATTGATGGCTTCTGTTGAGAAGATAATGGCTGAATATGGAAATAAATTTGTAGCATCAACTCAAACCTGAAGCTGGCCAATTATTGTGATCGTGGTATTGTATAACTGTTTGCGTTTGAGGAATTAAGAAAACAAGGAAGGGGTCAAGTTCACTGTTACATTTATTTAATGACACTGAGAAGATATGAAATTACCATTGTGGCGACACTTAAAATTCACCTTTTACCCTTTTTTATTGATGTAACTTCTGGGTATGAAGAGCATATTGGCCTGTTACAGTGTAGCACCTTTCTGATAAAGAACTTAATTGGACAATAATATCTGGTTTGATGTAGGAGGTTTAACGGATATGGTAGTGCCGTTGATGAAAACATTGCTATTTTCCAATGCAAGTGATCATGTACCTGTCTTTTTCACCTCATTGATTCTTTGAAAGAGACTTGGACTGGCCAAGGAGTTTCATTGTATATATCTGTCTGTTTATTTGATTTACCAAGTTCCTAAATTTTTGCTGCCTTACACACTATGGTCCAGAAATCCCGGTTCTTCACTTTCAGCTCAAAAGCCTTAATATGTTCTCTCTGTTGAATATGTTCTGTAATGTAAGAAACTGTATGTTTTCTGTCACTATGTTTCTTAATCAGATCTGTACATATATAGGGGTATATTTGTCTCCTAGGTGATGGAAAAACAATTCTTGCCAAAGCAATAGTTAGGAACATTTTTTAACGTATTCCACAATTGCCTTGACATCAAAATGGGTATATTTGTACATTTTGGTTACTGCATTCATTTGAGTTGGCTGTTATTCCTTTGATTATGTCCTTACCAAGGAGTTTTATTTGTTAGTTTGCTTTTGTACAGAAATTTTACCATTAAAGTATTAAAATGATATATTTTATGTCTGGGTGGTTATTATCTTTTGTTGGGAGGTGCAGAAATTGGAGGGGTATGTGGCCAGAAATCAGGTGTTATTTTACTGATCAGTGTTTCCAAAAAAAAATTGAGTTGCTGTTGTGTATTTTTGTTTCATGCAAAAGCATTATACTTTTACAAGGCTTTCATGATTTGATAATTATTTTTGTCTCTTTTATTGTCAAATAAGACGGCAAATTATGTTGCTTTTAAGGTAATCTCATCTATTTGTTTTGGTATTTGCAATTGATTATGTCAGAAATTGATCACTGTATTGTCAAGGCCACTTCCATGAATACAAAACCAATATTGTATCATAGAATATTATACAACTTGCTTTGATCTCAATTGAAAGCAAGTTGCTTTCCTTTTATCATTTAAAACAATTCCCAAGATGAAGTACCACTTCGTATGGACCAAGAAGTTTGTTCAAATAGGCATAGTTCATTGTCCCCATGACTTTAATACCAAAAATTAGCAGAATCAAGCAAAGCATGGTGTATCAAATTTAATTCCTATTATTGTACTTTCTTCCTGCGAACTTGCCTTTCTGTAGGAATTGTTTAATACCCCTTGGTTTTTGGCTTTAAGAAATGGTAGGAATTGTTTTATTAGGAACCAGAAAGGCTATATTATTTTATTTCCTCCATTGCCAACTTGCCTTTCTGTGAGATAATGTTTGTTCTGTTTTGCACATTTTCAAGAAATTGTGACCTAATTAATGTATGTTGTACAAGTTATGAATGAGTATCGTCTAAGTTGATGATATTGAATTGTTTCTAACACTTTGAAGTGAGGAAACATAGGTTATCCTGCTTTTATGGATGTTAAACTAAATTGGTGTGATGTGATATGTTCATTCCAGGATAGACTATGGGGGGCGAAAAAGGAGATTATTCTAAAAGAGTATCGGATGAAGAAGAAACTAGTACTTCTACCACTGAAGAGATCAGTCCAAATCCTCGGCAAACTGGGTTGAATTTATATAGAAAGCGATGGTTTAAGAAGCATGGAACGGAGAAAGCAGAATCAATGTTAGCTAACAATGAGGAGGTCCTAAGAGAATGGAAAACATTGCCGGAGTCCAAGAGGACGAAGTACCGTGAAAAAGCTAAGAGAGCAAGGCCGGAGAAAAAGCTGGGGAAGAGGACAATATTTTTCTACACACGTTGTTCACCCCGAAAGTTCAAAGAATTGGCTGACTTTGTTGGTGAAGATGAGGGTTTGAAGGAGCGTGTGAGGAAGTTAGGATTTTCCAATCTCTTGAACGTGAACTGCATGAGTCTTCCTCGTGACTTGCTTGCGAGTATCCTTCAGGCATACGATCCACCAACTAAAGAATTCCGAATCAGGGGCAAGTCCAATAAAATAACGGTGGATGATGTGAAGGAGTTTCTTTGTGTGCCATGTGGTGGGAAGGAGGTCAGTTGCAATGTTGATGAAGTGGACCCGATTTATCAAAGGCTGAAAAAGGACTTCTACAATGTCAAATACAAGAATATATTGGATCTGATAAAAAAGGGAAAGAATAATGAGAATTTTGAGTTCCTATTTATGTTATACACATTTGGAACTTTTGTATGTCCAACCGCTAGTGCAAAAGTCAGTGACCACCTCCTCAGACTGATTTGTTCCACCATGAAAGGATTCAATCGTTTTGATTGGGCAAGTTACATAATGCAAGACCTTCGGCAAGAGATGGAAGCATATGTGCAATCATCTAGGAAAAAGAAGAGCGCACACTGCTATGTGGGAGAATGTATTTATCTAGTTCTGGTATGTAAATTGTTTTCTTCCAAAGTTTTACTGTTGTCATTTAAATGGAAATGTGTAATTTGACATGTACTTACCGTTGATGCAGATATATTTTTGTGAGCGCTTCCCGTTAAAAGTGGTTGAAGACCATGCAAATGCAATTGAATTCTGGACTGCAAAAAGGATAAAGGAGGTGGTGAAGGATGAGAAAGACAGCTACAAGGGCATATTACGCGGAGGAGTAGACGTTGGTCCCCTTCGTGGTGGTAAGGGGACAAATGTAGAAGCTAAACTGGACCCGGTATGTGTTTTGTACATTGTATATCTTTGGTAAAGGAAGTAGAATTCCTAATAATATGAGCATTTTGTTCATGCAGGACCTGAGGGACTTGCGTCATCGCTTGATGAGCGTTATTGACGCCGAGTTGTTGAAGTTCCAGGTCACGAGAGATGGAGCAAATGAGCCTACAGCTGGTGAAGCAAGCGATGTTGATGGGAAGGCAGATGAGCCTGTAGTGGGTAAAGGAAGTGACGTTGATGGGAAGACAGACGACCCTGCAGTAGGACTTGACGATGATTTTGGGGGAGATGACAAAGAAACTAGTGATGGTTTTGGGAGCAAAAGTGATGGTGACGGTGACGGTGATGGTGATGATGATGACAAGGAAGGAGATACCACTTCCCAAAGCGATACACCATGTATGACCCCTTTACATGTACCCGACAACGACAGTGACTATGATACCGACGTACGAGAAGGAGGAGATGATTATGGTCATGATGAACATGTTGAAAAGGAAATGGAGCCGAGAAGATCGCAGAGGATGAGGTTTGCAAGATATAATTCTCCATGGATTTTGTTGAATTATGCAAAGAAGAGAAAACGAACTGTTCCGGAGAAGGAAGCATTCTTTAAAATTCTTTCAAGGCTGCCTCCAAAAAAAGATGGCGGAATGTAAGTGTTATTGCTTCGTTGAATTTATTACACATGCACTTCAACGGTCAATAATAAGTTCATGCATTTTCCAGGTATGTCGTTCTGATCCACAATGAACACGTAACTCGGGAAGAGCTATACAGTTTGGGTGGGATTCAAAGAGTCAACACTCGGGTTAGTTGTGCTAGCTAAACAAGATTATGAATTTTTAATGTATGGTTTAGGTGATGAATCTTGATGTTGTGGTTTGCAGGTCATGTCCCTTGTTGCTAAGACCCTAATGGCTGATTTGAGAGATGAGGGAGGAGAGAAGATGAGGCACATTTTTTATGCTGATTTCATGGTTGGCAACCAGACCTTTTTGTAGAATAGTTTATTTTTATATTTATACACTGATTTGGGGTCATCCAATCATCTTTCAGATAAAGATGACCGAAAAAAGGTGGCACGTATCTACCCACAAGAAGCAAATTTTGCCAGGATACGTAGGTTATGACATATCAAAATGTGATTTGATTGTGGGCCCAACGCTTGTAGGAGACCATTGGATTTGTTTGGTTTTGGAGACAAAATCATTGAACTTGTACTTGTTGGACTCCATGAACGGTGATGTGATGAAGACGCGTGGGAAGAAGAAGGAGGAGGATAATCCCCGTATGGATGCTGCAAAAAAATGTGTAAGATTTACAGAATAGTGACAATCGTTATCCATATGTGCAAATTAATAAAAAAATGATGACACTTTAATGAAAGGATCGTGTTTTCTCTCAGTTGGACAGGTTTCATGATATGTTGGCACGTATCAATCCTGAGGAATTCTCCAACAAGGCAGTTGGTAAAGTTACTAGGGTTCCTGTGCCTCAACAAAACAATCTGTATGTGTCTATCTCGTAAACTATTAAACTGTATGAAAGTTTACTTATTTTCCTTTTGTCAATGAATTGAAACTTGCTTTTCGTTATAGGCATGATTGTGGGGTCCATGTGATGATTTGGTTGACCAAATGGAGTCCTGGTGTGAAGCTTGATTATACAAATGTTTGTAACTCTGATTTCTTGCATATATGTTTTTGTTTAAGTAAGTTGGATATTACATTAACTTGGGTTTTTCATGTATTTAGGAGGATGTAGCAACTTTTAGGCGAGATGTCATGTGGTGGCTTGTTAGTCATCATCGGAATCAAGTGAAGGATAAAGCATTGGCTCTTCTTCAACAGCCAACCAATTAAACCAATTCAAAGCGATCTACAGGACAGGGAAATTAACAAGTTGCTCTATGACTTGTGTTAATGTAAAGTGAATAGGGAAATTAACAAGTTGCATTTGTTGAATATGTATGTTTGATGTAGTGTTGGGCAAAGTTTGCCTTTTGGTATGTTGTATGGAAAATTGAATATGTATGTTTCATGTAGTATGGGACAAAGTTCCTTTTTCTCTATGTTTCTTGGTGGCATATTCACAGGTCTATTTGCACACATTTATTACAAAAGAAACAAGTATAACCATTTCTCTGGTCAGCCATTAACAACTCCATCTTCGTAATTAACAACTCAATCGTAGGAATTAACAACACTGGAATAGCAATTAACAACTTAGCCCCTTATTGCAATGTGAGCATTTTTTGCCTCAGCCGTTAACAACTTCATCTTTAGAATTAACAACTCCATCGTAGGAATTAACAACACTGGAATAGCAATTAACAACTTAGCCCCTTATTGCAATGTGAGCATTTTTTGCCTCAGCCGTTAACAACTTCATCTTTAGTATTAACAACTCCATCTTCGTAATTAACAACTCCATCGTAGGAATTAACAACACTGGAATAGCAATTAACAACTTAGCCCCTTATTGCAATGTGAGCATTTTTTGCCTCAGCCGTTAACAACTTCATCTTTAGTATTAACAACTCCATCTTCGTAATTAACAACTCCATCGTAGGAATTAACAACTCCAAGTGAAACTAAACTTGTTTGTTGATAATACAGTAAAGTAGCAACATGAAACGATATTCTTCATTGACATAGAGTTTTTTTACATATTCAATGACAATTTAACATTAAGATGATCATGCCACTTAATGTTTCCTTGTCACTAAACCAAAAAACATCATTTAAAACATCATTTACAATTTGCTGTCAGCGTTAACAACCTCAGCGTAGGAATTAACAACGTTTTCGTAGGCATTAACAACAGTGTCATACATATTAACAATCTGTAATGCTGACAGCAACTGTCATTTTTTCAGTTGCCCGTGTCCAAGTGAAACTAAACTTGTTTGTTGATAATACAGTAAAGTAGCAACATGAAATGACATTCTTCATTGACATAGAGATTTTTCACATATTCAATGACAATTTAACATTAAGATGATCATGCCACTTAATGTTTCCTTGTCACTAAACCAAAAAACATCATTTAAAACATCATTTACAATTCGCTGCCATGGTATTCACAAAAAGGCCAGCACAGTGCCAAACCGAACTCCCAAAAATATATGAGTCGGTTCTTCAAAAACAAAATACTTCGCAACTTTGTGACAAACTACTTAGCTTGGGTTGGGATTTTTGCAGGTCCTTCTTGTGTGACCGGCTTGATGGCATCTTGTACAATGATAAATCTTCTTATCTTGAAATTGTGACTCCCGCCTTTTACTTTTCGGCCTACCAGCTGGTCGGGTGGTGATAGGTGGGTGCAGCAACATTTCTGACAGTATGTTAGGCAACATGTAGTTGTTCACATCTGGCTTATCTATGGTGACAACTGGAATCATGCTACGGCTATAGATCTTTTGTTGGGACGTTATTTTGTAGCATTCATGTACAAAATCATATACATTTGCATGCAAAAACTTGATTGCAGTACAAGCGTGTGGACAAGGAATCCCCGACATTTGCCAAGCTGCATAAGTACATTGATGTGACCGTACATCCACCATTAAAGAACCATTCACTGTATGGATGCCGAACCTGTCACCTCCATATGGTTCAGCCATCATATTTTCAGTTTTCCCAACATGTTCCTTCACCTTTGCTTCTATTTTTGGACCGACCCCATTTTTCCATTTAGTCATTGCTAAACTTGCAGCATACATCTTCTTCGCAACCTTCTCACGATGCTCATGGATAAGCTGACAAACATTATGCTTTCTCTCCTTCACCATCCAAGCATTGAAGGATTCCGCAATGTTTGTGGTTATGTTGTCCCAACGTTGGTATGGAAACTTGCTTCTGGCCCACTTTTCAACCTCCCCATGATTGATCAACCACTCATACATCTCTGGAAAGGAACTTTGCATGTGTTCCATTGCCCTTTCAAAACCAATTTCAACCCTTGCATATGCAATGTAATCTAGCAACGTTAGCACATCTTCCTTCATTGCTTGAGTGCACCGCTTACCTCTGTTTAATCTTAGCATCTCTGAACTGAAATTCTCTTTGACATGCCTATAACAATACGCATGCCTCTCACTTCCAAAAATATCCCCAACAGCTCCTTTGATTGCTAGGTGACGGTCTGACACAATTGTCAATTCAATTGACCCAACTATCCTTTTTATCATGTCTAAAAACCAAGCCCAATCGTCTCTTGTCTCCCCCTTCACAATTGCTATTGCAAATGGCAACAAATCATTGTTTGCATCATAAGCGGAGGCTGACAGCAACGTTCCCCTATAGGGTCCACTTAAGTGTGTTCCGTCTATATACAACACATATCTAGCACCAGCCAAGAAGCCCTCTATACAACTTCCATATGCGATAAATACCCCCTCAAATATGTGTTTTCCTTCTTCGGTCGTACTATGAACCCACTCAGCCACAGTTTTGTCATCGGTTTCCTTCAACCTTTCACATATCCAAGGTATTAACTTATAAGAGTCTTCTGGTCTACCTTGTATGTCTTCCATTGCTTTTTCCTTTGCACGATAAGCTTGCTTGTATGTCAGCCGCACACCATATTCTGTAAGCAAGGTCTTCCTAATTTCATTTGGCCTCTTGTCAATGTGATTCTTAATTTCACCAATTATAATCGATGATGTCAAGTTAGATGTCCCACTATTTGTCACTTGAAGATGGTCTTGGGCACTATGAATGTGTTCATTTTGAAATGTTGTCACACGTAGCAACGGAGTTGTCTTTCCCACCGCATTCGCCGTTATCTTCCAAGGACAACCATCTATTTTACATTTCACCGACATCTTGTCCTTACTATTTTTTGAATATCTGTACTCAAACTTGTTCGCAACACTATACTTGTACAATGCAGCCTTGAAAGCATCTACATGTGGAAACACCTGTGATGAACCTGAAAATAACTCCCTCCATTTCAATGAGTTCAGCTCTGGATTCGGTGTCGGTGCTATGTCAACTCCACATATCAAGCTATTAAGGCTGCCACTAACTTCAAGCGCCACGCCTTCTCTAGCATCTTCAATTGATACATGTTGATAATCACTTTCCATAACCCTTGAAACCAAACTTTGTTCATACTCACCTTCCATAACCCTTTGAACCAAATTTGACCTTGGTTGTGAGAGTCCCAAACATCTGTCAACAATATATTAACAACTTCAGTTACCACATTAACAACTTTAATTACCAAATTAACAAAAATACTATAACAAATAACAATTAACATACAAAATAAATTCTTACTTACATGTCCACATCATCCATTATGTCTGATGAATTATCATTCCCTTTTGATGCTACATAGATATGCCCAACCTTATCATTATAATCAAACATGTTCCCAACCTCACCATCATCATTTAGATCTATCAACATCTTCTCATCAAAGCTTACAGTATATTTAATATCACACATATTAGAATCCATCCCAAGCCATGATGATATCATCAACCTTAAATCTTCAAATGTTATCCCCTCTTTTATGGATTTCATCTTCACACCACCTCCCTTATATTCAGATTTACCTTCAGAATTACATACAAACTTGCCTCCAACATGGAAATAACAACATAATACTTTTAGTTCTCTTGAATTACCATCAAGTGCCATTTTTTCATTCCTCCCTGCAAAAAATGATTAATTTATCAATATATCACTTTCCATCTCATTTTTAATGTCATTACCTAGTTTCTGAACAACAATAACTGAGCCCTTCGATTAACAACTTCATATTTCATTTTAACATTTATATCATAGCAATTAACATTTATATCATAGCGATTAACAACTCAGTAACTCTGTAATTACAGTTAAACCATATTTTTGCTGACAGAACAAAGCATAACTCCATAAGCATCCCAAAATCCATTATCTTCCTCTCTTTAGCTTTAAGATACAATCTTAATTCTATCTCAATCTACAAACCACACACCCATTGAAAAAAACCATGAGAAGAAACACTTTTCAACTCATGAATCGAATTGAAAAAAAATGGAGATGAAGTTAGTTATGTCTTTTAACAAAATAAAAAAGACACTATATATGTACACAATATATATATATATATATATTTATGTTATTCCATAAAAACCTGTGGGTAAAAACATGTTATTCCACATAAACTAAGCATGTGCAAAACGTGATCAATAGATATATGGATGAAGGTGCATGATGGACTTCATCTTGGGGAAAGAACATGTGCAGAACGTGATCAATAGCATTTATGTCTTTTATCATAGCTGTTTTATAAGAATGAAGGTGCATGATGGGTCCACCACACAGCTATTTTTTGGTCATAATCTTTTCATACGTCTAACTCCTTTAAGTGATTTTTACGTTTTCATCATAAATGCACAAACTGATTTTTAGGTTTTCACCATAAATGCAACAAGAGGAGAGAATAAGAATAAGATTTGGATTAAATAATGGATGAATACACAAGCCACCCTTACCCCGTCAACGCCGTATGCCGTCACCTCCGTTTGCCGTCAACGCCGCAACTCCGTTATCCTCCACACCCCAGCTGCGTTTTAGCTTCTAGGAGGGTGCCATTCTGCGTTTTGGCCAGAGGGGGGGCTGATTCATTTGCTCATTCAATGTCTTTATTTGCTTTGATTTTAAGGGTCAATTTAGTCATATTACCAACATTTACTAATCCCAAAATGCTCCCTAGAATTGATTTGGGATTTTCATTTCTTTAGGGACTGATTTGTCCTTTAGTATATTGGAGGGGATTTATATGTCTTTTTCCCATAATTCAATCATCAGAGTACCACAATTTTTTTTTATACAGAACTAGATCACAATATTCTTTTTACAAAAGAACTATTAAAAAATATGACATGACTTGTGGTAATCGAATCACAACTAAAAAAAAATATTATATAAAACAATACGATTTCTGGTTATTTAAGCACAATATGTAAAGTATAATGGCTATAAAATTAAAAGAATACTATAATAAGATAAATTAAATAATTAAAATTCACAACTAAATATAAAGAATCAGATAAGCCCGCAATCATATAGATAACATTATAAACAAACAAAAACAATAAACATATGTGCATATGTATCTTTCATGATAATCATAGCAATATTTAATTAATATTGGCACGAATTATAAATAAACCAAAAACGATACACATATGTATACATGTATGTATCATAATAATCAAAGCAATATAAAATTAATATTGGCGCAACTCTTTTGTGTGTAGTGTGTGACTGTGTGTGCAAATATTATAGTTTTTTATATAATATATATATATATATAATCTGGAATGTATATTTAAGAGCATTAAAAAAATAATATAACGTATCACAAGATAAAAATAACATATGTTAGAGCACATAAATGAGATATGTCAGAGCATATAAATTGTGACATTATAAATAAATACACATATGTGAATATAAATATGTGTGTATCATTAAACCATAGCAATACTAAATAAATATTGGTAGCACTTGGTTTATATATGTGCAGTAAACTGATATTGTATGTGAAAAAAACTGTTACTGAGTGTGTAATATATATATATATATAACAACATGTTATATAATATATAGATAATATGAAATATAAATATTAGAGAGTTACAAAAAACTGTAACATGGTTTCTTGTGATTGAATTAGGAAATAAAGAGTCACGATATAAAGAACACATGAATGGTAACCATCTCAACATTGTATCTTTTGATACATTAGTCAGTTGATATCAAAAATTGATAGTTATAATAGAACAATAACAAAAAAATTACATAAAAACTAAAGAAAATTTAAAAATCCAAATAAAATATACAGCACAATAAATGATAAAGCACAATAAAAACAACATGATAAAGTGGAAACCTGATAAACATTATAATGAAATGAGAACAAAAAACATGATGACATGGCAATAACACTAAAACAACAGCAATATAAAAAAAATATAAAACCACATAATTAGCCTATTATAATAAGATGACATTATGTACATATAAGAGTAAGCCTTATGTAAGAATAATAATTAAACTTTAAATGATAAAACAGAAATAGACACATAAAATAAAGTAAAGACAAAAGGAGATAGGAATAAAAAAAAAAGCAAGTGCATATTATAACGTAATATTAATATTTATACACACACACATAATAAGCAAGATAAATGCAACAATATTACAAGACTGTTGGTAATAAAAAAACCACAATAATGGTTATGTAAGCCATCCTATCATAAACAAAACAAAAATGAATGACAACAAAAAAAATGTGGCAAATGCTAATTAGATAAGAAAATTAAAACTGCATATGAGAAAATCTTAAAAAAAAAAATACATATAACTTAAACAACGTGTAATATCAAATAAAGGAAAGCTGATGATATTAATTTAAACCATGTATATAAAATTTAGAAGAAAAAAATTGAATGTAAGATTTTAAACTATACATATAACTATATAACTGATGATATTAACAACGTGTGATATCGATTCTGAAATATAAAATTTTATATACATGGTTTAAATTAATATTATTTTGGTGAACTAAAATGTATGAAATTTATACGACAGTCAACGTGCTGAAAACACCGACATCAGTTATCCTCTCGATTTCGTGACACCTGTCTCTATAAAACAGTGTAAAGCGGGCACTTTCACATTTGACCGCTTTACTTTTATCTTTCTTTTTTTTATTTATTCTGTTTTTCACTTTCTTGCTTTTACTTTTACTTTTTCCTTCGTACGACGTTTGGAGGCGGGAGAGGAAAAATGATGGTGAGAATATAATCGGTTGACCTACTTATAAAAAAGATGTGCAAAGAGATAAGATTTAAATTTGATTTTTAATTTTATATCTATTAAAATAGTTATAATGAAATCAAATTTAAATTGGTTTCATGTTTGTAAATTTTTTAATGTATGCCAATCAGGATGATCCTACCTTGACTGCACCATATTGCATGTCCGCATTTTAATTGGTCCAGCGCAATGTATGAAACCCATCACATGTGTATAGAAAGGCAGGGTCGTAGTGGTAATTCCACCTCCCAATACGAACAAATCATTCCCACTGCCACTGCTTCCCCTTGTAAAATAAAATGACTCCTCCTTTGAGGCTCCCATCAGGGGGGATCGACGGCAATGGCGAATACATACATATTCCTGGTTTATTTGCTCCTCTCTCTCTCTTTCCCTTTACTAGTGTCTATCATATATTCTTCATTTTCTTTTTGGAATTTTCCTTTTCAACGGGGCTGATTGCGATTGAAAAGCTCATAATATCCAGTGTATGCCTAGATCTGCGGCCTTTGATGCTTCGTTCAATTGCCTAAACTTGTTTGTCGGATCCTGTAATTACACGGTGACTCTGTTTTGTGTTTGTCGAGGGGAATATGTGTTTTGCCAGTATCTCTTGATTTTGCAGTTCAGGGGTGTAAGTCACTGGAGGCAGCGGTTCATCGATCTCTTCCTGAATTTTGTTGTGTGAAATGCACAGAGCATGAATCGGTCGATAAACCTCTGCATCCAGCGCTCACTTTCCCTCTTTCCCTCTTTTCCACTTCTTCTGTCAGCCCCCCCATAAATGACCCACAAACTCTCACCGTCCACCTCTCCTCCCTCTTGCAAAACAACACGATCGAATCCCTTTACCTAAATTTTCATGTTTTGTTTTTCTTCTCCTTCTCTCTCTTTCCCTGCTCCGTGGCAATCTATCTCTTCTTGATTTATACTTCTCTGTTTTCTCTGTTTCCTGCACGAGCCAGTAATCACTGTCCTTTGATTCTTACCCATGTAGCAATTTCAATTTTGTCGCCGATTCGGCATTTCGTTTGACACTAATTGGTTTCCCTTCTTGTCTGACATGATGGAGCGTGCAATTTCATTTTATTCCTCTCGTCGATTAATCGATTCATTGTTTAACCTTTTCATTTCTGGGTTTGAGTTTTTAGATTAGTTCGCTTGTAGTCTACAAATGACTGGGTGATAGTTTCGTAACCTTAGTTGTTACTTATGACAGGAGATAAACATGCTGCATATGAAATAATTTGTCCCATTGGTTTCTAATCATTTCAAATTCCAATCCTTCAACTTATAAATATATGGTGACTTGGAGTTTATTTTTGGACATGTATATTTGTCTTGTTTTTATCCGTATTTACCTTGTTAAAAATTATTGTGATTGAATCGTTCATTTTTTAATTCAAAATCATATAATCGTAACACACGTTCCTCTCAAGATTTAGAAGCTCAATTTAGTATTAGGTGTCTAACAGTTTGCTAGCAGTTTGAGTATACGTTTTCTGCCACATACTGCTTTTGTGTTTTCCCCCCTGAGGTGTAACACCCATCAATCAGTAAAAGCAGTTTCTCGGATCTCTAAAGACTTTCCTTTTCTCATCTTCACCTAACTTTCCTTTCCTTTTATTATTAAATCGTCTGTTTAGGCTTCATAGGCTTCTTGCTTGTTGGTAAGGTCTGCCTTTCTCTATCTGGCATACATATTTTTACGTTTTCCTTCCATTGTGTGTGTGTGTTTTCTAGCAATATAATATATTAGGAAAGAAGCAAAAAGAAAATGCCTAACGACATTTAGCAACTGTTTTAAATAACTCAACTTTGTGCAATTCATGTTAGAAACTTGTTTGGATAGACAAAAAGATTTGGGCACGTGTCGAATATTTTTAAAATTCAAAGAAGAAGGTAGGGCTTAAATTTCTCTATCATATAGATATAGGTAGTCCCATGAGTGTTGTCCACAATCAACCTAGCTCTTATAGAGATAGTCATGTATGTGCCTTCCCTAGTTGAAACCTGCTGAAAGCTTCTGAAAATGGTGGGTCAGACCTTGCGGATAAGATATAGTTGCAACAGTTCATTTTGCAACCACTTTTTCGAACTGGTAATGGCTGGTGGTAATGTATCATCACTCCATAGCTTTAAATGTTGATTTTGACATGTTAAGTGTATCAGCCATGCCTTTGGGGGATTTGGAGTTCATCATCATTATTACGGTGTTGGTTGCTTTGGCTGAAGGGAGTAAATTACTTTAAATGTCATTTTCTTTAGCAGAAGGTCGAAAGGTCTCTGCTTGTTGCTTTCTTGTAAAGGAAAAGGTATCTTTTACTTTTGAGATGGTAGGTTTTCCTTGTGGAGGGCAATGTTATACTGTACTGCACACTTGTAAACTGTGCCTGTGCCTGTGCCTGTGTCTCTGTATTTGCTGCATGAAAGTCTTGAAAGCTATAGCTTGGTGAGTACATGTTGCAGGAGAATCTCCCAGCTGATCATGAAGGTATCTGGGGTATCAAATTCCTGCTTATGAATTTTGAATTGAATGAAATCAAGCTAGGGTGGGGACGAGTCCAGGCGGAACGAATGCAAAGCATATATTTTGATTCTTGGAATAATAAGTGCATAATTATTTTCTAGAATTGTGCCTGAGTCCACATTCTCTCGTGCAGTCGTTAAAACTACTACTTCGTTCGTATGACTTATTCGGAGAGTTGTGTTTGTTTTTACTATAAGATCTTTTATTATTTTTCTCACATTTTCCCGAATTATCTATATTGGTACTCCTTAATAATAAACAATTAAAAGAGTGAAGGTAAGAATAAAGATAGATAGTTATGATGTTTTAGTAATATAGTATAATTTCAACTAACTCAATTAGTATCTTTAATATAATTAAATTAGGTAAATATGTGTTTATTTGCCAACAGAATGTGATATTTTAAATAGATAATATAATAACCAAAAGGCTCCTAAAACGGTGAGAATCCGAGGCTACTTGTCATTTGGATTTGGTACAAGACTTTTTCTTAACACCTCTTAGTGATGCTGTTTGCTTTAAAAGCATAACCATTGTTATCAAACCCAGCCCGGCCGACCCGGACCAGAACCCGCCGACTCGGGTGCCAGACTGGGCCGGGTTGGCAACCAACCCGGGGGTGAGGTGACCCGGTCAAAACCCGGGAAACCCGTTCTGACCCGGTCAAAACCCAAGTGACCCTGCGGGTCAGTGGGTTCACCCGGTCTGATTCCCCCCCCCCAAAAAAGCTTGAATGCAGTCGTTTACCTTTTTTTAATGTTAATTTCATTATTATATTCCTTTTTCTCATTCTTGTCGATTCTTCTCCCTCACTCCATTCAGAATCTCTCTAGAAAAATGAAACCCTCTGTGTTCTTCATGTCTGTTACCGATGTTTGTGGTCGCCGTGTTCGTCGCCGGCGTGCTTGTTGGTTCCCTTGCCTTCACCATGTTCTTCGTTAGTGTAGTGATGATAGGGTTAAAGGTGAAAAATTTTGTTATCGTATACCTATTTTGATATAATAAATAGTTAGTATTGGGTACTAATCTGTTGCTAACCATTTTGTGTCATTGGATGGTAGTATGATATGATATGATGATGTCATTTTGTCAAAGAATTTGTAAACAATGTTAATACTTAGATGATTTTTTTGTTAATGATTCAAGATGGTAAGTGAAGTTATTGTTTGGATTTTTGGAAATTATTGTTACTTGGATTATTTTTCAGTTAATTTTTTATGCTTCGGGCTGACTCACGAGTTGGTTATGAACTGACCCTCTAACCCTTTACCTTGACCGGGCTAGTTGCCGGTCCGGGTTTAATTACCATGAGCATAACATGGTTCGTTTCGGTAGACCAAAAAAAAACTGGCAAGCGAAGAAATGGCCGCGGCCAAATAATGTTTTGATGTATTAAAATTTATAAATGTAAACTAAATAAATTCCTTAAATAATTCAAATAATGTTTTGATGTATTAAAATTCATAAATGTAAAAAAAAAATTAAATCTCTTGTCCTAATATAAGATATAGTTTTTTGTAGTACAAAATTTAATTACAAAATATAGATTATAGTAACGGGGGAGGTAGTACTTGTGTAACCTTCTTTTTCTTTTTGCGACGAGTACTTGTAAAACCTTCTTGACCCATTTTTATTGACAACTATGAATTTGATGTGACATGAAAAAATTTAAATAAAGTTCGTTCTAAGCCACTTGAAACTAATTCAATTACTTAAGGGACAATTGTGTGTTGCTTTCACAATCTATTCTTAAGCATTCACTTTTGCACATGAACTTTAGGATTTGTGGAGTATTAAGAGAAGCCATAGGAAAGGATAGAAGAAAGTGGAAAATAATGTATATTAAGAGGAGCCATAGGAAAGGATAGAAGAAAGCGGAAAATGATGCATAGTTCCTCGATTAGTATTTCTCAAGACCCAGGTAACCTTGACTATTTCATAAGATTCATATTTTCTAGAAAGAAGAACCGAGGGATGGAGACAAATGAAGATTAATATAGAAAATGAACAATTCACAGAGTCCGTCCTCTGATTTTCTCTCTATTGAAAAGTGTGCCACCGCTGGACTTTAGCTCCATGGAAGAGGCTTCTTCCCGTAAGGTACCACCGGACCGACCACCAGAAGAGTTGTCTCTAACTTCTCAGCCAAAAAAATCCAAGAAGGAGATCAAGGAGGATTCTATCATGTCAGATAGAATGCTCGAAGCTGAAGATCCTAATGAGGAAGCTACGAATCAAGATGAAACAGTGAAAAAAACCTCCTCACCACTCTCGTACAGAGACTCCTTGATGGGTTTCAAGAAAACAGGGTTCAATGGTGTGGCGAATGGGTATGACAACATGGAGGAAGACCCACTTATATCCGAGCTTTTGGAACAAGAGTGGAAGCTACCCGAGCCTTCAGAAGAAATCAAAAAACTAATGCATCTTTACCCCTCGATGCCATTAAATGAAGAAGAATACAATGAAGCTTGTAGACCATGGAACAGAGCATTGATTATAACAGTTCTGGGCGCAAAATTTAATTTTTACAGATTGAAAGGACAGTTAAGCCGTCTTTGGGGCTTCAATGAGTTCGAACTAATTGATTTACCGAACAACTACTACGTTGTCAGATTCACCAATGAGGACAGCTGGGGAAATCAATATAAAAAAGTCCTGTTTGAGGGGCCATGGGTTGTCTCTCAACATAGTGTTCTGGTTCAACGATGGACCCCGCATTTCGACCCTTTCAACAACCCTCTAGGCCGAATCGCTATGTGGGTAAGAATCCCTAACATACCGCTTCAGTATTATACAAAGAAATATATATGGCGACTTGGAAACATGATTGGACGGACTATAAGGATAGATTTACATACTCTGGAAGATTTGGAGGGTGATAGAGTTAGAGTCGAAAGAGGGAGATTTGCACGCTTATGTGTTGAGCTTGACCTGCAAAAAAAATTAATTCCTAGAATAATCTTAGCCTCTGGACTGTACAATGTTGAATATGAGGGTCTTGGCCTCATATGCTTCTCCTACGGTACATATGGACATAGAAGGGAAGTTTGTCCATGGAAAAATGGTTCCTGCCAGTCATCGTCTACGGACACGCAACCAGAAAAAGAAGAAACTCCGGCGAGAAAGTCACCGGAGAAGCCATTACTGACGGAAGGGGAAGAATTTGGTCCATGGATGTTTGTCCGTAGGTCAACAAAGGCTCGGTATCCTAGGAACAATACTCGAGGAGGTCCAGTGGGTAATAGCTATAACCACAAGACTGAAAAAAAGGGAGTACAAGAAGGATCCTCGACAAGATTTGCGACTATAGCAGATATGTCAGACATAGACGTTGAGGGAGAGAAAGAGAGCAATTTTAACATGGTTGAGACAATTGCCAATCCTGGCACAGTGAGCAAAGCCATTGTCCTTTATGAAAAAAAGAATAATGAATCAATTAAAGTAGGAAGCTTCTCGAGTTCACAAAATAAAGGGAAAGGGAAAAGTCAAAATGGGCTGAAAGGGGTTTATATAGCCAAGAGTAAAGAGAATAACAAGCCCATTCTTCAAAAAGACACTTTGACAGCCCGTGAGCAAACCTTAGGTGACGCTACTGCAAGTCCAAGTGCGCAGAACAAATTAAAGGGCCCAAGAATTCATCACGTGGTAGCTGGATCAATTAACTCTCCTGAGTCTATAATTATTAACAGCGCCCAGGCTTTTGTCTCAGGAAAAAAACTGTGGATTTAGGACATGATGTATCATTAAATGGCGACAACATAAATCCTCATGACGCTATTGTTCGAACAACTCAGAGGAGTAATTCTTCCTTGGAGGGATCTCTGGACAACAACCTGGAACCGATAAAACTGAGGGAAAGAAAACCAAGAAATAATTGTGACAGGGAGAACCCACATAGCGAAACTATTCCTCCAGATAAGTGATGATTTTTCCAGCTTTGGACTATTTTATTTGCAATTTATTGATGATAGTTTCTTCATGGAATTGCCGTGGGGCGGGCAGTAAGTCCTTCCCACGTATTCTTAGGGATGTAATAAATAAATATAAAATTGATTTAATGGGCTTATTAGAAGCTAGAATTAGTGGGACAAGAGCTGAGAGTGTAATAAGAAAGTTGGGCTTCACTAATTGGATAAGAGTGGAATCTACAGGTTTTGCTGGGGGAATATGGGTTCTATGGAATGAAAATGAAATGGAATTAGATTATTTATTTTCAAACACCCAATTGCTTCATTGTCGTGTATTGGATAAGAAATCTGGTGAGGTTTTGTTTGTGACATTTGTTTATGGTGATACTAATCTGCAGAAAAGAAAAGAGTTATGGTCTTCACTAGAAAGTATTTCCAAAGCTACGCTAGGAGCATGGTTGGTTCTTGGGGATTTCAATGCCTTTCTAAGTCCTGAAGATAAGGTTGGTGGATCTCAACCTATACAGCAATCCATGTGCCAGTTTCAAGCCTGCATAAATCAATGTGAGCTCATGGAAGTGCCAGTGGTGGGTGAAAGATTCACATGGGAAAAAGGGGAAGTGAAGGAGAGACTTGATTGGGTATTCTGCAACTTGGATTGGGAGTTATCTCACCTAATTAGCAAAGCCTTCCACCTACTGAAATTCAAATCAGATCATAAAGTAATTGTTGTGGCTAAGCGGGAGGAGCAAACAAAGAGGAGTTTTCCAAGCCATTTCAAATACCAAGCTACATGGTGCTTAGAGGAAGGCTTCTCAGACATCGTGAAAGGAGCGTGGGAAGGAAAATCTTAGATTGAAGGGCGAAATGTATTTGAAGAGAACGCGACTGTCTGGAATAGAGAAGTTGTTGGAAACATCACCAAAAAGAAAAAAGAGCTGATAAAAAGACTGGAGGGTGTAGAGAAAGCGAAGAAGAATGGGTGCCATCCTGGGCTTATAAAATTAGAGCGTAAATTATGGGTGGAATACACTAAAGTGATAAATCAAGAAGAAGTGATGTGGTTCCAGAAATCCCAATGCAAATGGCTACAATTTGGTGATAGGAACACTAGATACTTTCATGCCTCAACAAAAATGAGAAGAAAGAGGAATACCATTGATGCACTTCAGGATGAGTCAGGTCAATGGATCATGGACCAAGATGGTCTGAAAAATATGGCTGTAAACTTTTTCAAAGAGTTATATCAAAGAGACCAGGAGGTAACTCAGATATCAGAATGGCCAGGTAACTTCCCAACTCTTAATGGACAGCAACTTGACTTTATTCAAAGAGAAATAACAATAGTTGAGATCAAGAATGCGGCTTTTGAAATGGGAGCTTTTAAAGCTCCAGGACCAGATGGACTTCAACCACACTTCTTTCAATCCCAATGGGACATTGTAGGTCCCAAAGTATGTGAGCTGATATTGAAGGCAGTGAAAGACCCGGAGTGTATTAGTGAAATCAACTAGACAAACATCATCATGATTCCGAAAACTGAAAGACCAACCACAGTTAAGGATTTTCGGCCTATATCTCTATGTAATGTAAGTTACAAGATCCTAAGCAAGGTGATTGCTAATAGACTCAAAGGCTTTATGGACTTCCTTATACAACCGACTCAATGTGGGTTTATAAATGGGAGACAAAGCTGTGACAATATTATCATTGCTCAGGAAGCTATACATACAATGAGAATCAAGAGGAAGGGAAAAGGCTATGTAGCCATCAAGGTTGATATGGAGAAAGCGTATGACAGATTGGATTGGGGTTTTTTGAAATTCACATTACATAGCATCGGCTTGAATGATCAATTTTGTCACCTAATCATGCAATGTGTTTCCTCGGCCTCTATGAAAGTATCTTGGAATGGGTCTGTATCTGAAACGTTTTATCCATCAAGAGGAGTTAGGCAAGGAGATCCATTGAGCCCCTACCTTTTTGTGTTATGCATGGAGAGGCTAAGTCAGTTAATAACCTTCGAAGTTGAAGCAGGAAGATGGAAACCTTTAAGGTTGAGCACCCAAGGCCCAAACATCTCTCATCTATTTTTTGCTAATGATCTTATACTATTCAGTGAAGCTTCAAAGCATCAGATGGTAAAAATTAAAGGAGTAATGGCCTTCTTTTGCAGAGTGTCTGGCCATAAAATCAGTCTCCAAAAGTCAAGAGTCTTTGTTTCCCGCAATGTTTATTTCAACAGGGCTATGGCTTATAGTCAGATGTTGGGTATAACCATCACGGCAGATCTAGGTAAGTATTTGGGGGTTCCTCTCCTTCATCAAAAAGCTGTGAAATTAACTTTTGCACCTCTGGTCCAAAAAGCCAGGGGGAAATTAGCCAATTGGAAAGGGCGTTCTCTAAGTGTTGCAGGTAGATCTGTTCTAATCAAATCTGTCCTTTCCACTATTGCCTTTTATCAAATGCAGACTAACCTTATTCATAAGGGGATCTTGCGTGAAATTGAAAAATTAAGTCGTGATTTCTTTTGGAATCAAACGCAAGATGGCAGGAAGATGCATCTTATTGCATGGGAAGTGTTTAAGAGAGACAAGAAAGAGGGAGGTCTTGGATTCAAAGATCTTATATGTCAAAATAAAGCCTTCATGATGAAACTTTGTTGGGGCTTACTTTCTAGACCAAATGCCTTATGGGTTCGTTGTTTAAAAGGGAAATATGACTATGGTAATGAACTCAAGCCACAAGTGAGCCCAAAGAAAAAGCAATCAGCAGTATGGAGTGGCATCTGTGCAGTTTGGGACTATTTTTACAAATGAGTGGGCTATAAAATGAAAAGTGGGACAACTACATCTGCTTGGTGGGACTTATGGACACCCCTAGAGCGCCCACTTATTCATTATGTGGATAAGAATATAGGGTGGCTAAGTCATGATGCCTCAGTCCGCTCCTTTGTGACTGCAACTGGAGGATGGGATACAACACAATGGAAACTATTTCTACCAAATTGGGTTGTAGACAAAATCCAAATGGTTTCTCCTCCAAACGGTGTGGGGGATTTTTTTTAATTTACTGGAGATTATCATCAGATGGCAACTTCAGTGTTAAATCAGCTTATAATCTAGTGCATAATCAGGCAAATCATAGTAGTGACAGCCAGTGGCATAATCTGTGGAAGTGGCAAATTCCAGAAAAAGCTAAGTTCTTCATGTGGCAAACTTTTCATGAGAGACTCCCTACCAATTCACTAAGAGCGAAGAGAGGCTTGTGTGAAACACCTGAGTGCCCCTTTGAATGTAATAGTGAGGAAACAATCCGTCACATATT
This sequence comes from Mimosa bimucronata, assembly GCA_037074515.1. Lineage (NCBI taxonomy): Eukaryota > Viridiplantae > Streptophyta > Magnoliopsida > Fabales > Fabaceae > Mimosa > Mimosa bimucronata. The sequence goes on from CM073444.1 coordinate 276,360, forward strand.
GAGAGACTGTGAGATAGCAAAAAATGTGTGGCTTTCTATAACTAACCCTTTATATCACCATGTCTTTTTCTGTGATGATTTACAAGAGTGGCTAAAATGGAATTCAAGGAAGGAAATAGGCGGCAAAAAAGTTGAAGGATGGCTATGGTCGCGAGTTTTTGGCCTGGTATGTTGGTCATTGTGGACCAATCGGTGCAGGGCGGTGTTTGAAGGTACCTATTTGGAAGCACAAGCAATGGTACATAAGTGTATGCATCTGCTATGCGAAGAAGTAGAGAATGGCAGGTTCAAACACAAAATTCTTCAAATACCAAGCAAGGAAAATGACAGATGGTGCACACCTCTAGAGCATTATGTTAGAGTCGATGTAGATGGCTCAAGGAACTCGCAAGGCAGCGCTGCATGTGGAGGCTTAGTTCGGGATGAAAGAGGAAGATGGATAGTGGGCTTTCAGCAAAAACTGGGCTTCAGCTCTTCAACAGAAGCAGAGATTCAGGCTATACGAGGTGGACTAAAAATCTGCAAAAGTATGAATCTCAAAAAAGTCAAGTTATACTCAGACTCACTGGAAGCTCTCCAGTTACTGTTCACAAATTTTAGTACTGATCATCTTTTGGTGGACTTGTTAATTGATGTGAGGACCCTTGCATTCTCAGAATGGGACCTAGAAATTCTACATTCTAGCAGAGAGGCCCTTCATTGTGCTGACAGCTTAGCCAAATTGGCACATGAATCAATAAATGAATTAACAATACTTCCAGATCCGCCGAGTTCATGTTTTCAGCAGTTGGTGACTGATCTACAGGATTATGGATAGATTCTTTATTCTAGTTTTAGCAAATGTTTAGCAGGAGTTATCTTCTGTTTTAGTTTTGACGAGGTGATGTAACCATTAGTTTAATTTTTCAAGAATATATTATTGTCTCCTTTATTCAAAAAAAGAAAAAAAAGAAAATGAACAATTCAAAAAGGAAAATATTCACTCAGCAATTCAATAACCCATCATTACTACTGTTGGATTCTCACATAACATAGCCCCTCAAATTATTCTCCTACTTCGAAGAAGAGTCTCCTGAATCAGTCATGATTATGATCCCTCTTGCAAAGAGAACTAAGAAGGATACAAACTCTCCCTTTTCTGTTAAGGCTAAGGAAGTGGCCTTACAAAAGCTTCCACCCCAACCATGAAATTTGTAACACCTGGATTTTTACTACTATATTATAGCAATTTAATTGAATTATAACCACTTTTATGAATATTAAAAGCCCAAAAATACGAATAAATTTAAAACTTTTCTTTTCCAACAGTGTTCCAACTTTATTACAGTTGGAATGGGCTTTTCGAACAACTTAGAATTTAAAACTTTTTATAAAGCAAAGTGGTTCATAAAACAATTAAAAGTACACTAACCTTCTTAGGGTGTCTATTCATAATTCATAACACTTAGGAAATTTAAATCTCTTAATAAATTTATGCAATTTTATTTTCTATGCTCTCTACTATTAATTTAATAATTTAATTTTACAATATATACAAATAACATTACTAAAATATTTAACTACCTCTTACTTTTAAAATTATAATCCTAATTCCTTCATCTAATCTTCTTCCCCAACTAACTTCTTCCATCCTGCATACTGAAAATGTTTGGGGAGGGGGTGAGATTGGAAATCCCAATAGCAGTTTCTTTCATTAACATATATTATCATGCTAGCATTGTCATGTATATATTTCATAAACCTGAACAAATATCACAATTACACATACTTCCTGCGCTATATGCTCTACCAGCCACTATTAACAATATGTTTGTTAACTAGTGGAGGTTTTACCTGCATGGTTTTTTTTTCTAATCTCACTAAGGGGTAGCTAACCACCTAAGCGTTGGAATATTCCATAAATTTCTATGCAGGAATTAACAAGGCTTATCACCTTCATGCATAATGTAAACTTATACATGCAATAGTTGTTACTGAAATAAACTGCTACCTGGTTCTTGTGATCACTTGTCACTGTACTCCTTCACTTCTTCGTACAATAGGGATTCAACCCCACTAACTTTTCCTATAAATATTTATGATATAAAAATAATATATTAATATCTAACTTATGCATAATAATTGAATGTTTCTCACGTTCCTATCGTACTACCCCCTTTCTATTTCTAATATAAGTAAATCTAAATTTCTAACTTAGTGTTTAATCACATCATTATCAATCAACATTGCACAAATATAAATTAGTATACACACACTACTAACATAAGAGTATCCTTACTATTTTTAAATTAACTAGCCTTTCTTGCTTCTAATATAATTAAATCTAAATTCTTAATTTGATGGTTAATTATACCATCATCAATAAGCATTGCACAACTACAAGTTAGCATTCACACCACATGAACACAAGAATATCTTTATTATCTTAAATTAACTTACTTTCTTACAAATCAATTATCCTTTTGATTCAGTTAACCTCCCAAATCCTTTGATACACTACATAACTATGTACTTGATATTTTAAAATCCAATTAACCATCGGGACATTCCCATACAATACTTCAAACATATTAGAGCAGGAACCTTATTTCCAAAAGAATATCATCAATTAAGAACTAAATAACCTTACATTCATTACAACTCCTAAATCTTTAAATTTAATTTAGCCATAATTAACTCTCAAATTATCAACTAAATGCAATAGTACCTATTCCTAACTCAATTTAAAGCTTGTCCTAATCTTTGAAAATTCTTTAGCAATGAATTAACTTCCAAACTAAACTTGTACCATCTTATCTCCAAACATTGACTTTACCAATCAAAAACATCTAGTAATATTGACTTGGAAACCTCAATCATAGTACCAATTTAATCCAATAAATACTATTCCCAACCAATGATCCAGAAATGTAATCTAAATTACATTTTGAATCAAGTCCAACAAATCCAAAAACAACTAATCCAACTTACTCCATTCCTTAAACTTAATTCCTTTTGAACCAATATCATCATTTCTCCTTTCTTTGCCAATAAACCAGTAGCCAGTGACACCAACAGAAGCAGAAAATCATTACTATACCCATTATTAACAACATTAGGATCAAGCAAGACAATAGTAATCCAATATATTTAGGGAACATTTAGATTGTTCCAACACAAAGCACTCATTTAATTCAGCCAAACCAGTAATTAGAATTCTAGAACCTAAAACTACAACAATCATTTTCCTATCTTTTGTTTAATTAAATATCACTTATTCTCCTTCTTCCCTGCCAATAATCCACGGCCAAAACAACCAAGAGGGAATAAGATTAGACAACTAACAACTTACATCAACCCCACATATAGCAGAAAGAGAAGTCAACAATTACACATCAAGAATTATAGCTTCAAAATCCTCTCCTTTTTCCTTTCTTCCTTCTCGGCCAAACAAAGCAAGAATAGGGGAAATTGAAAAAAAATCCCAAACTTCGTCAAATCACACCTAAAGCATCCATTCCATGTTCCAATTTGTACATGTAGTACTTCAAAAATTTTCCCCTTTTCGGCCCAACAAATTCGCAGAAACAGGGGAGGATAAGAAAAAATTTCAGAAATTCTTTAATCTTCAAAATCACGCATACAATTTATTTCATGAGCTTCAACTTGCTTCTAATAACCATTAATTAAGCTTGAAAGCAATGAACACCTAAATCCCCAAATATTGTCGTCGCGTGAATAGTAATAGGGGAAGAATTTCTTGAGAAATCTGAACCTATTTCACTTCAATCCCCAAAATCAACACTCAAACAACCAAGAGAAAGGTTCAAGCACCATTTTTATGAATTCAAAAGCTTCAAAAATCTCACAATATTCGAATCACTTCCCCCCATTTCGCACGATTTCAGCCCAGAAAGAGGAGGAAACAAAAAGAAGAATCTTACCTGAGGTGACCCACGCCTTCTTGGACGTTCTCCGTCGCGGGTAGCCGCCGATCGCTGTCACTGGTGGTCAGAGGGAGTGATGCGTTTCGAAGAACAGAGGGAGAGAAGAATAAGAGGGAGTATTTCGGGAAGCAGAGGGAGGAAATAGGGAGAAAATAAAGAAAGCTAAGGGAGAGAGTATATTTAATAGGAAGGACATGTGGGTGGTGTGTATTCAAAGAGAATGATGTGATATTTTTAATAGGTAGTTTACTATCTTGCCATTTCCTTTGTAATTAAAGATATTTTCAACTAGGGACATATATTGTCTTTTTCATTTTCCTTTTCTATTTTTCTCTTAAATGATAATTTTATTTATCATTGTCATTTAGAAATAGACCTGAATTTGTCCCAAAATAATTTCTCTAGATATGCTTTAATTTTCAAATTTATTTATAAGACTTTTTAAATATCAAATAATACCCCAAGATTCTAAATAATCCCATATTTAAATTTATTTCCTAACTATTTTTCTTTAACTAATAAAGAAAATAAATCTTAAAAATTATTAAAAATACATTTGACCTCAAGAATTTATTCATAAGACTTTTTAATTTTTAAATGACGCTCCACGATTCCGAATAAATCCTTATTATCTCTTTTTCCAAATTAAGTTTTATCTTCTAATTATTTCTCTTTGTTTCTTAAAGAAAATAAGCCTTAAAAATTATTGAAAATACCTACACATCATAAATTTATTTATTTTAATGCTTTTTAATATTTTAATAATATCTCTAAAACTTAAATAATTCCTTATATCTATTTTTAAAATTTTGGGATGTTACAAAATTCCTAAGTTGAAAATGTCGTGGTTTTCGCAAAGCCACTGTGGTTAAAAGATATAAGTGGCTCGTCGAGAATTATAAGCTTGATTTTCTCTTTTTGGCTGAAACTAAAATCTCTGTTGAAGTTGCTTATCATCCTTTAATAAATTTAGGATATAACTCTTTTGTTGGTACAGGTGCTATTAGTCTAGAAGGTGGTACTCTTATTACATGGCTACCGTGCTTTTATGTGTAAGTTCTTGAGTTATCAGATCATGTATGCCACTGCAAGGTTACTAGTACTAAAAATCACCTTTCCTATTATTTGTCCTTTGTGTATGGTCTGCCTAACTCATTGGATCATCATCTGTTGGTTTTATTATATTACCTAATCTATTGACTTACCATGGATTACTATCGGAGACTTTAATTAAGTATAAAGGCCTAAGGATAAGTCAAAATAAAGGATGCTCTAGCCACATGAGTAAATTCTTTGGTTGTATGGACATATATAATATGATTAAATTACCTCAAAAAGATCCAAAGTTTTCATGGACCAATAATAGGAAAGGACAGAATCTAACTTTGAAATGATTGGATTTGGCTTTTGGTAATAAAAAATGGTTTGATTCATCGTTCCCTTACCCTTTTGCTGATACCTTAGCCATAGCTGCATCTGATTATAGGCTAGCTGTTGTTCATATAGAGATTCAAAAGCCTCGAAAAAGGCAACTTAAGTTTGAATCATTCTGATATATTTTTGAAGATTGTAAGAAAATAATCTCATCTTGTTGGGCGAATTCCTTTCGTGGCTCCCCTAGTTTTAAACTCCAATGCAAGCTTCAATCTACCTTTTCCATTATTTCAAATTGGAATAGATCTTGAATTGGTAATATTCCTCAAAGGACTAAGGATTTGGAATCTAAACTTAAATTCGTTTATGAAAGAGTCTCCTGAGAGGATATGACTTTCTGCAAAGAGGAACCTAAAATCTCATCCCTTAAATAAAAGTTGGAATTTCTGCATGATTGTGAGATGAGTTTTTGGTGTCAAAGGCCAAAAGTTAATAGTCACATATTAGGAGAAAGAAATGCCAAGTTCTTCCACTCGCTTGCTAATTATAGAAGGACAAGGAACAACATTGCGAAGCTAAAAAATGCACAAGGAGATTGGACTTCAGATTAGACTGAAATTTCTTATTAAGCATATGCTTATTTCTTGGCTATATTTAATGGTTAGGATTCACTTCCATATTCAAAAATTTTAGCTCAAATGTCCTTAACTGAAATTCCTTCTTTGAACGAAGAGGACACTAATCTCATGATGGTGCCCATAACGATTCAAGAAGTACAACAAGTAGTTTTTTATCTGCCTAAGGCTAATGCTCCTATACCTAATGGTTTTCATGAAGAATTCTATCAAAGACATTGGGATTTGGTGAAAACAAATATTTTTGAAATAGTTCTCAGTTTTCTGGAATTCTAAATTTTTATTGAAGTCTCTTAATTAGACAAACATTACTCTAGTCACAAAATCAGAGCATATTCAAAATTTCATGGATTTTAGACCAATAAATTTGAGTAATGTTACATACAAATTATCTCAAAAGTCTTATGCAACAGGTTAAATCCTTTATTGTCCAACTAATTGCCCCTCATCAAAGTGCTTTTCTTAAAAGCCATTTAATAACAGACAGCATCATGCTTGCTTCTGATTACATGCACCAGATCCATTATTTAGGTAAGTGAAGGAAAAAACTAGCGGCTCTGAAAGTAGACTTTTCAAAAACATTTTTATCAATTATCATGACAATTTATTGTATCTTGTTTCCATAGAATGAATTTTCCTATCAAATGGGTACACTTGATCTATCAATGCATATTTAAGGTGGAATATTATGTGCAATTAAATGGTCAAGTTATTTTTTCCTTTAATCCAAATTGTGTTATTAGATAGGGTGACCCATCATCTCCATATTTATACATTATCACCTATAATATTTTATCGTGCTTGATTCACAAAGGAGAACTTCAAGGGAGATGGCAAGGAATCAAAATTGTATGGAAGCGACTCGAATCTCCCACCTGCTCTATGCTGATGACTTTTTAATTTTCTTAGAAGGTAAACAAGAGAATTTTGAGATTGCAAAGCAGACTATTGATGTCTTCTATCAATGTCAAGTAAAAAGATTTACAAAGGAAAATTAATTCTGCTTTTTAGTCCTAATACTATTCATGAGAAAGAACAAAATTAGCTTGACCTTTTCAAATTGGTTTTTTAGCAAAACAGGTAAGTAGGTATCTGGATAAATCAAAGGAAAGGAAAAAAAAGGAATTCATGATCAAGAAGTTAATGCTATTAATAGGAGAACTGCTTCTTGGAAATCTAGATAACTTTCTCAGACATCAAAATTAATATTGATATAATAAGTATTGTCTGCTGCAAACATCTATCTTCTATATTGTGTCAATCTTCACCTTTTGAGAAGGAATAATATTTTCAAACCCTCATCTTTTGGGGGTTTAGGTTGGAATCATACTAAAGTTGTTAATAAATCATTGCTTGCCCAACAGATATGGAGAATTATTTCGGCTCCTTTAGAGTCTATAGGAGCTACCTTAAAGACAAAATATATTATTTCACAGGATTTGCAATTGAGGGTAGCTAATGGTTTTTCTATTCCAATCAACTACCCCTGATGGTGGCCAATGCAATCAGGACCAATTCTCTGACTCATGTTAGAGGGTTAGTGATCTAATCATGCATTTAAATATCTCATGGAACCCAGTTCAATGAAATTCTTCACTATTCATGTCATTATATTCTTCTGAAATTGCAAATCATATTTTAGCTAGAACTGGTAATATGGGCGGGCCCGACGGGTTCGGGCCGGGCCCAAAAAAACCCGTGACAAAATGAGCTGGACCCAAAAAACTCATTTTGAATATGGGCTAGATTTTTTAGTCTGAACCATATTGTTCGGGTTCCAGGCTTAGCCCAAAAAACCCGTTTTAAACCCATTTTTTTATCAACTTTTTTCCCTGTTTTTCGAATGAGCCCGGTTTTACAATATACTCACTCCGGTCTTAATTATAAGATCACTTTGACTTTTTTGGAGAAACTAAGGATGCAAAAATAATCACTTTAAATTGTCTATATTTATCTTTTTTCCTCAAAACTAATTTATATTAGTTATAAACTAACATATAATCTAATTACATGTGGCATATGTTATAATTTAGTTGTCTAATTTGCTTCCTTAACTTCCACAAAAAAAGTCAAAGTGATCTTATATTTAGGATCGGATGGGATAATTAGCAAAGTGAGGACTGTCTTATGTGTTCACCCAAGTGAGGACCCTAAACCTAAACCAAATAAAATAACACAAATAAAAGAAATGCGATTAAAACAAATAAAATAACACTAATAAAAAGAAAAGAAAGTATTATATTTTTATCATTTAAATATTATTATATTTTTACTTTTTCAACCACCTCTATTATATTTATTATATTTTTTTATTAAAAAAATGAAAACGGGTTAGGGTTGGCCCACGGGTTTGACAGGTTAGCCCGTCATGGGCTCAGGCTTGACGGGTTCGGGCTTAAAAAACGCATTTTAATATGGGTCATATATTTCCAAACCCTTAACCATATTTTTTTTACGGGTTTCGGGTTGGCCCACGGGCTCTAGACTGTATTACTGGCTCTAGTTCTAGCTGTACCAATTTCTCTCACAAGTAGCCATGATATTATTTAAATTTACATCATTTTATTTAAAATATACATGAAATATTTATAAATTTGCTATAATGTATCTCAAAATCTATATCTATTCAATCATGATGTATCCTTTTGTTGCTCTTTACTTTTTTTTTCTTCAAGACTTCAATTAGAATTTTTTGTTGCTCTTTTTTTTTTATTTCTAGACTTCAATTAGAAATTTTCGTTGCTTTATTTATAACAGATTATGGATGTTTAATTCTTGAAGCATGGTTTTTTTAGGATACGTGGTAGATATTTTCCGCTCAAAACATGAGTTGCGGACTTATTTTAAAATATCTTAAGGTGTGGAACTATGGATTATTCTTTAAGGGTCATATTAGTATTTATTAGTCATAATTGGATTTTTGATATGGAATAACTTTAAAGTTTATATTAGTATTTATTAGTTATAATTGGATTTTTTATCATAGGAAGAAAGAATCATGACTTGGACAGGGATGCGCTCACCCAGCCCAGCCCATAATGGTTGGGGCTTCTATCAGGCAAGGCTGGGCATTGGGCAGCATTTTGCCGCCCATTCATTTTAGGGCTGGGCATCGGGCAGGGGTACCGCCCAGCCCAGCCCATGCCCACCCCTAGCCATGATGTCATTGTGTGGAAATGATCATCTAATAGTTGTTATATAATCAAACAAGGTTTTAGTCTTCTAACAGGGAATGAGAATGCTTCATTACCAAATTCTTTCTGGAAAATCATTTGGTCTATAAATTTCCCCCTAGAATCTTTTGTTCATATGGAAACTGATCCATCAAACTATCCCTTTTGGGATGTTCTACAACACTACCATATGCAAGTTGCAAATTTGTGCCCTTTCGGATAACAATGTGGAGTCTCTTGAGCATGTCTTCTCACTACTGCAAAAAGAGGTTTCTAAGTCCGTTATTTTGGGGTTTTCACGTCACTTTTTTATGTGACGTTAAAACAAGTGACATGGAAAAAATGACTTTTCACGTCACTAAAAATAATGGACGTGGAAAGTCAGATTTTCCACGTCACATATTTCATAATGAGTGACATGGTTTCTCTAGAGAAACCACGTCACTTATTACCCCTAATAAGTGACATTGTTTCTGGGAACAATGTCACTTGTTACATAATATGTGACGTGGATATATAGAGAAGAAGAGTTTTGGTTTTTATTTTTGTTTTCAGAGAAACAACGTGACATACTAGATAATAAGTGACATTGTTTCTCACTTTTAATGTCCCTTATTAGCTAATAAGGGACATTGAAAGTCCAATTTTTTGGAAAAAAAAATAGGGGCATTTTTTGGATTGGAATCACCCCCCAATCCGAAAAAATGCCTTTATAAAATATTGAAATTAGGATAAAATAAACAAAATAACTAACATATCTTATTTAAATATTTGAATATTTGAATCAAGATAACTAACATATCTTATGGTGTAATTATAAACCTAGAAAAACCCACAGTTCAAGATCAACGAAGTCCAAATGTTAGTCTAAAGCTGTAAGGTAAATCTGGAATATGAGCAAAATGGAACTGAATCAAGGTGTAGTCACTTCCTATCCAAAGAAAAAGGAAAGAAAATGAGCATAAACAGCAAAGGAGCCGAGTATGCAGCCCAAAAGTTATTTGGATAGTCTCAAAAGAATTATTTAATCACCACACTGCACATTGCTCCTCAAACCTTCTCTCAACAAAGATAAATAAGCAAATGAACAAATAATGCTTCAAAAGTTCTATACTGCTAAAAGCACAGAAGCATAGGAAATAAACAAAAGACATATGTTTCAGATGTGGCATGTAAAACAACAAATCATTTCAACAACAATTACAGTTACGTACTATCCAATCAGGCAGTGAATCAATCAAGTATAGAATCAAAATACACATAGCCTTCCTCTAACTTAAATTGGAAAGTTGAAATGGACAAAACTTGGGCTTTCCCTTCCGACCATATTTGAGAAGTTGAGCACCCTTTTTCAAAAGCTATCAATGCCTGCAGAAATTAAAATTGAAAATCACAAACTAATTGGGAAGATGAAAGAGTTAAAAGATAACACATAAAATTCAACACCCATCTTATACAGAAAATATTATTAAGTTTCATAAAGAAGGGAGGACGGCTTTACAAAGTGAAGTATACTTTTAAAGCACCCAACTTTCCTTCTCAGTCTTCCATTTTAGTAATTGCATCAATATTGAAGGCCTTACCCATTGTATCCGGATATGAAGCGAGGAGGCTTCTGAAAGGTAGCCACCAATGAACCTTGTAAGTGCTGAACCCTCAATCAAATGTTACGTAACACTTCAAATAATACTGACACTAGAATTTTTCTTTCCACCAAATTCTTATCATATCATGTATCCATGTCAGTAACTTTTGCTTCTCAGTCATCTATCAATGTCTCTACGACTATAAGCCCTCAACTCATACTTATTCAAATTTTCATTAGATAAAATTAGACATTTGATTTTGTAATGCAAGGATAAAACAACTACCAACAGCATAATTCACCACATGAAGTACTATTCTGCACGCTCACAATTCAAACTAGATCAAGAAAGGCTCAGACACTTAAGCTACTGCAATCTATTCTTCAGATGAATGAAAACCTTTTATTTTGGTTTAAGATGCTAAAGAAATATGGAAAAATCAATGTAAGGCCGACATTTATCTCAAACAACACAAGAAAAGCTACAAGGTGCTTCACAATCCACATTCTATAATCAGAAAAAAGAATCGGTTGGCAAACTCACAGAAAGCCACTTAAAGTGTTAATATTAGAATCAATTTATCTATTCTACCTCTCAGTGCATTCCATTAAAATACAAGCAGGAAATGCCTATATTTGCACTCGAAGACAAACCCCCTCCCCTGCCCCCAACACACACACAATCAAACAAACTTACCCCAAGTACAAGCATTAAATAATGTAATCTACCTTTGTCCAAAATGGTCGAAAACTACCAAATTATTTACCAAATACAAAATAGACCAAATAAATGTATTTTTTGGCCTTCATATTTTGTTTTCCCCTTTCTTGGTGATTCTAGAAGAGTCAGAAGAAACCTCAAATTTCTGAAGATGTCAAAATAATAAACTGCATAGCCGCATAACTCATATCGATCAAAGATGCCCAGAAGAAGAAACCTAATTCTTGTATCCTGTGAGAAAATTCGAAAACAGAAAATAAAACAAAGCAGCAAAATATTAAAGCAGTGTAACTCAAATACAAGTTGTTTCGCAATAAATTTGTAACACAAATACAAAGTCACCTGTTCGCTATCATGATCAGCATTCCTGTACTTAGCAAGATCTATCATTCCATGTGAGAAATTGACGAAAATACCGCCACCCTCTGCAATCGTTGGCTGGAGCTCCGGTCATCATAAACAACTCCAACCGCCTCTTCCATACACAGTCATCCATTTCCACGCCCAATCACAACATCTCCCTCTTTTTCAAGCAAACCAAGTTCCTTTTTCTTGCTCTTGCACTCACAAAGCCTAGCAGATCTGCTCTTCTTCACAGAATCAAAAATCCCAGCAACGTCTTCAACTCATGGACTGACTTGGACCATAGAAGGGTTTTAAAGAAAATAAAGAACAAGAAAATCGAACCAGGAATCTTACTGAGAGGCGGTGAGTTCTTACTTCAGAACATAACATGTGTGGCTGCCATGCGTTGGTTATCGAGGAGGAGGGATTCAATCTCACGGTTCTTGACGGTGATGAGATTTTAGAGCGATGACAGGGAAAACGGAGGAGAATGAGGGCGACGCGAAGGAGATTTTCATCGATGAATTTGAGCGATGGAGAACAGAGAGGCTAGGGTTTCAAGGGAGTGAAAGGGGTTGGGAATGACTGAGAGAGCACGGCTGCACGAGGGTTGGGCAAAGGAGAAGAGAAACCACGTCACTTATTTTAAATAGGAGACATGGTTTCATACAACGTCACTAATTTTTAAAATTAGTGACGTTGTTTCTTCAAAACTATGTCACTAATTTTAAATAACTGACGTCGTTTCTTACAATGTCACTTATTTTTAAAATTAGTGACGTTATTTCTTCTTCCTTTTACCAGTTAATTATAAAATTGCCATCGTATTTTTTTAATATCAGATTATTAATTAACAGACATTGATTGGTGACGTTAAAATGGTCTTTTGTAGTAGTGATGTGACGTGGTTTATTAAAAAAAATAAAAATAAAAAGATTATTTTGAAGAAAACCACGTCACATATAGGAAATATGTGACGTGGTTTCGTATAAAAATAAAAAAATAAAAAAAAACTGATTAAAGCTGAAGCAAACCACGTCACATATTAAAAATATGTGACGTGGTTTCTCACAAATTTAAACGTCACATTTATCCCATTATTGTGACGTGGTTTCTTCCTCAGCCTGAAATTTAATTACAAAAATGTCACCGAGCTTTTTTTAATGTTAGTTTTATAAATTAGTGACGTGAATTAGGGACAAGAAATGGGTTTTTTGTAGTAGTGTCTTTTTATGCCTGCTTGCTAGAGATGCATGGTTTGGTATTCTTTCTATCAAATCTGAATGGAACAACTTTCATTCCTTTAAAGAATAGCTCATGACCTCTTTTATCGCACTTTATAATGATGGTATACTGGACACTTTAAAAAGAATTATCATACTGATAAATCATTTATGGATGCTCAAAAATACTAATGTGCATAAGGGATCTCAAACTTGTTTAACTACTCTTACGAAACAAGTTCATCATGTCATATCTTTTAGTAGTGTTATTTGAAATACTAAAAGGTCTGACATGGTTTCTCCTTCAGCTTCAATTGCACCCATTTCCTTTAGCCTTTCTATAGGACTATATGATTGAAGCATTGTCTTTTGCAAATTTAAAGGACTAGTCATGAATAGGATGCAACATGGCAGTTCTTTCGGTGCTCAACTGATTAAAGTATTCATATGGAATAACGATAAGAGTAAAGCATCTTGCTTTCAGCTGAAATGTTTAAGAGCAAGTCTTCAATGGATTCATTCTAACAATTTCAAAATTTCTCAGATATCTTTATCTGCTCGCAGTGCTTAGTGTCAACCTTTTACAAGAGGCTATGAATGGCATCATAACTATGGACATTCGAACGATGTTTCAAGCATTTAAAGAAATTCAAATGTCTGTAAATAAAAGGAACATATTGTCATCATTCCTCCATAACAGTTTTTTTTTCAGCTTTTCCTTATCTTCTTTTAATTTAGCTATATGTTATTTGTGAACATTTTAACTTTTCAATGATAATTGTCTTAAAAAAAAAAGTGGATAGACATAAGGATTCAAAACCCCTCTAATGTAATAAAAAAACTCATTTTAAAGGAAATATATATTTAATAAAATCATCCAAATCACATGTACTTCAATATACATTGTGATGGCCAAATTAACTTTGGCGTACGTCTGCTAATCATGTTTGCTGAGATGGAACAAATGATTCAAAGGAAGTGATTATTATGACGAGGATGAATGAATGTATATAACAGAAAGGATTTCAAAATACAAGCACATCTCATAGGTTTTATTATTTATTTAATAAACTATTAAGCACTATTATGCCGTATTATGGTGGCGGCTATTGGTAGAGCTTGGCTGTTTGAGAAAATGACCCCTTATTTTGTTTTGTTTGCCATGTAGTACAATATTGGGATGATGAGCACGACTGGTAATTTACGCACAATTGGCTACCTCAGTCAAATTTTATCATCCTTATCCTACCATTATTATAAGCGAATAATTAAAGATAATATCTAAGCAAAAATGATTTCTCATTTCTATTAATGGCGTTTCAGGTAACTTGTCAGTGGAATGGAAAATAAAGCATATAAACACTTTTTTAATCTGAAATTAGTTTGAGATTAGGGCCTTCGTAAAATCATTGTTGCGAATGACAGTTGCGAGTTAATCTATACTATCAAACATCCACTTTTCGATGATTATATAGACCATGCTATTTTCGTACAAATACAACACTTTATTAAAACGGGGTTGAGAAGTTGAGATTGTGTTATATGATTGTGAAGCAAATCTAGTTGCGGATCGTAGTAGAATCTCATTCTTTAACAATAGAGTTAATAGTGCTACAATTGTAACGTCCCAAAAATTTAACTAAGGATTAGTGATAATTTAAGAGGAGATTATGTGATTAATTAAGGAATTGGGAGAGTTTCCTAAATGAAATTAAGGAATTAGAAGTAATTTTAGAGCTTTTTCAAGCCTAGTTTCTCCCTTAATTTGAGAAAATTAGAGTTAGAGAAATTATTTTGGGGTTCAAAAGATACTATGATAGGAGAAAATTCTTAGTTTGATATCAAGAAAAAATTTTAGGAATTGAAATGATAATTTTTACTCTAAAGAAAATATCTTATTTTAAGGATTTAAGGACCTATTAGTATTTTTCCTATCCTATCTATTTCTTTTTATTTATTTAATCCTTTTATTTTTCCTATTCCCTTCCCATTCTTCTTTTATCTTCCCATGCTCTCACTCTCCTCCCTTACGGTTAAGACCATGACAAACTTCCAATTTGAACCGTGACTAATGTCATATTTTCTTGTAGTGTACTCATCGTCTTCTTCCTCCCATCAGTGGAGAAGGGTCTCTACCCTCCACCATCTCTTTCCCTCCTTCCCTGTTCGTCCACAACTGACTGAGAGCAAGAGAGAGTGATCGTGGTGCATTTTGGGCTGCGATTTGGGCAGTTTTGGGAGCAAAAGAGAGCAATTCAATCTTGGGTAACTTCCCCATTCCTCCTTCCTTCTATTGCTCTCCTTGTTCTTGTTTTCCTTGAAGAGGAAATTTAGGGATTTCGGGTAATTCAAACCCTAACCCATGTGGCTTGATTTTTGTGGTTTCTAATCCCTCCTAGGACCCATTCTATCTAGTCTATGGCGTAGGATTGTGTAATTTTGGGTTAGAATGAATTTTGATCGAATTAAAGTGTGGATAAGTTAGGGTTTAAGGGTAATTCCGAAAATCTAATGAGATTTCTAAAAATTGGTGGTTCTAATATGTTAATTGAGGTTAGTACAGGACAATGAAACCAATGGTTTGTGGGAGTATGGATTGGGTTGAATTTTGGGTTTCAAAGAGAGAAAAATTGTGTGATAGTCTAGGAAATCGATGTGGATATTGTTTAAGTATGTGATATGATGATTGTATATTGAAATTTGATATGAATATATGGTGTTTTGGGTATTAAATGGTTAGAATGGAATAATTGTGATAATATGCTCTTTTGGGCCTAGGCTTGAAATATGCAAGTGTAGGAATTCGAGCATACCTGGAATCCGGTTGACTCGCTGGATACCCACATGAAATCGAAGCACCGATTTGGACCCCGATTACGTATACAATAGATGCACGCACAAGATAGGAAGAGAGAGTTCAGAGAAAAAGATTATGGAGGTTATTTTATTGTTCCCGTATGATTGCCCTTCTGTCCAAAACAACCCTCCATAAATAACGTATGATAAGTCATATCTTTTCAATTTAAAATTATTAAGGGAAAAATTACTCATTTTATCTCATGTCTCTCCATAATTACATATTAGCCCTAATTCTGATTGGGCATCACATATTAGCCCTAATTCTCATTGGGCTTGGGCCCTGACCCACCAACGATGGATTAGGTGTATTCCTATAACAAGTTTAGGATGGGTGACAATTTGAGATGACAATATGGTTGAATTGTGATATTTGGAATTGAGAAATGTTTATTGGTGGGTTTGATTTATGGGAGTGAAATGAACGGTGATTAATGATTAGGAATATTTTCTTTAGGCTTGAATGGTAAAGCTATGTGTGATGGAAGGGGAATGTTGGATTGAGGATACAATGGTGTAGTGTGACTGTAAAGAATTATGATTAGTTATTAAAGATGTTCTCTTTAGGCGTGAATTGGAATTGGATGAAATTTGGGCTCTTGGTAAGAGTGGAAGAATATGGGATTGACGTAAGAGTTGTCTTGTGTTGATCGAGGTTCTTAGTTGAGTTCTAAATTGTCGAATTGTTGAGATTTATGATGAAAGGCTATATTATAGGTATAGATGCAAAATTGTGTTTTAATAAGGGTAATGAGGAAGGAATGATGTTCTGAGAAGTCTAATAAAGTATTATGGATTTGAAAGAGTTGTGGATAATTATTTGGGGTGTTTTCTAAATCTAATTGTAAATCAAGTTTGAATTAAGCAAAAGTGGTTATGTTAGCATAAGTTGGGGAAACTAGATTCAATAATGATAATTGAGGTTATTTAGTGTATTAGGCTTGATAGGGGTTTAATTTAACTTAATCAAGTCAAATAGATGTGAATTGTGTATTGACCTTGTGTTATTGTATTCGCTAGTGATTGTAAATATCGTTGGATCAGGCTAAGCTAGAGGAACGCACTATCCTGGTATTTTTCTTGCTTTTGGCAAGTTCAGGGAACCACTCTTACGTCACTACCTGGTTGTGTGTGATGTTAGTAGGGATTTTTCTAAATCCCTTTTTATACTGTATCGCTTGGTTTATAAATGGATTTTTTTCAAAGTTACTTTCGTATCAATGAGCTTGTTGGGTGCCTTTGAAACTTCAGCTAATTTAATACAAAGTTTGGCCTATATTATGTAGCATCCTGGCTAGTTGTGGTTGATATGAGTATTGATATATGTATGTTGTAGTAGGAATATTATGATATCTGGAAATCATTGTTGTTATGATTTTTGTTGCATGACAATGAACAATAACATCACGTGATGTAACCCACAGCCATTGTTATCAAACCCGGCCCGGGCCGGCCCGGCTGACCCGGACCGGAACCCGCCGACTCGGGTGCCAGACCGGGCAGGGTTGGCAACAACCCGGGGGTAAGGTGGCCCAGTCAAAACCTGGGTGACCCGGCTGGTCAGTGGGTTAACCCGGTCTGATTCCCCCTCCCCCAAAAAAGCCTCAATGCAGTCATTTACTTTTTTTTAATGTTAATTTCATTATTATATTCCATTTCCTCATTCTTGTCGATTCTTCTCCCTCACTCCATTTATAATCTCTCTAGAAAAATGGAACCCTCTGTGTTCTTCGTGTCTGTCACCGATGTTTGTGGTCGTCGTGTTCGTCGCTGGCATGCTTTTCGGTTCCCTTGCCTTCGCCATGTTATGATATGATAATGTCATTTTGTCAAAGAATTTGTAAACAATGTTAATACTTCGATGATTTTTTTGTTAATGATTCAAGATGGTAAGTGAAGTTATTGTTTGGATTTTTGGAAATTATTGTTACTTGGATTATTTTTCATTTAATTTTTTATGCTTCACCGGGCTGACTCACGGGTTGGTTATGAACTGACCCTCTGACCCTCTACCTCGACCGGGCTAGTTGCCGGTCCGGGTTTAATTACCATGATCAACCGAGCAGTTATTTGTATCAATCATTCTGATTATAGACAAAGATCGCCTCCTGATTATAAACAAGGTGATCTCCATCCTGATTTTAGACAAGGGGAGTCCCTATTCTGATCATAGACAGAGGGGAGGATGACATCCTGATTATAGACAAGGGCATAGTGTCACATCACGTCTATTTTTCTTATGTATTTGAGAACTGTTATTTTTGTGATAGTATGATTTTGTTGCAAATTGATATGCTGGTGATGAGATGGTTATATACATAAATCTACTCTGTGTTAGTAATTAAATATTTTTAAATGTGGTACTCTTTAGGCGCTCTACTAACCAATTCATACTTTTGTATAGAGTTGAGTTGTGGTTCCTGAGACATATTTGTACACCTCATGGTTATTTATATTTTTGCAAGTGATCATGCACTGCAGAGGGAATAGTGAAGGGGGCCACCGAACCATACTGACTGTGTAAGTCGACGGCGGTATATTTTATATTAGAATTTGTATATTTCCAAATTAAGTAGGCTTGCATTCGCTTCTGCATCATTAAATGTTAACTTGTTATGATTGGATGACTGTATAAGAATATATAGACTACTTGGTCATTGGTTATTTAATACCAGTTAAAGATGTGAATGGTATGATTATTTCATGAGATGGGCTATGTATGACAAATCTAGGAGTTTAGACTTGAGGCCTAATGTGTGTGTGTATATTTGGATATGGGTAGGTTTTCTTTAAATAACCATGTTAGATCAGTTCTTATCTAACATGGTTTTATTGAATTCTTGTTTGTTAAAATGTGGTTATCACAAGTGGTTTTATTTAACAATGTTAAGTGGCCCTTTATCTAACATGGTTAACTAAATTGTTACTCATGTAAATTTTTATTAACCATGTTAGGTGATGCTTTTTCTAACATGGCTAGATATTTTATTATCCTTGATAGAGATTATCTTGATATAAGGATTTCGCTTTCATATCATGGATAACTTGTTGAATCTTAGAAGATTCTTTTTTTAATTATGATATAATTATTTGAACTATACGAAAAACCCTTTTTTCCATCATAGTTAGTGTGATTATATTTGATGGTGATGGGTTATTAGGGGTTAATTATGGAATAGCAAGTAGGATTTTACAGTAATATCCCCCACAGTTGGTGATTCTGTTTCTTCATAAGGACCAAGCTTGACGCTCCGTAAAAGTTAAGGTAATTTAGTGTGGTATGATATAGTTTTTATATAAAGATTTTATTTCTTAGAACTTGCTTACTTTTCTTCTTATTACAGCTCACCCATAATTAACATATGGAAGTCTAGTTTTGATAATATAGTACAATTTTTAATCTTATATGAACATAGGGTTGTAGCTTTGTCCTGTTTAAGAGTATAGAAAAACATATATTATTAAACTTCAAGTCTCTTCATGATAAATTATAATTAGAAGTAATATTTCAAAAAAAATTAATCAACGACTAACTAAGCGACTTATATTAGACTCTGAGTCCTCAATTCTTTTTAGAAAGCATCCTATATATGAGAAGCGTTTAAGATGAAAGATGTTTTTTCATCACTAAGCACTGAATGAGGGCCCTATATGAAGGATCAAGGGCAGTGAGTTTAATTAAATTGTAATCTCTTTATTATTTTAAATATGACACATTTTTTTAAAAAATTCATTTTAATAGTATAATATGCATAGTAAAGGATAATTTAACAAGTGTATTTATTATCATATTTATAATAAATATATAGTTTTATGTTAAAGCTAAGGCTAAACTTTATAGATATTCTCCAACATTTGTGGAAAATCATCTGCCATGTATCTATTAGCAAATCAAATATGAGATGAATCAATACAGTGCCACAACTTTCACAAATCCAAAACAAAAAAACAACAAAAATTAATACATGATAATTCGAAAAGGTTCTCACTTTATATGTTATCTCATATCCCCTCACATGAACATTTCTAAACGCAAATTGGTCATCATCATCTATCAATTCTAATTCGCTTGGTTTAGGTGGATTTGTTCACAAAGATGACATCTCATCTAGATCTAAAGTGGGAGCATAGTTCGTTTGCTTTTTTACTTTGCAGGATTATAGACAATTGCTTATTTGAAGATTCGTTACATAGAATACTTGTTTTGCGTGACTTGCTAAAATAAAGGGATCATCTCTGTACCCAACCTTGTGAAGATCAAATCATACTAATGTGGGGATCAATCCCAACTGCTTTATTGTTAACCCACTTGCATTTGAAGATTGGAACTTTGAATTAGGTGTACCTAACACCCCAAATTTCTTCAACCCCATAATATGCCATTAAAGTCAATCTTGAGTTTTTATCATTCGAACTGAGAAAGTACATTGTTTCGGCTACCACCATCAGCCACTATTTTGCATAATGCTGTTGTTGTCATGGGCCTTGGTGTAGAAAGAATACACATTTATGTCATAAGCGCCCCAAATCATAACTTCAAAACGAGGCCCTCCGGTTAACCATCTTATTGTATTGGGCGCACCGGTCTCTTTTGCAACATGCTCCTTGAATCACCTGATAAATGTCTTGTTATGCTCGTTAGATATCTTCATATCACTCTTTTTTGGGTTCTTCTCCTTTATGATCCTCTTATGCTCATCCAAATAAGGCTGCACTTCTTCCATATTATTCAAGATGTATAGGAGTGCTTGTAACACCTCTTTATGTCTCATACTCTTCACTTTGACGCCATGTACCCCCTAACCAATCTTGTCTTCATGTTGAGGGTTATCCTTAACCATTTTAGGTATGATTTGAAAAAGTTCATTGCCTCTTCAACTAAGTATCATTCAACAATGGATGCCTCAGGTCGATACGGATTCCTAGAAGACCCTTTCAAGACTTTCATGGATTGCTCAAAAGATACATCTACCTTAGATAAGCCGTTCCACAAATCCTTATCTCCCTTAGCAAATGAATAATCAAGTGCACCGTAATATCGAAAAAGGCTAGAGCAAAGTGCATCTCTAGTTAAGACAAAATAATGTAACCCTCATTTTCCAACTCATCGAGCTTCTGAGTGTCGATGAATTTGTTTCAAATAGCATTAAAAAAACATGCATAATCTTGTTATAGTCATCCTCACATTATCTTGCATAATGCCTCCGATAGCCACTAATAAGAGTTCTTGCATCAATATATGGTAATCATGCGACTTCATTCCCACCAACTTCAAATCTTTCGTAGACATAAGTCTGCTAATATTAGAAGAATAACACTACAGCACCTTGATTACACGCAAACACTCACACAGACTTCTTTTCTCTTATTTAGAAACTATATGAGCAGCAAGTTCCATATAAGCCATCTTGCCATTTTCACTGACTATAAGATGCATCCATTGTCTTATACTTATTTCAACCAAGTCTAATCACTCACTAAGTCCGTTCTTAGTCTTTCCTTTATGTACAACAGCGTCTCGACAATACTATCACCAATATTTTTCTCTACATGCATCACTGATGCTACCAAAATTTTTAATTAAGCCCCGCAAGTATAAGGGTCGTAGAAATAGTAATTTGATGAATCAAGGTCGATCCCACAGAGACTCAAAATAATTGATAATTAGGAATTAAATATCCTATTTTTTTAAGTTGAGCAAGACATAATTGATTTTGAATTAGTGACGAAAAATTAACTAAAATTTAATAAAAACCTCGAACTTTCACACGGATTAAATTCAAGAATTAAATGAACAACCTAGAGTCACTAATCCCTTCTTTGCTTCTTAGATTTTATTCCCGTTAAATTAATTATGCTTTAACCTAATTAGTTAATCTAGAGTCTTAGTGTCTATAAATGCCTGTCGGTCCACTTATATCCTTACCTAGATTAATTATGTAATATCTTACACAAATCAACTAGATACAATTTGCATTGATAACACTCTAATTTAACTATGCGGAGCTTCTAGGTATATGTCTATCCCAAATGTAAATTAGATTAAAATCTAATTCCACATTATTTAATCTCATGGTCTATTTAAAATTCCCTCGAGTTCAATTCTAAATTCCCAAAACATGTTTAATAGCGGCCACTCTCTAAACAATAATAACTAAAAGTAAGATTAAATAAACTAAATTAAAATTAAGTATAATTAGTAGGTGGAAAAATCTCTAAGTCTTCATAGTGCCCTAGGTTGTAAAAGAAAACTAGTCTCACACATGGGTTCCTTCAAAATCACAAAAGTAATTAATCCCAAAATTTGACTAAAAATCATAGAAAAATTCAAGAGATAAGAGAGCAAGAACTGAACAGGGTGAAAGATTCTATTTCAGATTCAAACTCGTCGGATCCTCTTCTAATTGAAAACTCGCTGCAGAACAATGATCAACAATGGCTATTGCTTTCTCAAGATCAAGAAGAATTGCTGGACAGTGTCGCCGTGCTTCTCTTGCTTCTTGCGTGTGCGTGAATGAATAGTGTTTCAAGATGATGATTCAATTATGCGCCTCCCTCTTCCTGTTTGTGCGTGATGCTTATGAAAGATGATGCCTTATGTTTGTAGTGGAGTGGCTGCAAATGCCAAGAAAAACCAACAAAAGGAAATATAAATCAAAATCAAATAGTACTAATATTAATAAAATAAATTGAAACTTATTTCTTTCCTTTTTCAAATATTTTTATTTTTGCTATTTTTGTTAACTTTCCTATTCCAATTCAAGATAGAATATTTTAAAAGAAATCTCCAAATAATGTGTCAAATTGATATCTTATCGAATCCCAAGAAAATCTCTTAATTTTTAAATTGATGACTCCCTAAATATAATAAAATATTTCAGAAAATATGCTAAAAATTGGGGAGTCATCAGTCACATCAATATTATGCCTCACATCCAAAAAACATCAATAAGGTAAATCAAAGAAGATTGACCTCTTCTTCCACATGTTTTTCTCAGGGCTGATCTTAGTATTTTGTCTTTTACCGAATACGACATTGACATTCTTCACATGACGGTAAACTTCCTCCCTTGTTAAGGGGGTCGGGACATATCCACACTCAGATATACGAGTATTAAATTCTGCCTCATTTTTATGAGCTACATACATATATCTTAAAATGTTTGATGGTCTCGATAAAAAAAAAATGTTTGATGGGATATGGAATAACAACCGATTATTGGTTTCAGATATTTAATATATTTAGCTCTTATTAGGAAATATTTGGTTTTAATATTGATTTAATTGTTATCTTAATCATTAACTATGATTTGTATTAATGTCAGTATTCTATTACATTCTGCCGTCAATTCTTATTTATTGTAATTGCATTCTAGAATATCTGTCTTTAAGAGTTAGGTTTAAGATTATAAATTAAATAACACAATTCATTTGATTTGTATGCCTTTTAAATTGAATAAAAATATATTAACCTTCCTTGCTTCCTCTCATATTTCTCCCTTCCCTTCTTCTTGCTATCATCCCTCCTCTGATCTCTCTTCCCCTTTACCGGCCCTGCATCAATGTGTTTTTTTTTTACGATAGAGGTTTTAGCCGTTGTACCGAGGAAAAATCGCACGCAAAACCCCTTTACTCAATATTTTAAAACGAAATTTTATTTTATAATAATTTAATTTTATGTTTTTTACAAAAATATTCTCCCTAGTAAATTTTAATTTTAACTCAGAAACATATTGTTGATTTGAGTAGTAAAAAATGATCATTTTTAAGTTTTCTTTATGTAGTTTTTTAAAATACGCTAAACGGTATATTATAGCTATAATTAAATTAAGCTTATGGATCTGGTGGGAATTCGATTGAGAGAAAAGCGTGGAGTTTGATGAAATTCAGGCAAGATGCGAGGTCACAAAATGCAAATCCATTCTTCAAGACCTATCCAACACATGACATGGTACGGTGATCGTCAACTCAACCCAAAATTAACAAGAATAAGATAAAGAAATTAAACTCAGGCCAAATGGTAGGTAAGAGATTAAAATCATTTTGAGTATGTACAGATTATGAGATAGGTATATCAAGCTAAGGAGTGGTGCCATAAAACCCAGAAAGAACCAGCTAGCTAGCTTCATATCTCTGTATGGAGAGCGAGAGATCTATAAGATTGACGACCAAGGCTTCTTGTGTGGGGTTCATTCATGAATCACGAACATCATCTGTTTGACAAATTGAAGCTCTGAAAGAGAAGAATATAGCCCTGGGGAAGGATATATATAATAATAATAATATTGCAAAAAGCTAGCTGCATTAATTAAGATGTGCTTTATGAGGTCTCTTAATTAAGAGGTCTCCTCCTGAGAAAAGGAGGCGCTGAAAGAAGGAGCCACAACCACAGAAGAATACACCTTAGAACTCCCAAATGAGACCCCACAGCTCCCAGAAGAAGCTTGTTGTACATCATCAGAGGTAATAGTAGTGGAACAGCAAACTAAGGTTTGTTCAACGAGCGTCCCGAATCCGTCTCTTGGAATATTATTATTATTATTGGGTGCGGAAGAAACAAGTGCATGATGATGGTAGTTTTTCATGATGATTGCATGCTTAAGAATGTGGTAAGCCCTTGGATTGTTACGCACAAAGGTGCAGATTTGGTGGTGTGAGTTGGGGATCATCCCTGGAGGGAAGTGGAAGTTGGTCTTGGCTTTTCTTCCTCTTAGAAACCTGGCTGCAGAGTCATAAGCCATGGCAGCATCTTCTGCTCTGTCATAAGTTCCCAGCCATAGCCTCAGCTTCTGTGATGACCCCTTTATCTCAGCCACCCACCTCCCTGAAGGCCTTTGTCTCACCCCTACGTACTTCCTCTCTCCTCTTCTTGTTGGAATAACCTTTTTATTATAATTACCTGATTCACCAGGCGGCGTTGGTGATTGGCTTTTGTTTGGGTTTTGAGAAGAAAGTGGACATCCTGATGGTGAGATCCCTAGGTTTTCCATGAGAACACAGAAGAAGAGCATAGAAGAAATGTGAGCTAGATGATGATAAAACTGATAGCAAAAGCCTTTTGATGATTACTGTAACAATGAGAGATGCTGATGATGAGGTAACAGCATCTTGTTTGTCTCAGATTTGGTTTCCTTCCCTTCATTTAATTATACATAATTATTGCTGGCAGAAAAAAATATGGGAAAATTCCAAAAAAAGACACTCGAATTATACAAAGGACAGTTCAGTACAACGAATTTCGAAAATGACAGTTCAGTACAATGACTGAACTGTCCAAACCCAAATTTAAAGGAAATGTCCAAAATACCCTTTGCTACAACTAAGTTGGGAATCCCTTAAGAGAAGTTGGGAATCCCTTAAGGGAAGTTGCAATTCCTAACTTCCCTTAAGGGATTCCCAACTTCGTATAAGGCTTCCCAACTTCCCTTAAGGGATTCCCAACTTCTCTTAAGGGATTCCCAACTTAGTTGTAGCAAAGGGCATTTTGGACATTTCCTTTAAATTTGGGTTTGGACAGTTCACTCATTTGTACTGAACTGTCCTTTTCGAAATTCGTTGTACTAAACTGTCCTTTGTGTAATTCGAGGGTCTTTTTCTGGAATTTTCTCAAAAAATATTACATAATTATTAATGGGTTAAAGGTCATATTTGCCCTGAGGTGTGTAAGGTGTATCATATCTACCCATGAAATATTTTTGGGTCCAAATGTGCCCTCAAAGTATGAAAGTTGATCAATTTTGCCCTTTCACCGTTAAAAAACTCACGCTGACTGTTAAATAGTAAATGTTGATCGTTAAGATTTTAACAGTTAAATGGTGAAATTGATCCATTCTCATACTTTGAGGGCACATTTGGACCCAAAAATATTAGGAACAGAATAGTACACTTTGCACACTTTAGGGGCAAATTTGACCTTTAACCCAATTATTAATTTATGCATAGAACTCTTGAAAATGAATCGGATGAAATATGATCGAGTAGAATTTTATTGTATAGAAAATTTCCAAAAAGACCTTTGCCCTTAGATTTATAATGTTCAGTAGACCTATATATATTTATAGCCGTTAATAAATACTAGATGCAGCTGCTTTAGTGATTTACGTCTAAGTTGAGACATGCATTACAGGGGACAAAATTGGCAGATCAAACTACTTTAACAGGTAAGTGCTTGTATTGTATATGGATGAATATTTGGAGATTATTACAGTACTTTTGACCAACCTATCTTTTAGTTTGAAGAACTCTACCGATTGGCTTTAGTTTAATTTATGTTGGGCATTACAACCAAGAATAAGTTTTTATTTTATGTGAAACTAAATATTTTCTGGGATAATTTTAAAGATCTACGTCCCGAATTACATAAATTAAACTACTTGTGTTTTGTTTTTGTTTTACATTTTTCTTTACTTTTAAGCATGTGCACCAACAACTTCAAAATTGATGATATTGAAATTCTGAAACTACAAAAAAAAAATCTGAATTTAGATTTTAAATTATGCATAGATTGAAGAAAGGATTAATTTAGATTTTTTTTTTCGCTGGAATAAATCCATACCATTAGCTTTCCTTTTGTTTTGTTTTTGTGTCATACTTATAATTAATCCAAGTATCCCATTAAGTAACAGAAGTATAGGCCTGTCAGCTAGTATGCATATATATATATATTGACTTTAAGAAACTCCATCTATGTTTATAGCCGGTCCCAAGCCCAGGTAAAGGAGGAGAGTTGTGTTAGGCCCCGACAGCCAGCGTAAAAACCCCGTCGAATCTAATGAACATGGATCAACAAAGAAATTGTGTAAATGTTAGGTCGTTGCCCGTAAGCAACACGCTGTATGGCTCGAGTACAGTGAGAAGAGAGCGAGAGCCGCTGCATCCTAGCCTGAATGCAGTGTTAAGAGAGCAAGGGCTAATGGATAGGTCGTTGCCTGGTTGTAACGCGCTGTATGGCTCGAGTACAGTGATAAGAGAGCAAGAGCCGCTGCATCCTCACCCGAATGCAGTGTTAAATGAGCAAGGGCTACCACACTCTAATGGACGGAGGCGGCTAAAGAAGTTAGTTCATGAGAGTAAGATCATATTTGGTTCTTGGAATATTGGGACGCTGAATGGGAAACTTTTTGAGGTTGCACAAGTTATGAAGGATCATAAGATTAATATATTATGCTTACAAGAAACCAGATGGGCTGGAGAGAGATCTAAAGAAATCGGAGTTAATGATTCTAAACTCTGGTACACAGGAAAGGTAAATGGGAGGAATGGTGTTGGTATCATTGCAGATAAAGAATGGTGGAAGAATGTAGTGGAAGTTAAGCGGATTGAGGACCGAATCATATCTGTGAGAATAATTGTGGGAAATGATACAATAAATGTTATTAGTGCATATGCACCCCAAGTAGGGGTAGAAGTACATCTTAAGGAGAAGTTTTGGGCAGATATTGAAAGGTTGATTCAAGGTATACCGGCAACCGAGAAAATTTTTATTGGAGTGGATCTTAATGGACATGTTGGGAAAGAGGCGGGATCATATGCAAGGGCGCATGGTGGTTTTGGTTATGGGGAGTTGAATAATGAAGGGCAAACGATTATCGATTTTTCCTTAGAATATAATCTTAAGATTGTTAACACATGCTTTAAGAAACGGGAAGAACATTTAATTACATACAAAAGTGGAACTCACAAGTCACAAATTGACTTCCTTTTGGTAAGAAACCATGATAGAAGGTTATGTACTAATTGTAAAGTGATCCCTGGGCATGGGGAGACCGCTCAACATAGACTTCTAGTTCTTGATGTGAGAATTAAATGTATAAGACAAAGGCGCCGGGCAGTTTTGAACCGAAAGATCAAGTGGTGGCAGTTAAAGGGGGAGAAGCGAGAGATTTTTGAGAGAAATCTATTGGATGAAGGGGTATGGGAGCCACAAGGAAATGCTAACAGCATGTGGAAGAATATGGCTACGAAGATTAAAATGGTTGCTAAAGCTACTTTAGGAGAATCAAAAGGTTTTGGACCACGAGATAAGGAGACTTGGTGGTGGGACAAGGATGTCCAATAAAAGGTGCGGAATAAAAAAAATTATTTTAAGGCTATACGTACACTTGTGTAATAATACTGAAAATTGGGAAAAGTACCGCTTAGCTAAAAAGGAGACTAAGAAGGCAGTGAGTGAAGCTCGTGCTAAAGCATACGAGGGGTTTTATAAGGAGTTAGGGACAAAGGCTGGGGAACAAAAGATTTACAAGATCGCAAAGAGAAGGGAGCGAAATTCGAGAGATTTGGATCAAGTAAGATGTATAAAGGATGAAGAAGGTAAAGTTTTGATTACTGACGAAGATATTAAGAACGGATGGGAGGCCTACTTTTCTAAGTTATTCAATGATGAAGGTGAAGGTCTATCTTGTGAGTTTGGAGATTTGACAGTTAGTGAAGATGGACTTAATAGGTCGTTTTATCGTAGAATTAGAGTTTGGGAGGTTAGAGAAGCTCTTAAGAAAATGAAAAATGGTAAAGCGGTTGGTCTTGATGGTATACCGATTGAAGTTTGGAAATGTTTAGGGGAAGAGGGTGTGTTATGGTTATCTGAATTGTTTAACGAGATTTTACGGTCCAAGAAGATGCCTGATGATTGGAGAAAAAGTACTTTAGTTCCGATTTATAAAAACAAAGGCGATATACAAAATTGTGCAAATTATAGGGGAATTAAGCTTATGAGTCATACAATGAAACTATGGGAAAAGGTGATTGAGCATAGGTTAAGACTAGGAACTAGTATTTCTGAGAGACAGTTTGGGTTCATGTCAGGGAGATCAACAACAGAGGTGATATATCTACTAAGGGGGATAATGGAAAAGTATCGAAGTAGAAAAAGAGACTTACATATGGTTTTTATTGACTTAGAAAAGGCGTATGATCGAGTGCCGAGAGATTTACTTTGGAAAGCCTTAGAAAAGAAAGGAGTATGTGTTGCTTATATTAAAGTTATACAGGATATGTATGATGGGCTGTTGACTAAGGTTAGAACGCCGGGAGGTGAGACAAAAGACTTCCCTATAAGAATTGGCTTACATCAGGGATCAGCTTTGAGCCCATATTTGTTTAACTTAGTAATAGATGCTCTAACTGAGCCTATAGAAGAAGAGGTCCCTAAGTGCATGCTTTTTGCTGATGATATAGTCCTTCTGGCCGAATCAAGAGAGGAGATTAATGATAAATTAGAGATATGGAGAAACACGCTGGAGTCGAAGGGTTTCCGTTTAAGTAGGAGTAAGACAGAATATATGCATTGCAATTTTGTAAATAGACAACTTAGAAGTGATTTGGAGGTTAAACTGGGAGAGCAAACAATCCCTCAAGTGACAAAGTTTAGGTATTTGGGATCAATTATAAGACAAGATGGTGAGATTGATGACGATGTCAATCATAGAATTCAAACTGGGTGGTGTAAGTGGAGGAAAGCTTCTGGAGTTCTCTGCGATAGAAAAGTACCTAAAAAGGTAAAAGGGAAGTTTTATCGCACTGCTATAAGACCATCAGTATTATATGGTAGTGAATGTTGAGCTTTGAAGGGTCAGCATGAACATAAAATGGGGGTAGATGAAATGAGGATGTTGAGATGGATGTGTGGTCACACAAGAAATGATAAGATTCGGAATGATCATATACGCGAACGAGTTGGAGTGGCACCTATCAGTGAGAAAATGGTAGAAAATAGTTTGAGATGGTTTGGACATGTACAAAGAAGGCCATTAGATGCGCTAGTGAGGAGGGTAGATCAAACAGTCTGGAGTCCGATTAAGAGAGGAAGAGGGAGACCGATGCTTACACTCAATGAAGTTGTAGAGCGAGATCTTTTAATAAATAATATATCTAAAGATTTGGTTACCGATAGAGCACAATGGCGTCGTGCGATCCATGTAGCCGACCCCACTTAGTGGGATAAGGCTTTGTTGTTGTTGTTGTATTGACTTCAAGAACACTTATTTAGCAAAGGTTTTAATATAATTAGCTCATTAATTACTAGTGATCGAAGTGGGAGAGGAACACCTCCTTTTCATATATAAACAAATAAGCAGAGGGCAAAATGGTAATTTCGACACCAATTAGAAGAAGGTACGATGATCGATGAACCATGGTTCAAGTAGTTGAAGATAAGTCCAAAGGGAATAAGCAGCTTTTATTGTGATTAATATATTTGAAAACCCAGCCTCTTTGCTAAGCCAGTACAACTCTTAAGAGGCATAATTCCAACAGCCAGCAAACAAAACTCACACCTCAAAAGCCTGAAAACAAACAGAACCCACATGTTTCTCTGGGCTTGTTTGGCTGGACTTATTTCAGTCAAATAAGTCCTTATTTTCATACAAAATAAGGACTTATTTTCAGAAAAGTTGTTTTGAGTATGTTTGTCTGGACTTATAAAAATAAGTAACTTATAACTTATAAGTCAAAATAAGTATAAGTTCTTTTTTTCAATTTATGACTTATAAATCACTTATGGAGGTGGACCCCATAATTCTGACTTATTTTACACATCAAATCACAACTAACCCAAACATAAATCACTTTTCCAAAAGTCCATCCAAACATACATCTCATTACACAATATGACTCATAACTTATAAGTCACTTATAAGTCATATTTTTAATAGCCAATCCAAACATAAATCTCATTACACAATCTGACTTATTTTCAGTTTGACTTATATTTAAGTTACTTTTCCAGAAGTCCATCCAAACACACCCCTACCTTCATATTCATATTTAAAAAGACAATTATGAGAAAATAATTGTGGGCATTTGTCACGTAATCGGTGTCTCTGTTAGTTCCTCAGGTTCAAAGTATGATCTTTCCTCTTCTCCTTCGTTGAAAATACCGTTCAATATAATTCTGATCCACTGCAAATTCTCCAGAAGAATTATGTTTATATATATATATATATATATAACCCTGATGAGCTCGAAACCAATTCATCTAAACTTTTTGGTAAAAAAAAAAAAAAAAACTCACCTAAACTTTTGTTTATAAAAAGAAGAAAAAAGAAAAGAGTATGGAGAGCTGATCCTACTTCTAATGTCTGCCTGGATTAATTATTATTCTTTGTTTTTTGATGTATCCTTCATTTTGCCAAATACTAACTGTTCATTAATTAAGAGATCCTCTTCGTAAGTGATTTTTTTCATAACCGGCCTATTAGTGAAAATTTAAGTTTAGCCTTAATTGGTTCTAAGAAATATATATATTAACAAAGATATAATATATATATATATATTTTTTTTTTTTTATTGAGACAAGCAATCGAGTATTTATGTATATTGAAGTGTTGCCCTTTTCTTTTCTTACAAGCATGCACAGAGTAATCAGGGACATATTTGAGAACAAATTGAAACAGCATATCTTTTCATCCTTAACTAGATAAATGTTTGATCTGGTCTGCTTTAAGAAATTATCTTTAACGAATTTAAAAAATGAAATGCTGTATACGTTCCTTTTTTTTTTTTAAATTAGTTAGCGGTTGCTACGTTCTCTTGTAATCAGTTTTCAACAAAAATTTAGTGTTATTTTTAAAGAGACGATTGCATCTTGACTAATGATTGAATAATTAAATCAAAAAATTATATGGATAAGCTAAAAATGTGTGTATATCTTTAGCAGGGATCAAAATATTTTTTTTTCCATGGAGTGCATGCTGTATGCCATGCTTGATAACCTTGATATATACATGTGGTTAGGGGTGAGCATTCAGTTTTCGGTTCAGTTATTCGGCAAAAACCGAAATAACCGAAAATCGAAATGCTAAAATTTTTATAACCGAACCGAAACCGAATAGCTAAAGGTAACCGAAATATTTCGGTTCGGTTTCGGTTTTTATCTAAAAACCAAATTTTTTTTATTTTTAATTAAATTACACTTTTTGAATTTTCAATAAGTAAAACTCAATACAAATTATAAACCTAATAACCTTAATAAGATTCCAAATAATATAATACAATATATAAATTAGAAATATAATATAAGATTTCTAGGAAAAATACAAATTACAAAGAAAATAAATGTATTCAATATTACTTCATCCAAAAAAAAGTATAATAAAAATTTTAAAAAACTAAATATTAATGAATGATATATGACATATCATTTTTTAAATTAAAATAAGAAAAAGAAAAGGTACATTTTTAAGTTTTGAATTTTAAAACTTAACTTTATAAAAAGAAAAATATGGGAAAAATATTATTTAATTTTTTTTAATATTTCAGTTTTTCGGTTTTAACTAAATAATTTTTTAAGGCACCGAACCGAAAACCGAAAACTGAAAAACCAAATTAAAAAAACGAACTTAATTCGGTTTTCGTTCGGTTTTCGGTTTCAGTTTTGGTATGATTTTACTCATCCCTACATGTGACACAAAGTGGCGTAGGGTGAAGAGAGACGATGGCAGGCTGATGACGTGACCAACGGTTTGATTATATTAAAAACAAACAAGATAAATAAATAAAGAGTATAATGTGCATATAGACGCCATAAAGGATGGGTAATGAGACAAAATATTAGGGTTGGTACTAGGCTTTAATCTCAACCTACCCTTTAGTTGGCCAAAAAAAGAAAATATCTCAACCTACCCTTTGATTTAATTTGCTTTTTTTAAAAGGGTTAAATCAAAAGGTTCTTGTTGTAAACACTGTTGTGAATTGTGATTTCTTAGAACCTGCACTGCACTAAGATATATAGAGTTGCTACGACTACTCCTGTCTCTGGGTTTGCATTATCCAAATAAACAAACGACGTCATTCAGAAGATGTAACTCCACTACCCAAATATACTACTCGTTTTATTACTAAATATAAGACGTATTTATCTAATTTAATTAGATTAAGGATGTTAGTTAAGTTGTTTAAAATCACAGGATATTATGGAGGATTATTAATAAGAATAATTTAGGGAAAATGTAAGAAAAATATAAAGAGGTCTTATATTTAGGAACAATTTCACCTCTCCAAATAGGTCCTATATTTAAGAACAGAGGGAGTATATATATACACATACATTAAAACTACTTGTACCTAACTTTAAAATATCAAGTTTTCTGGTAAAAGTAACAAATGCAGGAACGAGTGTTAAATCTAGTGGAAGGGGCTGCTCCCTCACAAATACAGTGAACTAAAGGTTTCTTCCAAAAATGAAATAACTGTTGTTCAATCAAGCTTTTGAATCGTAGCCTACCTTCATTTCAGTGCCGGCTTAATTAAGCTTACTTTTTTACAAGCTTCATCATAAGGATGGAGGTTTTTATGTTTATTGTGGTATCATCATTCTCATCAACACAATCTGTTACAAAAACATGAGGCTGTTATTTGGCCTCCCTAAGTGGGTTATCAAAGAAATTATTAGTTCTACTTCATTTTCTTCCCCGGCTTTCTCATGTTTTAGTAAGAATCACCATGTACCCATTCCTCACCCCACTTCGTCTATTGGTGATAATCTTCTTCTGTATTAGCCTTGGTAATACATGAAACGAAAATGCATAGACTGGCTTATTTCCACACGTTTGTTTGTAGGTTTGGGTCTCCAATATGACAATTTTGTTGTAGAGTACAACTCTGTTCAACTCCATTTTGTGCATTCGTAGTGCACCAGCACTATAGTGGCTAGTCCACAGGTGAGAAGATATGGACTCGAAAGCCCCCGATTATTGATCATTGACATGAGCAAAAGGGGAATTAACCTCAGTGTTCTGGACTTGGTACTCATGTTCAAGGCTTTTCCCTTTTTTTGTTTGGGATGTTTTATAGCCTCTTGGTTGTATAAGACATGTAAATAATGACCTCTGTCCTTCTTCTACTGGTATGTTATAAACTAATATTTTATTGGTAAAGTTGCAATTTTGCCAACGAAGTTTTTCAAGAGGGGCATATGACACAAAAAAAGTATTGTGAGGTGCAAAAGTACCAATAAGCTTTTAAAAATGGGGCAATTTTGATCATGTGGATCCACGTTATTAATCTTAAATGATTATTTTTTTAAAAGAAATTTTTACCAACCCCATCTAACTCCTCACAGACCCCACATACTATACAAACGCCAACTAGTTTTTGAAATGGGTTAAAGGACATTTTTGCTCTGGAAGTTTTATCAAATGAGCTATTGGTGTCTGGAAGTTTTTGAAGGGGCGATGTTGCCCTGGAAGTTTGTAAAATGGGTAATGTTGCCCCTCCGTTAACATACCTAATGATCAACCATTTGTTGATCATACTATGGTGAGGTGGCATGCCTATATGGTATCCATATCACCATTCTTATTCCACGCCAAATTTTAGCAAATTTTTTTTAAAAAAAGAAAAAACACCGCTCACCTCTCCCTGACTAATTTCTTCCCATCTCATTTGAGTGAACCATCTGATTCATCTCCCTTCTTTGATCCTCAAACCTCTCCCCTCCTCTGTAGCCACCAACCTTCATTAGCTTTCAACTTATGTCGCCGATCACCTCCATTGACTCTCAACCGCAGTCGACCCTCTCCTCTTTTCAGTTCTGCAACTTAAATTTGTTGCGAGTTCAATCAAGTTGCCAAAACGATGATGCAACTCAGATCTGCAACTCCTCTTCTCTACGGCGTCTTGTCCTCCGCCACCTTTGCAGCGAGTTCGACATCTTTTGCGGCATCCGCCTTGCCTCCTTGGTCCTCTTTCAAGACTGATGAAATTAGGATTAGTTTTGGTTGTTCTTGACATATCCTAGTTTGTTAGAGATGAATCAAGGTTTTTTTATGTTTTCTTTAATTGTTGTTGATTTTAGTTCACGGTGAAGAATTTTTTTTGGATCGGACCGGTGAAGGATTTTCAGACCCCATGATTCTTTTTTTTTCAATACTTTCAGACCCCATGATTGTTTTGCGTGCTGTACGTGGATGAAGGGAAGGAGATGAGTTGCTTTGGGTGGAGGGTATTTTAGTAGTTTTAAATTAAGTAACTTAATTAGTTTAAAAAAACGTATTTAGATTATTTAATCTTAAAAAAGTCAATCAACTCTAAGATTCAATAATGGTCATAAGCGGATGCATATGATGTCTTGGCAGAAAATTTGTTGTCTAAAAGAGGCTGGTGGTTTAGGAATCCGAAAGATTGCTACTTTTAATGATGCTTTGTTGGCCAAAAATATCTGGAGAATTTTTACTGCTGAAAATGAGTCATTAATTTATATGGTTTTGCGACCCAAATAT
The DNA here is from genome assembly GCA_037074515.1 of Mimosa bimucronata. Taxonomy (NCBI): domain Eukaryota; kingdom Viridiplantae; phylum Streptophyta; class Magnoliopsida; order Fabales; family Fabaceae; genus Mimosa; species Mimosa bimucronata. The sequence goes on from CM073444.1 coordinate 311,415, forward strand.
ATTTCAGATCAAATTGATGGTTTCATCATCCCTCGTTCAATTCAATCTTCCATCTGGCATGACAGTATTGCAATTAAAAATCTGATTACTTATAGGCTTTTCTGGCGTCTTGGGAATGGTTTCCAGATAAACCTCTTCAGCCACTTATGATGGCCTTTGCAGTGTAATCGTCCATTGTCAATTGCAACAATGGGCGATTTGTTACCGCACCATAGAAGATGTTGGAATGTTTCTTTAGTTAATTCTTTATATTCTTCCCAAGTAGCAGCTAGTATCATCTCTACGCCTTTCTCTGTTATGGATTCAAAGGACTGTATTGGTTGGACGAGGAATTCTCTTCAAAGATATACAGTAGCTGATGGTTATAAACTATTAAGTCAATGCAACTATGGTGGACTTATTGACTTTTCTCGATTTTGGAAGCAAATGACAAGTTTAAAGTTGATCCCAAGAGTGAGCTTATTTTTATGTAGATTACTTAGGGATTCTTTACCAGTTAACTCAAACTTAATTAGGCATCATTTACAGGTTCACTCTACCTGTTTGTTTTGTTCTTATCCTAATGAGACCATTTATCATCTTTTCTTTCAATGCCCTTGGCCACGAGCTATCTGGTTTGGTTTGCCTATTGGTCTATTATCCCATCAGATTCCCGAATCACAGTTAATGTTATGGTTAATGGATATTTTTTAGGGACAAGCTGAACCTATTGCTCATATGATTGCTTGAACTCTTTATTTGATTTGGTTTTTCAGAAACTAGAGACTTGCACATGCTGTATCAATTTGCCCTAAACAAGTCATCAATGTAATTCATGCTCAAGTCAATTTTCATTCCTTAATCTTATCCTTTTCTTCTCATAATTTGCCCAGTTTCTCTTCAGATTTAATACATGGATATTCTTCATAATTTCAATTACCTCATGGTTGGGTAATTGTAGTTTCCAAGATCACTAAATCTAGGCGAAATAATTGCTACTCATTTTGTGTTTATGTCTATTTTCAACAAGAATGGGTCAAGGATTTCTCTTTTACCATACAGCAATGTCTAGATAAATAAACTGCTGTTTTATCTCGTTTTAGACAAGCCTTACTTTTCATATATCATCAACAGTGCATTACCATGCCATGCAGCTTTGCTATGCTCATTTCAATTCAGGATTCAAAGCTACAAAGGGTTATGAAAGGCCAAATTTCCTTGCTTGTTGGTGCACAATTGGTGTATATTATCTTCATATATGTTTGTAAGACACTGATCTTTTTATTATAACATGTACTATCTTAGAAAAAAAGAAGAAGAAGAAGAAGAACTATATCACACTTTTTGGGGAAATCCCATTTAAATAAATTTAAAATAATATTTATCATACCTTCAAGCTTCAAATATCTAATATTCACATTAAAAAAACTTTTTTTTGTTTCATTATTTCCAAATTTTATAATACTTCTGTATATCTCCATAATTTAAGGGTATTCTCATTTATCACATCTGATCTAATTATTTTTAAAACATAGTGAAAGTATCTTCTCAAAAAAGTAAAAAATATGTTTTGTTATTATTCGGGATTATTTTCAAAAGGTTAAAAAAACAATGAAATAAAAAGAGAAGATCTAGATAAATTCCACATTTTAATAACATATATAAATTAAAAAATTATTACTTCTGATCTTTCATATAAGACATACTTGACTATTACGGGAGCTTAAAAATGCTAAATAAATTATTTATATTTATTATTTTAGAATAGTCATAATAAGATATAGTTTTTACTAAAATCAATTTATGTTTGTTAATTAATTTTTATATTAATTCCATAAAATTGTAAATTAGAAAACATCATGAGACCATCTTAGTTTTCTTTTTTAAAAAAAATATAACGTGAAAAAAGAAGGGTGAGATGGCTCTGGTCAACAAACGGTTGACCGTTAGGTATGTTGATGGAGGGGTGATATTGCCTAATTTTACAAACTTCCGAAGCAATATTGTCCCTTATAAAATTTTAGACACCCATAGCTCATTTGAGAAAACTTTTAAGATAAAAATGCCATTTAACACTTTTGAAATTGGCACCAATAGCACCGCCGATTTTCTCTCCCCATACTTCCTTTCGGCCACCGTCTCCGCCGCCACGCAACATTCCTCCACAGTCGTCCTTCCAACTCCTTCTTGCTTCGTCCTAAACGCACATACCTTCTTGCTGTTCATGCCATCCTCTTCAACTCATTCCAATAAATCTCATTCCTTCACATAATTAGCAATCCTTGAACTTCACCGACCCTAAAATGCGATGGGTTTTAAATTCCGCAGTCGTAGAATGATTCTCTCAGTCGCATTCTGCCCTTTATCATCCTTGTCAGAAAAAGCGAGTCTCAACTTGCTCAGTCGACTCCTCAGCATTAAATTCGGTAACTATTCTGTCGTGTTTTTGGTTCGGTGATTCGGTTGGAGGATTAGAAGAGGGCCATTTGGTGATCCATGTGGCAACTAGGGACTTCAATTCTGGGGAGGGTTTGGGGTCTCGGTCTTCCCAAGAGAAAGAATAGCTGCAACCACCAGGCTCTATAGTTTAAAGGGAGGAAGAAGGCCTAAGAATGCGAAATGACAATTTGGAAAGAATGAAGGAAGCACAACTGCAAGCGGAGGAGTGATACGTGAGTGTGAATGAAGTGTTGAGGAGAAATTATGAGAATTTAGAACCAATGAGAGCCATTTTTAGTTGAAAGGAGTTAAATTTGTGTAGAATTTGCTCCATGAATATCTTGGCTCATTATTTTGATGTTGAGCATGTTACAGAGCTGCCAGGGGGGGGGGGGGACGAAGACGATACGATATATGTTACAGAGCTGCAAGAGGTTGAAATTTTCTTAATAATTTTTTTTCAAAAGATAATCATTTAATACTAATAAGTGGGACCCACATTACTGAAATTAATGGAGTTGCTCAACTGTTTAGGTCATTGATGTTAGAATTGCCCCATTTTCAAAAGCTTGTTTGTAGTTTTGAACCTCATAATACTTTTTGTGTCAGATGACCCTTAAAAAACACTTCTTTAGCAAAATGGCATCTTTGCCCATGTTTTATTTATCATTGATAACACGATGTGTTTGATGAAGAAAGAAATAAGGGAGTTTGGTTATGGAGATGGGGCGTTGTTTTGAAAAGAGAGAATGAGCAAGGGCAATGGTTGAGGCTGAGGTTGAGGTTTGGGTGACCGGGTGAGGCCAAAAATGTGTTGGACCTAGGCTAGATGCCGATGGCTTGTGAGGAATGAAGAGAAAAGAGAGGATGAGTGAGTGACACGTGGGGGGTAATGAGGAGGGGATGTTGGATTGTGCATCACCCAAACATTAGCGCGCGCACACACGCCTCTGTCTCTCTCTGTCTCTGTCTCTCTCTCTCAATCTCATCCATCCCCTTCTTTCTCTGCTTCAACAATTTCATCCACACTCCCTTGGGCTAGGCCATGGCGATGGCGAAGGTGAGCATGGACATGCCCACTCCTACTCGTCGACGCCCCTCTCTCTGTGTCCCGACCACCGGCACCACCATCTCCCTGCTCGCCCTCTTCCCGCTCCCCTCCCACGCCAAGTCCCTCTCCTTCTCCAAGGAGCAGATCCTGTCTTCCGTCACCCAGGTGGAGCAAACCCTCGATCAAGTTCAGGATGCGGCTTCCGCTTTCTCCGATTCCACCCAGCGTCTCTTTGAAGCTTTCAAGCCCGCCCTCGACACCGCTTTCCCCCTTGTTCGCCAGGCCGCCCAGGATGCTCTCCAACTTGCTTCTCCCGCCATCTCCCAGGCTTCCAAACAGGCTCAACAAGCTCTTCAGAGCTCCGGTCTCGATACCCAACCCGTTCTCTCTGCTGCCAAGGTTCCCCCCCCCCCCCCCCCCCAACCCCCAAAAAAAAACAACCTAATTTTCTATTCACGCCATTTGTGCTCCCAAATCAACATGTCATTCACATTCCTCCAATTTTGATATAAGAGTTCTCTGTTGCTCCTCCTTCTTTTTTTTTTTTTTTTTTTTCACTTAATCACTTCACTCATGTCTCCAACTGCTCACTGTGATATGGGAAATTGGAAATGGTGATAAATCAATTTCTTGCCTCAGCACTTGGACATGCCGCTATTATGCTTTTGTTTTGGCGTTTGAATGGATGCGACTTCCTTAAGATTCCAGAGTGACTTTATTCTAAATTCCTTATCATATGATTTCAGACAGTGGCAGATGCTGCCCAACAAACAGGCAAGGTGATTGAAGACGCCAAGCCAATAGCTTCATCCACTGTCGAAACTATATCCTCTGCAGATCCTACTGTCATAGCTGCAACCGCTGGAGCAATATTTCTGGCCTATCTCCTCCTGCCTCCCGTCTGGTCTCTCCTCTCTTTTAACCTTCGTGGTTTTAAAGGTAGCTACCTCATCTCATGCTAGTTCCTTTAATCGCTGAATAGCAATAAATAAGCGGGGACATTTGCAAATAAACATTCCACTGTTGTAAATTTCCAAGTTCCACAACTTGCATTGCAGTTAAACCTTCGTTCAATGGCATTTCTCTTCATTCTGGGGCTAATGCTTCCGCCCGTATTACTTTGCAGGTGAGCTTACTCCTGCTCAAACCCTGGATCTGTTGTGTAGTCAGAACTACATTATGGTTGATATTAGGTCGGAGAAGGATAAGAACAAGGCCGGTATACCCCGCCTTCCCTCCAGCGCTAAAAGCAAGATGATTGCCATACCGTAAGTGATACTTGTTCTTTATGGCCTTACTTGTTTGTTTATTTTAAAGGGATTGTAGTGAGTTAATTATCAGACGTCCCCGGTATCACTTAATATAGTTGGCTAAAATTCAGATTGGAAGAACTGCCAAGTAAGCTGAGAGGCCTGGTGAGGAATGCGAAGAAGGTAGAAGCCGAGATAGCGGCTTTGAAGATTTCATATCTGAAGAAAGTGAACAAAGGCAGCAATATTGTGATCATGGACTCGTGAGTTTCCATGTATCCTTATTTATGTAAATGCTGAGGGAGAACAGTTAAAATGAATATTGATGTGAATGTGAAATTTTTGTGCAGGTACTCGGAGTCGGCAAAAATAGTGGCAAGAACGCTAACGAAGGTGGGGTTCAACAAGTGCTATGTAGTGGCGGATGGGTTTTCAGGGAACAGAGGGTGGTTACAAAGTAGGCTAGGAACTGATTCGTACAGCGCAACGTTTGCAGAGATACTGTCACCGTCCAGAGTGATCCCTGCCGCAGTGAGCCGCTTTGGGACGTCCAGCGGAAAACTCCTTCCCGGGGCTGACTGACACCCATGCATAATCCCCACCTCTCCATGCTTCAACTCCTCCTCTCTCTCTCTCTCTCTCTCTCTATATATATATATATATATCATTATTCTTTCATCAGCATTTCCTCCACCCTCAATTTTGCTCTCAGGGCAATGATCATGTCCATAACCAACCAGACCAAATTGAAAAACATGCACTCTTACAAATGCGTGTCTAATACAAGATTAGCATCATAAAACATGATCTCTTCATGAAAATTACTGAAATAGAAGCAACACAACATATCCGTATGTGCGCTAGGTGCATGTTTCCAGAGACAGGTTTTCTTTGGTGAAGCAGGCATACTTCGTGAGCCGTGAGGTCCTGTGAGAAATACATTAAAAAAGTATAGTATTAATTAAAAGTTAAAATAATATTAAATATGTGTGCTTTAGAGAAAAAATGTATGCATACGTTTTTTACTTTTTTATACAATGAAATCGTTTTTCATTAAGTAATGATATCAGAGATGTGATTGATATCATTTCACAACGAAATCTTTTTTCCATATCCGTTGAAATATGAGATATCCGGATGGAGTCTGCTTTACATCATTCATTTATCATCTACACCTAAATAAAATTGGAATATGTTATATTAATCTCGGAAGTTTTAGTTAAGGATCACTGAGTGTTTGGAAGTTTTTTAAAGATCAATGTTGCTGTATAAAAAATGGATCAATTTTATCCAAATCGAACATAGATAAATTTGATTGTTAATTGTTTTCAAAATGCCGCCTCATCTTTATCCCACCCAATCAATATATTTTACCTCACCCTTCTCTCCTCTTCCCCTTTTGTCCGTATTGAACTATCCTCCTCCACTGTGACTATATATTTGCGATGCCTCCATCCTCACCAAACATGGTCAGATTCATCAACAACAAAATGGAGACTACATAAAAATGTAGTCTTTCAAACATAAAAAGCACCAGCACTGAGAAAAAATGGAGACCACATATTTTTGGGAATCTGACCAAATAATTAGAAAAATGAGATTCATCATGCAATTGCAAATTTGCAAGAATGTGCATCATCGAATAACCCAATTAAACAACAATCATTTAAAAAAAATTACCCCAGAGAGAGACTCACAAGTAGGATTAAGGTCTGAAACATAGGAAGATTATGAATTTGAAGAAGAATTGGTGGAAAGGAAGAAAAGGGCAGCGATGGCCTTATTGAATAAAAAGTGCACGAACTCTGAGTTGGAGATGAATGTCTCAAATCTGTTGAAGGAATCCCAAGTGGAGGGAGAAGAGAGGAATTGCACAAAGGTATGTATAATAGGTGGAGTCGCTAAGCCAAGTCCGCCATACACCACAAGATTCGAGCTTGTGAGCGAGCTCGTATCCACGGCCATTGTTGGCTAGTAAGGCCGTTATCACCTCAACTCAAGAAAGACGACCCAACCTATGCATGCAGTTGTTGTTGATGAATCTTGTAACACCCCCCAAAATTCATGTTCAAGCACTTGACCAGAATGCTATTACAGCATTAAAAAGTATCCAACATCTAGCATAGGTAATTATTTAGTTTAAATACATCCCACGTCATAGTGAAAATTTTAAAAACTTCACGATAATTTATACATAATAAAACATAAAGTCTTAAGTCCATGGCAAAATAAATACAACATAACATAAACTTAAGTAGCACAAAGAGCCTTCAAAGCTCACTTCTCAAGTGTCTTCCCTTGCTTCTTATTAGGTCATTCACCTGGAAAATGTTAATAATAGGATGAGATCGACATCTCAGTAACTACCGAAAAATCCTATCATACACAAGCAAATCACGTATAATTCTAATTTAACCAATTATACACATGTAATTCTTCATACAACTCATGGCTTTCAAATATATATTAGGTATACTCAACATAGGGAAAACTTTCATTTAAATTCTCAATGAATTGTATTCATAAATAAATATTTATATGAGCAGTATGCAACTCCTTATTTCACCGTCCATCCTTATTCCGCTGACTGGAGCCATAGGCTAACACATATTGTCCAATAGAGAACTAATTCATATAACTGAATTATCTCAAGCTCACCAGTACCTAAGATGTATCCGGCCAAAGATACAGAGCTCAAGTATGGACTATGGCTCCCCTCCTTAAAGAATCACACTAAGGAGGTGTCACATGTCCCACAACTCCAATGCAATCCCGGCCAAAGGAAAACATGGAAGGAGGGGCCCTGACAAGTGCCATCTACTGTGCACCGAGTGATGGCTTACCACGTGGTAGTACGGATATCATATAACTCCTCTTCAAATCTTAACCCCTCATGGATGCAAATGCGATTATCATTACACCATAAATAATTCATAAATAATTATCAGCTCAGATATACTCAATATACTCAAGCATGCTTAAAATAAAACAAGCGTAATTTATTTTCCATAGCAAATAGGCAATAAGCAAGCATGCTTGAAAAATGACAAACTCATTTTTGTGTGATAATTAATTAAAATAAAACTACACATAATTCACAAGCCTACGAAAGAAATTTCCAGAGTTACCTGTTGCTCCTTAGCTCACAGATAATCACACAAAGTCACTCCGTAATTCTTAATGAGACTCTACAGTATCAATATAAATATCTATTAATATATTGCTCAACACTACCTAAAAGTATTCTAACACAATTTTACCTTAAACTACCCCTAAATATATACATACATTTATTTATTTTTATTCCGGATAAAAATATTACTAAATGATAAATATTATTAATTAAATATTATTTTTGTTGAGTATAAATTAATCCCATAAATCCATAAACCCATATCCAACATCCGGAATTACAGAATTACCTACATAAATTCCCACTAATTCCAAACTTCAGTCGAATCCATCAATTAAATCTCCTCATATGACCTTCATAGACATCTAAAAATTATCAATTTAACTTTTAGTACCTCAGATCATCGAAAGTCCTAATTTCTAAAATATCTACAAATCCCAAAAATTCCCAATAATTAGAAAAACCTTCAATAATGAAAAATATATTAAAAGGAATTTATAATCAAGGTCCAAGCTTCAATTTATTAAGTTTAGGACTCCCAAAAATACCAATTTAGACAAAGCCTAATTTTTCAAGTATAACAAATCGAAAAACTAATGATATAGAAATATAGAGGAGACTTACGGGATTCCAAAAATGTGTTTAGTTGGCCGGAAAACTTACTATTCCTACGCCGACGGACTCTGATAAGTAAATTAAAGAGAAAGAAAGGAAAGAAAGAAGAGAGCGAACTGAGAGAGAGAGAGAGAGATGAGGTATGAGGGAGAGGACGGAAGATGAGGGTGTATATATATATAAATAATGTAATAATATAATATTAATAATAATATAATATTTAAATAATATAATATAATATATATAAATAGTAGTTGAGTGTGATTGGTTGAAAAATTAATAATTGAAACAGTATAAAGAGGTGCAGAAGAAAAGAACTGTCGGCAGGTGAGTAGGAAGAGGAAAAATATACTACTAGGCCTTAAAATTCTCAAATAAGATATTTCTTTTAAACAAAAAATTTTCTTTTCACTCTCAAAATTTTCCCATAGTATTCTTTATTTATTTTCTCCTATAATATCCTCTTTGGAGTCTAAAAATAATCTCTCCCAAAATTATTATCGTCCAAATAAGGGAGAAACTAGGCCTTTAAAATCCTCAAAAATACCTCAAAATCCTTCAAATATTCTCATAATCCATTATTTACCATTAATCAATTCCTATTTACCCCCACTAAATCCTCAATTAATTTTTAGGATGTTACAAATCTGACCATGTTTGGTGAGGATGGATGTGTCGCAGATGTGCAATCGCGGTGGCAGAGTAGGAGGACAGTTCAATACGAACAAAAGGGGAAGAGGAGAGATAGAAAGGTGAGGTGGAATATATTGATTGGTTAGGATAAGGATGATGTGGCACTTTGAAAAAACTTAACAATCAAATTTAACTATGTTAATGGTTGGGGTAAAATTGACCCACTTTTTATATTTTCGAGGCTACATTAACCCTTAAAAAACTTCCGATCACCTAATGATCCTTAGGTAAAACTTCTGGAGTAAATATGATTATTATTTCAAATAAAATTCAAATACAGTCAATGGGCTAGAAAATTGGGTCTGAAAACTTCCCGAAGACTTTTGCTTTTTAATTTTTCTCAATTTTCTTAAATTATCTTTGTTGATGTTCTTCAATATCAAATGAAGAAGAGAGGCAAAGTGAAAATAAAGGTGAATGATTATGGTATTTTGATAATATCATGCGATTGTAACTAATTTAACCAATATCTTTAATATAAACAAAGTAGGTAAATAAGTTTAATAGTTATGACAAGTGGATTTGATTATCGAATGATAGTATTTTCAATCCGAGATTTTTGTTACAGGTAAAAAAAAAAAATCCGAGTTTTGTGATATGTATAAATATATTTTACAATATAATTAAGATATTTAAAAATTCTATGGATCACACATATTCTATAATATACTAGTTTTCAGCTGGCAAAAAGTAAAACTATTAGTTTCATTTCCACCTAATACACCCCTAAAATAAGGGATTCTTAAAAATCTAATATATTTAAATATCTATATATATAGTACCTCCAGTTATTAACATAATGTCACTTGACTTTCTCCTGTGATATTAGGAAACATAAATATATTACTTTATTAGACATTAGTAATAATTAATCTTGATTATATATAAATTTATAAGGCAGATAAATTAGTTTTAAAAAATGATAAATATAGTGATTTATTAACTTTTTTTCTTAAAAAAAGTTAAATGCAGTAGAAAAATAATCAAAAGCGGTTAGGTGGAATTGATTTTTCTTAAATCAGATAAAAATCTGAACTTTACGAAAAAGTTTTGGTCTGATTAAGAGAATAGTCGAAAATATATCCCATCCAGAAAGGTCAAGATATTTTAGGTGATATTGAAACGATTTTAACTTATCCAATGGAGATCAATAGATTTTGTTCATAATCTAACCTTATGCCGACTGTGGCTAACGCTAACTTTCTGCTAGCTCATACACCAGAAAACACTAACAATCTGCTAATTACTAATTGTTAATTAATTTTTTTTTAAAAAAAACAAATGCACGCATATTTAAATACTATTTATGGGAACTTGGGACAACTAGAAGATCACGATAACATGGCATGATGGAGTCCCTGGCGAGGCGTGTTGTTCTATCTAACCGAAAGAATTGCAATCACTTCACTATTGTTTTGGAACGCTGGTGGAGGCGACAATGGCCCCCAAATCGCTAGACTCATTCACTCCCTCCGATTTTGAATCTCTCGGAATCACACGACAAGATGCTTCCAGCCTTCATCAAATTCTCCAGGAAATCGTTGCAATTCACGGTGTCGGCACTCCTGCCACGTGGCACAACATCACCAGGCGCCTACTCACTCCTCGCCTTCCCTTCTCCTTCCACCAGATGCTTTACTATGCTTGCTACTGCAACTATGGTCCCGACCCGCCCGCTTGGATACCCGACCCGTATGCACTTCCCATTACTCTCTCAGTATTCCCCATTTAGCTTAAATACAAGTCTCTTACTATGTTTTTTTTTTTTTTTGGGGGGGGTTGCAGTTGATTGAAATTTTGCATTTTGCTAGAGTCCAATGCCAGCTGTTTCAATTTTACATTCCATTCCAATGGTTTAGCATGTCATGCTTTGCCCTTTTTCATCACTTCAATCGTTTGCATCTCATGTTGCCTATAAAAGTTGCAATGATGAAATTAATATTATGTGTTGTAAAGTAATGGGATTAGATTATTATTTTTAAATATGATTTCTCTTTGAAGGCACCTGACAGATTTTTTGTAGAATGTGTGCAGTAATATATGTTATGAATCCAATGTCTCTGATTTGCTTTTCATATTTCTTCCCCTCTTTCATGTGTTGTTAGGGCAAATGCCGTTTTGACAAACGTTGGTCAGCTACTGGAGAGAAGGGGGAAAGAGTTTTTGGGTTCCACATATAAGGATCCTATTACAAGCTTTTCTGATTTCCAGAAATTTTCAGTCTTAAACCCTGAGGTCACCAAGACAATCTCTAAATTGTGTTTCTATTTCTTAATTTTTCTTTTAATCTGAACTTTTTGTCATCATTGTACATTGTTTCAGGTTTACTGGAGAACTGTACTGGATGAGATGGATGTATCATTTTCTGTGCCGCCTAAATGCATCTTGCAAGAGTGTGCCTCTGGAGAAAGCCAATTAACACACCCAGGTGGCCAATGGCTACCTGAAGCATCTATTAATCCAGCAAAAAATTGTTTGACTATAAATTCCAGAAGAAGTTTGAGTGACACAGTAATAATTTGGCGTGACGAACTACATGATGGTCTACCTTTACACAAAATGACGCTTAACGAATTGCGCGAAGAGGTTTGGTATGCTGGAAAAAGTTTTTTTATAAGCCTTTTACTTTCTTAGTTGAGTTTCAAAACACACATTATCATTTGATAATACATAAATTTATTTGATTATACCTCTATTATGTCCATAAAGTGGTTTCATATATATCATATGCTCAACATTGGAGGATACGTGCATGCTTTTTCTTGTGTTTTTCGTATTAAAGTTTGTCAGTGAAAATATGAGATGAGTATATTTGACATACTTGAAGAATATCCTTTATTCATGTAAAGCTCCTTTTGACATGGCATAATTTAATTAAATTACTTGTTAGAAAATTCACAATAAGATACTTTTGAATGTATCCTTTAGCATTACCCTCTTCTTTATCCAAGGCTTTTATGGCTGCTTTCATGTCAAATCACAACAAATCCTTTTAATTTATCCTTTAGCATTTTCTTTTCCCATGGCTTTATACTCTCTGTTCCACATGGCCCCTCTCATATTTGGTCCCCTTCATTCTTGATCATAAATCATAGTTTGCTCCACAGTTTTTTCCTTTGCTATAAGTGTATTATTCAGTCATAATGTCAGTCATTTTCTGGACATTCATATGAGCAAGAAATATGATTGGTTTCTAGTTGTCTAGTTGGTCTTTAACCAAAAGGAGGGAAAGGGAAAATCTTTTCTTTTTAGAGTTAAGTAGCATAATGTAAGGAATTGTTGATAGTGAGTTCCAAGTATATGATTTTCCCAAAATTATTTTTAGATTTGACATCTTAGAAGTAATGATACATATTTTTCATGTTCCTTTTTGCCAGTTGCATTTTTTGTTTCTTTGATTTAAATAAAGAAAGAAAATAGGTGAAGTGTTTTGGTTCTGTAATGTAGGTTGGTTGCATATGCACTCCAAGCGTTGGGCCTGGAGAAAGGATCTTCTATTGCAATTGATATGCCAATGACTGTTAAATCTGTGGTTATCTACCTAGCTATTGTGCTGGCAGGTTATGTTGTTGTATCAATTGCTGATAGTTTTGCAGCGCCTGAAATATCAACCAGGCTTAAAATATCAAAAACAAAAGTCATATTCACTCAGGTTGGCTTCCTGATTCATTTTGATTTTAAATGTTATCATCTTGTACTTTCAAATGTTTCTATAGATTTTTTTGTATCTTTATGTTTGTTCCCTCCATCCCTTTCATATGGCCAACTGCTTGTTTTGGTGGGTTTGCCCTGAAACCAATCAAACTCGGATGCTATTTCTGATGGTAATAAGAGCGCTCTCAAATAGTCACCAAAAATACCCTAGAGCCAAATCCTGTTTCCTAAAAATTGCATTTCATTCTCATAGCCCCAGTTAACCTTCTTCAATCCACTAACTTTCTATATTTATTTTACCTTGAAACTCTAAATGTAGGCTAAAAACCCTAACCCTATTTCTGTTGTACATCTTGTTCTGTGTTAACTTGTCCTTTTTGTTGAATCATTATATTTTCTAGCCCTGCAAGCGGATGAGAGGGGTTTTGATGTTGGATAAACTTGTAACTTATGGCTAGTAATGGATATCCATCTAACAATTGAACAATACTATCTTGCTTACCAGTCCTGTGAATGATTTTCCTTTGTTTTAGTTGGTTGATGTTTTGAAAATATCAAATACTGTTTGTTGGGAAGCTATATTATTATACTGTTTTTTCCCCATAAAGTATACAGTCTCTTATTGCTACTGTTATCATTATTGTCAATTTGTAGATTATTGCAGTGTGACAAGTATTTACTTTTTAGCTTCACCTTTCTTTTTTTCCTATTAGGATCTCATTATTCGTGGTGAGAAAGCTATCCCCCTCTACAGGTGAAGTTCTCTTTTACTAGCTAGAGCAATACTCCTTTAGTTGAAACATTACCTCTTCTTTTTCCCTCAGTAATAACATGATTCACAATCACATTGTGGCTTCACAAGTGCAGTAGAATTATGGATGCCGAGTCACCTATGGCTATAGTGATCCCAACCAGAGGTTCTGGGTTAAGCATGAAACTGCGTGATGGTGATCTTTCTTGGTGTGATTTTCTTGAAGGCGTTGATAGTCTGAAGTACGTTCCTTGGTCCTGATAAAATCTGTATATTAGGATGAAATTTTGGGAGGTCATATGTGCTTTGCTCTCTCATGATTCCATCGCATGTGCTTTTGATCAGAACTGATTTGACAAATTTTCAGCATATATAGGTTCAATTGTTTATGAAGTTTATTTGGAATTTTGACCCTCTTACATGTCATGTAAAACACAGAGGCAAGGAATTTGTGGCTGTAGAACAACCATCAGAAGCATTTTCAAACATTCTCTTTTCTTCTGGAACAACAGGTATAAGTTTGAAATTTTAGACTGAAAGCATGCTTCATTAACTCTAAGACTCATGGGGAAGGTTGAATCACTTGCTTCCCTTTGACTAATAATGTGGCTCTGTTGTTTTCTTTCATTCATGCTTTTTCTTTTGATTTCCCCCCAAACATCCACGTTCTTCTCTGAGGAGGTTGTCTTATCCCTCTCTTTGGCAATTATCTTCTCATCTAATGAAGCATCTTTTTCACCTTGAAAAAGAAAGACATAAAAGCATTTGTATAGGTTTCAACCAAATCCAACAAGGGCATGGTCCCAGTTGGGGATTGGGGATTCCTCTATGACCAATGGTTTCAAACCAAAAGCTTTGGCGCTGATCAAGGAGTGTTGATAGGAAAGGATTTATTTAATGCCAAGACTTCATTAACTATATCTGGGACTGGCTAAACAGCCCATGTCATGTCACCTGACATGCATTTAATAAGTTTGTTGGCGGTGTAGGTGATCCAAAGGCAATTCCATGGACCAATGTGACTCCTTTGAAAGCTGCTGCAGATGCATGGTGCCACTTGGATATCCGTAAAGGTGATGTTGTTGCCTGGCCCACTAATCTTGGATGGATGATGGGTCCTTGGCTAGTATATGCGTCATTCATAAACGGAGCTTCGATGGCTTTATATAATGGATCTCCTCTTGGGACTGGCTTTGCCAAGTTTGTACAGGTATAAGCTCTTCCTTCTGTTTAAATTTACAACTTTTCCTTTGCATTTGTTGGCTGTGTGTTTGCCATTTTCCTCATTACTCTCAGATGTTCTACTATCTATCTAATCTATGTATTCATGAAAGAACAAGCTTTTGCATCAAAGAGTTCTTCTGTTAGCATTTCTTTTTAATTATTGCTTCAAATTGCTCGCATTCAAAACCATTTAAATTAGTTGGCTTCATAAAATCTAGTAAGAGTGCATGTCATAATATCTATTTCTTTCCTGCCTTCTCTATTCATGCATAAATTACCTATTGACTGAACTTCATTATCTCAAAAGTATAAAGTGGAACTTCTTCCTGGTTTTTTTCCCCTGCCAATTAATTAGGTTATCTAGTGTGCAAGGTACTTCTGAATTAAATCATGCTTACAATTCAAGGAAAATGGGAATGTTTAAAATTAGTACAAGTATTCCTGATCCTGGATATTCTGTTTCTCAAAGTTTTTCACTTTAAGATTTTCCTTCTAGCTGAGTTATTTCGTACTCTGTTTAAGGATGCTAAAGTGACAATGCTTGGTGTTATTCCAAGTCTTGTACGGACTTGGAAAAGTACAAATTCCACTGCTGGCTATGATTGGTCTTCCATCCGGTGAGCCTTGCTAGTAATTATTGCTATTTTGCAGACAAATAACCACATGAAAGTGTATAAAAAGGTGCATTTTCTTTCTGTCTATAGTTGCTTTAGCTCAACTGGAGAAGCATCTAATGTAGATGAATACCTTTGGTTGATGGGGAGGGCTCACTACAAACCTATCATTGAATATTGCGGTGGTACAGAGATCGGTGGAGGCTTTGTGACTGGATCATTACTGCAGGCTCAATCATTGGCTGCTTTCAGCACACCTGCAATGGGCTGCACTCTGTTTATTCTTGGCGATGATGGCTACCCCATCGTAAGCACCTTTGAAATTTATATTGTCTTTATTTTTTGGTGGCTCAAGAAGAACCATTTTACATTCACACTTAAACCGCGTTTTAGAGTATTGAACAGTTCTGTTTTGACCAATTGAACCAGGACTTGGTGTAAGGTTCAGTTTGCCTCTCACCTTTTAACCATTAATAGTCAGACCAGATGACATATGTAGTGCATTTCAGAATCAAGTTGTTAGCCTTTAGGCCTAGTTCTTTTTGAGTTTCATGATTGGTCTTGTTTGCAAAACCTTAAACCAGATCGCTTAATGTACAAATGAACTACAAAATTCTTGAATTCTTGTGGTTCCTAATAACGAGCAGTCTTTCACTTTTTCATGGTTTGCATTGTGCATGAATCTGACTTAAAAAATTGTTTTGGTAGTCTTGACGAACCTTTTTCTGTAATTGTGTATTTGTTTGTGTACCAAAAAGAAAACCTCTTTATTTGTTCTCTGGTCTTAGGTTTGAGAACTTTTCAGGAGTTTTGTTACAAGAGTTACATTCAAATGCAAATGATCAATTTATTATAGTACTAGTTCTTTATTTTTCATTCGTTGGACATACTAATGACTCGGTTAAATATTGCAAACTCCTTTCTTCTGCATCAGCCTCAAAATGTTCCAGGAATGGGGGAATTGGCTCTTGGACCCCTTATGTTTGGATCTTCCATTACACTACTGAATGCTGACCATTATAATGTATACTTCAAGGGCATGCCTTTATGGAACGGAAAGGTAGGCATATTTTTCTCTTCTAGCTTGTGGTATTCGGGTCTCTCCAAAACTTGATTCGTTGCGCTGAGTTTTTTGACTCAGGTTTTGCGAAGGCATGGGGATGTATTTGAGCTTACTTCTAGAGGCTACTATCATGCACATGGTCGTGCGGACGATACAATGAACCTGGGGGGCATCAAGGTGAGCTTCTGGCCCATACTCAACATGTGTTCTATATCACGTCAATATCAACATTTTGTAGACCTCAGTCTGTTGATTGTCTCGTTCGTGATCGAACAGGTGAGTTCGGTTGAGATCGAACGCATATGCAATGGAGTTGATAACAATGTCCTGGAAACGGCTGCCATCGGAGTTCCACCTGCGGGAGGTGGGCCTGAGCAGTTGGTTATAGCTGTTGTATTCAGGAATTCAAACAATCCATCACCAGACCTGCATCAACTAAGATTGTCTTTCAATTCTGCTCTCCAAAAGACACTAAACCCATTGTTCAAGGTATTAATTCTCATACCCAGAGTTTGTATCTTTTCTGTAATCTACTCTCTATATTCTTGCTTCGGTTACTCATGTTCAATTGAGCAGGTTTCCCGAGTCGAGCCTGTGTCATCTCTTCCTCGGACAGCATCAAATAAGGTCATGAGAAGGGTTTTGCGGAAGCAGTTTTCTGAGCTTGCCCACAGTTCGAATCTTTAGTGAAGATCTTGTTCTTCGAGAACCATTCCTGGATATAAGAGAAAACTTTCACCTCTCAAACCATCCAAAAAAAATGATGGCCATGTCTGATTGTAACGTATGATAGTATTTAAAAGAAAAAAATGAACATGTTTTTCTATTGTAAAGAAGTATTCTATGTACATTAGTGGGGGCTTGTAAGTAATGACAAATAAACAAGTGTCTCTAAAGATCCATTTAATAATCTGGCGTTTTTATGTTGTGTTTATCCAGAAATAATACAAAAAAATTACGATATACTGATTTAGATCTCTTAATTTCCCTCTTTTATTCCCCCATGTATTCATAAATTTTGTTCCGTCACTTTAATTTCTTAAGGACTTGTATCATTTTGTCAAATTTCAAGCAGTTAGGGATATGTAAGTCAAGTCGAATGTGAATCACGAAACAAAAAGATGTGTACCCATCTCAATTCTACATGATCTTATTAAAGAGACGGCATAGACCAGACGAAAGTATACTTCATCTATTATGCTGTCATTTTTTCGCTTATACAATACCGCCTTCTAAATTTTACGATTGTCTTCCTTATTCATTAATAACTATAGGTCATGGTAATTAAAACGGCTCTTCTCGACCAGCTGCACACGTACAGGCAGGCATGTCAATTATTTTCATGCCTCCTGCTGCATTATTTTTTATTTTATCGCTTAGCAATTTGTCATGTTAGCTAAAAATATAATTCTTAATGTATGCGCCCTACCAACCTTTTGCAGGTATGGATTTTAACTCTGCATTCCTGAATTATGGATGTGTCAACCTAGAGAGTGGAAATGCCTCTGTTGGAATAAATGATGCGTTATATCATATGAAGATAGTGTCCTGAAAATGGAAACCCTCGATAGGAAGTGCCCTGAAAATTAATAATACTAGATGAAGCAGCAGTTTGCTTTGTGCTTGGAGATGGTGATGGCTGGATTCTTGATGGCATATAGAAATCAGTGAAGCTCATTCGCTTATAATGGGGCGAAGGATTAGCGTTACTAAATGCTTAGGCATATATTGATCTGAACTAGTTAGATGATGACATCTTTGACAATCGTATCTTGGCAAGTTGGTTGAATAGGAGCTGCCACTCTCTCAAATGGACATGTGATGAGCTAGTTGGTTGAGAATATCCTTGAAACAAGGGGAAAAATAGAAATCACACTTCTGTGTTAGGAAAGCAAGTTTGGTAGTAGATTGAATGATGACTAGGTGTGAAGACTCTCCATTGATAGAAGATGATTGCAAGGGCGGTGTTTTATATGCTCGCTACTGTTATGTTGTTTCGAGACTTGTTTATCTGTTCTCTCCTTTCACTTCTCTGTTAGTAAACGTGTTACTTGTTCTGGCAAAAAAAAAAAAAAAAACCGTGTTACTTGTTAATTTTGTTCCTTATTTTGATGATTGAAAGTATTATCTCTTGTTGGAACAAAAATCTTCCTTAATTGTGTGTGCTGGGACTTTGGAATTATTCAGTTATAAAAACCCCTCAGTACAATTTCGATATGAATATTTTTGAACAAAAAATATAAATTATAGGATCAAATAGATTAAAGTCTTATATCATATATTGATGATACATTGATACTTTTTTTTGGCAACAATAAATTTTTTTATTAGCATCACGGATCAAACTTGCTTTTAGTAATTTACTTATTCTTCAACTAACAAATTTGTTACCTTCTCATCATATTTGAATGATATGGATCGTCATTTGAAAAGAAATAAATTTAAAACTAGAAATAATTAGCTAGCAAAAGAGACAGGTCGAGTTGTTAATCATTCTCTCCAAACAACATGACATAACAATTTTAAAACGCGAAAAAATTTGGGTTTGATAGGTTATAAAACAAAGATAAGTGATTTGATTATAAATATAAGACATATTTACTTAATTTAATTTGAGAAAATTAAAGATGCAAAATAAATTAAGGGTTAATACAACCTTTGTTCATTGAACTTTCAGTCAATTTTGGTTTTGATCCCTGAACTTTTAGTTAATTTTGGACCTACTTCCTAAATTTTGAAATCGATGGTTTTGATCCTTAAATTTTCAATCAATTTTGGTTTTAATCCCCCAACTTTAAAAAAAATTAGAAAATCAGTGACCAATATTTATAAATGACAAAATTGAGGATCAAAACTACCAAATTAAAGTTTAAAAATCTAATACTAATACTAAAATTAGTTAAAAGTTCAAGAATCAAAACCTAAACCTGATATTAAAGTTTATGACCAAAACTAATATGGTGCGAAAGTTTCAGTACAAAAAGTTGTATTAATCCCATGAATTAATTGTGAAATTGTTAAATAAAAGAAAAGACAAAAGTGAGAAAAAAAGAAGTGCGCAATGCGCACAAGGCGTAGGCAACAGGAAGTGGGTATGGCTAAGAAGCAGGAGCCTTGAGCTATCTCTTTCTCCTCTCCAGCAAGCAACCCATCGGCGGCCTGGAGCTTCAGTTCTCTCTTCCCTTTCCAAAGTTTCTATGGATTCTTCAGGACTATTCAATTGAATAACTGTTTTCTCTTCGCCTTTCAATATGGTCGCTCTCTCGCTCTCCTCTGCCAATTTCACCACCGCTTTCCTCGGCCCCAAACTGTATCCCCATCCTTTCTCCCTCCCTCTCTTCATTTATATATATAAATATATATACGGCTATCTGTACTCCTGCGTGATTTTCATTATCCGGCTCGCGAGGCCTGGCTTTTGTGTGCGCACTCCTTTTTTTCTTCATGTTTTTTATCTGAATGTTCTCAGGCTATATTTGCGCAACAAATTTCCAATTGGTATGCTGATTTAATTGTGCTATGGTTGTATGGGTGCACAAATAAGAAAACTTGTGATGGTTTTCTGTGATTAATCAACCACTTGCTTTCCCCGAGATCAATTTAGCCGTATTCTAATTTTTTTTCTTTGACTAAATTTGGTTGTCTCAGGCCCTTCCCAGATAATGCAAGGAAGCTGACAACTTTTAGCAATGTTTCATGCATTAGATGTGCAGTGGATACACCGTATGGAGGTATTGCCTTCTAGTTTAAGATTGAAAGCATATTAATTCTACCATCCATGCTTGGGGTTTGGAGTAACATTAAAACGGTGTCTCTCTTTGATTAAAAAAAATAAATAAATACCATTAGAAAAGAACAGGATAGTGTTTTTCTGAGTATTTAAGTGTGAAGTTTGTTGATTGGATAACACCTGTTTTAGGTGTTTTAAAAGCAAAGCATTGATTTGGGTGTGAATTTGATGTATGTGGCCTTTTATGGTGCTTGATTCCCTTTCCTCTCGGGGTGGGACGTCACTTCGAATTTCATGGTGGAGAAATGTGTGTGTGTGAATGAGTATTTAAGCGATGAATATTTACATGTAGGTGTAACTAGGTATTTGCAGTCACTAATTTAATGAAGAATTGGTTAATCTGTAGATTAGAAGTTATTAGCAAGTCATCTAACATATATTCTTACTTGAACATATCCTGGATGCAATCTCTTAAAATCAATTCTTTCTCTGATAGCTTTAATACAGCTAATATCTGTGTTTTCTTTGCTTATTCCTGATTTTATTGAAGGCATATTAAAAAGCAGTGAATTTCTAGTCTTCTTCTCCTGCTTCTTTTAATTCCCTACTCTTTCAGATGAGTTTAATGCATCCACCTTACTTCCATTAGTAAATGGTTTTCTGTGGCTAACAAGATTCAAAGTGAAAATATGCACCTGCCTCCTTTGAGTCTTGGCTTGTTTGGCAGTCAGGTGTGAGGCACTTTGGTTTTGCTTGTTGAATGTATTTCAAAAGTAGAAGACTTCGGCTAACTTTTGGGCCTTTGAATGTTTCCTGATAGCTAAAGAGTCAGCTGGATATAATCAATTATATTGAAATTCATTTATGCTCTTAAATTTTACTAGTTTGGTACTTCTCTACGGTTCCATGGGCTTACTTTTCTTATTGTTGGATTAAAATCATGATAGAAACATGTATCTCTATGTTATCTTCATTGCAGGTAATGTCCAGAAGTTTCCACGAACCAGTGTTTGGGATCCTTACAGGCGCCTTGGTGTAAGTCGTGATGCTTCTGAGGAAGAAATTTGGGGATCAAGAAATTTTTTATTGCAGCAATATGCTGGACATGAGAGAAGTGAAGAATCTATAGAAGCTGCATTTGAAAAAATACTGATGGCTAGCTTCAGACAAAGGAAGAAAACCAAAATCAATCTGAAAACCAGGTTGAAAAAGAAAGTAGAGGAGTCTCCACCTTGGGTTCAGAACTTGCTCAACTATGTTGAACTTCCCCCAACTGATGTTATCCTAAGAAGATTGTTCCTCTTTGCCTTCATGGGTGGCTGGAGTATTATGAATTCTGCTGAGAGTGGACCTGCATTTCAGGTTTGTTCTAAACTATGTAACTTTGTATGATTTTTAATCTATGCATAATATTATCAAATAACACCGTTTCCTTTCTTCTTTTTCCCTTGAAAAACAGATCAGAAACATGTCACTTTCTGATAAAAAATCGTAGAGCAATAGGATTTTGTGTGCTTGTCTGTGTGAGAGAGAAATGGAATGTTAGATACCCCCCCCCCCCCCACAAAAAAAAAAAAAGAAAAGAAAAGAAAAGCACTTGATCTGAGTCTGAGGACTGTTGATCATCGGATGGCATTATTAAAATCATTGTTATTTAAGCTCCCTTACCCCTCACTCAGCCCAGGAAGAATTGGCAATCCATTATATGCTTGTAATATTAGTATGTTGCTGCAGGTGGCTATCTCTTTGGCGGCATGCATATATTTTCTTAATGAAAAAACAAAGAGCCTGGGCAGAGCATGTATAATTGGGTGAGTCGGAAGAGAGCAGAAACAGCTTTGCATCAATCTAAGGTTCTCCTCGTGCTTGTTTTATTCAGTGCCTAATTTTTGTTCAAAATGTAGATTTGGAGCTCTTGTAGCTGGCTGGTTCAGTGGTTCACTGGTGGTACCGAATATCCCATCTACGTTGCTTCCCCCAACCTGGACGCTTGAGCTTTTAACGTCACTGGTGGCTTATCTCTTCTTGTTCCTTTCTTGTACTTTTCTCAAGTGAAGTGGCGACCACAGCAAGTGTTCATTGTGTTCTTTAATGATTAAACTCGTCTGAGTTTCTGCCGTGCTTGTTATGACAGAAAAATGAGTTCAGTTTTGCTTTGCAATCAGTTGATTACGTTTAGGTTACTAGACTGGTCAACGGTGGTCGTGGATTTTAGTTTCAGTTGCCATTAGATGATTGGAAATGTTTTTCGGCATTATTGTCTGTTTGTTCATTTATGTGTCTCTCTTGTATCTCTTGTATCAGTGACGGATCAAAATTCATAAATTGTGAAACGAGACATAGGCTTAGACGTGTGTATGAAGTTGTCATTCCTTCTCACTTTTTTCATCCACGTTACCTAGTGTGGTGAGACAGAGGCGCAAGTGTAGATAAAAGGTTTAAACTTTAAACCCTCCCAAACATAAATAAAACGAGTTGAGTAGTGACTTGATAGCTTTTTGAAGGTAAATGAGTCGATAGTTCTACAAAAAAGTAATGGTGTTCAGAACAATGTGCAGTAATTCATGTTCTCACAGGAAATCTTTAAAAAGGTAAAGTGTGTGGAAGGTAGTTCATAGTTACAGATAGATAAATACGAGAGTAAAAATAACTAGATTGAGAGACAAGTTGTTTTAGCCATATAGAAAAATGGATGTACACCCAATGGAGGATAAATACTCGGTCTTTTTCATTAAAGACATACAAGCACTTTTAAGTTTTAATTATTTCGAGTGCAGGTATGAAAAGTGAAGGCGCATTGATACTGATATAGGAAGGCATATATATATTGAAACTAAATGCCAGATATGATGTAAGAAGTGAAGTGGGAGGGAGGGAGGGAGGGAGGGAGATGTGAAATGGGAACAAGAATAGTGAAAGGAGGGAGATATGATGTAAGAATGAAATAAAGATACAAGAGGTGGTGGGTTTAGAATGGAGAATCCTAAAGTAGAAAGACGAGAGAGAGGTAGAAATCAATCAGGCGTAGGGGTCGTATCTGAGGGGGTACTTGGGGCGATGCGTGTGGGAGCGATTGTTGGAGATGGCACAGCATCCAAGCAAGTAGATGATGATGAGGAGGAGGAGGAGGCAGGTGTTGAGGATGGCCAGCCTCCTCCATTGGCTCCTTATGTTGGCCAGCACCCCTCCCTTGCAGGAGTTGCAGTCGTAGCACAGCTTCTCCTGTTGGTTGCTCCACGTGGCGCAGTCGGTGTCGTTGTTGGCGTTGGCCCCTCCCTTGGGGGCCTCCCACTGGGTGGCGTTCACCATGCTGAAGCCGCAGGCCACCGGGGGCTTGCAGCACCCCGTCTGGGCGGTGGTGAGTTGCCTGTAGATGAGGGAGTGGCCGTCGACGGCGAGATTACTGCACAGGCGGCTGTCGATGAGGCAGCTCTTGATGTGGTCCCAGTTGTGGTGGTTGAGGACGTAGTTCTGGAGATAGTTGTGGAAGTCCCAGGTGGTGTACTCCCTGAAGCCCCGGTGGGAGACCTTCTGGCCCATGTTCTGGTTGGTGATGAGGAGGGCGAAGACGGTGAAGATGATGAGGGCTATGATGAGGAGGAAGGTGAGGATGAGGTAGAGGTAGAGCAGGAGGTTGATCCTGCACAGGGATCCCGCCATGCCCAGCAGGGAAACCAGCATGACGAAGATGCCACCCAACATGAGGGGCAACTGCACCACTTTCTGGCACTCGGAGGCGTCGCCTCCCTGGAGGTGGATGAAGAGGGAGAACCCCAGGGCGGCGGCTCCCACCAGGAAGGTCAACACGTTCACCACGCCCACCACGGTGTTGCTCACGCGAAACATAATGGCGGATCAACTCCAATGACAAGATAGATGATGATATGATGCTACGTAACTGCTCGATGATGATAATGAGAGGCAGACTTGGGGGATTGGCGGAGTTTAAATGTTTTTGAGTTGGGGGCAAGATTGTATTGTAATGTGGACTCGGCGGTTTCCTCGACAATAATGTGGCCGTTACTTAATGGCCTCCCCCACGTCCTCCGCTCTTTCTGCAGAGTAGTTATGCTACTCCCCAACACCAACGTCTATTATATGTTCCTCTACGTAGAGGGTGGAGGGTGGAGTGAGGATGGCCGTCTCAACCTCCCTCTACGTACCTCCTTTGGTTTTCCTCGATCTCCACAGAGGAGACAGGGGGCACTAGTGATGAGATGTGAATTACAGTTATCATTAATAATTAATGTCTATATAATGATTCCCACTATATTTAGTTGCGTCTTATTCAGACGTGTGTTCTGGCAATTCCCCTTCTGTATGTGGAGCTCCTCCTTTGTATGACTCCGTCTTCCTTCCTTCACAGTATCTGCAATCCACGTTCACTTATCACGCGAAAACTAAGCACCTCAATTCATTACAACAACTACTTCTTCTATCGCCACCCTGTCCCACAATGTCACAGTTACATGTCCTCTCTGCGCATCCGATTAAAATGTTTCACACACACACACATCATAAACTTTTAAAACAAGCACTGCTTCATTTTAAAATCAAACCAAAAAAAAAAAAAACTACACAAATTCTTCGCTCAAATTATACAGTGGGCTAATATAATCTTGGTCTCTCTTTTTGCCATGAATATAATCTTGACACTACAAAAAAAGGGGGTTTTAGTAGCGGTTACATTAGTCGCGGAAGGTTACATCCGCCAGTAATTATGCTTTAGTAGCGGTTATAAGCACAAACCGCAAGTAAATACGACGGTTTGACCACAAAAGTAGTTAGTAGCGGACATTAGTAGCGGTTTGGGACAAAGAACCGTAACAAATTTGGCGCCTTTTGGCGGGATGAGTAGTGGCGTAAATTTAGTCGTGGTTCTTGAAGAAAAAACCGCTAGAAAATGAATGGCCGTTGAATTAGTGGCGGTTTTAAGACATTAGTAGTGGTTAACGCCAAAACCACCACTAATTCAGCGAAATAAATGCAACTGCATTTAATACAGGTTGAATTAGTCGCGGTTTTAGCTGCGGTTTTGGATAAAACCGCGACTACTAGTAGTGGTTTTGCAGGAACCGCTACTAAATTGAACAGTTTAAAAAGGCTCGTGCCTTTTCTCTGAAAAGGCACGAGCTTTTTAGAAAGAAAGTGACGTGACGTGACTTCAACGAGGAAGAAAAGGTCAAAATCATGGTGAAAAAGGGCGATCGCAGTAGAGAGAAGAGGCCTATTACCACTGAACAAGAGGAGGCTGAGGAGCGGCTTCGTAAGGAACAGGCTGAGCAGGCCGAGAGGGATCGTATAGAACAAGAGCGCATCCATATACAGAACGAGCTGATTCCAGAAGATGTAATCAACTCATTCTGGAGTGGAGGAGAAAACTTCGACGAGACTGGAGGAGGAGCGGATTTTGAGGATATGGCACGTTGGTTGGACTCTGAGGAAGATGACGAGGCGGTGCGCCCTAAACGATCCGCCGGAAGGTCCACCGATTACGAAGTACAAGTTCAGGGTAAGGAAATTCTATTTTTATTGTTTTTATCAGATAATTATAATTTTTTATCGCTCATTAAATTGAAATTGTTCCCTAAATTTTACAGACCCTTCTAGTAGCATAAGTGAGAAGAGGTTGACGGTGCAAGATGCGATGAACCTTCCGAGCGGGCATAGAGTTAAAGTTGAGTGGGACGACTTGACCAAATTACCGGTAAGACAAGGGGGGCAACTGTACTCGAGGTTCGTCGGGGGTGTAGGCCAGAATTACCAGCGATTCCCGATTGACGCTTTGGACTGGAGGAAGATTGACGCGAACTCTAAAAAGTTCGCGTGGAACGAAATTGTTAAGGTTGGTTGAGCTAACTTTGAACGTATTTATTGTTTATTATTTATTATTATTAGAATGTGATTTTAATTAATACTATAAGAAATATTCTTGTTATTATGTATT
Source organism: Mimosa bimucronata (assembly GCA_037074515.1). Lineage (NCBI taxonomy): Eukaryota > Viridiplantae > Streptophyta > Magnoliopsida > Fabales > Fabaceae > Mimosa > Mimosa bimucronata. The sequence goes on from CM073444.1 coordinate 337,558, forward strand.
GTTTATTGTTTATTATTTATTATTTATTATTTCTTTTCTGTTATTATTTGAATTTGATTTTAATAAATATTATAGGAAATGTATTTATTATTTCTTATTTGTTTTATGTTATTATTGGAATTTGTTATTATTTATTATTTTCTAATTAAACATAGTTAAATTTAATATTTTACAGAGGAAGTTTGATGTGAGGGACAGCCGCAAGAATTGGACAGAATCAAAGATGGGGGACGGTTGGAAGAACAAGCGGTTGGATCTGTTCAAAGAAAGAGATCGGATGGGGAGTAGGCCGTTTCAGGAGTTGGTCGATGATGTCCCTGGTGGCGTCCCTGCGGATGCGTGGGAGAGATATGTGGGTTAGAGGAGGGGAGACATTGGGAAGGTATAATGAATAATATTATTGAATTGATATTGAAATATCATATTGAAGAAATATTTTTGAATTACTGATGATTATTTAATTTTATTTTACGTTAACAGAAGAGGTCGCAACAAGGTCTTGCCGCGAAGTCGCATCAGAAGGTTCATCATACGGCTAGGACGAAGCCGTTTTCGGTTGGTTACAAAGAGATAGTATAAAGGAATGAAGCTTCGCTTTTTAATTTAAAAATAATTTATCTTTATATATTAATAACTATTTGTATCTTAATTTTCAGGCAGAAGAAGCTGCGAAGAAAGGGCAAAAGGTTACCTACGGTCGTTTCTACCAAATAAAGCACAGACACGCCGACGGGAGCCCAACATCCAGGGAGGTTGAGGAGCAAATTGTAAAATTTTTATTTATTTATTTTTATATTATTATATTTTTAATAACAACGACATCAAAATAAAATTGTTAATATGTTTGTGTGTGCAGGCTAGGATTGAAGAAGCAGAGAGAGAGATCGCCGAGTCTCAGGTGGATAATGTAGACCCCACTGCCTCGCTAAGGGCTGCCCTAGGGCCTCAAGAGCACCCTGGCCGGGTTCGCGGGATGAGATTCGGAGCCCGACCTACGGTGGTGTACGACAGGTCAGGCGACCCAGGCAGCGCCCAGTCTACAGCTTCGAGCCAACCATCAACAAGTGGCCCGATTAGGAGTGACGCAGATTATGAGGCTCAAATGAGGGAGAGACTCACTCATGAGATTACGGAATAAGTGACTGATCAGGTGTACAACCGACTGGACTCCTGGGTGCACAAAGCCAATAGCACGCTGGAACGGATACAGCGGAGGTTCGACCCGGATGGATCTCCTTTGCGAGTACCACTACCTCCACGTCCACCGAAGCAGCCTCGCAACCGTTCTCCGGAGCATCAAGACGACAATCAGCCTCCTGCGGCGTAGCTCTAAGGTCTTTTTTTATTAGAATGTTTTTAATTTCAGGATTTCAGTTGAACATTTTTATATTTAAATGTTTGTTAATTTTAGGATTTCAGTTGAACATTTTTATATTTAAATGTTTGTTAATTTGAATATTAGTTGTTCAAACATTTCATATCTTTAATGTTGCATAATTTTGTTAGTCGTTATTATCTAATTTAATTTTTACTTCACAAATGGCGATAATTTTTTTTAACAATTAAACAAAAAAGTTTCTCCGTGACTAATAAATAAACCGTTGTTATTTGTTTATTTTCTTATATAGTATTTGAAAAAAACAAGATATAAATAACATTAAAGATACAAAATAGAACATTTAGTGGCGGTTTCAAAACCGCCACTAAATGAATAAAGATTAAAAAATTTAACCTTAGTAGCGGTTTCAAACCGCCACTAGGTTACTAAATATAAAAAAAAAATTAATACTAGTAGCGGTTCTAGAACTGCTACTAAATGTAATAATCAGACAGCTGTCACCTGTTCCTTTTCCAACGGTCTGATTGAGTTAGTTGCGGTTTTAGTAGCGGTTGAGGAACCGCTACTAATGTCTAAATTTCATTTTATAAGCCCTTGTATCTTTCCAATTCATTTTCACATTTCATTCAAACTATTAAGCTCTTTCCTTCTTTGATAATATCTTCAGTCATATGATGGATAAATCTTGGATAAATTTGCCACAGACGTCCCCCCGCTATTTGGTTGGTGTTGACCACTTCTTAGATTTTGCTTTAAACCGCACCGGTGTTAACAATAAGATATTGTGTCCTTGTCTGAAATGTAAATTTAAGAAGTGGCATCCCAGAAATGTTGTGCGTGAGCATCTTATACTGAAATAATTCCCATCCAATTACACATTCTGGGGTATTCATGGCGAGAACGATGATGATGGTGGTGAAGTAGTTGCTCGAACATCTCAGGTTGGAATGCAGATCGACGATGACGATGATGATGACAATCATGTGGATCCATTTAATGATGTTGTGCATGATGCTTTCGGGGTGCAAGGTGACGGCATTGGGAGTCAGGAAGGGGTTGAAGGACCACTCCCGGAGTTTTTTCGAAATGAAGCTGCAAAGAATTTTTTCGACCTTATGACGGATTCAGATAAGCCATTGTTTCCAGGTTCTACTAAAAACTGCCTCATTTCGTTTCTAGTTTTGTCACATAAACGTTCATTTTAGAATAAGAATAATGTTTATTCAGGGTGCAGTAAATATTCAAAACTATCATTTCTTGTCAAGCTCTATCATATCAAGTGCTTGTGTGGCTTCAGAGATAAGGGGATGTCGATGGTGTTAGAATTATTGGGAGATGCATTCTCTCAGGCAGAAATAGCACCATCATTCTACGAAGCAAAGAAGACTATTAACAAGTTGGGATTGAACTACACTAAAATCCATGCTTGCTCGAATGATTGTATGTTGTACTGGGGAGACGACGCCGAGTTGGACAGATGTAAGCGGTGTAATGCGTCTCGGTACAAACAGGCAAAGAGGGGTCGAATAGCAACCAAGAAGCCTGCAAAGATTCTAAGATATTTCCCCCTAACTCCACGACTTCAGAGGTTGTATATGTCATCCAAAACGGCTGAGCACATGCGGTGGCATTCATCAGAGCCCAACGTTGATGGGAAGTTGAGACATCCTAGGGATGCTGAGACTTGGAAAGCGTTTGATGCTCAATTCCCGGAATTCGCCAGTGACCCGAGAAATGTCTGCCTCGATCTCGCATCAGATGGGTTCAATCCGTTCGGGAATCTTAGCACTACGTACAGTATATGGCCTGTGGTATTGATACCGTACAACTTACCCCCTTGGATGTGTATGAAACAGAGCTCATTCATTCTTTCGATGATTATTCCGGGGAAGAAAGCTCCTGGAAACGATATAGATGTCTACCTTCAACCGTTGATACAGGAGTTGAAGGAACTTTGGAGCAACGGAGTTGAGACGTATGACGCTTACAGTAAGACGCTCTTCACACTTCGTGCTTCGTTGATGTGGACAGTGAGCGATTTTCCCGGACTTGGCACATTGTCTGGTTGGAACGTGCATACAGGCAGAGCTTGCCCCAACTGCAACTTTGACCAAGACTCAGTCCGCCTTCCTCACAGTCGCAAGTGGTGCTTCATGGGTCATCGGCGGTTCCTTCCTGGAGGTCATAGGTTCCGGCTGTAGAAGATTAGATTTAACGGATCGCAGGAAATGAGGGATCCTCCTACGTTTTTGTCTGGCGCAGATATTCTTCAACAGCTTGAAGATGGTCACGTAGAGTTCGGGAAGACAGACGGCGTTCAGCCTGGGGGAGGAAGGAGACGCGGCCAATCCCAGGGGGAAAACGTGCAGCAATGGCGAAAGAAGAGCATTTTCTTCGAGCTCCCCTACTGGAAATCTAATCTACTCCGCCACTGTCTTGATGTCATGCACATCGAAAAAAATGTGTGTGACAATATTTTGTACACTTTACTAAACGAGTCTGGAAAGTCCAAGGACCATCTTCAAGCAAGGAAAGATCTGATGGCGATGGGAATATGTGAAGACGCATGGCCGGATGAGAATGACAAGTTTGCCCCAGCCTCATTCACACCAACAAGAGCCAACAAGGAAGTCTTCCTCTCCACACTTAAGGACATTAAGGTCCCTGATGGTTATTCAAGCAACATCTCAAGATGTGTGGACATGCACTCTAAGAAGATTGCCGGGTTGAAAAGCCATGACTGCCACGTTTTGCTCTAACAATTCCTACCTCTGGCAATTAAAAGCACATTGCCCCCGGAGGTGTCTAATGTTTTGGTTCAACTCAGTTCTTTCTACCGACGGTTGTGTGCAAAAGTTTTGGACAAAGCAGAGCTGGATCAATTGCAGGAAAAAATTGTTCTAACGCTCTGTTATATGGAGATGATATTTCCCCCGTATTTCTTCACGGTCATGGTCCATCTCATTGTACACCTCGTTCAAGACGCAAAGATGGGCAGCCCGGTTCAATACCGCTGGATGTATCCCATAGAGAGGTCCATTGATTCATTTTTCCAGTGGTTTCATGATTTTGTTTCAGTTACCTGATTGTACTTGTAATTACAGATACTTGGGGAAATTGAAGTCGTATGTGAGGAACAAAGCATCTCCAGAGGGTTCTATAGCAGAGGGTTATTCTGGTGACGAGGTGTTAACATATTGTTCGCGCTATTTTGATGATGACATCGAGACTTCATTCAACCGCCCTCCTTGTGTCGATGACAGCCCCACCAATGTCCAGTCACCTTCCAACACATTATTCCCGCCAGTCGGAAAGCCAGTTGGAGGAAGTCAGTATTACAGGCTTACTCCCACTGAGAGGTTGCAAGCACACAGACATGTCTTGACAAATTGCCATCAAGTGGAGCCCTACATTCAGTAAGAATTCTTACACTATATACACGTATCATGTTATTTTTTTATTTCCAAACCACATAACCCTCTGATATGTTCCATTGGAATTTAGGGATTTCCGCCGCTATGTTAAACGCCAACTACGAAGCCGCACAAGGTCATCTGCCGAGGTGGATAAAAAGGTCCATCGAGAGTTTCCGGATTGGTTTGCAAAGAGGATACTCAATGACAACAATCCCCATGCACCTGATATGATAAATCTAGCAACCGGTCCACTTGACCATGTCAGGAGATATACGGCATACAACGTCAACGGTTTCAAGTTCTGCACCATTGCAAGGGATGAAGGTTCTCTCACCCAGAATTCCGGAGTCTTTGGCACATTCGGGACAAGGAGTTATGCCAGCTCACGGGATACAGACATGCGATTTGGAGGCATATCATACTATGGAAAACTCGTGGACATCATCGAGCTTAACTATCAAGGTCATTTCACTGTGCCTCTCTTCAACTGCATGTGGGCAGACACCAGAACTTCTCGAGGCATTACATTGGACAGCTTGGGCATCACGTCCGTAAATTTCTCGAGGCTCATTCACACAGGGGAAATGGCAGATGATGAGCCGTATATTCTTGCCTCACAGGCGCAGCAAGTATACTATGTGGAAGATCGGACACACAAAGATTGGCACATGGTGATTCATATGAAGCCGCATGACCTCTACGACATGGGTGACGAAGATGATCTGGAACTAGGCAGCCAACATTTTGAACCTGAAAACTTCGACAACCTCATTTCTGAAGAAGACGGTCATTTACCAGTAGTTAGGTGAGGATTTTCACTACAAATAATTTAAACAAATTTCAACACCTTTAGCAATAGAAATTTATATATTTGTTTATTTTCTTTTTAGGCAGGAGCAAGAAGAAGATGATTGAAGCAGCCAACCATAATTATTTTTCATTTTATAAAATTTTCATAAAAATGTGTATCAAACGTTCATATATCATATTTTTTTTAATATAGGTTGAGTTTTTTTTAATTAATATCAACTAGTAGCGGTTCCAGAACCGCCACTAATTTTGAGGACAAATATTAGTGGTGGTTCATGAACCGCTGCCTAAACCGCTACTAAATCCAGCACAAAGCATTATAAATATCCACTCCCTCCCCTCATTTTTCTTCACATATTCATTCAATTCCTTCTCCCTCTCCATTCAATTTATCCTTAGTCTGACCGCCAATGCCTTTATTTTTCATTTTGAGAACAATTTATCTTATATTTCTTTTTATTTTGTGTATTTGATTTTCTATTCTGAATTTATTTGTTTGCTAATATATTTTTTTTTCAGGTTACAATATCGAATTATTTCCCATTTTTAGTGATAAAAAAGTTTAATTTTTTATTAATAATATTCTTACAACAAACATAATTAGTTGTTTATTTTTAACTATTTCTTTTTTTATTGTTTGATATATGGTTTTTTTATACATATGGTTGTTAGTATAGTTGAGAAAATTTTTATATTTTTTTATTTTAACAACAAAAATATTTTGTAATAGTCTAATTTATTATCAGTATTTTTTCATTACATTTGATCATATGACATTGATTTTTGAATATCTAATCTAGACGGCATTTGAACATCCTTAAATTTTAGTAGCGGTTTTTAACCGCCACTAGTAAATTGGACCAATTCTTTTTTTTAATTTTTTTCTTTTCTTTTTAATTAGTGGCGGTTTGAAAACCGCTGGTCAAATCGCCACTAATAAATGGACCAAATTTTTTTTTTAATTTTTTTGTTTTTTAATTAGTAGCGGTTCGAACCGCTGTTCAAACCGCCACTAAATTGACAAATTGAATTTTTCCGACATTATTCTAATTTTTACATTAGGGGCGGTTTTTTTATTTAGTAGCAGTTTACGTAACCGCTACTAATTAGTGGCGTCTTTGACTTTGTTACACGCGATTTCTATAACCGCCAGTAAATGTCTGTCACGGGTGATTTAGTGGCGGAAATATAAACCGCTAGTAACATGTTAGTGGCGGTTAGAACCGCTACTAATCGGCATTTATAACCGCTACTAATACAATCTTTTTTTGTAGTGTGGTCTCTCAACTTTGAAATACCATGTTTTGTCTTTCTAAAAACAAAAATATCCAAATTTTTATAAAGGCATACATACCAATGTTTTAAGCAGAAAAACATTTGAGTGAACCTCTAATTCAAACTTTGAAGGACCATGCATTAGTTCTTGTACAAAAATTGTAGTAGTCTCATTAATTAACCCTATTACCAAAAAGAGCGCAGGGAATATGTATAAAATTTGCACAATTTCACAAAGTCATGAATTCCTATTTATTGAACATCGTCTTTTGTATAATAGAGGATTACATTGTTTGCCTCCATTTTGATATGCAAGTCATGTAGGAAAAGCGGGAAATGAAAATAAGTACATGTACAATCTTGTATGGATAATAGATTAAGCAAGCTAAACAGTATAAAAGTTATGGGTGTGTTTGGATTGGCTTTTTTTCAGAAGGACTTTTTTAAAAGGTCTTTTTCAGAAGGTCTTTTGGAAAAAATTTAGATTGTAGAAGTGATTTATGTTTGGATTAGTAATGTTAGAAGTGACTTTTTTTCAATCTGACTTTTAGAACATGTTTGGATTATTATTTTGAAAAGTAAGTTTAGATGAAAAATTACTAAAAAAGGAATTATTGTTATTAAATAATACATATATAATATGCATATATTCTTATAGTTTATAAAGAAAAAGTGAAATCTGGGTTTTTGAAGGATTTTAAAGGCTTAGTTTCTCCTTTATTTTAAGGAAAATAATTTTTAAAAAATTATATTTTTAACTCAAAGGAAGATATTGTGGGAGAAAATAATTAGAGATTATTATGGTAAAGTTTTGGAGATAGAAAGGAAATTTTAGGGGTCTAATAGTTTAATTTTCCTACCCACTTTTATTAAATAATACACAATAAAAGGTGTGGGACCCATTATTCTTCCTCCTTCTCTCTCCAAGAAGTCCTTTTTCAGCTGAAAAAACAACTTCATTTTGCTTTTTTAAAAAATTATATTTTTAGCTCAAAGGAAGATATTGTGGGAGAAAATAATTAGAGATTATTATGGTAAAGTTTTGGAGATAGAAAGGAAATTTTAGGGGTCTAATAGTTTAATTTTCCTACCCACTTTTATTAAATAACACACAATAAAAGGTGTTGGACCCATTATTCTTCCTCTTTCTCTCTCCAAGAAGTCCTTTTTCAGTTGAAAAAGCAACTTCATTTTGCTTTTGGCTTTTCAGGTGAAAAAATCCTTCTCAGCCAAAAGTCCTTCTCCACCAGAAATTAACCCAAACAAAACTATTGGAAGAAAAATTGCTTCTCCGGTGCAGAAGGTCTTCTGGGTCCAAAAAAGACAAACCAAACATGCACATGATAAGTTGCACTTATTTCTCAAAATCTTGTAGGAAAAAATAATACTAAGTACACATCAGTCTGCATGAGTAATGTAATAAGTGTGATTAAAATGGATAATTTATTAAGCTAAGGTTCATTCACCAAAAAAAGGGTAGGTTGAAGTCAAAAGATGGATTCAGTTCAAAAAAAGGAAATCAAAAGATGGTGAGAATGAGAAGAAATTGAAAGGGAGGGAGCGTGGCGCCACCTACCCAGTTTTGGCTCTCAGTCCGTGTCTGTGTGAGTTCTTCACTCCTAAGTCCTAACGCCCCCCAAAGGAAGTCCAACCAACCACCACGACGCTTTCATCGCCCCCTTGACGGACTTTCCCACGCTCGAACTCGATCCGCTCCTCCTTATATAATATACACTCCTCCCTCTCCTAACTCCATTGTCCATTCCATTCCATTCCCTGATGGCTTCTTTAGCTCCTCTCCCCTCCAAATCCCTCCTTAAATCCTCCTTCATCTCCTCTTCCCCTCTCCCCTACAACTCTCAATCCCTCTCCTTTCCCACTCCCACTCCTCTCAAATCCGCCCCTCTCGTCGTCCGCAGCTCCGTCAGTGTCGCCTCCCCCTCTTCCGCCGTCAACTTCTCCCGGGAGAGCACTGTTAAGTCTGTCAAGGCCCGCCAGATTATTGACAGCCGTGGCAACCCCACCGTTGAGGTTGACCTTGTCACTGACCACCTTTACCGATCTGCTGTCCCCAGTGGTGCCTCCACTGGTTTCTACGAAGCTCTTGAGCTCAGGGACGGTGATCCAGCCGTTTATGGAGGCAAAGGCGTTCTCCATGCCGTTCACAACATCAACCATGTCTTGGCCCCCAAGCTCCTCGGCGTCGATGTTAGGTAACTTTCAATTCTCACCTCACGTCACTTCTTTCATGGAGTACATTTCAATCCCTTTACTCCTTTCACACTTCTTATTCATATTGTTGACTTCCCAATTCATCTGTCCATCAAATGCTTCCACTAGAGATTTGGTCACATAACTGGCTCTGGCACAACTTATCTAGTATGATCTGCATATATGCCGTAAAGCTTGACCCTTCTGCTTTTTGTTCTACAAGGAATCAAGCTGAAGTGGATGCTATCATGCTCGATATAGACGGAACTCCTAACAAGTCTAAACTTGGGGCAAATGCGATATTGGGAGTTTCGCTGAGTGTGTGTAGGGCTGGTGCTGGAGCCAAGGGAGTTCCCTTGTACAAGCACATCCAGGAGATTTCTGGAACGAAGGAACTTGTCATGCCAGTCCCTGCTTTTAATGTCATCAACGGTGGCAGTCACGCTGGAAACAACCTGGCTATGCAAGAATTTATGATTCTGCCGGTCGGAGCAACTTCATTTGCTGAAGCCCTCCGCATGGGCAGTGAAGGTTAGCTAGGAACCTAGTGCTTTACGACCGCAACTGCATTTTCTTATCTGTGTGCTTTGTCATTATGCTATTGAACTGGATGCATTTGATACTATGTTTCTGCACATACTGGTGCGAGCTTCTATTCTCATGCCTTATTTTACTGTAGATATCTTGAGTTACGACAATTGATTCCCTCTAATTTATTCTTTTGGTTACAGTTTACCATGTGTTGAAGGGAATAATCAAGGCAAAATATGGACAGGATGCTTGTAACGTCGGAGATGAAGGAGGATTTGCTCCCAGTGTTCAGGATAACAGGGAGGGACTGGTTTTACTTATTGATGCCATTGAGAAGGCCGGTTATACTGGCAAGGTAGGCATTGCTTTCATTTCATTATGTTTCTGTGACTTGAGTACCCACTTGAGTAATCATGAAATCAACACGATGATGCCAGATCAAAATCGGTATGGATGTTGCTGCCTCGGAGTTTTATACTAAGGATGGCAAGTATGATCTGAATTTCAAAAAACAGCCGAATGATGGAGCCCATGTTCATTCTGCCCAGAGTCTTTGTGAGCTGTACAAGGACTTCGTCAAAGAGTTTCCCATTGTGTCTATTGAGGATCCATTTGACCAAGATGATTGGGGGTCATGGGCTTCACTACTATCTTCAGTTGATATTCAACTTGTAGGAGATGATCTGTTAGTTACAAATCCAAAGAGAATATCTGAAGCCATCCAGAAGAAGGCCTGCAATGGTTTGCTTCTGAAGGTGAGGATAGTGGCAGCATTTTCCTCTGTAGGGTCCAAAATGCTTTTGTGTGTGTGTGTGTGTGTGTGTGTTACCATAGTTGCTTGAAGTTTCTTGCCTGTACTTACAATTTGTGAACCCCACTTCTCTTCTTGGTCTTAGATTAGTCTTAGTAATCCACTGTTTAATAATCTAAATTCCAAACTGATACAGCAAAGTCCATGTGGCAGGACTAGTTGGAGAGATGCCTTTGAATGCTTCAACTTGCTTATTATAGTTGTATTATTTGACTGCAGGTTAATCAGATTGGCTCAGTGACTGAATCCATTCAGGCTGCTCTTGATTCGAAGGCAGCAGGTTGGGGTGTCATGGTTAGTCACCGTAGTGGTGAAACTGAGGATAACTTCATAGCTGATCTCTCTGTTGGTTTGGCTAGTGGACAGGTTTCCTACCCTGAATCTTTTCAACTCTACTGTAAAGTGTTTCATTATGTTATTGCTTTGGTGTTGATTATGCAAGTTTTGTCTTTCAGATCAAAACAGGAGCCCCATGTCGAAGTGAGCGATTAGCAAAGTATAATCAGGTAATTGATATCATGTTTTACTTCTTCCTCTGTGCTTTGGGGTTTTAGATTGTCTATGGCATGACATTGACAATATACATTAAATGCTGCACCACATTAAAATCCTTCTGAGAATTATCAGATTCTAAAAGAAAGGTGGCTATATCAAATACTGGAGCTTGGGGCTGACTTGGTAAATTGAGTAATAGAAACAGAACAAGGAATTCAAGTGTTAATATAAACATCCATAGTCGGAAGAGATTGCTCTTGAATTTTGATGTGACTATGATATAACCTGCTGAAATTAGCCAGTACCAGAATAATTGTATTACAACGGTGAATGAGGGGATTTGCTGAGGTCTATTACATGTCAAAAGGAATTGAATGAGTGTTACAAAAACCCGATCCCACCCATACAATTAATACAGCAAGCAACTTCAACAAAATACACAAAATGCTGATGCAGAACTAATACAAACCACTAGTATTCAAGTGGCTGGTCCCTCCTCATCACACCATTTTCCAAATACATCATATGAGCAGCCCCCCCCCCCCCCCCCCCCCCACCCCCAATAAAACCCCCAAAAATAAAGAAAAAAGAAAAACGTAGAAGGCCTCTAAAAACCCAGGAAGTAACACACCACTTCCGACAAGCTTCACCCCTAGGCAGCCCTCAAGACATCCTTAGTCTAGATTTTACTCTTCCTCACTACTATGATCCGGAGGATAAGTATGAGATCCAGAAGTATTTTGCTCGTCCACCCACTTGGTCTTCCATGATTTCCTCATATGTTTTGATAAATTTTCCTGCTCTACCGTACAAGTTATACTTGTCATTACAATCATTTGATTGTCCCGTGAAGTCAGAAGTCAAAACGCAAAAGTCAGAAACTAGAACCATTTGAAACTACTTGATCACATAGCATGCAATAATTATCCAGAACACCACATCCGAATGCTTTAACTATGAAATTTCACTTTGCTTAAACATATGTAACACTATCTTTTGTTCAACTACTTTCTGTATATTTCAGTTGCTGAATAAAATACAAAAGGTTAGCACTTAGCATAGTGGAATTGTCCATTTATGCATTGAATTTTGTTGCAGCTTCTTCGCATTGAGGAGGAACTCGGAAGTGTGCGTTACGCAGGTGAAGCTTTCAGATCCCCTTAGGGTGGAAGAGTAGTAAATTCCTATTTTAGAAGAATTCTTGGTCCGAATCGTTGCTGTCAAATAATCCAGGATGGGTACAGGAAGAATTCCAAAATATTTGGTTTTGCGGATAACCTTAAGCAATATTCGAGACGTCTAGCTGATGAATTAGCCTTAGAATGTGCTTTCTTTACCAAGTGAACAAGTTTTGCTTCCATCTACTGCTGGACCGTATGGAAATTATCTCGTGTAATTGTATCAGGGTCCACATTTCCCAAGCTTCTGTAATTTTTCCCGTCCTTAAAAGCGCTTTGTTTGATGCTTCCATATGTATTTTTATGTACTTTCATAGAAGAATGAGCCCAATTGTGAGTTGGAAGTTAATTTGAAACGTGTTATTCAACCTGCGTTTTCTCCTTTTCTCTGTATGATCATGATTTCGCAGGGAATGATAGAAAATACGTGCTTAATCTTTTGACGGCGTTTATCATAAATATATCTGCAAAAATAAGTGCACAGGTCCAAGTTGTCTGGCGAAAGAATGTGTTTACGTCGAACTGAAGATGGTGGTTCAAGATAATTAAATTGCCTTGATATTCGTTCTGCCCAACATAAGTATGTCAACAAAATGCTATTTCTTTTTTTTACAGCTCATCCAAACATAAATCTCATTATACAATCTGACTTATTTTCAGTTTGACTTATATATAAGTCACTTTTTTAGAAGTCCATTCAAACACACCTATAAGTTCTTTTTTTCAACTTATGACTTAGGATTTATGACTTGTAAGTCACTTACGGAGGTGGACCCCACAATTCTAACTTATTTTACACATCCAATCACAACTAACCCAAATATAAATCACTTTTTCAAAAGTCCATCCAAAAATACATCTCATTACATAATATGACTTATGACTTATAAGTCATATTTTTAACAGCCCATCCAAACATAAATCTCATTACACAATCTGACTTATTTTCAGTTTGACTTATTTTCAGTTTAACTTATATATAAGTTACTTTTCCAAAGTCCATCCAAACACCCCCAATATCATTCGCTACTTCAATATTTATATAGACTGCACTTAATAACAATTTGTTCAATTTGAAAGGACAAACTTACAAGTTTTCTCTTAATGGGAAAATTTCAGTTTACCCCAAAAATAAGGAATTAATCTCAAATTCCCCCCAAAACATTCTGAAATTTCACTGTACCCCAAGGGACTAAAATGAAATTAAATGTTTCAGCTAAAAGACCAAAATGTCCTTATTGAATTTTGTACTGGATTTCCAAGACACATATGAAGAATTTCCAAGATATTTATGGGAAATTTTCAAGACATGAGGGAACTTTTCAAAACATTTGTGTTTATTTTCAACATCAATGTGAGTATTTTCAAGTCTCAAAAATCATGGAATCCAAAACTAAAACATCCAAAATTTCACAACTATATTTCCAAGACACATGAAAAATTTCTAAGACACAAATGGAGAATTTCCAAGACACATGAGAAATTTCCAAAACGTTTGTACTTCTTTCAATAAGAACATTTTGGTCTTTTAGCTGAAATATTTAATTTCACTTTAGTCCCTTGGGAGTGCAGTAAAATTTCAGAATGTTTTAGGAGGAATCTGAGATTAATTCTTTATTATGGGGTAAAATGAAATTTTCCCTTTCTTTTAATTCTTTTTAAATAAATGCTTGTCAGTTTCTAAGGAGTTGTGGGTGCAATAATGCGCTTAGGCTGCGCAGGTCCAGAAGAGGAAAGTGAGGCCCAGCCTAGCGTCGTCCTTCATTGTTCCCTTTCTGGTCGTTGTTGCACCCGACACAGATCATTACATACCATTTACAAACGCTGTAACTCGATTTTTTTTAGGGTAAAAGGTTAAAAAATAATATTGTACTTATATATAAGGTGTATCTAGTATTTTGTACTAGCTTAAAATTGTCTATCAATTTTCAAATTAGGGTCAATATAATGACTTTTCCATCAAACTGGTCTAACTGACGTTCTAAATCCGGGCCAATAATGATTCCTCCATAAACTGGCCCAATTGGCGTTTTAAATTCGCGCCAATAATGGCTCCTCCGTCAAACTAGCCCAATTTTCGTTACTTTTTAATGGGTAGATCCCACACTGAAATTTCACGAGAATCTAATTTTTGTGGGTCAGTTTGACTGAGGAGTCGTTATTGGCCCAAATTTGAAACGTCCGTTGGGCCAGTTTGACGGGAGAGTCATTATTGGCCCGAATTTGAAAGTTGATGGACAATTTTGAGCCAAAAAAAGTACAAAGGTGTCAGATGCACCTTGAACATAAGTACATGGTCATTTTTTACTCTTCATCCATTTTTTAATAAAAGAACTATTTTTCTTTTCATTTATTTTTCATACCGAAATTGGGACATACAAGAGCATTAAGTATTTCTTTTCATATATAATCGTATTTAATAAGGGCATGAATAGAGAATAATAATTAATATGGGATTAGAGTTTAGTGAACTTAGAATTTTTTTTTTGTCTAAATTAGTATGGACAGTATTGAAAATCACTTTAATTTTAATTTTATGACAAATTAGTGTATTTGTATGTCACTTACCCTTGGTTAGGGATTAAAATAGGTTAAGCCGAGCTATGATTAAGTTAAATAGGTTTGAGCCTGCAACAGAAATATAAAGTTTGAGCTTGGGCCTGAGTTTGTATATAGACTTTCTTTTCGGCATGAGCTTAAATGCCTGTTTGGGGTAGTTTAGAATAGCTTCTGGAGAATAGCTTCTGAAAAAAAAAGCTGATTTTGAAAAAGCTGAAAAAATAGCTTTTGATGAATGAGAGTGTTTGGATGGTTGTTGTGAGAATAGATTTTTTTATGTGTAAATTACTAAAAAGGACATAAGTTTAATGTGTTGGGAAAGAGAGAGAATAAGGGCATTTTAGGTATTTCAATATGACATGTGTAATGATGGTATTTTTTGTCTCGTACTTTGCGTAAAAGCTGAAAAAAGTAGTTGCCTGTTTGGATTAGCTTTTAGAGAATAGCTTCTGGGGGAAAAAGTTGAAAAAAGCTGATGTTTAGAAAAAATAGCTTTTGTAAAAGGGAAAATTTCACTATAGGACCACTGTAGGGAATTAATATCTGATAGGGAACAAAAAAATCTGAAACTTCACTTCAGGCCTTGGGTCTTTAAATGAAATTAAATGGATGTGTTAAAATACTGAAAAGCCCTTGTAAATGAGGAATTAATTTCCTTTAGCAACCTTGACAAGTTGAGGTGACAGAAGGTAAGTACAAGGACATGAGAAGAAAGAGAAAGATGTGATTTCAAAGACCCACAGCCATGGACACTGAAAAATGACGAGGAAGATTGAAGATTGACTTGGGATATTTTGAAGAACGTTTGAAGAAGATGAAGGCGAAAATCAATGGAATCACGCACAAGCTTTAATTTGTGTTGGGTATATCTCTCTCCCTCCCTCTCTCGGTCTCTCCCTCCCCCCCTCTCTCACTCGTTCTCTTTTTCTCTGGAGCATTTTGTATCTCTCTCGTTTGTATGGTGAATGCACATGGTTATAATGCTCATGAAATAACTATATCAAGCATGAAGGGACCCACTCATTGTCTCTCTCTTGAACCTCATTTACACCTCATTTATTTCTGGTTCATGTTGCTGACATGAAGGTGTTTTTATTGCTCGCTAAAGTGGTGCTGATGTGGAAGTAGCATGTTGTAAGGTCATTTTGTTACTGGTCGTGCATATGAACATTTCCTTGTGCATATTGAGATTTCCCTGTGCGTATGCCCATTTCCTTGTGCATAGAGTGGACATAAGGTCAATTTGTTTCTGCTCGTGCATATGATAATTTCCATGTGCATATTGAGATTTCCCTGTGCGTATGCCCATTTCCTTGTGCATAGAGTGGACATAAGGTCAATTTGTTTCTGCTCGTGCATATGATAATTTCCATGTGCATATTGAGATTTCCCTGTGCGTATGCCCATTTCCTTGTGCATAGAGTGGACATAAGGTCAATTTGTTTCTGCTCGTGCATATGACGATTTCCATGTGCATATTGAGATTTCCTTGTGCGTTGCCCATTTCCTTGTGCATAGAGTGGACATAAGGTCAATTTGTTTGTGCTCGTGCATATGACGATTTCCATGTGCATATTGAGATTTCCTTGTGCGTATGCCCATTTCCTTGTGCATGGAGTGGACATAAGGTCAATTTGTTTCTGCTCGTTCATATGACGATTTCCATGTGCATATTGAGATTTCCCTGTGCGTATGCCCATTTCCTTGTGCATGGAGTGGACATAAGGTCAATTTGTTTCTGCTGGTGCATATGACGATTTCCAT
Organism: Mimosa bimucronata; assembly: GCA_037074515.1. Lineage (NCBI taxonomy): Eukaryota > Viridiplantae > Streptophyta > Magnoliopsida > Fabales > Fabaceae > Mimosa > Mimosa bimucronata. The sequence goes on from CM073444.1 coordinate 353,947, forward strand.
GTGCATATTGAGATTTCCTTGTGCGTATGCCCATTTCCTTGTGCGTTGCCTGGACATAGCTTGTATTTTTCAATTTACTACACCTTGTTCAAATGACAGAAAAACACGATTATTTGTAGGAGCATATGAGAAATGGCCAGCACTTCGATCAAGAAATTATTTTGCATATTCCATGTTGGAGGTGAATGTGTCAGTAATTCAGATGGGAAAATGATATATGAAGGTGGTGTTATAAGCGGAAGATTAATTGAAAAGGGGATGACATATGAAGAGATACGGAGATTAGTAGCAGAAGAGTTGTGGCATGAAGATGAAGGATTTAAAATGAAGTTTAAGGTCAGTTATGCAGATGACGTATTGTTAGATCTTGTTGACGAATGAGACTTATGCAAGACTAATGATTCCAGTTGAGACTTATGACATGCCAACACCTGAGACACTCAAAGATCTTGATTCCTCGTACAAAAAGTTGTTGCCTCCAAAGACAAGTCGCCGTCCGGGAAGGCCTAGAGTTCGGAGGAAAGAATCACAATTTCAAGATAAAAAAGTCTATCATTGCTCAAGATGTGGCGAGGGTGATCATACCGTAAAGACTTGCGCTAACCCCAATCCTTGTTGACATGGTTACACTTAGTTTTTTGTTGTTAAAGCAGCTTCTGCATATTTTGTATTTGGTGGGAAAAGAAGCTGTGATGATGTACATATTGCACCCATTATGTTTTTTTAGAATGGGTTGCATCTTTGGTAGTTGTCTTTTTTTGTAAAGCAATTGTCACTAGATGAGAAATTTCAGGATGGTACTTGATGGCAAAATGTGTCAAGTACCAGGATGAAATTCATGATGTATGAAATGGTACACAAGTTAATGGTATCCTTTTATGTTCTTTGCATATGTATATGAGCAGGCATATTTTGTAACACGCACAAGTAAGTAAGAATATGCACATGAAAATTGCCATATGCACAAGGAAATGGCCATATTCACAAGGAATTAGCCACATGCACATGCATAATGAAATTGCCATATGCACAAGGAAATTACCCATATGCACAAGGAAATGGCCACATGCACAAGGAATTAGCCACATGCACATGCACAATGAAATTTCCATATGCACATGGAATTAGCCATATGCACAAGGAAATGGCCACGTGCACAAGGAAATTACTATATGCACAAGGAATTAGTCATATGCACAAGGAAATGGCCACATACACAAGGAATTAGCCACATGCACATGCACAATGAAATTGCCATATGCACAAGGAAATTACCCATATGCACAAGGAAATGGCCATATACACAAGGAAATTGCCACATGCACATGCACAAGGAATTAGCCATGTGCACAAGGAAATGACCACATGCACAAGGAATTACCCATATGCACAAGGAATTAGCCATATGCACAAGGAAATGGCCATATGCATATGGGTAATTCCTTGTGCATGTGCATGTGGCCATTTCTTGTGCATATGGCTAATTCCTTGTGCATATGGCTAATTTCCTTGTGCATGTGGCAATTTCCTTGTGCATATGGTAATTTCATTGTGCATGTGCATGTGGCTAATTCCTTGTGCATATGGCCATTTCCTTGTGCATATGGCTAATTCCTTGTGCATATGGCAATTTCCTTGTGCATGTGGCCATTTCCTTGTGCATATGGCCATTTCCTTGTGCATATGGCTAATTCCATGTGCATATGGAAATTTCATTGTGCATGTGCATGTGGCCATTTCCTTGTACATATGGCCATTTCCTTGTGCATATGGCAATTTCATTGTGCATGTGCATGTGGCTAATTCCTTATGCATGTGGCCATTTCCTTGTGCATATGGCTAATTCCCTGTGCATATGGCAATTTCCTTGTGCATGTGGCAATTTCCTTGTGCATATGGCTAATTCCTTGTGCATATGGAAATTTCATTGTGCATGTGCATGTGGCCATTTCCTTGTGCATATGGCTATTTCCTTGTGCATATGGTAATTTCCTTGTGCATGTGCATGTGGCTAATTCCTTGTGCATATGGCCATTTTCTTGTGCATATGGCAATTTTCATGTGCATATTCTTACTTACTTGTGCGTGTTACCTTTGGCTGTCAAGAAAGAAGGGACTGTCAAGAAAGAAGAGAAACGGACGAATAGTGAATCTGGGGGCGGGATTGGTTCGAACCTTTCGCTAGATAACCTTTGGCTCAAATCGACGCATGTCTCCCACAAAAGATTGAGCGCTTCTTCTTGTTCTTATTCTTCTTATTGTTCAAATCGACGCATGGCTCAAATCTGGGGACGCTTTGTGGAGGTTGCCTCGCCGATATCTTCGTTGGTTACTGTTGGTGAAGAGGCTTCTCAGATTTTGATTTCAAAATCAAAATCAAATGGGTCAATTTCGGAGAGAAAACGGGCGGACAAAGGGTGATTTGGGAGAAGGGTGATTTGGTCATTTTGCCTTCCAATTTTATTTCACTTTGCCCCCACTGCCCCTAACTGAAATTTCAGATTCTTGTGGTCCTTCTTTTCAATTAAATGGCTACAGTGGTCCTTAGGTGAAATTTTCCCTTTGTAAAAATGAGAGTGTTTGGATGATTGTTGTGAGAATAACTTTTTCTGTGTAAATTACTAAAAAGGACATAAGTTTAATGTGTTAGGAAAGAGAGATGATAAGGGTATTTTTGGTAGATCATTATGATATGTGTAATGATGGCTTTTTTTTACCTCGTACTTTGTATAAAAGGGGAAAATTGTAACTTATTCAAAACCTAGGTTTTGGTGGCCAAAACCTAAGTTTCCAATCCAAAATAGCTTTTCACATTTTTTCAAATATTTGGCTTACATTTTTTAAAACCTAGGTTTTGAGTCCAAACCTAGGTTTATTAAAAAAAAAAGCGTTTGGCTGCCATTTTTTAAAACATAGGTTTGGGTGAAAAAATTGCTTTTTTCCTTCCACCCAAACAGGCACTAAGCCTCCAAAAGGCTTGACAAAGCTTGAAAACCTTTTTAAAGGTCTACTTAAAATATAAACATTTAAATAAGCTTAAAATAATATAAAAGCTTTTATGGCCATAAAATTAGATTTTCTCTCTCTTTATTTATTGTAGAAAATGTGATAAACTATTCCCATTGAACTAAAATTGCAAGTTGTAACAATAATTATGCTTAATATAAATTAAGGAGTGAGATAAGATTTGTGTATGAATAATAAGGTGTAAAGTTTAGAATTAAAGGTAAGTTGATAATATTATAAATAATTTATATGTTTTATATTATATATCATAATATAAATTTTTTTAAAAAAATAAATAAGTCATGCTTGTGGGTTTATAGATTAGACCTTACGAAAAATAAATGCTTGGCCTATTTAATCAAATAGGTTTAGTAACAAGCCTGAATATGAGCCTGACCTATTTAATAAATAAACCCACTTAAAGTCGAATCCAGCCATTTCCCACCCCTACCCTTTGGTTAAGTAAGGCGGCCATGTGGTGTGGGTGCTTCTAATGTGTTGATAAGACTGACGGCTAGGATTTCAAAACAGCAGAGAAGTCGCAGATAGCCAGATAGGATATGTACACAGCCCTCTTGGTTTTCAAATAGGAGAAAACTTGGGAGCGGTTATCCTCCTCTGCTTCTTTCATCCGCTGCTCCTTCTCTGCTGCGGAACGACGTCGTTTCATGGAAAATGGGATCTTGGCATTGTTTCTATACGCATCATTTTGTCAGGATTTCCTTCTTCCTCCTTCACCGTCATCTCGATTCTTCCCCCTCCCTCTTTTTCTACATCTCTCTCTCTCTCTCTCTCTCTCTCTTTAATCTATCTTTCAATCTCCCATTATTTTGCTTCTCTTTTTCTTTTCATGTTCGTCTATGTTCCTTGCCCACACTCGCCGCCTCGCAAGTATCGCCCAACTTCCTCTCTCTACTGTCGCCGCCATCGGCATCATCGGAGCAATCGACGAAATCACAGTTGCAGATATCGACGGCGGCTCCGTCGCCACACTCGTCGTCGTACTTTCTCTCACTGATCATGAGCGCCGTCGACAGATTCAGATCAAGTAAGTCGACGATGATGACAAAAAAGTTGTGAAGGAATACTTCAACAACAATGGATTAAGTTTATTGTTGTAATATCCCCTTTTTGCTAATCAGAATAAACTCTTCGGCCTCTCAAGCTTCACTCAACTTTTATTAATTGAAGCTAACTCAAAAAAAGTCCAAAGAAAGAAAGGAAGAGAAGAGGTGCGGTAGCGTGGAATAATAAATGAAGCACAGTCGCGTGTCTAAGATGGCCCATTTTTCCATGAAACGACGTCGTTCCATAGCAGAGGAGGAGCAGCGGATGAACGAAGCAAAGGAGGATAACCGTTCCAGAAAACTTGTATCAAGTTCCTTATATATGTACTTTTTTTTTTTGGTGGACTGAACCTTATGTATGTACTGGTTCTCCAGTTCTTCAATTAATATATGCCACGTGTGCATTTAGACAGATCATCCTAAACGGCGTTAAGTCACCCTTCGGTCTCCCCCTCCTCCTCTCCATCTCCTTCCACGCCTGCAACCCAGTTGCCCAGTCATGGGTCTTCATCCTTATTTGCTTCTCAAGAAGTCCACATGTCCATTCTCCACCCTATCCCCTCTCACTTTCCTATCAGAAGGCAGCGACAAAATCAATTGCTACCTCTGTTTCTTCTATTAATTTATGAAATAAAACAGATTCTGACTTATGTATCCTTCAGTAGAGGCTTCTCTTACCCTATTATATTCCTCATTCTCAAAAGAACATAATCATAAAACAGACCAAGCTAAAAGAAGAGAAGATAGATCTATAATTAGCGTGCGATCTGTATTGGAACTTTCTCGTCTATATCGGAGGTTCTCCTTGTCCATGAGATAGATCCGTGCCGATCTGTAATTACCAACGTCGGGGGGGGGGGGGGGAGATTTGTTGGGCTGCTGACTTTATTATTGGATCAACCGCCGATATTAGTAGACTCCTGTGACTCAGATGAAGATTTGTTGGTGTTTCATGGAGGGATGTTCGGTCATTCTGTTTGTAGAGAGATGAAGAAGGGGAACGTGACAGTTACGGAGATGGTGAGAAGGAAGGATACACCAAAGGGAGTTAACGCCGTCAAGGGCTATCTGTTTAAAATGTACACGTAGCATACATTCATTGGGGGAACTGGAGAAACAGTACACAAGGAACTTGATGTAAGTCTTCTCCTTTCAAATATTGGAGAGGCCCTCCCTGAGCCAATTTGGCGGCAAATCCTCCGCTCTTGTTCCTTCTAGTTCTCTCTGCCGCGCCTGGAGAATGGAAGGCAGCCAAAGTGAGGCCATCTTCGATTCGCTTAATCTAAATCCCCAACTCTTTCTCAACGATATCCTCAACACGGTCGACCATGTTGTCGATGATGCTTTCGATTTCTTCTACCGGTGAGTCTCTTCTTACTTTGTCCTTTTCCAAGTTCTTTTGTTCCAAACATGGTTATGGAAATTGTCTTTCTCCTCATTACCTGCAGAGAGGCGTCGCCGAAGCAAAACTCTGAAGGTTTGGAACGATCTCAAGATTTGAGAAAGGTTGGTTCTATCATGCACCAAGAAGCATAATGTTGTTTGTGGATTTCTTTCTATCTTCTTTCTCTGCTGACGACTTTTTCCCCTGACTCAACAATTGTACTGATTATAATTATTATTATTAGAATCGAGTTTCCTGAAAGATTTACTAGGAACTGATACCCGTGATGCTTGTTCTGTTACATTTTTTATTCTTGTGTATCTTTGATTTGTTTCAGGGTGTTGATTGCATCCGCAATGTGATTCATGCAGTTTTGGACAAGAGGCTAGCTATTTGGGAGAAATATTGCCTTCGCCACTGTTTTTCTGTTCCCCAAAGCTTTGTTATGCAAAAGAGTGTAGGTTCTCTTTCATGATGTGTTCCACAGAGCTATGACAAAAAAAAAAAAAAAATTTGTTTTACTTGTTATTTACCTGTTTTACCTAACATTTTATTGTAGCTATTTCTGTCGCATTTTTGGGTGCACAACAGTCAAGTTTACTTCTATATGTCATATGCTCTCCCTTCCTGTGGAGACATTTGATGCTGGTTTTGCCCTTTTCATCATTCGATGTGGAAAATTTATATGCTGTAATCATCAAAATTAGAGGCTAGTACTTTTCTTGCTATTAGCTACAGCCTAATTTCACACTGCACGTCTAATAATATCATTGTTTTTGTACTTGATCCATCGGACTGATGTGAGGTTGTCGTATTATTTATGTTTATAGCTTGCTAATTTATAATATTGAGAAAGAATGTGATAAAACAAATAGCACTAATATGGCATAACATTTGGAATGGCAGACTACAGCATGAATTCTGAAGACACAGGCCATGTTGACTTTGTTAATTGCTTCCTAAATTTTAATTCAACTTTATTAGGATCATAGCCATATTACAAGACTGATACATTAATTTTAGGATTTGCCATGTATATAAGAATTATATAAAGCAGCACTTAGCCACTTACCATGTTGGGCATCAATTGTGATGACACTTGGTCAAGTGACTAATCTTATGTGTATGCACTATGCAGTATACATGTGACATTTTTGACAGTTGTTTGACGCAAATGAATAACAGAGAAGCTTACATCTATGTGAGGCTACAACTATGACTAGAAATAAAGGTGTAGCATAACAGAGAAAATTCATCTATGGCCCTTTGGTAAACGAAGTAGAATTGGATGGAAATAAGTGGGATTGAAAATGTAATTTTGTAGTTTTGAAATCTTTTTTATGCCTATGAATTTTTTTTGAAAAAATAAAAACAGTTGCACCAAGGGAATACAGCGTCATAATTGGAAGCCTTTGCTTCCCTCCTACCAATAGCCCTTAGTATTTAGTGTAGTTTCTTTGAACATTTTTTACACACTGCTTGTGTAATTTAAATTTTTTCAATTAGTTTATCTATTTTGGCCAAAAAAAAAAAAATAGTTTAGCTATAAAAGTTCTGAAAGATGAGCTTCCAGGATAACTCGATTGAGGATGGCTCCGTCTGTAGATCTCCTTTTGATCCAGAGACAGAGGCGCAGTTAGATTCCCTAAGAAAGAAACTAACTGAGGTAATAAAAATGCATTGGGCAAGTGCATAATATTTACTTTATTCTCACTAAACTATGATTTTTCTTTTCTTTGGCTTCTCAATTTGACTTATCTCAAAGCTAACTTCTTCCAGGTTGGTATGGTTTCTGAAACGTTGGATCAAGAAGTCAAAGCATTAGAAAGGCGGTGCACTTCTAATAGTGGGTTAATCAATGAGATATTAACGTTGCATGACCAAAACTCTTTGCATGAGTTATTTCATGGTAACTAAAGAGCTTTTTTCATCAAGTTTATTTTCATGTTTTAACCTTTAGAAATTTTAGACCTGTGGTACAGGGATTCTGATACAAGCTATATGCTTTTCATTTTAACAAGATACCATTCCATTCTGCTCTTGATGCACCGATATTCAAAGGATTTGACTTATATCTATCTTATTAATTTGGAAATCACACATTTGCTTGCAAAATCATACGTCTCCCATGTTATCATTGGAGAACCATGCACTTGTTATGTTTGATTGAAAATTTGACTATGAAAATATTAATCAGTACTTGTGCGTTTTTCCTATGATTGAAATATTCGCATGTTGCTTATTTGGTTCAGTTTGACTACAGACAAAAGAAAGATTTCTTAGTATACAGTGGGTAGACTCAATGTTTCAGTGGATTCATTTTCTAATTATATCATCATGAAGGGGCTTTTAAATTTCCCTTTCGATTTCAAATTTTGAGCATTTTGGCAAATAATGTGAGTTCAAAATAGTACCTTTTTTTTTCCTGAATCCTTATAGCTTATATTCCTTTCACAAATGGGATCTTACATGCAAGTGTATGTTTGGTTCACATGATTTTTAGAATGGAAAGGGGATAAGAACAAGATTATTATGATAAATAATTCTTGTGTTTTTATATAAAAAGAGTATTAGAAATGGAAAGATATTGTTGAATGATGATAACACGTATATGCAGCAACAACAAAGCCTTATCCCACTAAGTGGGGTCGGCTACATGGATTGTACGACGCCATTGTGCTCTATCAGTAATATAACACGTATATGCATTGCACAAAAATTGCCTTGATATATATGCACCCCCCTCTCCTCCTATGACCAACCAAATTTATTAAGTATTACAGTTTCCTGCATGCATGGTTTTTTCTTAGAAAGGAGGGGAAAACTTTGATATTTTCTACTCAAAATTGTTCAAGCCGTAGCTAATATATGTGTAAAAAATTTAGTGCTGGACAGATCTTTGAATAGTTGTTGTTTCTTTTAGAGATTGTGACAACTGCCTCAGAACTTGGAACTAAGGTGGGAAACCTGAAGTGTAGCATGACTGAACAGGCTGAGCAAAGGAATGCAAACGGAATTTACAGCCAAAAAATTGATCTATATGCAACAGATTATGCAAAGGGTATCCTAATATTGTTGCTGCAATTTGAATGAACTAAAGCAGGTAAAGTTCAATATTTCTGATATAATTCTTTCTTGTTTCACAGGCCTCTCCATTGTGAAGTTTGAAGACCTTCAAGAATTTCTTACTGCTGTGAAGAATGTCTGAAAGACTTGTGGTAGATTAGAACACGGACAAGTTATGTAGAAACCTTTTATTATTTTGGTGCGCTGTTTGCCTTCCCTTTTAGACTTATTTCCTAATTGTAGTTGTAAAAACTACCCAGAACCCTAAATTGTAGGTGGTTAAATGAATTATAGATCATGTGAATATCGATGTCATTGTCCTGCTCCATGATTGAGAATACTGTCGTCAATAAAAATAATAAAGAGGTGCAGAATTATTTTGAATATTGCAGAGGACTGCTAAAATGAATCATCATTCGGAGCTGCTCAAATTGATTGCCTCTACTAATTCCCCTGTCTTCAGCATTTAACTGCTAAGTCCTAGCAAATCGGAATTACTACTGCAGAAATTTAGATGTCCAAAAATGCGCTTTCATTTCGAAGGAGCTTAGTTTTAGGTGCCTGTGGCAATTATTTTTGATGGATATGTGCATTTGATTCACTATGTTTCCTTGACTCAATCGGATAAAAACAACACTACTATTCCAGGATCTTTCCAACAAATGATAATCAACCAAGACTATCAGATTTGCATGATTCGATGCACTAGAGTTGCTCCTTTGAATTCATTTTGACGTCCAAATCAACTTGAGAGATTCTTTATTTACGAGTGCATGGCGCATTGCAGTTGAATTGATTGTGGGAATGAGGTGTGTTTAAATGAAAATTCAAAGGACCCGTGCCTTGCGGCATTGTATAAACATAAGGTTAGGATATGGCTAATGACTGATGGAAGCAAGCATATATTATGATTTCTTTAATTATCCGATATTTACATGAATGGAAGAGCGAGTTGGAAACACTAGGGAGTGAAAATAGTAGCATAAGAAGCAATAAGGGAGCCGGAATAGAGGGCCCCATTAAATTCATGTACTTCGCTGACTTCTTGAGTTCCATACACTTGAGTGAGAGGCACAATCTGCAAAAGTAAACCAGCAGGATTGACTCTGTATGCAAGAGGCCAGAAGGTGGTGGTGGTGGGTGGGATGGGAACGTTGACTGCAATCCAGAAGTCGCCTCTGGAATTCCTCTTTATGTTATCTGGTCTGCCGGGAAGCTGCACGAATACTTCAGATGTATTTTGTCGAGGACCCGTGAGCCACAATCTGCGAACCCTGTTGGCCAAAAACTCAGTGACCACCACAAATGAACCATCGCCACTAGCTGCCACCCCACCCGCCACTGACAGATTCGTCATCAACACCCTGCTTTGTCCTATTAGAGGGTCATAACTCAACAGGCTCCCTGAACTGTCCCCGCTGGTAAGCAGCTCCTGCATGTCCCTGCACCAATCATATATATAGTGTCAGTGTTCACTGGTTTGTCTTTCCTACGAGGAAAGCTAGGAATGGCTCCAATGAATATGATCACAAAACTAGTTATTACCTGAGCTGGTATCGAGAGCTAGCTTCAGTGAAATAGACAATGCCAGTGGAAGGATCGATGTCGAGAGCATCGAGGAAGCGGAAAGGACGGCATTGTACAGAAGTAAGGACTTGGGTTGGGCGGCCTCCATAGGAAGGCACCTTCACCAGCCCCTGATATGCATCCACTATGTACCATTCCTCCGTCCTGTTGTGAAACCCCAACCCCAGGGGCCTCCCACATGCTTCTTCCTCTGTTGACACCTGCAAGCTCCCTATTCCATCGCATAGTGTTTTGTTCCTGCATTATTTTTTTCAATTTAATGGGATATACACTGACAGCCTGATAGGTTAAGGACCAAATCAAACAAGGCATTTGACACAAGTTACGTACCTGATTGGGGAAGAGTAAGCAAATTCAACGAAGGCCCCATTTTGAAACTTCATGACTCTGCCATCAGAAACGCCTGTATATGGTCCGTCTCCAACGGAGTCAAATGCTATGGACTCAGCACCTGTGAGGGGTGATGGCAGCTCCATCCTAACCACTAATCTCTCGCCGCCACTCCCCATCCATTGCCAACACATTTGCAGTATCAGAATCCCAACCACACCTCTCTTCACCATCATCATCACTTCTCTCACTTATTCATTACGCTCATATACTACTCACCAAGTCATCATATATAATAATAGAGACGACGCGCCCTGCAGCACCTTACCCTTAATTGTCACGCACGACACCCAAACGCTCAAGGTTTGTTACAATCGTTGGTTTCTTCCTCTTCTTCGGGTAAGAATGCTTGCAACGTGAAGGTGAAGTGCTCGAGGTATGGTTCGAGCACGCCATCACATGCGTCTCCCGCTTCTTTCTGGCAGTATTGGCTGTTCATCCCTCCAATTTTAAAGCTTTTGCGGTTTTTGTGTTGCCCAACGTTCGAAACGGTAGAAAAAGCTGCAGGTGGGAAAAAATTTGCACTAATAGAATCAGTTTCCAGTGATTATTAAACCCGGTCCGGTTCGCCACATGAATAGGATGCTTGCGCGACCCGTCTGAACCGTCCTGACTCGGACTGAACCGCCCACATCCCCGGACCCCGGTAATCCTCTGGGTTGGGCAGTTCACAGGGTTAGTGTTTTTTTTTTTTTTTTTTTTTAAAAAAATGATTGGAATAGAGAAGGAAGCTTTGAAGATGAAGGAAGAGGGAAGAAGGAAGGAAAACCGAGAATGTATGATGAGAGAGGATTCAAAGGCTATAACAAGATTACCTGAAAGATATTGTTCAACCCTTCAACAAAAGTTTTGGCTGTGATCGTGAAGGGGAGTAAAATAGAGGAGAGAACGAAAGTGAAAGAAATTTCACAAGGTGTGATAGACGATGGTTTGTGAGGTGAAGGATGCATTTGTTTGGAAGGCCGTGAGGGAGGATTTCAGCGGCCGCATCCTTGCCAGTGTCACTTTCATTATTTACAGTAATTAAAAAAGAGAGAGTAATTTACAGTAATTAATTTACCAAAATAGGAAAAAAAATTGAAATTACTAACTGCAGTTCTAATTACGAGTATAAGAGTAAGTTGACTTTTTTTTTTTTAGATTAAGGAAGCAAAATAGATCACTAAATTTTAATATATATTATAAGTAATTAGATTATGAGTAAATAATTTAGTTTTGAGAAAATAAAAAACAAATATAGACAATTTAAAATGATATATTTTACATTCTTAATTTTTCAAACAAAAAAAATCAACTGACTTTTATAATTAAGACTGAAGAGACTATCATAATATGAATTGATATATGTAAATCCAATTAATTCACCTCATGTCTGGCCTCGAGTTGACTACAGTCAGACCCACTAATCCTTAAGCTTTTGCCGGGCCTGTGACTAATCCGGGTTTGATTACCTTAGTTTTCCCATGGCAAAAAGAGCAGTTCCTAAATATGAGTTGTATTTAAAAGTGAATTTTGATCTTAAACACAACATTTTTTATATTTTTTCTTTTATATATGTGTGTTTATGTGTATGATAATTAGCTACTCTGTTTTAGTTTCCTTTGATCTTTACAAATTTATATAAATGAAGTATGCTTTATATTTAGGATGGGAGGTATAAAATTAGCCCATTTCTTTCAAATATAACCTTTTAGCAGATTACCAAAATATCTAAATTTGTTGAAATTGTGCATGTACCTATATTATATGCTTAAGGAGGAGGTGATATGCGGGGATCCGAGAAAAAATGAGCACAAGGAAATATTTTTTCACTTGAATTTACAAAAATTAAAAAAATTTATCCGAAAGTTTTTAATTAATATTTCAGCTAAATTATAGAAAAACCCCCAGAATTTTAAGTCAGTTGCATATAACCTCCCTGAGCTTTAATAGGTTAAATTAAGCACATCTGACGTTTCATACTTTGACTCTTAACTTCCATACAGTTAAAATTACGGTTAACGGGTTTTTGTAATTTACAATTTTAACGTTATTCATTCTAAAATTAACCATTCACAGCTGACATATAATTTTAAGTATTTTAAATATTTTAAAATATAAAATATTCAAAAAATGGGTTTAAAATATTTTTTGACCATACACTTTATAAATTGAAACTCCGCCTATGTTTATAGCCGGTCCCAAGCCCGGGTGAAGGAGGAGGGTTGTGTTAGGCCCCGACAGCCAGCGTAAAAACCCCGTCGAATCTCATGAACATGGATCAACGAAGAAATTGTGTAAATGTTAGGTCGTTGCCCGTAAGCAACGCGCTGTATGGCTCGAGTACAGTGAGAAGAGAGCGAGAGCCGCTGCATCCTAGCCTGAATGCAGTGTTAAGAGAGCAAGGGCTAAAGGATAGGTCGTTGCCTGGTTGTAACGCGCTGTATGGCTCGAGTACAGTGATAAGAGAGCAAGAGCCGCTGCATCCTCGCCTGAATGCAGTGTTAAATGAGCAAGGGCTACCGCACTCTAATGGACGGAGGCGGCTAAAGAAGCTAGTTCATGAGAGTAAGATCAGATTTGGTTCTTGGAATATTGGGACGCTGAATGGGAAGCTTTTTGAGGTTGCACAAGTTATGAAAGATCGTAAGATTAATATATTATGCTTACAAGAAACCAGATGGGCTGGAGAGAGATCTAAAGAAATCGGAGTTAATGATTCTAAACTTTGGTACACAGGAAAGGTAAATGGGAGGAATGGTGTTGGTATCATTGCAGATAAAGAATGGCGGAAGAATGTAGTGGAAGTTAAGCGGATTGAGGACCGAATCATATCTGTGAGAGTAATTGTGGGAAATGATACAATAAATATTATTAGTGCATATGCACCCCAAGTAGGGGCAGAAGCACATCTTAAGGAGAAGTTTTGGGCAGATATTGAAGGGTTGATTCAAGGTATACCGGCAACCGAGAAAATTTTTATTGGAGGGGATCTTAATGGACATGTTGGGAAAGAGGCGGGATCATATGCAAGGGCGCATGGTGGTTTTGGTTATGGGGAGTTGAATAATGAAGGGCAAACAATTATCGATTTTTCCTTAGCATACAATCTTAAGATTGTTAACACATGCTTTAAGAAGCGGGAAGAACATTTAATTACATACAAAAGTGGAACTCACAAGTCACAAATTGACTTCTTTTTGGTAAGAAACCCTGATAGAAGGTTATGTACTAATTGCAAAGTGATTCCTGGGCATGGGGAGACCGCTCAGCATAGACTTATAGTTTTTGATGTGAGAATTAAATGTATAAGACAAAAGCGCCGGGTAGTTTTGAACCGAAAGATCAAGTGGTGGCAGTTAAAGGGGGAGAAGCGAGAGATTTTTAAGAGAAATCTATTGGATGAAGGGGTATGGGAGCCACAAGGAAATGCTAACAGCATGTGGAAGAATATGGCTACGAAGATTGAAATGGTTGCTAAAGCTACTTTAGGAGAATCAAAAGGTTTTGGACCGCGAGATAAGGAGACTTGGTGGTGGGACAAGGATGTCCAAGAAAAGGTGCGGAATAAAAAGAATTGTTTTAAGGCTATACACTTGTGTAATACTACTGAAAATTGGGAAAAGTACCGCTTAGCTAAAAAGGAGACTAAGAAAGCAGTGAGTGAAGCTCGTGCTAAAGCATACGAGGGGTTTTATAAGGAGTTAGGGACAAAAGCTGGGGAACAAAAGATTTACAAGATCGCAAAGAGTAGGGAGAGAAACTCGAGAGATTTGGATCAAGTAAGATGTGTAAAGGATGAAGAAGGTAAAGTTTTGATTACTGACGAAGATATTAAGGATAGATGGGAGGCCTACTTTTCTAAGTTATTCAATGATGGAGGTGAAGGTCTATCTTGTGAGTTGGGAGATTTGACAATTAGTGAAGATGGACTTAATAGGTCGTTTTATCGTAGAATTAGAGTTTGGGAGGTTCGAGAAGCTTTTAAGAAAATGGAAAATGGTAAAGCAGTTGGACCTGATGGTATACCGATTGAAGTTTGGAAATGTTTAGGGGAGAAGGGTGTGTTATGGTTATCTGAATTGTTCAACGAGATTTTACGGTCCAAGAAGATGCCTGATGACTGGAGAAAAAGTACTTTAGTTCCGATTTATAAAAACAAAGGCGATATACAAAATTGTGCAAATTATAGGGGAATTAAGCTTATGAGTCATACAATGAAACTATGGGAAAAGGTGATTGAGCATAGGTTAAGACTAGAAACTAGTATTTCTGAGAGACAGTTTGGGTTCATGCCAGGGAGATCCACAACTGAGGCGATATATCTACTAAGGGGGATAATGGAAAAGTATCGAAGTAGAAAAAGAGACTTACATATGGTTTTTATTGACTTAGAAAAGGCGTATGATCGCGTGCCGAGAGATTTACTTTGGAAAGCTTTGGAAAAGAAAGGAGTATGTGTTGCTTATATTAAAGTTATACAGGATATGTATGATGGGGTATTGACTAAGGTTAGAACGCCGGGAGGTGAGACAAAAGACTTCCCTATAAGAATTGGCTTATATCAGGGATCAGCTTTGAGCCCATATTTGTTTAACTTAGTGGTAGATGCTCTAACTGAGCTGATAGAAGAAGAGGTCCCTAAGTGCATGCTTTTTGCTGATGATATAGTCCTTTTGGCCGAATCAAGAGAGGAGATTAATGATAAATTAGAGATACGGAGAAACACGTTGGAGTCGAAGGGTTTCCGTTTAAGTAGGAGTAAGACAGAATATATGCATTGCAATTTTGCAAATAAACAACTTAGAGGTGATTTGGAGGTTAAACTGGGAGAGCAAACAATCCCTCAAGTGACAAAGTTTAGGTATTTGGGATCAATTATAAGACAAGATGGTGAGATTGATGACGATGTCAATCATAGAATTCAAGCTGGGTGGTGTAAGTGGAGGAAAGCTACTGGAGTTCTCTGCGATAGAAAAGTACCCAATAAGGTAAAAGGGAAGTTTTATCGCACTGCTATAAGACCAGCAGTATTATATGGTAGTGAATGTTGGGCTTTGAAGGGTCAACATGAACATAAAATGGGGGTAGCTGAAATGAGGATGTTGAGATGGATGTGTGGTCACACAAGAAAGGATAAGATTCGGAATGATCATATAAGCGAACGAGTTGGAGTGGCACCTATCAGTGAGAAAATGGTAGAAAATCGTTTGAGGTGGTTTGGACATGTACAAAGAAGGCCATTAGATGCGCCAGTGAGGAGGGTAGATCAAACAGTTTGGAGTCCGATTAAGAGAGGAAGGGGGAGACCGAGGCTTACACTTAATGAAGTTGTAGAGCGAGATCTTTTAATAAATAATATATCTAAAGATTTGGTTCCCGATAGAGCACAATGGCGTCGTGCGATCCATGTAGCCGACCCCACTTAGTGGGATAAGGCTTTGTTGTTGTTGTTGTTGTTGTACACTTTATAAATTGAACGACTTAAAAATAAAAATACTTAAAATGAACGTAAAATATTTATTTGATCATGTCTTTTTTTAAATAGAAAATTATAATATACTTACTATTATTTATATTAAGTGAAAATACTTATTTTTAATGACATACTATACAAAATAAAAAGTGAAAAAATTGGATAAGATAAAAAAATGTTAACTTTAACGGAAATTTTAATCGTAAGGGAGTTGAAAGTGAAAACATGAAACTTGAGGGGATACTTTATTTAAATTTTCAAATGTCAAGGAGGTTCTGTGCAAATCCAAGATTATGGGGGTTTTCTATAATTTAACCTAATATTTCTTATTCTTTCTTCTTACATATTACGTTTCTTAAATATTATAACCTCACTCTTTAAATTTTTAAAAATTCAACTCACAAAAATGTCTCGTCCCCTCCCTTAGTCCCCTTACCTCCAAATCCCCTTAACAAAGAGACATAAGGAAACGGTTAAATTAATGCCGTCCCTGTTATAAGAAGTAGTCAATCTTTTTATACATACCAATAAAAACATGTTGGAATCATTTATTATGGGTAGATTTAATAAAGTTTTACATTTTTACTCTTACTCATTTATTATCCACATTTTCTCTCCCCTCTATGCATTTATTAATATACAAGGGCAAAATGAAGAACATGTATTTATTACTTTGACTTTTGTATATTACCTCTTATATATTGGATCAACAAATTTACAATATTACCTCTTATATTTAGAATTTAGAATGAGATGAAGTATTATTTATGAAGATGGGAGATGCTTAGCTCATGTTACTGGTGGGACAAAAAGTTTGACCTCATCCCAATATTTGACTTCGTTTTTCATGTCTGCATCATCGAGTCTGTCTAACTTTGTTTGTGTTATATACTTGTGATGTCTTGGGTTTTCTGGTTTGTTTTTTGCTTGAGGTTTTTATGGCCCAACCATTTGGATCTTCTTATCTTGTTGAATAAAACTATCTGTTAGTCCAAAAAAAACCCCCAACAAGTGCGACTGATTCATTATCTTGAGTTTCTCTCGTTATGAGTGATTTTTTATTTTTTACTTAGTTATTTATCTTATCAGCGGTATTTCTGTCTGTGTCTCTCATAAACATTCGTCATATTCGTCTAATCAATCTAAAAGCTTAGGAAAATAAAATTCACATAACTTTTTAAAGTTATGTAGCTACATAGAATAGTGGCGAGGTCTACTTTCATTAAAGACAAAAGCTTATATATTATATTCAATTGTTTAGATTTTTTTCTTAGGGATATTGAGAGGAGGAAAAAATGCAAAGGACTTATGAGATATGCTTCCTTATTTGTCAATTAAATTACTTACAGTTACAATATTAATTACTTAAATCACACACCAGTGACCAGCCCATATGAAAAGGGGTTAGAGGTCATATTTGCACCTGAAGTGTGTAAGTTGTATCATATCTACCTCTGAAGTATTTTTTGGTTCAGATGTGCTCTTGAAGTATGAAAATCGATCAATTTTGCCATTGAAGTATGAAAATGGATCAATTTCGCCATTTAACCGTTAAAAAACACACGTTAACCGTTATATAGTGGACGTTGATCGTTAATATTTTAACGGTTAAAGGGCGAAATTGATCTATTTTCATATTTCGAAGGCACATTTGGACCCAAAAATACTTCAGTGGCAGATATGATACACCTTGCACACTTCATGGGCAAATATAACCTTTAACCTTATGAAAAATGAAACTTCAAGTGGTTCCTTTTTCTCACTCACTCCATTTTTAATTCTTATGGGCCTTCATTGCTGAAGCGGAAAATATGCTGCGTCCGTTTTTGGTGTACAGTCATTTTAATTGATCACATACGTTATGGTTCGTAATATATTTACAAACTTATAGAACTAAAATATGAAACCCATATCTTGTATAAACTGTCACAACTTTTCTTTTCATAACAAATTAGAAAAACCACAGAAAATCCCCCAATGAAAAAGTCCAAATAATCAATTGTAAATGGAAGTTTTCGTAAGGAACTTTTCTTTCCTCAGTTCCTATTGGGTACTCCCTCTGATCCTAAATATAAGAGGTAATATGCAAAAGTCAAAGTAATAAATGCATGTTTTCCACTTCTGCCTTTGTATATTAATAAATGCATGGAAGGAGAGAAAGCGTGTATAATAAATGAGTAAGGGTAAAAATGTAAAATTGTATTAAATCTACCCATAATAAATGATTCTAACATGGTTTTATTGGTATGTGTAAAAGGTTAACTACCACTCATCTCTTATAATAGGAGAGGAGTATTATAAAAATGAATGATCCGAGAAGTAGTACTACCTCCAATCCTAATTATAAGAGTCAGTTGACTTTTTTTTTTGAGATTAAGGAAGCAAATTAGACCCCTAAATCTTAATATATGTGACATGTAATTAGATTATATGATAGTTTATAAGTAAAATAATTTAGTTTTGAGGAAAAAAGACAAATATAAACAATTTAAAGTGGTATATTTTGTATCATTAATTTTTTCAAAAAAGTTAACTGGCTCTTATAATTAGGACCGAATAGAGTAGCATCTATTAGCTAGCTTGCTTGACTTAATTTGCGTGTGACCCAAGAAAATAAAGGATGTCAAATTTGCAGTTATGATGCGTAAAGACTATGTCGCACAAATGTGGAGCACATACAATTGGCACAAATTTAAGTGTTTACCTTTTTTTTAGAGAATCATATGAAAGGTAAATATATTACTTATAAATTGATTTGTCTGAATTTTTTTTAAACTATTTATTTGACTTATAAGCTAACATACTCTCTCCATCCCTATACATAAGAGAAAAAATTGAATGGTTTTGTCCCCTGGCTAAATTTATCAAAGCATTTAATGAGGTTTTTCCCCCACTTTACCCATTATTATTCTCTTTATTCACATTCTTTTTCATACTCATTTATAACACTATTATCACATCTCTCTCTCTCATATACTCAATCATAAATAAAGTCAAACTTGATAAAACAAAATTATTTCAAATATATTTATTTCTCTCAGCCACTTTCTTAATCTGTGTGATTTTACATTTAGGAGTGTACAATACTATTCCGTCCACTGTTCGCCCATTCGGGGTCGGTCTCACTCGAACACAACCCAATATGGATAAAAAATAGGAAAAATTAATTTGGAGTTCCATAGAACACACATAATTAAGGAGAGGTCCTACAAAATCGCTAAATTAAAGTTAGGTTCATATGACCTGATTTGTATTAAGTCCCAAATCCAATTCACCCTTCTACCCCTTTTAAATTAAATTGTCAATATAGTAACTTTTGGCCTGTCCGTAACAACATTTTAGCCATGCATACCAATTTTTGAGTCTCACTGACAAGGTGTAAAAATTCTGGGTTGTAACAAATTTTGGCTTGATTGTAACAAGATTTTGGTTAGGGGTGTTCAAAAATTTCCCGTCCTGATCCCGCTTGTTTTGGGACGGGAAATCCCGTCCCGAATCCCGAAAATTTTTGGGACGGGACAAATTTTTGGTTGCGAGACGGGAACAGGATGGGATGGGGTCGTCCCATTCCCGTCTCGTCCCGTTAGTATTATATATATTTTGTAAATTTTACATTGCCTAGCATGTCCATACTTACAAGTTACAAGTGTAGCATAACATTTTTTTTGTTTACATTAGTACCCTCACCAAAAGCTAATTCCAGAATGTACATAGCCCAAAAAACTTGTGTGTCCATATTACATAGCCCAGCTTCATTTGCATCAAAATACTTGTTCTCTGTACATTCAAATTATCATGCCTTACATGATAATAATAACATGCGTTTTTTTTTTTGTTTTGCATCATATTTGTGGCAAAGGAATGGGAGGAATCAGGAATGTGTGGACAACAAAACCTCATGTGGAATGTGGATCTTATTAAAGTCTTGAAGACATTGTTTTAATTTAAAATTTATGTATTAAAATGAAAGTTTCTTTTAGACTTAATTTAGATGTGTTTTTGTTATTATATGTTGAATTTTATTATGGTTTATTATGTTGTCAAGACAAAAAAATTGTTAGAACAATAGTATTTTGTAAAAGCCTGTAGTCAAATTTTTTGGTGCAATATAGGACTCATATTTTTCCTGTGAAAATGGCATTATATTTTTATTTGAAAAAAAAACAAATGGGAAATTCCCATCCCGTCCCGTGTCCCGTCTCATCCCGAACGAGACGGGATAACTACGGGACGGGACGGGACATGGGACGAAAAATCAAGATTCAAAAAACCGGACCGGACGTCGAACCGGATGAGGCACTGGTTAAAGGGTTAATGGTCGGATCGGGGTCGGACCGGGTCAGACCAGTTATATTAAAATAATAAAATTTTATTGATATTAACATTAATAATCACTAATATCAAAATGTAAACATAGATAAGTATGCATGATTCATCAAACATGAATATTTTGATGTTTCTATAGAGGGAAAAATATAAAATATTAGTTGAGTACACGTGAAAATAAATATTATTCTACAATCCACAGACTAAAATACAAATACTAAGAGCAATAACAATTAAATACTAAACATATGCAAGTATAATAGCATTTAAAATATTATAATTTCCTTGTTTCTAAAATTAAGTGAAGTGAAAGTTGGTAATTAGGTGAATTATAAAAAAATAAAAAAAATCAAATTTTAAAAAAAAAGAAAGAAAATGAGAGAACCGGTTCAACCCCCGATTCTGGCCGGTTTGCCCTGGTTTTGGGCGGGTTGAACCGGTTCTCCACCGGTTCAACTGCTCCCCCGGGCTAAAGTCTCACACAGACCGGTCTTGTGGCCCATTGTCTGACCGCCCGGTCCGGGTCAACGAACACTGCGAAAAATCCATCCCGTATGCCTTTTAATGGGACGGGATGGGGTCGTTCCGTCCCATGAACACCCCTAATTTTAGTCGTGTGTAACAAGCTCAATTATCTTCATTCTCAGAGGAAGAGGAAGAGGAAGAAGGTAAAGGTGTTGTAGGAGATTGGTTACATTTTTTTATGAAGATGTTGTGCTATCATTTAACGGTGGGAACCACTTAATAGTCAACTCACAAAGATTAGTCTCATCGGACGAAAGTGGTGAAAATTCTCTGATTTGAATTGTTTTATGTGTACTTTTGGAACATATGAAACTTAATGATGCTACATGCTCTTAGAGTAAAACTTTATTGTTAGAATTGCACATTCACCCTATTAATTAATTTATCTTTTTAATTTGTTTAAATTATGTATTATGTCTTATATTTTGGATCAGAGTGAGTCATAATTTAATTAAAATTACATGTAGTAGAAATTAGATAAAGTATTGTTTAATTAGGAGGAAAGAGGTTGCACGGTGACCAAGGAATCAAATAAGAATGACTTCTAAAATCATTCTTCGTGTGAACAAAGTCGTTCTTTGCAAGAAATATTTCTTTGTTATTTTGAAATCGTCCATTTGAAGAACGACTTTAGGTGTAGCATCGTGGTAAATAATTTCTCTTGTGTAGCATTCTGGTATTTTCTTTTACTGTACGTAGTATTTTGGTACAAAAGTCTCATTTCCTCCTCCCCAATCAAAATTCCCCCCTCATATCCTCAGTTTCTCTCGGCGTCTCCCTCACACCGCTTGACCCACAACAAAAATGAGACGAATTGAGAGAGGGGAAATGGGTGAGAATGAAAAATTCAAATTTGTACAAATCACTAAATGGACTCTATTGCAAGTGCTTAACTCATCTTAATAGCTCCTCATAAACCTTAATTGACATCGACGGCCCCAATTCTCCCAGATCTGTCAAAAGTAGAGCCGGTAATACGGGCCGGAACCCGTGGACCAACCCGAAACCCGTAAAAAAATATGGTTATGGACTCGAAAAATAGGGCCCATATTAAAATGGGTCTTTTGGGCCCAAACCCATCAAGCCGAGCCAGTGGCGGGCTAACCCGTTAAACCCGTGGGCCAACCCGAATCTGTTTTCCCTTTTTTGTCTTTTTTTAAAAAACAAACCCTATCTTCCCTTCCTAATGAGTCTCATCTCATTTTCGAATTAGTAATTGCAAAAATAAACGATTCCATCAAAATGCATTTACTTAATAAATTCAACGCTAACAACCAAGGTTCGAAAACTCGAACCGGACCTGCCAATTAAGACCGAAAACAGGTGAACCGTCACTATGTCCGATCCAGTCGAGTGGGAAAACCGGAGGGTGTAATGACTCTGCACGACTCGTTTTGAACCGAGGTAACCCAGAGATGACTCGGGTAAACCGTCCGGTTGGATGGGTTACCCGGGTGACTGAAGTGAAAAAGAAGGGGAAGAAGAAAAGACAATGTTGCTTGCAGATTGAATATTCCTACTAGAAGAAAAAAAAACTACACCTTTATCAGCTCACAACTCCCTGATTATTTGAATTCAATGAAAGCAAGATCTAGGCCTTAAGGTCATGAAGATCTAAAGTATATCAACAAGAAAGCTTGGATTGGGGGGGGACTTTAGATCTGGCGAAATCAGTATGAATCCCCGAGGTCACAACGGAGAAGACGCATAGCGACAGCAGCAAAACCATCTTCGATGGCACGCCATCTTCAATCTCTCACTCTCTTTTTTTCATTTGTTTTGTTTTTGTTTCCACTAAATCCGCTCTCATCACCCATACAATGTCCCTCACCCATCTTCCCAATGTGTGTGACAGGCTTCAGAAACAGTAAAGGAGCAGAGCTTAATCACATGCTACCCTCCTTCATCTCCTAGAAAACCACACCTAGTGCTAGAATTTTTTTGTAGAACTCTATTTCAAATTAATTTATTATGGTTATATTTCATATTTATATTTATATCATCATTTTTCATTTCATGTTCATTTGAATTCAGTTATATATATTAAAAAATATACTATTAAAATCATGTCCGGTCTGACCCCGGTCTGACCCCTGTTGAACCATTGACCCTTAACCCAATTCCTTGATAGATTCATTGTCTGGTTCGATTTTTTGAACCTTGCTAGACAGCTCATACGCTCTTAAATTCTTTTTTTTGAACTGAAGCTTAAATCCTTCTTTTTCTCCATTCTCTCCCATACTTTTGACCTCATTTTTTTTAACTTAATTTCCTTCGTTAATTACTATTTTTCCATTTTAACTCTTGCCCCTTACACTCCACATTATAAAAAATAACCGTGTACTATTAGAAATTTATAAATATGTCTGAATGGAGGCCATTAAGATTAAAATGCGAATAAATGTGGAAAATCCTAGTTGAGATTACTTTAGTAAAACTTTATAATATACCAAGAGATTAAATCATTTCATAACATTTTTGGCACAAAAAAATGTAAAACATATCCACTTGATGGCTAGCATTTTGCTTCTTCATTTGCTAATAGTAGTTTATTTAGGAGTAGGAAAATGATAGTGATACAATTGATTTTGTATTGGAAATTTGGAATCTTGGCCTTTTGAATTTTAGATTTAGTTCAGGAATTTGTTGTATTTTGGAATATTTGAAGTTGAACATTGTACTCTATATTTTACTATATCATTTTTGTTATTTGAAATGTATTAAAAACTTGAACTTGAATTTATAATCTTGTGTTGTATATTTGTATTATAATTAGATTGTAAACAGGGGAGGACTCATTCAAAAAAAGGGAAAAATTGATAAAGATGAGCTTAAAAAGGGCTTTTTTGGGCCCAGCCTGAAACTCGAACAATAAAGTCCGGACTGAAAAATTAAGCCCATATTCAAAACGGGTTTTTTTTTGCGCGGCCCGAACCCGTCGGGCCCGCCTGTATTACCAGCTCTAGTAAAAAAAAGCAAACAATATGGATGCTTGCAGTACTTTTCTTTCTTTCTTGAATGCTTGTTGATATATTCAAGGGTAAAGGTGTAAAAATACTCATGTAGTTTGGTCCAAGGTACACCTAACACCTGAAGTCTTTTTTTTGCCCAAAAGTGTCCACATCGTTACCAAAATGGGTCAAAAATGCCCATGCCGTCAATATGCGCAAATGGCGTTGAGTTTTTCAACATTAAGGAGAATAAAAGGTGCAAAAATATCCATGTAGTTTGGTTCAAAGTACACCCAACAACCTGAACTTTTTTTTGGCCCAGGAGTATCCACGTAGTTATCAAAATGATTCCCTCAGTGCCTATGTCGTTACTTTACCATGTTAAGCAAAAGGAATACATAAGATTGGGGTGAATTTGGTATTTCAATAAAATATTTTTTTAAGTTCAAAAGTAATTTTAAAAAACAGATAGGAAAGAAATATAGTATTAAAATCCAGAAAATAAAGAAAAGTGTGTAAGTTAGAAGTTTATTATTGTGTTTATGTAGAAACCGATTTATACTGGTTCGTTGTGAAATGCCCGTTGCAAATGTAGTAGTTTGATTGCTCTATTCTTATCAATTAATACTTTGTTCTTATCCAATTCTTCAAAATATCTTGACATATTCATTGAAGCTCCAGAATTTGAATAATACGCTCCTCTAATATTTTAATCTTGATCATTGAAACTTTGGAAGCTAATTTAGAGTCGTTAGATGAGTGTTTAGGCACTGAGGGAGCCATTTTGGTGACATCCTCAAGATCAAGCACAGGAAGATATAAAAGACGTTTGCAAAAATCACTACCATTTGTGTACAATAATGACATAAGCACTAATGAAACCATTTTGGTAACTATATAGACACTTTTGGGCCAAAAAACTTTACAGTGTTGGGTGCACCTTGGACCAAACTACATGTACATTTTTATACCTTTGTCCTATATTTAATTATTAATCAGTAGAACAATTAATCTAGAATTCCACCATAACTTCACTTCTTGCAACAACCTTCTTTGCATGAAAATTTGAGGAAGAAGAAGCAGTTGATGATAAGTAGTTCATCACTTTATTCCCATTATTGATGTCTCTTTTATCTGATAATGAATCCCCCTATAATAAGTTCCCACCATTGCCATCATCATTGTTGTTGTTCATACCAGTTTTCTCGACCCACCCTGATAATGTTCAAGAACCCATGTTTTAATGACGATGACGATGAAGGTGAAGGCCACTTATGTTATTAGCACTGCTATTACCATCCACATGGTTGAATCCAAATTCCTTCAACACCCTCATTTTGAGATGTGAATTATGAGCACCACCATCTCTCACCGGAGGAATATTATGAGATGGACTCCAGAGAGGAGGGGGAGAGGGAAGAGACTAGAGAGGGAGTGTGTTGGTGATGGTGTGGGTGGGGTAGAGTAGAGAGGAGAGTGAGGAGAGTCGGGTGAGGTGGCAGAGAGTGAATTTAAAGGGGGTAATATGGACCTCATTTTAATTTGGAGATTTTGTGGGACCTGACTTTTATTATGTACCTTCTATAAGACCTCGAATTAATTTCTCCTACATTTTTTCAGTCCATCCAACAATTTTTCATTGAAAATTATTAGTGAACTAGCTAGACAAATCTAGTAGTATGGTGTACAAAGTCTGGTTAGGTATTACTCTTTGGCCAAATAAGACCAATCTGGTTCTCATACCAAAAGTCTAGCACAATTATTTTTTGGATTGAACTTTGGGTTGCTTAGCCTGATTAAGATTTTTGTGCAACCCTACTTTCATTCTTTTTCATACATTTTCTCATTAATATTTTGTTTCTCTCTTTTACTTGCCTAGTTAAAAAATAAGGCACACATGAGAAAAAGTTCATTTTTTATATATGCATTAAATTTAATTGTAGGGTTAAAGATCAGATTTGTCTTGGAAGTATGCACGGTGGATCACATCTACTTCGGAAGTTTTTTTGGGTACAGTTTTGCCCCGGAAGTGTGTAAAGTGTATCATATTTGCTTTTTACTATTGAAAAACTCACGTTGACAGTTAAATAGTTAACATTGACAGTTTATATTTTAACGGTAAAGGGTGAATATAATCCACTTTGCACTCTTTAGGAGCAAAATTAGACCAAAAAATACTTCTAGGGCAGATGTGATCCACCGTGCATACTTTCAGGGCAAATATAACATTTAAGCCTTAATTGTATTCTATAATATAATTTGGTTTTTACTGTTTTAGTATACGTACTATTACCAAACAGAATTTAAAAAGGCTCGCATTTCTAGATGGGAGAATTGCAAATAGGTCCCAAGTAAGAGAATTAATTTCAGACAGGTCCATTAACAACTCCTTCACTTGTTAATCAAGGCTATTGCAGTTGTTAATAGCTGTCATTAACAACTTCTTGGGACCTGTCTGAAATTAATTCTCTTGCTTGGAACTTATATGCAATTGTCCCTTTCTAGATTGGTACGAGTGGATTAATTATAAGTGCTTGAGATCATTCAATGACACTAGCCACGTGAGTTTCACTCGCGCATCAAATGAAAATCATGTTAGAGTGGTCCCTTCTTCCATTTTTTTTTCCGATCATCCTTTCATAATATGAGTGGTCCTTTAATTATTCGGTGGAGTAAATAAATTTTTCTCTTGGACTTCATTAGGAATATCATCAAAATTGTTGGTAGAATGATCTCTATGAGTAGATTTTGATTGTTCCTGTTCATGATGACTATTCCCTTTGTTCTTCTTGATCCATTGAGAACTTGAGATATGAGACATTGTTTTTCTAGAACAATGAGAAGAATAATTTTGTGATGTGTGGCAAGGAGAAGAAGACCAATTGAAAGATTTCCCAATTAAGAAAGCACAATGAGCATCAAGGGAAGCATGTAGAATCTGATTTTTGCTCAGAGAAAAAGATCCCCAATTGCTTTTGATAATATCTCTACCGATATGCATACCCACAATACCAAGAGAATCTCTAACAATTATATTGGCCAAACTGATTGGCAAGCAGGAAATATCAACATTTAACAGCCTTGATATATTTACTGGATCAGAGATCATTTGCAATCTATGTCTTGATTTTTCCAATTTCCTTCTATCCAAATGATTATAAAAGCCCACAAAGCAGTTACATGGATTCATCAGAAATTTGCGTAGGCAATTCTCAACTGATGGCTCTTCTTCAAATCAGAATTTCAGAAAATTTGAAGCATTTTGGTATCATTATTCTGATTGCAGTAAAATTATTTCTGAATGTTCTGCAAGTTGCAGGTTCCCCTACATTCCAAGTTCACAGCAAACTTGTTAGAACACTAAAGACTCTCCTTAATTGGAGTAAGACTCACATTGGCAATTTATCTCATCGCATCTCTGAGGAGGAACAAAAGTTGTTAAAGTTAAATGAAGCTATTCTGGTAAATTCTCCCCCCTCTCCTTTGGTTGAAGCTGAAATAGGAAATTCTAAGCACATGCTTGAGTTTTTATATGATTGTGAAGCTAGTTTTTGGGCTCAAAGAGCTAAAATTGATTGGCAAACAAATGGCGAAAGAAATACCAAATATTTTCATGCCATTGTAAACAATAGACGGGTGAGGAATAATATACGTTGCCTTCTTAATGTTGACGGGAATTGGACCGATAATGCTGATGAGTTAAGTCAAATGACTTATATGCATTTCTCCAATGTGTTTCAATCTGAGAATTTGATGAACTTTGACAGTATCTTGAATGATTTGCCAATATCAACTGTCACTGAAAATGAAATTCATCATTTAATGGCTCCTATCTCAGTTGAAGAAGTTAAACAGGCAGTTTTCAGCCTCCCTAAGGACAGTGCTCCAGGCCCAGATGGTTTTCATGCTTCATTTTTTCAGAAACATTGGGATCTTGTTTGTCTGGATATTGTTAACATGGTCAAACATTTTTGGAATTCTGAACAGATGTTGACATCTTTTAACAAGACAGTTATTGTTTTGATTCCAAAGTCAGACAGGCCTCAGGGACTCAGTGATTTCAGACCTATTAGCTTATGCAATGTTGCATACAAGATTATATCCAAGGTTCTTTGCAACAGACTTAAAATTCCATTAGCTACCCTCATATCCCCAAATCAAAGTGCTTTTTTGAAAGGAAGGCTAATTTCAGATAATATAATGCCGGTTGTCGATGTTTTTTCTCAAATACATTCGTCTGGTAAAGGAAGAAGAAAACTTGCAGCCTTGAAAGTTGATTTTTCAAAAGCATTTGATAAACTTTCATGGTCTTTCATTGAAGCAGTTATGACTAGAATGAAATTCCCTCAAAAATGGATTAACCTTATTCAACAATACATCTCTACGGTCAAATACCAAGTTCAATTCAATGGGAAATTATCTTCTGTCATTCACCCTACAAAGGGTATTCGCCAAGGAGACCCTCTTTCACCCTATTTATATATTATGGCTGCCAATGTACTCTCTTGCTTAATATCATCTTTCGAAGCATCTGGCTCATGGAAGGGAATCAGAATTTGCAACATGGCGCGTCCCATATCTCACTTGCTTTATGCAGATGATTCTTTGTTCTTTTTTGAAGGATCCTTAGAGTGTTGCACAACCGTAAACTATGCTTTGTGCAAATACTGCAGCTGGTCAGGTCAACAGATCAACAGAAATAAATCTAACTTAGTTTTTAGCCCAAATATTCCTCATCATTTGAAGCTGGAATTTTCAAGAATGCTTAATGTACACTTTACTCAACGTCTTGGCAAATATTTGGGCACCCAGATTGATCCTGGAAGGAATAAGTCCTCAATATATTCACAAGTTTTACAGAACATTAACAATCGTACGAATGCTTGGCAGGCTCGATTGTTATCTCAAGCTTCCAGACTCACACTCCTAAGATCAGTTCTCTCCTCAGTTAACACTCATGTCATGTCTTGTGTTAAGTTGCCAGTCAATATATGTCAAGCCATTGACAGTAACTGTATCAATTTCTTTTGGGGTTCCCAGGGTGACACAAGGAAGATGCATTTACTAAAGAAGGATTATATCTTTCTCCCTATTGATCAAGGTGGCTTAGGATTAAGGCCAACCAAACTTTTTAATCAAGCCCTTCTAGCAAAACAGGTGTGGAGAGTTTTTTGCTCTGAACCTGACTCACTTTTGTATACCACCCTCCGTGTGAAATACTTTGATGAAACCTCTGAAGATCTGATAAAGGTGCCATATAATGCATCTTGGATATGGAAAGATATCTCGAAATGTTCTGACGTGATTATTGGTAGGTTAAGATGGAAAGTTAGCAATGGTACAAGCATTTCTCTCAACCACCCTCTTTGGTGGCCCATGCAAGTTAGATCTTCTGATTCTAGTAATTTTACTAGAGTCTCAAACCTTTTAATGCATGCTCACAGTTCGGTTCAGTGGAACCTTCCTTTGTTGCATAGACTCTATTCCCATTCCATTGCAACTGCCATATCTAATCTACCTTTGTCCGTCACTTCTCAGTCAGATCAGGTTTTCTGGAGTGGAAACACAAGTGGTATATATAAGGTTAAAGATGGTTATCTTTTAATTGCTTCAAACTCATCTTCTATGAATCACCCTCATGATCCATTTTGGAAATTTCTTTGGTCAATTTCTCTTCCATATAAGAATTTATTATTCATCTATAAATTGCTACATAATGCCATTCCATCTTTTGAAATTCTGAAGCAACACCATCTCAATGTCTCGGGTGAATGTCTTTTTGGATGTAAATGTGAAGAAACCCTTGATCATCTCTTCATCCATTGTCCCTATGCTAAAGCGATTTGGTTTGGTAGCTTTTCAATTCAATTTCAGTCATCATCCTTCTCAGAGTTTAAATCATGGATTAGAGATACCATATGCTTGTTGCACAAGAAGGGTGAGACTAGTATGATAAAGGGCATTATTACTCTTATCAATGCCATTTGGTATAAAAGGAATATTGCTCTTCATAAGGGACATATCGATCCTCCATCGAAAGTCATCAAAGAAATTCAAGGCAGTCTTTCTTTTATGATGCTTCATTGCAATGATCCACCAAAGACTAATAGGATAACCTTGAAGAAATCTACATTAATGAGCATTGATGAATTATATTCTCGGGACTGGAAGATCATTATGCACAAAATGAGAGACCAAAGAAAATTCAGAGGTTGTTATGCACAAATATGTTTGGAAGGTTCAATTCTTCATCAATTTATTTGGAAGAAACAATATTTAGATGATTTATGGTTCTATTACAAGTGTCTTTGAGCTTTAATTCTATGGATTATAAAGCACAGAATGCATCTCTACTGCGATAATGGAACACTGAATATTTGGTGCTTAGAGAAATCATTCATCTCCAGATCCATAATCCAATCAGACAACATTAATGTGGTGCTTCAAGACATTCAATCCTTGCTTCAGGGTTTTACTGCTTTTAATGTAGTTACTGTTTCTTCAACTTATCTAAATAGGCTTGATTTGTTACGTTTTAGTTCGCTTTCATTTTCGTTATTGTAAAACTTTTTATGGTTATTAATACCATTTTGTCTTTCATTTAAAAAAAAATTATTCGGTGGAGTGGAGGACCAACGAAAGCGGAAGATTACTTGTTGAGTCTATTTAATATTTTAATCAGACATCACGGCAGCACAATAGAATCTTAAATCTTTTATGCATGACCATATACTCCATCCGGTCTTAAATATAAAATTACTTTAACTTTTTTTTAAGAAGTTAAGGAAGTAAATTAGACCACTAAATTATAATATATGTCAAATGAAATTAGATTATAAGTTAGTTTATAAGTTGTTGGCAAAAAAAAAAAAGTTAGTTTATAAGTTAGTCAAAGTGATTTTATAATTAGGACCAGAGGGATTATTAATCAGTTGCATGGATAATACTCCCTCATATCCTAATTATAAGATCAGTTTGACTTTTTTTTTTGAGAAATTAAGGATGTAAAATAAATTATTTTAAATTGTTTATATTCATTTTGTTTCCTCAAAACTAATTTAATCTGCTTATAAACTAACATATAATCTGATTACATGTAGCATATGCTATAATTTAGTGGTCTAATTTACTTCCTTAAGCTCCACAAAAAAGTCATCTTGATCTTATAATTAGGATGGGAGGAGTAATTGGTGTAGCCATAAACAAGATAAAAAATTCATGCAATTATTTAGTTTTTTTCTCTCTCACACACACATATATATATATATATATATATATATATATATATTAACGCAAAGAAGGATTTCAAATGCATTGGTGATGACTGTAATCAAGTACTATAAAGTCCTTTTAAAAAGAGGTAGAAAAGGACCAAAGACTGTAGAAAACACTTAATTTGTTCAATAAAATTATTGAGTGAATAACCTTTTAATCAATAATTATCTAAAAATTTATTTGTTTATATATTGCAGTGAAATTGTGTCATCCATATATAGAAGAAAAAGATTTCTTGATTTCCTTGTGTAAGTATAAATTTAATTCCAAAAAATAATGTTATACTCACAAAATTAAATTAGGTGATTCCCGTGCATTATGTGAACTGCGGGAACATACCAGAGTACTTTGTGGTCCTGAAAATGTAAGTTCTTATCATCTTATTAGTCCAGCCTCTCTTTCAGGGCTTGTATTTTTAATTACATTTGTAATTGCGTACAATATATATATATACATATAATATTGAAAAGAGATTGGAAAAAAGAGCAGTTAGGTAAATGGAAAACTCTATCTATAAAATCTCATCTGTTCGATTAATGTTTCTTGGGATACATAACTGCGTGATGAGTGGGAATGAACTTATTAGTTGATGATATAAAACAAAAATAAATATGATCAAGTGCTGTTCATTAATTATTTGCTCGAGCACCCCACCACCTGGGGCCATGAAAAAGTACGAGTAATGGCACCTGCTAGCCATCGTCATTATTTATTAGCATTGGATCCACGATGCACTTAATTTTAAGATACTCCTAAATAATTGATACTTTACACACTAAATATAATATTTAATTGATTTTTTTTTTGAGAAATTAAGGAATTTAAATGAACTACTTATTCATAACGTATTTTGTGTATTATTTGACTATATATTAGATTATAAGTCAAATAAACTAGTTAATTTTTTTTTAGAAAAATCAAATTTTAAGTAACCTATTTAATTTTCTTATGATTCTTAAAATAATCAACCAGATCCTATATTTAGGAGAAGAATATCACTTATGTGTATTTATATTATCCACACAAGTCATAAACTTAGAGCTGTGAATCAGGGTCGGCCCGGCCCTACAGGGTTGGCTCTTCAAGGGTTAGGGCAAAAAACTCGGGTAGTGCAAATATCCCTGTTTTTCAAAGCTCGGCCCTTGAATGGTCGGGCTTAGGGCCTGCCCAGCCCGGCCCGATTATGGTTTATACACAATTTTTTTAATATTTTTCTATAGAAAAATATTAAAGCAAAAAAATCCTTATCGTTAACATAAATATCAATTTTAATTTATAATACAAACACCAACAAGCAAAGAACAGTAAGAAATTATGAAGCAATGATAAATATTGTCCATATTTTTAAATAAGTCACACAAAATATATGTTTATCTATAATTAATTATTTTAATAAATATTGTCCATATTTATAAATAAGTCACTCATTAAGAAATTATCAAATAATGATAAATATTGGGAATTAGGTGTTATGATTTTTTTACCTTTAATTATTTGTTTTATTTTGTAGTTGTTAATTTTTTTAAAAAAATTTATATATGTGAGAGGCTTAAAAGGCCGGCCTTTTGAAGCCCTTGGCCCTACAGGGCCAGCCCATTAAGCCCAATTCCCTTTTAAAGTCTCTAAAATCAAAACCCGTTCCTCCAAACACTAGGGCTTAACCCAAATTACCAGTATAAACTAACACCACCCACACTATTATTATATGATATGTAATGACCTGCTCCTGAGGAGACAAAACGTGCTTTCCTATTTTATTGAAAAAGAAAAGGGTTAATATAAATTTACATCTTTAAACTTTTACTTAATTTTGATTTTAGTCCATGAACTTTAAAACCTATGATTTTGGTCTTTAAACTTTCAGTTAATTTTAGTCCCAGTCCGTAAACTTTAAAATCAATGGTTTTGGTCCTTAAACTTTCAGTCAACTTTAGTCTTGATTTATGAACATTCAGTCAATTTTGATTTTGGTTCTTGAACTTTAAAAAAGACTTGAAAAATTAAGGACCAATGGTTATAAATGACACAAAGTTCAGGGGACCAAAACCATCAATTTAAAGTTTAGAGACTAAGACAAAAAATTGATCGAAAGTTTATGGTAAAAAACCACCCATTTTAAAATTCAGGGATTAAAACTAAAATTAAATGAAAGTTCAAGAAGAAAAAATTGTATTAAAAAAAAAAAGAATGTGGATACAAGTAGTGCTATTAGATATTTAGATTGCCCTGCTGGCATGAAATACAATCACCTCCTTTTAGATTTGTCAAAACTATATAGTCCTTCTCTTTATTTTTTTTTATACAAAACTTCTCTCTATTTTTAAAACCTACAATTAAGTCCAATTTTTATCATCATTAAAAATATTCTGTTAGAGTTTTAAAAATATTTAATTTTATTAATTAAAAATAATTTAAAATGTTTAAATTACGAATTTTCCCTTGTAATATAATTGTCCTCTTCAATATAATTTTTCTTTTAAAAAATAAATATATTATTTAATATCACATTAAAACTAAAAAAAATTAAAATTTCTTATATCGATTATTTCATCCTCATTATATTAAAATCCTAGTCATTTAGTTTTTAGGTACATATTTGGTGTCTTTAGGTATTTATTTGAGTGCTAAATAGGTTTACTTAAACACAAAAAAAAAAAAAAAGTGATAAACAGTTTAAAAATGTGTACATTAGAATTATTTCTTTTATAACATATTAGAAGTTTTCAAAATATATTTTTAAAATTTTTTTGGTTGTTTAAAATAGGTTTTCACAAATAAATGTTTAAATAACTATTATGTTTTTTTTTTCAAAATAAATGTTTGAAAGTAAAATTTAACCGCAAACCAACGTTTGAGTGGATGAAAATGAGATTTTATAAGGGAGGTCGATATAACATATATTTTCATTTTAAGAGTGATTTATATATATATATATATTAAAATAGAGAGAACTACAATTTAGCTATTTAAATAAAAATAGATTGATATTTAGTTCATTTTACTCTTATATTTTTATTTATTTGATGCAGTATTGCCGGACCATGCCTCTTGTCTCATTCTTTCTTTAATCTTTATTTTCAGGGCTAAGCCAAGCTTATAATATACTTGTACTTTTTACCCTGCCGGATATAAAAATATATTCTATATTTTATACACCAAAATTAAAGAAAAAAAGATAAAAAAAGATCTTCCAAATATGTAAACGAGGACACATACATGTCATGGACCTATTTATCCTTTTGAAACTTAATGGAAATGTAAAAAATGTCCCCCAAATAAAATTAATTTATTTTTAAAAAGGCCCCACCACCACATGCCGCTAAAGCTCCAACTGCGCGGCTGGTGGGAGATATTTTGTTGATTTTTTTAAATTGGGGAGGATGAAATGGGATTCTTTTCCAACATTTTTTCAAAATTTTCTTGTGTTTTAACAATAGTTTATTATATTTTACCAACTCGTCTTTTACCCACTTGTTCATTAACTTTACCAATTTTTTTTTTATATTACCACAAATTTCTTATGTTTTACCAAAATTATTTTATGGTTTACCAAAAGTTTCTTAAGTTTTATCAATTTGTGTTTTACAGGCAACTTTACCAACTACTTCTTTAATATTAGCAAAAGGTTCTTATATTTTACCAAAATTTGTTAATTGTAATATCAGTGTCTTTTTACCACAAATATTTAATTTCATTGGAGCTGTGCAGAGAAAACTCAAAAGTTTTGGAGGCAAATGGAAGTTAATATGATATTACATATTATTACTGTCTTCTACCATAATTTCCCTTATAATCTGTTAAAATTGTTAATAAGAAATGATAACAGTTTTCATAAAATATTATAATATAATATAATATAATGGCTTTATTTATTTTGCCAACATATAATGGCTTTAAAATGAAGGATCCATTTTGACACCCTTTCTGGGCGGGGAACACACCCACAAAGATTGGCGCAGACGTAGTTTTGTCGTGAAGTGAAATGGTGGAGTATCTTTTTTTATTTCCGGAAAAAAAAAAAAACGGAAAGTGAACAGATTCCATCACGAATCGGGTTCCAGGGAATCTGCGTGGTGGCCTATTTCCACGAAAAGGGAAGCCATATTTTCATTTCGCCTTTTTCTTCGAAAACTCTCCTCCTCCTCCTGCTCTGCCTCATGGCATCGTCCGTATCCATGGAGCTCAACGGCACACCCGCTTCTCTTGGCTTCCATATGCCTGCCGAGTGGGAACCCCACTCTCACTGTTGGATTGGCTGGCCTGTAAGTCTCTCCTCTATTCCTCACATATCAATGAATCGCATGCCCCCCCCCCCCCTCCCTTTTTGCTCTTCACACCCTCCTTCGATTTGATCGACATTCTCTCTGTCATACTGGCCTTATTCTGCTTCATGTGACACCCTAATTTTCTCCTCCTACCTCACTTTCTTTCTGAATTCAGCCAGTTTTCCTCCCCTTTTCCTGTCTTACCTGTGGTAATCGCTATATATATAAATATATATATGTGATCAGCTGCATACTTTCCTCAAAATATTCAATTGTTGCATATGATCAATGGTATATTCATCCTCTTGTTGTCACAAAATCCCTTTTGTTTCCCCCAGCCACCCTTTTGAGCTTGTATGATTTTGAATAACAGGAACGACCAGATAATTGGAGAGACAATGCTGTTCACTCCCAACAAGTATTTGCCAGGGTAGCAGCTGCTATCTCAAAGTTTGAGCCTGTCACGGTTTGTGCCAGTTCTGCCCAGGTTCGTTAAAGATATTAGGTAGGCGTCGATAACTTCACTCAGAATCCATAAATAATGTTTTGTGCTATTGCTCAATTTGGTACTGTTCTCCTATTCTCAGTGGAAGAATGCCCGTAGCCTGCTCCCTCCCAATGTCAGGGTCATTGAGATGAGCTCCAATGATTCTTGGTTTCGTGACACTGGGCCCACCGTGAGTTGCTCTCTCATGACTCATACGTAGCTGATTACATAAACTTGTCTGGATGTGTAAATGTAGAAGCTACTCCTTAAACTTTACCTTTACTTTTGCACTTTTTTCCCTCTCCAATAGTTTGTTGTGAGCAGAAATCCCTCAAAGTCTGATACTGAACCGAAGGTCGCAGGAATTGATTGGCGTTTTAACAGCTGGGGAGGTGAGCAAACTGACATCCAATAATTATTGTTTGTCCATCACTTTAACCTTGTTTGTTTCGTGAAACATGATCAAATCATTTTTACTGATATAATGATTAACAGATGCTTTATAAGATGAATCATAAAAGGAAATGATTGTTGGATTTTTGTTTATGTGATGTTGGGACAGACAAATTTTGGGAAGTCTGGCTTATTATCATCTTGTTTTTGGGTTCTTTGACTAAAACTTTTCAACTTGTGATTGGGTGGTTTGATTTATGATGACTTTTTCTTCGGTTCATAATGTTTATTTAGTTACTTAGCTCTTTACCTGATAGATTTTTTAAATTGTGTAGGTTTAGATGGCGGCTGTTATAGTGACTGGAGTCTTGACGTCCTAGTTGCAAAGAAGGTTTGTGTAATTGGATAGCTTACTATTCATCCTTGTAAAAGTAAATTTTCTGTACAATATGCTTATTTAATTACCCGATCATCATATGTCTGCTAGATTCTGGACATTGAGACGATTCCTAGATTTCCCCAAACAATTGTGCTTGAAGGTGGAAGCATCCATGTGGATGGAAAGGGTAAGAGTTATCTTGTGATGTTAAATTCTCCCCCCCCACCCCCCCTAGTTTGGACATTGGAGAAGCATGAAAGCTGGTGAATAGAATTTCTGTAGAATGCTAGTTTGTTGATAGTGAAGCATCTACTGAGAATTTGGTTTTAGTTTTGGCTTATTCATGAGCAAGGATAAGTGGTAACTATCATTTCTGATTATTTTCTTTAGTCTGTCAGCATTCATTATGTCTGCTTTATTGCTATATTCAAATCTTTCCTGACCACATCTGATTAGATTTGCTCCGTTACCCTTGGATCCCCCTTCTGAATGTAATATGCCATTTGAGTTTGATGATTCTGCTGTTTATGACAGTGCTTTCTTTTACTTCAGGGACTTGTCTTACCACTGAGGAATGTCTCTTGAATAAAAACAGGAATCCAAGCTTGAGTAAAATCCAGATAGAGGATGAACTTAAAGCATATCTGGGAGTCAGAAAGATTATATGGTTGCCTCGTGGATTGTATGGTATATGAACTTATCTTTTAGATTTAAGAGCTTTTGTTTTCCTTTGAATTGATAGTTCTTCAAAGGCTGCTTAATTTCAGTCATTGAAAATTTTAAGGTCATTGAAAAATTTTAAAGGGACATGGTAAGTGTAGGATATGGAAACTGCATAGCTTTCTAATAAAGTCTATTCAGAAAGAAATAGTGTAGGATCACAATGAATGAGTTGTACAAGCATTTGACGCTACTTATTAAGTGCGATAAAAGGTAGAATCTGATTGTCCTCGGGGTGTCTATGCAGTTATAGACATTATTCAATTTTTTTTTATGCTACTGCGTCAATCATCTTTGTTGTTTCTAGACTTCACTTTTACTTCATCAATAAGGAACAAAAATTAGAGTATTCAAAAGAAGCATAATATTTCTGTATTTTGTCTTATACTATGACATCGTTCACTAATCAGAATTATTGAAGTTAAAGCTTTGCACTCACAATATATTTGTTTATGACCTCTCCTTTTTCTGAATTTTAGAATGAAACTAAAGTAAAGCAAAATCGACACATTTCTCTCCTCGTAAGTTTGAATGAAAGCTTATAGAAATTTGTGAAGTCTCTGATTCTTTCTTGAGCCCTGGAGATTATTTTTAGAAAGAATATTCAAAACCATAAAGTTCTCAGTGGTAATTTTCTTTTGTTTTGATGCTTTGTTGGAGATCATGACTTATGCTTCATAATTAGTGGTGATCTGTCCCTTAATTGCTAGTCAACTTTCATCTTTATGCATCCTATATCACTTTCAAGAGTGCTGGCTGATCCAAATGGTTCTAAATGATTAGGCTAATATATATATATACTTCTGTATTTCAAAAAAAATAAAAATAAAAAATACTTCTAGAAAGATGTCCAACTTAGAAATTTCAGACACATATATCCCTGATCCAGATATATCTCAAGAGATATTTGTTAAATTTGGTAATTAGCCTTGTTCCTTATATGTCAAATTTTTTTTTTTGGATACAGGGGACGATGATACTAATGGTCATATCGACAACATGTGCTGTTTTGCAAGGCCTGGTGTGGTTCTTCTGTCTTGGACTGATGATAAAACTGATCCGCAGTATGAAAGATCTGTAGAGGCATATTCTTTGCTTTCAAGTATGACCGATGCCAATGGTAGAAAACTTGAAATAATTAAACTCCATGTTCCTGGCCCACTCTATATGACGAAGGAGGAGGCTGCTGGGGTCATTCAGGCAAGTATCCAAGTCTGCATATCTTGCTTTTTTATTGAAAGTTTTCTTTGATCACGACTCAAACCAAATGAAAAAGAAAATGTTATTTATCTTTATTATTTCATTTCATTCTTCAGTTATAGACGTAATTGCTAAAAAAGTTTACTTACCCACCCCAATTACCTGTGTTGTAGCTTTCATTGATTCAGTCTATGGGTTCCTTCTCTATAATTATCAGTTATAATTTGGTGTTATTCTTATGCATTTGACAATCTGATTTTCCTATATATTGGTTAGCTGAGATTGGAATGTCCTGTTTCTTTGTTGTTGGCATGTTGATTTCAAAGATGCTACTAATTTATTAGTTTGAGATGGTAAGTTGCAACTCGCAAGGTCCTCTGAGTTTTAGAATTGAGCTTGCTTAGAATTTTCTGCGTCTACCTTACTCATGAATAGATTCAAATGAAGAGGTCACCGGCATATGCTTTAATTAGCTTGTGTTCTCAATAATGTCATATCTGTTGATTAGGTAGTATTCTTATGGAATTTATCTCTACTTATGTGGAAAGGTGAGACTTTTAGTGTCAACCTTAGTTTAAAATCTATCTGTCTACAGGATTACGCTAACACTATCTTGATATAAGACCAATACAAATATTATTTTTCTGTTCTCTTTAAAACCAGTTCCTTTTCCCTCCTTACGGCTCCAGGCTACCAAGAAATGGCTTGGACTTAAGCAAATAACAATGCCGCGCAAATCCTATTCTTCCACGACCATTAGGAGGGTTTGAAATCTTAAACTCAATGTGAAGAGAATATGCTCTTAAAAAACCATGAAATTCTCAAGCGCTCAAACTCCTCCAATGTTGTGTCAGTCAACCCTGGATAAGAACAATGCTGCAGCTTCTCTTGACCCAAAAGTTTAGATTAATCATGAGTCTCTCGTTTCTGGCTCTCCCATCCAACAGAATCATGGTCTATCATGATGAAAGGACACAAGCTTAGTGGCACTAATTACATCCAATTGTTTTGTTCTTATATTGACTATAAATGTGGCTCTGTAGTTTAATGTCCTTACATGAACTATGGACTTGTTCATAGCTGATGTTAAGGTACCTCTGTCCAGATAAATAATTTTATCTTCTAATTCAAAATAAAATTAGAATGTTTTTGCTTATCAACCACATGGAATTAGCATCATTAACTTCCAATAGTGAAGCATTTAGCAACTGGTAAGCTAATTAAGACACTTGTGGAAGAGCATTTCAGGTATAACATGTCTTAGAAAAGCTAAGGTACTATGAACAAAACAATTGCAAGTTATTTTGAACATTATTAATAAACTAATTTATAATTGATTCCTATGACTTGCCTTTAACTGTGATAAGGTGATAATGTTCATGCATGCCTCATTATATAAATGCTGTAATTTTGAACTCACATCAATGAATAATATCTTAGTTATTCAAGCATGAAGCTTTAATATATAAGGCTAACAATTGTTGCACTTCTTTTACAGGATGGCGAGGCCAAACCCAGACTTCCGGGAACAAGACTCGCTGCTTCTTATGTAAACTTCTATATTGCAAACGGAGCTGTCATTGTTCCACAGTTTGGAGATGAAAAATGGGACCACGAAGCTCTGCAAGTCCTATCTAAGGCCTTTCCTCATCACGAAGTAAGAAGTTATTGTTAAAATGCTTTGGGTTGACATAATATATAATTTATCTTTTTTTAATTCAAAGGGAAAGGTACAAGCCAAGCAATAAACCTAAGAACTAAAAGCAAAGGCTTCTTGTCCCATTTTAAAGTCAAGAGGTACCTATTAAGTTAATCATTTCAAAGTGTCATAATATAGCCCATTATGTACATACAAGTCCATTTTTTTGCTAGGCACACCCATGACTCAGTATCTAGTTGTAAATGTATAGCTCCAACCATAATCATGCGTCATAAAAATCATCTTAGCACTTAGAGAGGATAAAACTGTCTGATCTTTATGATATGGAGTTGTAGAAGAGAAAGACCTATCTATTTGAAAAGGCATCCACTGAAGCCGGTTTTCATGAGAACTGCCTGTAGAAACCTAAAAGGCATATGTCTTCATCGCTAGAATAGCGGGATTAAAATATGTTTTACAACCAAATATTAGATACTGAATTGTCTCTATCAATCAACTCGAGATAGGTTCTTAAAATGTTGCCATTTGACAGCATAGTTGCCTAATGCATTGGAAATAGAACAGAGTAATCTTGCCGTTTTGGAAGGGTGACCGGACAATATATGTTCTTGGTCGTCCCAATCTAACTGTTACACCATATGAATGGTTGTCTCTGCATTCATCAAGTAATTTGTGAATTATCAATTTGGGTCATTGATCCTAGTTGGTGGTGATTTTTTTTTTTTTTTTTAAATATTTTCAAGTATTGAATGGACGTTTCAAA
This sequence comes from Mimosa bimucronata, assembly GCA_037074515.1. Classification (NCBI taxonomy): domain Eukaryota; kingdom Viridiplantae; phylum Streptophyta; class Magnoliopsida; order Fabales; family Fabaceae; genus Mimosa; species Mimosa bimucronata. The sequence continues at coordinate 394,846 of CM073444.1, forward strand.
ATTTTCTTGTCATAGGTTGTGGGAATTGAAGGTGCTAGAGAGATTGTTTTGGGGGGTGGAAATATACACTGCATTACCCAGCAGCTACCAGCCATCTAGGCAGCACTCTGAAAGTCAGTTGATTTTTTTTTTTGGTCTGAAGAAAGTCAGTTGATGGTAGCATCCATTTCTATGGTGCTATATTTGATTGATTTGTTATAGTGGCGGGGAAAAGAATATGCAAGTAATCCCGAGAATCTTTCTTTTCTCCCCTCTTCATGGGTTGGATTAGCTTTATTTCTTGAAGTCTTTTCCTCTGATTGTGGTGGTTGAATTTCTTCGATCGCTGTTGATCGTCGATTTCTTTTTCTTTTCTACAAAATAAGTTCTATAATGGCAAGTTCCTTTTGGTTTGACTGTCTGAGATTACATTGGTGATGTAATCATTTGCTCATTTGGGTGTGTTTGGATTGAATTCTAGAAAAGTGACTTATATAATGTCAGATTGAAAATAAGTCAGATTGTGTAATGACTTTATGTTTGGATGAGTTGTGAAAAAAATGACTTATAAGTCAATTGAACTTTTAAAACATGTTTGGATAGATTATTTTGAAAAGTAAGTTTAAGATGAAAATGACCAAAAAGGACATGAACTTTAGAGAATAATAGAACTAAATTAAAAGTATCCATTTAATCTTTGAATTATGATGATTTTCATTGAAAAATTAAAATTATCTAAAAAAAAAAAAGGAAATTTTATTACAATTATTTGCAAACAAAATAAAATGAAAATTTTATTACAATTATTTGCAAACATAATAAAATGAGAACTTAAATGAATATATTTAATGGATAAAAATGGAAAGTTAAATAGACATATAAAATGGAAATTTAATTTAAATTATTTGCAAACATAATAAAATGGAAACTTAAATAAACTATAAAATGGAAATTTAAACAAAATAAGTTCTTTTCAACCAAAAATAAGTTGAAATTTTCAACTTGTGCTTATAAGTTCTTATAAACCATAAGAACTTTTTTTTTTACAAGTCCAACCAACACACACCAAAACAAGGTTCAAAAACCCGGATCGGGGATCGACTAGGTCGATGCACTGGGTTAAGGGTCAGAGGTTCAACCGAGGGTCGACTCGGGGTCAAACCGGTCATATTAAAATAATATAATGTAATAATTAATTACATAACATACTAACATTCATGTCAAAATATAAGAAAATCCAACAAAAACTTCACTGTTTTAAAAACACAATACATCAAAATTAAGAATGTTCATCACTAGTTCGTTGCAATCTTTCTATTAATACTATCAAAATCATTCAAAAACTAAGTAGAAACTCTTTCAGTAATGTAATATTTAGGAAATTATTGAGGATTTGTGGAGGTGATTAGGAATTAATTAATACGAATTTAGGAATTATTAGAATATTTGGGGAATTTGAGGTGTTTTGGAGAATTTTTAAAGGCTTAGTTATTTCCTTAGTTTGAGTAAAATAACTTCAAGAAATTATTTTGGGTTTAAAAGAGGTTATTATGGGAGAAAATAAATATATATTATTTTAGGTATAAGATATTTTTTAAAAAAATTAACCCGGCCAACCCGGTCCAATGGCCGGGTTGGCCGGGTTTGAGGGTCAACCCGGAATATTCCCGGGTTGATTCCTCCCCCAGGTGCACTATGAATTGACCCTCTCCACCCACTGGATCACCGGGTTTCCAGTCTGACCGATCGGGTCGGTCCGGGTTTTTGAACCATGCACCAAAATGCCTTTTCCCATTTTAAGTTCTTATGGCCTAAAATATGAACTTATTTGCCCCCAAAAAGCCCAACCAAACACACACAAGATCAAAATAAATTGCCCCAAAAAAATTTACTCCCTCTAATTATACATAGATCAAGTTGATTTTTTTTTAGTTAAGAAACTAAAATGCTAAATAGATCACTTAATTATAACATATGTCAAATTTAACTAGATTATGTGTTAGTTTAAAAGTTAGGTAAATTAATTTTTTTAAAAAAGGATAAATATTAAATACTTCAAAGTTATTTATTTAACATCCTTAATCTCTAAAAAAAAGTCAATTTAATCTTATATTTAAGAATATTATAACATAATATAAAAAAATTTATTAAAAAAACTTTTCACCTCACTTCTTTAAATCTTCTAAATTCAACTCATAAAAATTTTTGTCTTTCTTTCCCCTCCAAATAAATCATAGTAAACAACCCATAAATATTTTCCGAATTTGAAACTATAAGACCTTTTTATTGATTCATACTATTTATAAAATTATTGAGGGAGTTAATTGTTTTTGTTATTTTTATGCTTATCATTTTATAATAGTGTTTCTCAATTGTTAAGGTTGTTTTTCTAATTCAGTTCACCGGAATGTAGGCCCTTAATGAGGAGACTTAATACATTTAAGTAATTATCGTGTTGGTATGTCCAGGGTTCAAACTCGAGACCATTGTTTAAGTTTAAACAACTTACAGTCAATTGATCTAAGCATTTAGTAATAAATTACCTTACTACTTGCGGAGACAAGGACAATGAAATCAATTATAGTTTTTAAGTCACCAGATTAACCCTAATCAAACAGCGAAATTAATATTATATAGTTTTGAGTTTTTAAAATAAATTAATAATATAGTCCTCCTATATTAAAAATTTGGAATTGGACCTTCTCCTCTACCTTCTCTCTCATTTTCCTTCTTACACCATTGGTTTTTTTTATCCAATGGTTCATAATAAATATTTCTATTAAAATGAATATAATTACAATAATACTTAAAAATCACAAAATAAATTTAATCTGTATAAGTTTAGTGTGAATAGTTCAGAATTGTAGATTATTATCATTATAAATTTAGATTTTACTTTTTATTTTTTGGTTATATTTGACAGATTTAATTTATTTATGAGATTTTTAAGTATTATTATAATTATATTTATTTTTATAAATTATTTAATCTGAACGATTATTGTTCCGTGAAAAGGAAAACAAAGAAAAAAGAGAGGATGTAGAAGAAGAAAACATCATGTCCCACGGATTCCCAATGGGGAGTGGCCAAAATCAAAGGTGTTGGGGGCAAGAATTGAGCGATCCAAGAATGAATGATGATGTAACTCATAAGAAACCCGACACGGAAAGAAGGAAACGAATTGTTAATTTAAGAGAGAGAGAGAGAGAGAGAGAGAGAGAGAGAGAGAGAGAGAGCAAGTCTCTTGCACAATGCACACACAATAAACGTGAAATCAGGGACGTGGTTTCGTTTGGTTTTCACAGGCACGTTCAAGGGTCCTTGAGATTTCATTTAAAGGCAGAGATTCCTTGAGCGAGAGTAAAGAAAACACAGAAGAAGGAGAAAGGGAAGGGGAAGAAAAAGATGGGGTGCTCCTTTTCTGGGTTGAATGCATTGTATGACAACGTAAACGGGGGCACCGATGTGTGGATCAACGATAACCGATTCCGCATCGTGAGGAAGCTCGGCGAAGGTGGCTTTTCCTTCGTCTACTTAGTCAAGGAGGTGCTCGCCGACCTCTCTCCTGCCTTAGCTGGCGGTGGTCTCTCTAAGAAGCTCAAAGACTCTTCCCATGTCTCCGGTAACATTCCTTCCTTCTTCACCCGCAGCCCGCATTGCTGTTTCAAATGTAGGATTTTGTGATCTGGCTTTGATTTTATTGAAATCTGGAGGTGCATCTTCATGCTCGTGAGCTTCTCAGAAATAACTTACGCCATTGCTTTAGATTTTGAATTTCTTTTCTCAAATTACCTTTGTTGGGCCATATGAGCGCGCCATCTATGTTATCGATCTTATTTTTGAGCTGTGACATTTTGTTGTGCAATTATTACTTGTTCTGAGACGGCTTTGTACCTATTTTTACGGTTCACAAAATTTCTGAGGTGGAATAAGTAATTGAGTTCTTACGTAATACGTAGTTTTGAATCTAAAATGGCTGCAGTCATATACCAGTCTGAAGAATATCTAGTATACCGTTTCTGATGATCCGGTTTAGATATATAATTCTGTGAATTTCATACCCATTTCTATCAAGCTTGTTTATGCATGACAGACATATATGCTTATGGATGAGACCTGTGGCTCTTTCTGCTACTTTGTTTTGTGCTATTGATAGCACAGGCAATTTTGGATTTCTTTCAATCATATAATGGTGATGATTATAACATGGTTGTTCTCGTGATTGCTTTGATATTCCTATTTTCACGTTCAAGTCATGGAATTTTGCCTTTTCGTTATTAACACTGGAAAAGAAGGCCTTGTATCTTACTATTTGCTGTGCATTTGTCTGTAGACGATGGAACTTATGCTATGAAAAAGGTCATCATTCAAACCAATGAACAGCTGGAGTTGGTGAAGGAGGAGATCCGTGTTTCATCACTCTTCAGTCATCCTAATTTGCTTCCACTTCTTGATCATGCAATCATTTCTGTTAAGGTAATAAGTAATTGCAGCCAACAATTACTCCTCTCCTCTATATGTCAAAGTTTAGCCTTCAACATCTCATAAATAACAAAGCTGTTGGTTTGGTTGAGTGTCATGTCTGAGCCTAAGCCTGGAGGTATAAAACAAAAAAAGGCTTAAAATTGTCCTCAAGCTGCATCCGGCATTACATTTCTAGTTAATACACAATGATGTCAATGATCTGGATTGTGTGCTACAATTCCCAATCAATGCAATTTGAAAAGCATGCTACTGCAGTATAACTATTGTCTATCCTCTCATGCACTTCATACTCTAGAAACAGAGAGTATGTGGTTAACTAGAACTGCATAGCGGTACTTTTTTAATTTGTTTCTGTTTTTGGGTTTATTTCACTTGTTTCTATGCTCGTGATTTTATATTTTTGTGGAAGAAGTGCTTTTTTGTTCGCAGCCAACCAAACAAACATCATCTTGGAATCATGAAGCATACATGCTGTTTCCCGTCCATTTGGACGAAACATTGGTTGGCGTTGCGCAAACTATGAAAACCAAGAAAGAATTCTTTTCTACGTCTGATGTGCTTCACATATTTCAGCAGGTAAAACAAATCACCTTTTAACTATGTATTTGTCTTGTCTTTTTTTTGCAGGAACCTTTTTACTTCATTTTGATGTCAAGCAACTCATAAGTTTCAGCACATTGCAATTTTATTACAGTTTGACTAGTTAGAGATGAATGGAGCGCATCAAAACAAGTATTCGAGAGATTTTCACAAGATTATAGTAGCTTAGATAAAATTTTTGTTAATGAATTTCAGTTTTTTTATAAAAAGAAAAAAAAAAATTATAACATTCATTTTTTATTGTGATTTTTTCTGATGGATTTGGTGATATCTCAGTGCTTATCGTTTATCCTAAACTGACTAACTGCTTAAATGTGCTCAGAGGCTTTAACCATGTAAAATGAACTCAACAGCTTGCTGCAGGACTCAAGCACATGCACAATATGAATCCTCCGTATGCACATAATGATGTCAAGCCAGGGAATGTGGTAATAGCACGCAGAAAAGGACAGCCACCTCTTGTCATACTCATGGATTTTGGTAGTACTCAACCTGCCAGGTGGCAAATTCGCTCCCGATCTGAGGCACTGCAGTTGCAGGTGAAAATTTTCAAGACTATATCAATAATCTCTCCCACCTCCTTCCTTCTTTCTTTCCAGTAAATATTATCCTGTGCAGTGTTAGCTTCTCACCAATAAGCAAGATCCAATATGAAACATGATGACACATCAAAATTTCCGAACATTTAGATTTCATGTTTTTGTAAATTTGTCATACAAATGTGAATCTTTTAACTTTCAATTCAATGAGCTTCTCCAAATAAAAAAAAAAAAAAGTCACATTATTCCATATTATAATTTCCAAGTGGTTTTGCTGTGTTCTTGGAGAAAAGAGAACAGAAAGCTGTTTATAAAGAAGTTAATCTGTACTGTTCAAAGTATAAATGTATTATAGGGGGAAAAAGCTTATGTAAGTAATAATGTATTTCATCAGGATAGGGGTTTCTAGCATATCATTGCAGAGAAATTTAAGGTAGGGTTGTGTACCACAAATAGGTATTTGAAGCCAATCAGGTATGAATGTAGTCAAAGCTGCTCGCCTAAGCTCTGAGGCGAGACACTAAAAAGGCCCAGCCCCTCACAAATTGCCTTTGGGAGCCTCATTGGAGGGAGCACCTCATCTTAGGCACCTTACTCATTTGAAGTAATCAACTTATAATTCTAAGTTTAAAAACTATAAAATACAATCAAAATAGCATGACCCAACCTTTAATATGTCGCTTCTTTTTTTTCAAAAGTTACATGATAAGATAATCAATTGCTTTTTTTTCCTTTACCAGAGATAAGATAATCGATTGCTTAGCTAAGGCTTTTATTGTAAAAACATTATCACTTCCGTAATTAAGTTTGCTATTTTGGTGAAGTTTTTAAAATATAATGGAGCTAAGTGTTTGTCCAGTCATCTGGCTCGTATAATTTTCTGTTCTGCTGATTTTTTCATGAATTTGTTCCTTCCTTTTGTAGGAATGGGCAGCTGAACATTGCTCTGCTCCTTTTCGAGCTCCTGAGCTATGGGATTGCCCAAGCCATGCTGATATAGATGAGAGGACCGATGTTTGGTCACTAGGATGCACGCTGTATGCAATAATGTGAGGAGGATTTATCATTTTTATTATGCAGTTTATCTTAAATTTTATGTTTAAAACCTTTATTTGCGGTGTTTTTTTTGGTGATTCAAGTTTATATCTAAGGACTACTGTGTTGGTATTTTGTCTTTTGAAGAAAGAAAACAAAGTAGATGTTATGAAAGTGTAATAATGAGTTAGTTAGAGTAGTTAGTTGGAGGGGCAGATTTGCACCGAATTACTCAATAGGTCTATAGTATATAAGTAGGCCTGGATCAGTTGTAAATCTATCTTTGACATAATTCCAAAGTGGTAGACCGATTACCTTTCCTCTTCCTAGTCTCTTTCTGTTTCTCTTCTCTCAATTCCTCTCTTTCTCTTCTTTTTCCCTCTCTTTCTCTCTATATTCTCTACAACGTCCTTATCAGTGGTATCAGAGCCATTGATCCTCGGATTGAATGGCCAAGAATCGACGCTCTTGTTCAGCTGGTCCATCTATGGATGAAGAAGAAACCAACGTTCGTTTACAAATTCTGGAGGAACGAATGAAAGAATTCAGTTCTTTACTTGATGCAGTTAAAGATTTATCCGCCAGGATTCAAGATTTCAAGCAGGATCGATCATCACATAATCGGGGTTCTGGACATGGTAGGCCTCCACCATGGCCGGATGAAGTTGAGTATCATTTCCCGAGAAAGTTCTGCAAAATGGAGTTTCCGAAATTTCAAAGAACTGATGTTGAAGGTTGGATAAGGAAGTGCGATCAGTACTTCGAGTTAGATAGGACCCCTGAAGATCGCAAGATTACTATGACGAGTCTTCAGCTTGACGAGAAGGGCTATCTGTGGCATTTGGCTCTCATGGAAGACAAGAGAGGTCATGCGATTACCTGGGACGAGTATAAACAAGCGATACAATCACGATTTGGTCAGGCGTTTGAATCTTCAATGGCCGATTTAAAGAAGTTGCAGCAGACGGGTTCTTTAGATGAGTATCATGATGAGTTTGACGTCCTCTGCTGTAAATTGCGATTGCCAGAAGAGTATGTAGTGCAAGCTTACATTGAGGGCCTTCGAGATGATTATGCGCGTCAGGTTAGGATCTTTCGGCCAAGAACGTTGAATGAAGCGAGGGGTTTAGCCAAGATTGTTGATTTAAACGCTTGTGAGGATTCTCGGTTGTCCATCCGAGAAGATGTTTGTTCGACGCGTAGAGGGGTGTCTTCGTATGACGTGTCGCGGCCTTCAGACAGGTGGAAGGGGTCGAAGTCGTCCTCCTATGCGAGTGGGTCTCAATCTTTTGGGTCAAACTTTAATATCCACTCAAAGGGGTTTAAGGCGTGAATGGGGTATGGGTCGAATTCGTCCGTTTGGAGTGCTTCTGTTCCTTCGACAACCGTGAAGAAGCAATTTGAAGAAACCGATAGACCCAGTTCAGCAAATAATGGGTCCAAGCCAAGCTCTAATTACTTGAACAATTTTTCTTTTTCGAATGGGTCTTCACTTTCCGATTCTTGTAGAGTTTGGCAAGTTCAATCTTGGTCAAAGAACCCCCAGCCTACATCCAACATGGTGTCCTTTTCTGCTGTTTCAGCTAAATCACGAACAGAGTCTTCCAAAACAGAGTATTCGAAGTCTATTTTGAAGGGGTCTCATATGATGACAGCTGATGAAATTGAGATGCTCGAGTATGAGGAACCTGAAAATGAAGAAGCTGCAGTAGAGGATTTTGTTCAGCCTGATTCTGGGCAAGAAGCATCTGCGAATGCGACAGAAAAGAGTGATGATGAAGTTCGAACTTTGCTGAGTGGGTCATCGAGTGTCAACTCCCTTGGGGCTTTTCTTGGTGTGTCGAATCAGGAACCTTCAGCTTCATATTCAACTGAGAGAAGCAAGAACGGAAAAAAGAATGCAAAGGAAGTTGGGTCTGCTTCTGATTTTCGAACTCCGTACATGTGGGAAAGTATAGGAACCACATTTGGCGAAGTGTCGAACACCATAAACACTGTTTCAAGCTCTGTTTCGTCACATGTGCAGTTGGGTTCTTCACTTTCTTCAAGTAAAATTCCTGTATTAACCAGTGACAATTCGGAAATGCCATTTGGTTACTATGGGCATTATGAAATAAAATTTTTTGAAGCCATTTCGAGGATTGCTTCTGATTTTTGCAAGTCAAGAGGGGGGAAATATCCGAAAATCTCTTTTAAAATTAAGGGGTCCTCAGTTTTTGACTGTACTGAAGGTTTACAGGATATTTCATGCTGTGAGGACAGGTCAGAAGCAGTGAAAATGACTTCACAGGGCAGTGGGTCCCAGTTGGTGATGGGCAGAGGCATTTTCCTTTTAATTTTCCCTGTTTACAGCACTGTTTCTGCTATAACTGTTGCAAACACTACTCATAATAGTGGTATAACTACAAAAACTATTCCTTTCTGTATTGAGTCACAGCTGTATAGCAATTCCTTCAAGCAGCAGGAGCATTTCGGGAATACCATCACAAATGAATCTATGGGCTTCATTTTTCAAGAAATAGGACCAAAATTGTTGCTACCATGGTTTATTCCTATCGGGCCTGCAAGATCACTTTTATATTGGGTTTTTGTTGTTCATATTTTTGCTACAAGAAGCATGGTTCTAAGTTGGTTTAAAGGAAAGTTAATGAAAATGCTTCAGGGTTCTTGTTTGGTGCAAGGATCTATGTTCATTGATCCGATGCTCTTTGGTTACATCTCCCATTTGTTTCAGCATCCAACTGTGATATTAGTCTTGCTAGCAGCAGATTTTGGAATTAATACTTTAGTTAGTCATATCGAGTTGGGCTTAGTACCAATGGTATGACTATCTATATTGGCAGTGAGTTTTTGTTCCAGTTCAGTGGGTTATGGTTGTAATTGCAGTTACAGTAGGTAATGTCACTGCTGTATATTGTAAGCAGGGATGATACCCTTGAGGACAAGGGTTTGTAAGGGAGGGGGATTGTTATGAAAGTGTAATAATGAGTTAGTTAGAGTAGTTAGTTGGAGGGGCAGATTTGCACCGAATTACTCAATAGGTCTATAGTATATAAGTAGGCCTGGATCAGTTGTAAATCTATCTTTGACATAATTCCAAAGTGGTAGACCGATTACCTTTCCTCTTCCTAGTCTCTTTCTGTTTCTCTTCTCTCAATTCCTCTCTTTCTCTTCTTTTTCCCTCTCTCTCTATATTCTCTACAACTTCCTTATCAGTAGACCTCGATCACATTCTGTTATAACCATCAACCATTTAAATTTAATAAAACTTCCACTGTGGTGGGCCTGAGTAACAAGAGATCCTTTGTTCAAAATTGTAGTATCATTGTTTGTGTTAAAAAAGTATATTACAAAACTCAAGCATGTGGTTTGTTGCAACTTATTTTTGTCCATGGCTATTCTCAGCTTTGTTTTTTTTATCCTTTAAGGTCAACTAATCATTCCCCCAAGTAATAATTAAAGTTTTTTATTTTCGGTCATCTTGAAATATATTTACTTACTTTTGCTCTGTGCTTACCATCTGAACCAGCTCTAGTGAACACTTGTTTATCATCATCTGGCTCAACATTTCAGGTATGGGGTATCTCCGTTTGAATATGCACTTGGAGAATCTGGGGGAAGCCTGCAATTGGCCATTATAAATGCTCAAATCAAATGGCCGGCTGGACCTAAGTTAGCATATCCTGATGCTCTTCATCAGTTTGTGACATGGATGCTTCAACCTCAGGCTACTGTGCGGCCCCGAATGGACGATATTGTTATCCATGTTGAAAAACTGATCGCCAAGTTCTCTCATTGAGTTACTGTTGGAGGGAACTGAAAGCTGTATTGAAAATTTTGTTCCCTTGGTCGTTTTATATTGAAGAAAAAAGCAATTGCACTTGCTAGCTTCATAGAATCAGCCCTTAATATGGGTGGTAGTATAGTCACTTGAGCGTTGAATTCATCAGCACATTGTTTCTGTCATTTCTACATAATTTTTATGTGTTGTAATTTATCAAATGGCTAATATCCCTCCCAGTGTCTGATTAAAGTACATAAATGGCATTTGAATTTATCTATTGATGTTACTTATTTTTGTTCTCGTTTGACCCCTTCCCTTTTGCTGGTACCTGTCGAGCTTGCATTACTGGTATCTCCTTATTCATGAATGTGTTGCTTGACTTCATTTGTTAACCATGTAAATCAAATGTATTCCTCAAAATTCTGGGAGTCAGAATTTTCAAAATTTACATTAGTAAATGATGCGGGTATAGAACTGAATATCTCAACGACGTGCCAATTTACAAGACTTGATATATGTATGATCCAAGAGGGAATCTAATCCAGCAAATTCTAGTAACCCTATAAATTCAGAATTAACCTATAATTTTCTTTTTAATATTATAATATTTCAGCTTTCTTCAGCTCCTCTTCGTTCACTCCAGATTTAGGGCACTATCAATTCCTCATTTTGACTCTTTGTTGTACTTGGGAATGGACTTAGAGCAACATTGGAGAGCCTTGGATCGTTCGGCAAATCAGGAGGTTTTCGAGCTACGCCCTCTGATGGGCTTGACAAGTTCTGGGGCCAAGTTTATAAGAGAACTAAGCGGGTTGGGACTGGCCCAAACTATGAGACACAACCGGGGCGAATTAGGGACATCGTGGCTAACGAAATTCTGACAAATGCAGAGTAGTGGAAGGGTGTAAAAGGGCGCAGGAGGCAATAGTGTTAGGCAGGCAATTGGTGAGATTTTTCTGAGGAGAGAGGGGCTAGTCTCTCGAAAACTAGTCCATTCATGTTCTTTTGTTCTTGTCTTGTTCTAGCTATTTTCTTTCTCGTACTGAGTTATTTTTCTCCTGCTATAAGGGAGTATTAGTGTTTGTACTTCTCTGTTTCTTTAATATATTCAAAGTATTATCAGTATCTTTCCATTAACTCTTGTCTCAAAAATAGGGCTCCGACACTTTGGTATTAGAGCAGTTAGCCTGGGCATGGTCGGTACAAGAATGGAGGTAAGAATCGAGCATTTAGAGAAGGTGATTGAAGATGTTCAACGAAGACAGGATTTGGCCGGAGAGAGGCTCACCGGGATCGAGGCGTCGTTGTACCAGGTCACCAATGAGAGACTCACTGGCATTGAGCTTTCCCTGAATCAAATTCTAGAGCAGCTTAGAGGAAGGACACCTCCCCCCCGAACCAAGGAGGCCCACAAGGAGTACAGGAGGAAACTGTGAACAGAGGGGATGACCCAAGAGTGGGGCAAGCTGGTAACGGAGGACGAAACGAGGAGGAAGGCCAGAATGAAACCACGAAGCATCGGAAACTAGAGTTACCTCTGTTTGAAGGGGAAGACCCTTTGGGATGGATCTTTCGAGTCGAGAGTTATTTCATAGTTAATGGAGTAAGTGAGGCCGAGAAGTTGGACGCAGTGGTAGTTAGTCTATAAGGGAAGGCATTATCATGGTTTCAATGGATGGAGGCTAGGACATCCTTGAGATCATGGAGGGAGTTTAAAACTGAGATTACTGAACGGTTTCACTACAAACAAGTGGGGGATGAGTATGAACAACTAATGGCTCTAAAGCAATCCATAATAGTAAGGGAATTTTGGGAGCAGTTTGAAGCAATGTCCGCCCATTTGGAGAACGCCCCAGAAGAAGTCCTCAGGGGAGCTTTCATGAACAGGTTGAAGGAAGAAGTCCGATGCGATGTCAAGCTCATGCATCCACAAGATTTGAAGGAACTCATGAATTATGCAGGACAGGTTGAGGATCACAACAGGGTTAGGGATCAGCTCCAAGAGAAGAAGAAGAGCAAGGCGGCTAAGGCCACAACGACCTCACGATGGAGCGATTTCAGAACAACGATTCCCAAGTTCAGCCTCCCTGAACCTATAAAAAATATGGGAAGTTTGATTGCATCCAAGGTTTCGACACCTAGCAAGACGAACGAAGATAGCAAGTCAACGTCAAATCAGCCGAATGTACAAGGGGACATGCCGGCTAGTAGTTCTGACAGCAATTTTTCGAGGCGGCGAAAGGCTGATGCAGAAATCAATCGAAGGTGTAAATTGAGCCTGTGTTTCAGGTGCGAGGAGAAGTTTGGGCCCAATCATAAATGCAAGAACAAGCAGCTTATATTAATTTTATTAGAGGAAGATGAGGGGGGTGGGCCGAAATCAGATGACGAGGCCCAAGAAGAATTTGAGGCCTTGGATGAAAAGAACATGGCTTCTTTGGAACTCTCCATGACCACTGCTGTTGGGCTTTCTAGAAAGAAAACGCTCAAGGTGGAGGGCCAACTTGAAGGAAATCGGGTTGTGATATTGGTGGACTGTGGAGCGACCCATAACTTCATTTCAATGGATTTAGTGAAACGCCTCGTATTGCCTATTGCCAGGGTTAAGAAATATGTGGTAACTGTGGGAGATGGTCGCCGCATAGTCTCTGACCTTCAATGTCCAGGTGTCGAGCTAGAGGTGCAAGGGATGAGGATTCGCTAGACCTTCTATCCGTTTCCCCTTGGGAACGTGGAGATTGTGCTGGGTGTCGAGTGGCTGGCATCGCTGGGGGAGACACATATGAATTGGCAGCAACTCTATATGAAGATTAAAGTAGGAGAACAGTGGAGGTGTTTGAAGGGGGACCCCTCTCTTACCCAATTGTCGGCTACCTATAAATCTACTTGCAAGTCCATCTGGGAGAAAGGAGAAGGTTACCTTGTAGAGTCGTGGGCTCTGTCCCATGAGGAAATGCCAGCACCGTTGAGTAACACCGAGGTAGCAAAGATCCTCGATGAGTTTCCTGAGGTATGCGAAACCCTAGGGGGACTTCCCTCGAGACGTGCACTGGATCATGCGATAGTGATCAAGGAAGGATCTCAGCCGGCCAACACACGGCCATATCGCTATAGGTTCACACATAAGGCACAGATAGAGAGGCTAGTTCGCGAGATGCTCACGGTAGGGGTTATTTAGCCTAATAAAAGTCCCTACTCAAGCTCGTGTTACTGGTTAAGAAGAAGGACGGGAGCTGGAGGTTCTGTGTAGATTATCGTGCCCTGAACCAAATCACAGTGCTAGACAAGTACCCCATTATTTCCATCGATGAGTTGCTGGAAGAATTGGGTGGAGCTACTATTTTCTCCAAATTGGACCTGAAATTAGGGTACCATCAGATCAGGATCAAGGAGGGAGACGAGCCTAAGACTGCTTTCTGTACCCATGACGGACACTATGAGTTCAAGGTCATGCCCTTTGGCCCCACTAATGCCCCATCTACCTTTTAGTCATTAATGAATGATATATTTCGAAATTACTTGCACAAATTCATCCTTGTTTTTTTTGATGATATTCTTGTGAAATCAGGGTACCATCATATCAGGATCAAGGAAGGAGACGAGCCTAAGACTGCTTTCCGTACCCATGACGAACACTATGAGTTCAAGGTCATGCCCTTTGGCCCCACTAATGCCCCATCTACCTTTCAGTCATTAATGAATGATATATTTCAAAATTACTTGAGCAAATTCATCCTTGTTTTTTTTGATGATATTCTTATATACAGTAAAGACATTGAATCCCACAAGGGACACTTGCGAAAGGCCCTAGAGATCTTGAGGCAACACTTGCTGGTGGTGAACCCCAAGAAGTGTGTGCTGGGGCAACCACAAATGGAGTATTTAGAGCATATCATTACCGCCGAGGGTGTCAAAGTAGATCCTTCCAAGCTGTCTGCGATGCAACAATGGCCAATCCCTAAAAATTTGAAGGCTTTAAGGGGATTCCTTGGCTTAACCGGCTACTATTGAAAATTCGTCAAAGGATACAACAAGATTGCGGCACCTATGACCCAGCTACTCAAGAAGGATTCATTTAGATGGGGGGTAGAAGCCCAACATGCGTTTGAGACCCTTAAGGATGCCATGACTACCCTCCCAGTTCTCGCCATACCTGATTTTAGCCAGCCATTTGAGATTGAGGCAGATGCATCCGGGTGAGGAATATGTGCAGTGTTGATGCAAGGAGGACGGCCTATAGCATATTTCAGCCAAAAGCTTTCAGAAAGGAACCAGCAGGGCTTGGTGTATAAAAAAGAACTCATGGCAATCGTAATGGCAGTAAAAAATGGTAGCATTATCTATCCAGCCGGCCTTTTATCATCAAAACGGATCAACGTACCCTCAAATATCTCTTGGGTCAGTGGATTTTAGCCCCTGATCAGAAAAAATGGGTCCCTATATAAATTTGAGATACAATACAAGCTGGGAAAGGAAAATAGTGTGGCAGACACGTTGTCACGGAGGGACACTGAAATGGAGATGACAACTGTATCAATATGGCAATATGATGGCTGGGAGGAACTAGAACAGGACATTCAGAAGGATGAGGGCCTGAAAGAGATTACACAGCAACTCATACAGGGCGATGGGGGGCCAAAGGGGTATTCATTCACGAAGGGAACCCTCCTTTTTGAGGGTAGGCTGGTGCTACCCTGTAACTCCCCTAAGACTAGAGCCCTTATCAAGGAATTCCATGACTCTCTGTGTAGAGGACACTAAGGATACTTGAGAACTTATAAGCGCCTGGCAGCTGTAGTTTACTGGTCGGGTATGAAACAAGATGTGCAAGAGTATGTGGCTCACTGTGATATTTTTCAGAGGAACAAATATGAGGCCCTAAGGCCAGCCAGGTTATTGCAGCCCCTACCCATCCCACAGGCCAGCTGGGAGGACATAAGTATGGATTTCATAGGGGGACTACCCCGAAGTGGCAGGTTTGACACCATATTGGTCGTAGTGGACTGGCTGACCAAATATGCCCATTTCATTCCCTTACCCCATCCGTATGATGCCAAAGTGGTGGCTGGATTGTTTGTCAGGGAGGTAGTTCGATGCATGGGTTCCCTAGTTCAATAATTTCAGATCGAGATCGGGTATTTACTAGCCAATTCTGGAAAGAGTTATTCCACATGGCGGGAACCACTCTGAAATTTAGTTCCCCTTA
This sequence comes from Mimosa bimucronata, assembly GCA_037074515.1. Classification (NCBI taxonomy): domain Eukaryota; kingdom Viridiplantae; phylum Streptophyta; class Magnoliopsida; order Fabales; family Fabaceae; genus Mimosa; species Mimosa bimucronata. The sequence continues at coordinate 410,474 of CM073444.1, forward strand.
CCACCCGAAAACTGATGGGCAAACAGAGGTGGTGAATAAGAGTTTAGAGATGTACCTCAGGTGTTTCGCAGGCCATTCCCCTAGAACATGGTCACGAGTGCTAGCATGGGCTGAATACTAGTACACCACAACATTCCACAGTGCTACCGGTATGACACCGTTCAAAGGCCTCTATGGTAGGGACCCACCCCCTTTGCTCAAATAGAAAGATCAGCCCTCTAGGGTCCAAGAAGTGGACCAATAACTCAAAGAAAGTAATATGCTCTTAGAAGAGTTAATGAGCTAGTTACAGCGAGCCCAGTCCAGAATGAAGACTCAAGCTAACAAACACCGTAGAGAGATAGAATATGCCAAGGGAGATTCTGTGTATCTCAAGCTGAAACCATACAGGTTTAAATCTTTGGCCAGGAAACCCAATGAGAAACTATCCCCCTGCTACTATGGACCTTATGTGATTGACGAGCAGATTGGGAAGGTCGCATACCGCTTGCAACTGCCTCCAACAGCAAAGATACACAATGTATTTCATGTCTCCCAGCTGAAGAGAGCCTTAAAGCCTCCAAAGGAAGCACAACCATTACCCCGAGGACTCAATGAGGAGCTTGAATTAGTGGTAGAACTTGAAGCTGTCAAATCTGTCAGAACTGATAGGGGGAGAATTGCAGCTGCTAGTCAAATGGAAGGGCTTGCCTGATCACGATAACACATGGGAGGATGCTGTCACTTTTAAGGTTCAATTTCCTCATTTCCACCTTGAGGACAAGGTGTTACTTGCAGAGGTGGGAGATGATGGGCTTGATAGGTTCTGGGGCCAAGTTTATAAGAAGAGAACTAAGCGGGTTGGGACTGGCCCAAACTATGAGACACAACCGGGGCGAATTAGGGACAGTGTGGCTAACATAATTCTGACAAATGCAGTGTAGTGGAAGGGTGTAAAAGGGCACATGAGGCAATAGTGTCATGCAGAAATTTGGTGAGATTTTTCTGAGGAGAGAGGGGCTGGTCTCTCAAAAACTAGTCCTTTCGTGTTCTTTTGTTCTTGTCTTGTTCTAGCTATTTTCTTTCTCGCACTGTGAGTTATTTTTCTCCTGCTATAAGGGAGTATTAGTGTCTGTACTTCTCTGTTTCTTCAATATATTCAGAGTATTATCAGTATCTTTCCATCAACTCTTGTCAAGAAAACAGGGCTCCAACACCCTCACAGTGGTGCCTGGGTGACCTCTCTCTCATCGCTCCCTCTAAAATCACTCTTACTGATAAATTGATGTCTAATTGTCTGTGTCAAGATCTTCCGCCATAGGCCAAGCGAGGGGATGGGACAAAATGTAATGGAAAAACAAAAAAAAGCAATATAAAGAATAGTCTGAATAGTAGGATTATGGAAAGCAGAACTGCCTTTTTAATTTTTACTTTTCGCAGGGAACATTTTGTGGGTAAGAAAACACACTACTTTAATCACATAACTTTGCATCTTCGTGATTTTTATTTTTTTGGGGTGGTCCAGAACGGGAGAATCAGTTTCTACATTGTGAATAATGGTATTGCTGCATGGGGACGGACCACTTATCTTGCGCCGACCAGAACCACATGTTCGTCTCTCACTTCTTTCTTCCATTCCACTTATACACACGCCTCTTGTCTGTCTGTGGAAGAATTATTGTACAATCCCAAGTAGACACTTAAGCAGTACGCAAATTATTTGTCGTTTCCTGTATTATATTTTATCATGATGTACTGGCCGCTCATTTATGACTATAAATATTAAATTGATTATGTCAGACTATATAGTAATTCTCCCCGTAATTACATATGCATCCACAAAATTTTCGTTGCAAGTAGTCCAACTCCCCACTACTTAGGTGATAATAATTTTACTGGAAATTGAATAATATGACTTTTTATATATTCTATTATATTGGAAAGGTCTAAACTCTATAATTCTATCCATGCATATCTCGTAAACCCTCGCTAATCACCTATAAGCTTGCCTCAAATGACTTCCATGCATGTGTTAATTTTATTAAGGATGAAGATGCAATTTTGACAATGAAGTTTTCTGAAAAGAGCATATGGCATCATTAAGTTTGCAAATGTGCAAAAATAGCAAGAAACTTGATAAAGTTGGACAATTTCAATAATGAAATTAATTTGGCTAAACGTCTGTTAATTTGTGAACTACTAGGCTCTAAATTCCTCAAATAAGATATTTCTTTTGTACTAAAAGTTTTATTTTCACTTTCAAAAATTTATATATAATATTCTCTACTTATTTTTCCTACAATAACCTCTTTTGAGCATAAAAGAAATTTTCCCCCAGATTATTGTACTTAAAATAAGGGAGAAACTAAACCTTTAATATCCTCAAAATATACTTCCAATTCCTCAATTATCACCATAATTCATCATTTTCCATTAATTAATTCTTAATTACACCCTGTAATCCTCAATAAATTTCTAGGATGTTACAAGAGGAACGCGTCAGAGGTAGTAAAGCTTTTACACAATTTTTTTTAAAAAATTAATTACTTAAGGTGGGGGTCCACAGTGACGGAGCACCTTATCAAAATGGGGATAACTGAGGAATTGGAGGTATGTTTTGAGGACTTTAAAGTATAGTTTAAAAACTCGGTACGGCCCGCCTGGTCAGACCGAAAACTCGGTGACTCGAGCACTTGAGATAGTCAATTTGTGCACCACCCTGGGGGGAATCAACCTGGGAATATTCCGGGTTGACCTTCAAAAACCCAAACAACCCGGCGATTGGACCGGGTTGGCCGGGTTAAAAAAACTTCAATTAGAATTAGTTCAGTGCAGAAGCTTCAGATCCAGATCGTACTTATCCACTGTAGTGCCACGTCACCTTCTTTTATTGCTTCTTATCTATCATTTCAAGAGCAAATCCATGTGGAGCAATAAAAAAATATATTTGCTAAATCTTTCTTTAGAATCTTACACAGTTAAAATGCTTTTCAATTGAAAGTTGACACACACATGCATAGCTGAATTATTTTAATAAATTAGGGGTTTTCGTTTGATTAATAAAATTGATATTGGGTCAGTCTTTCAAAGTGGTTTGGATAGTGATTTGAGAATTTCAAAGTCTGTTGTTCTATTGACTTTATATTTTCTTAGAAGCTCATCTGAAATCGGATACTACAAAAAAACAGGAAATCACCGACGGAATTTACCGACAGAATATTTCTGATGGAATTACCGACGGAAATTATTCCGTCGGTAATAATGCCGTTGCTAATGCAATCAACGACGGAATTCCGTCGGTGAAACTTATTGACGGAATTCCGTCGCATAAATTACCGACGGAATTTCCGTCGGTAAGAGTCACCGATGGAATTGCCTTCGGTACATGTCACCGACGAAATTTAGTCGGTGATTGTCCTCAAGATCAGCGACGGAATTCCATCGCTGATTATCACCGACGGAGTTCCGTCGGTGATCAATTTGCTTAATCAGCGACGAAATTTCGTCGCTGATTGGTTTTGGTAAAATTAGCGACGGAAATTCCGTCGCTAATTTTGACATGTGGTTTTTTTTATTTTTCTGTTTTTCATAATTTAGGGTTTTTTTTAAGCTGTATTTAAATTTGGTTTTTTCCCAATAAAAATGCAAATAAATAAAACGAAATCCTGTAAATCCATAATTTAATAGATATGTAATACACAGCAAAATTAAATAACTAATCAAGTTTAATCCTGAAAGCAACAATTCTTACAAAGAAAGAACCTAAACCATAGCAGCAAATTATGTAAACCCTTGTTGCCTGCATTTGTATTAGATGGACGTGGTAATTGAATCCCCAGCCCTTGCAAGGCAGACGCCATCATGTTAAAATTATGTTGCAGGTCTTTAACACGCTAGTTGTTTGCTTCTTGGTTTTGTTTCAGTACCTCATTCTCCTGTGATAGCTCTGTTATCCTGTTGCGCAGTTCTTGCTCAACGGTATTATCATGAATCCCTTCGTTGACATTGTTGACAGAAGGCAAGTCATCGCTAATATTTTCATTCTCAGCCCCAAACCCATAAATGCGTCCATTCTTATTTTTGCCTCTAGTAAACTCTAACCAAAGGTTCAATTCATCCTCATTAGAGTGCACACTTGTAGAACCATCCTCAGCAGTCAAAGATTCTTTCCGCCTCATGTAATCCTGCTATATTTCGGTCACAAACTATTAACCATTAACTATAACAAAAATAATTGTTTCTTTTCAATACAACTTTTAACATTTAAGCTCATCAAAACAGCAACCTTCTCCATTATATTACATCCCTCCCATCCATTCAATTCCTTTTTTACCTTCTAACCATCAAAACAGCATAAGTATAACAACAACAATCCAATTTATTATTTAATCTTTTACATACATCTAAAATCAGCAAAAATAAGTGTAAATGATCTAACTTTTCTCTTAAATCCTATAAGCACTCCAAACTCCCATAATCAACATAGTTCAATAAATCTTAAGACCACAAAACCATCCTTTAAGCATCCCAATAATTCAAACAAACTTCCACTTCATCAAGCACCCAAGTATTCTGCAACTTTATGTTTAAGTAAATTTCTAATAAGAGGAACAAAATCCAGCTTCCATATCAGACTAACCGAAACAAAGTATCCATATACCAATGAAATCAAACCAAAATAAACAGTAAATATTGGACAACATACAATCAAGTAACTTTTTTTTGCATTCAAAGACATAATAAAAGCATTAAGAAATAAGAAACTTTGATGCAAACAACAGATATTTTCTTTACATAAACATTCTTAATATAGTTACATAAACTGATTTTGCACGATGGTCCGAGAATTCACCAGTTTTCTCATCATAATGAGTCCTTTTGAACACTTCAAATACAGTAGACTCTCTTCCAAATTCCTTAGCTTGCAATTAATTAACAAGATATAGCATACCAAACATCAAATAAATGATTGATATTGAAGAAATAATTCTTACCATCCTTCTTATGTGCTCAGTATTAGGAATGCTACTCCCTTTGTGTTTAGTACCACCAGTGGAAGATGCTCGATTGTTTTTGTTTATCTCACTCTTGTTCCGGAAATCATCTGAATTCCATACTCTCAGCAACTCTACAAACACAATATCTGGAATCCAATCAGGCCTAACTTGTTTCAAAAGGAAGTCCCGCCTGACATCATGCATTAAATCTCTTAGGATGCTTTGACACTTTAGCTTCCAATTTTTCCTAATTGCTACATCATGTTCTGGTAGCCATTTATATCTTCTCTGCGTAAATGAGAAGCAAATGAAGATTAGTTATAAAAACTCCATAATAATAGAATCCAAACATAATAACATATAATAATAAAATGATAAGACATACCGCCCATTCATTAAACCACGCGACCTTATAATCTTTAGGGGTAACTTTCCAGCACCAACATGGATGGTCAAATTTGCAACAAATTGCTTGATGAATGCTCTGAACAATTCCAACAACAGAATGAAACCTAATAAGAAAAGTTTTTTCATAATTATTAGAAAGAATTGAGGTGTCAATTCAATATACAAATCAAGACAAACTTGTTTAAATTAGTAAGGATAGTAAACGACTTACGTTGACTTCTCAGGCTCTATCAAGGTTCGACTATCAAAAAAATTACAACCGTCCGGAGGGGTGACACAAGGACCTTGTGGAGTCGGGGGTTGTGAATTCTCAGTTCCTGGGGATGGGATATGAGATGAGGTTTCAAAAGATGGGATTCCATATGGTGATATGGTATGTCTACCAATTGCATCATGCAACTGAGAATACGATCCACATGACAAGTTCAATCTAGGAATTGCTATCGGAGTAGATGTAGGTCGCACATTAGCATTTGCCATCTCTTTTACAGGCATATGCGACTGTAACAATCTGGGGGTACTTGATGAAGCTTTATCACCCTTTTTCTTGTGAAATGACATCTGCACATTCAAAGGTGAACCCATTAGTAATAATAATAAAGAAAACATTAATTAATTCAATAGATAAAACTAAATTAAAAATAAATGCAATGAAACTCGATTTAATAATCTTAATCTAGACCATCACCGTCACCGTCGTCATTTTATTCTTCCTCTTGATTGTCATACTAATATTGAAGTTTTGTGCCAGTGAGGCATCATATGTGCACACCCCCCACTCCACAATAACTTCAATTCATCTACTAATGGTTGCAAGTACACATCTATTTTCCCTTTCGGGTTATTAGGACTAGGAATGATCAATGTCAAGAACATATACTCTTGTGTAATGCAAACCTCGGGTGGTAGATTATATGGAGTAACAATCACAGGCTAACAAGAATAACACCTCCCAGATTGCCCAAATGGCGTAAATCCGCCAGAACACAACACAAGCCTCACATTTCTTGGATCCTACGCAAAGTCCGGGTACGTCTTATTGAAAACTCTCAATGCTTCACCATCAGAAGGGTGAGAGATGACATTGGAACTATGGCGATTTTCATTGTGCCATCTCATTTCCTTTGCAGTTTTCTTAGAAGCAAACAATCTTTACAATCTTGGAATGAGTGGTAAGTGCCCCAATTGCTTCCTTGAAACCCTTTTTCTTCTTCCATGACACCTTTTAGAGGAATATCTTTCCTCACCACAAAACTTACATCGGGTTGCATATTCATCATTTTTATAATACAACATACACCCTTTTACACAACAATCGATCTTCTTATAATCAAGACTTAGCTTTGCCACCTACTTCTTAGCCTCGTACAAGTCCTTAGGCATAGGAGTGTCTTTAGGTTGTGTCCTCTGCATGAGTTGGGAAACAAAATTGTAGGATTGTTAAGACATGTTTGTTGCAGCTTTAATGCTTAATAACCGCAAAGTTGCAGAAAGCTGAGATTCCTCTTCACAACCTCCCCACAATGGTTGTTGTGCGGCATCTAACATGTCATAAAATGCTTTTGCAGAAGCATTTGGTTCATCTTCCATCCTTTCATTATAATTATCCCTAAAACTCGGTCCAGCTGCATCTATCACCATTGTCTCATATTGACTTAGTTGGTTACCAAGCGCCCCAGGTGAGGCTTATAGAGGACCTCATCTTTCAAACACAAGTGAGCCACATTCTGTTATGCTTTCTCCATGACTAGTCCATATATAATAGTCCGGCATGAATCCCTTACTATAAAGGTGTGTCCTCACCAATTCAAATGGTTTATATGGCACATTTACAATTCACACATGGACACCTAAGCTTTCCCATTGTTTGAGAATGAATAGATCCACATGCATGATCAAAAAACTCTTGAACTCCTCTTTCAAACTCTGGTGTAACCCAATTGGTCCTCGGATTGATTCTATTATACATCCATCTTGGATTTTCTTGAATTTCCATTCTAAGAAAGATAAATCCTATGTAAATACTATGTAAACTTTCAACCGTGCAAGCAATATGAATCCCATTTGGATCAATACAAAAATGTTAGCAATGAATTAATCCTAAATTAGATAATAAAAGGAAATAGCTGATAAAAGAGATAATGAAAACTTTAATTGAGAAGCATCAAAAAGAGAACTAAATTAAACATTAAATTAAGCCTAAACCATTTTAACTCTTACAACATGTAAGTAAAAAAATAGGTTAAGCTAACAGCAGTGAAGGTAGTTCTTTAAGAGCATGTTTACTTATTGTTGTTACAACAACACTTCAATAAAAGCATAACATAATTCAATTAATAACAAGCAGACTAAACAACTTTAAACAACAATTCACCAAAAGGATAAAAAAATATAAGTTGAATAGAGTCTAACTACCTTATAAGAATGCCCTAATTGCAGCACTTATCAAGCTACTTCCACTAATATAAATCCCCCTAAAACAAAGAAGACAATAAAAAAATCAGAGTGTATTTTCAGAATTAAATCACTGCAGCTAGGAATGGAAAACAATAAGAAAAAAAGAAGAATGAGAAGGAAGGAGAGGTGTTACCGGCAGCAAAAAGTACGGCCAAAACACAGGTCGGAGGCTAGCGACAGCAAATGGAGTCTTTATGCGTGGATTGAGTGCTGGCAAACACTTCATCATTCAAAAATAAATTCCCAATTAAAGAAAGTAAGAGTAGAATCAAGAAAAAGGAAGAAATACCAATAGATAGAGCCTTCATAGTCAAAGACGAAGCCAATGTAGTAACAATCAAAGTCCAACAGATATACAAACATCAAATTTATCATAACATCATTGGTAAACCAGAGCATCATCTATCCATCAAATTTATGCACAAGATTCTCAGAAAACATAGACTAGCACAAGTATTCCATTTAATTCATCATAGTATGCACAAGATTATGAATACTAAAATCAAATATACTTAAAGCATTTGCAAAATGATGTAGCCTAAAATCAGGTTCAGCACAAACACAAAATTCTATCCAAAATAGCACCAATCATCCGAACCATCCACAATAGGCAACGAAAATCAAGCAGTTGCCTCATACTTGAGTTGAATGGATGAAAAAAAATCACAAAAGTACCTTCCAGGTGGATGAAGAGGAAGAACTTATCGCAAATAGAGAGAAAGTAAACACTAACACTGCCCTAAAACTAAGAAATTCAAAGCGTAACAGGAAGAAGCTTCCAAATATCAGAAAGTTTGAGCACTCAGACCTGGTGGAAGCCACAAATGGATTCTCAGCTTGCACCTTCTTAGGAAAAGGAAGCCACAACAGAGTCTATAAAGCAACCCTCGACGACGGAAACCTCATCGCCGCAGTGAAATATCCAAATTCAAAAAACCCTTTGCCACAAATCACCGCCCTAATTGTACGAACTGCACCAAATGTACCAGCCATGTAGATAACGAAGGGGTTGAAATTATACAACAAAGGCATGGTAACTTGAGCATCAAAAAGTAGGATACACAACGATACGTGGAATGTAGTATTTGTAATTCTAGCCAACATTTTCTTAAAAAAGGTTGTTTAGTCTAAAGCTCAAAACGCACTCATTGTTCCAAGAAATTATAATAACTCAAAGTTCCAATAACAATGGCCTTGGCTTGGATATACCACTTACATGCATGGTAACAAATACAAGGAAATAGGCTTATCAATAGATTAACAACACACCACCTGTCCAATTGATTTCTTTCACGCTAATTTGACTTTCATCCATTACTTATTTCTACTGTTAATTCTCTATTTATTCTCTAATATAAATTCTTGACCAAACAAATACTACTTCGATATAAACTTCAAAATTACCAAACAAAATGTTCAAAAAGAAAGCACCACTATCCATACCTCAAATACTTTCTAAACTTCAAATCAGGTTCCCATACTTCGATATAATCTTTTCTAGTAAATTTCAACCCCCAAACTTAGAGAATCCATATTCTAAATCCAAAATAATTCATAAATAGAAAAAGACTTACAACAGATTTTTCACTTGCAGTGACCAAGACTTCAAAGATGCATATTTAAATCAATCTAAATCACTTCCTTTACTAACTCTAACATCATTAGACTTGAACTATATCTCAGCAAAGAAAACTAAAAATTCCAGTTTCTAAAATAGCATTTGTATCAGTATTTTAGAACCTTTAATCATCCATTGATATCTGAACACTTTTTATACAATGAATTCATTACTTATAACCCCAAACCCTCATAATATAAATAAAATTTCACTTCTTTTTAACTTTACTTCAGAAACCAATTAGAGCACCGAAAATGGAGTACATTACCCCTCCTAGATTTCTTTTTCATCACCGAACTTCAACCACACACTCAACAATTCCCTAATTCCAAAACAGAGCATTAATCACTCCTATTTTAATTAGCAATATAGTAACTACAAACTAGGTTCACATTTCATCATCATTATCAAAGTCCCTGCAAACCGAGAAAAATCAGACCAAACTAAGGAAGGAATCGAAAATTCCAAAAAGTCCAAGAACTACACAAGTTGCAACATACACAACCATGTACTAGTGATATACTCATCTTATCAACATTAATAGAGAGGAACAGAGGAATCGCACAAGCCAGAGGAAGAAATCAGAAATCTGTAAAAATTCCAATATGGGTAGAGGAATGAGTAGAAAGAGAAACTAATGTCCCAATCAATGCCTTTCACTAAATTTTATTTTACTTTTCATTGCCAAAACCAAATCCTTCTCTCTGAGTTCACTGAAACACAACAACAATACAATATGACCTAAAGCAGAAATTAAGAACACAATATATGCAAGCATTTAGAAGTATAAATGTTCAACTGGTAATTAAAGCTACCTACATCATGCCTTCCACTTTCCATTATTCTCTATTTCAAAAGATATAGTAAAGAGTTAAACAGAAGAAACTTCAGAAAAAATCCCCTGAATATTTGCATCTACAGTGGTTCTACGGCTCTTTTGATATGCTTGGATATAATGCTAAAATGAGAAATTAAAATCAACTATGAAAACATTCATTAATAATAATAAAGTATACTAATTATAATCTAAATTTCATCATAAATAAGATGAGTCCATAATCAGAACCAACAGCTTAGAATATCCAAAATAGGTTGAAGCAGAGTCAAAATTTCACATCAACTACACTGATTAATAACTATAACCTATTGTAGAATACTAGAATGCAATTCTAGCTGCAAAATCAGGATTCAAAAAATAACTGAGAGAACGAAATCAGACACTCACGGGCAGAGATGACAATAACAAAAGATAAGAACGAAGAAGACCCCACAAAGTTCAACATGCAACCTAATGTACTAGTCTAATCTTATTTCTAACTAATTAGATTGAAACCCAAAAAACAAAATTGAAAGAAATCTGTCCAAAAACCCCAAAACCATTCGTCCTCCCTCAACCCACAGAAATCTGTCTCAAAACGTGCTAATCGAAGGAATGGAGGGTCGAATGAAGATAGAAGACTCACCGGAGTTGGAATTGAAGAAGGGACCATCGCTTCATCCTCTCGGTGAACTGGAAGGAAATTGAAGGGAGAAGGCAATGTGGACGGCGTCGGTGCTTGTGGACGGCGAGGAGACGGCGTCGGTGCTTATGGTTGAGGGAAGACGCGCTGGGAGGAGAAGGGACGACGCACTGGTGCTTGTGGTTGAGGGAGGACCCGAATGAAGCTAAGGGAGGGAATGAAGTATATATTAGAAATTTAGAATCAAGTTTTTTTTAAAAACCCAGTTTCCGAGGGATTACCGACGAACAATCCGTCGGTAATTCTAGGACAAAATAACCGACGGGAGTTCCGTCGGAAAAATTATTTTTTGACAGAATCACCGACGGAATAGATTCCGTCAGTAATTACCGACGGAAATCTGTCTGAAAATTTTCCAACGAAATTTCGCCGCTGTTCCGTCGAAAATTATCGACGGAATCAATTCCATCGGAAATAACCTGTTTTTTTGTAGTGGGATCCTACTTTTACTAAAAGAGTTTCTACTTAGTTTTTGAATGATTTTGATAGTGTTAATTGAAAGATTGCAAGGAATTAGTGATGGACATTCTTAATGTTGATGTATCGTGTTTTTAAAACAGTTAGACTTTTGTTGAATTTTCTTTTATTTTGACATTGATGTTTGTATGTTATGTTATTAATTATTAAATTATATTATTTTAATGTGGCCGGTTTAACCCCGAGTCGACCCTTGGTTGAACCGCTAACATTCGATCCAGTGCATCGGCCAAGTCGATCCCTAGTCTGGGTTTTTGAACTTTGCTTTAAAGGCTTATTTTCTCCCTTATTTTAAGGACAATAATCTAGGGGAAAATTACTTTTAAGCTCAAAAGAGGTTTGATTTGAGCCTTTCCTAATATGCCTTGGGGTTCAAATGCAAAATATTTCTAACCAAGGATTGCACTATAGTGGTGCGATCCCGGATCGTCTCTCAAGGAGCCTAATGAACTAACCTAGGAAAACTAAATGCAATTAAAGCTATAAAACGGAGAATTAAGAGTAGGTATTTTTGGTATTATTCATAAAGGGAATATAAAGACTTGTTTTTGGTATTTTTAGGATGAGTATAGATGGATGATAGAATGGAATGATGGGATGCTCTCTTGGCTAAGGATGACACATGACAAACTATTGACTCACACTCTTAGGGAGGAGCTAATCAGGCTAAGTTCAACATAAGCGGATATAATTAGCCTTAATCGAAGGAATAGGTCAATTAAGACCCACTCAACCTCAATAGACCAATTAGATTAACTATAATCCTACATCAACTAGAAGTAGGTTCCAATAGATAGAATAACTTAGGTCCCATCCAAGTCACTCAATATCCTTCGGATCCAACAACCAATTAATGCTAGACTATAATCAAACAATCCAACTTATGAAACTCTACCTAATCATACTCATGCACATAGATTTGATTAGTCATCTATTTCCTTTAGGCAAGTTGATTAATGGAATTACCTAGCGCTATGGAAACTCGACATCAATAAATCAAACCCACAAATCAACTCCCAAACAACACAATTATATGAAGCACAATGGACTAAATTACCTAACAAACATGCTAGACAATAAAATCAACAAGGACTAACATAACATGGTAATTTGGGAAGATTGATGGAACTAGAAGAAAACCAAATCAATACATGCAAATAGAATTCAATGATTACATTGTCTAGAATTTCAAAACAAATGAAGTCCGAATATAAGAAGAACAAATACTCAAGGAAACAAATGGAAATTCAAGACTACATAATGGAAACTAATAAAACTCCCCTAAAGTGGATTCAATGCTTGCTTCAAGTCATCCTGTCTTTCAAGAGAGCATCGGGCCGATCTAGTTCTTCATAGAGGAGGAGAAATCACCCGAAAGGATCTGTAGCTCAAACTCCATGGTGAACCGGTGAAGGATTGTGGAATGTATGAGGGAATTGGTGGTAGAGATGAGAGAATTCGTGTGTTGTATGATGTAATTTTTGTCCTCCCCCCATAGGCACATTAGGCAACATATATATAATCCAAATTGGCCTAAGATCTCCTATTCTGACTAGGATTATCAATTAGGAAAGGATTGGCGAAGACCCAATCACTTAAACATCAAGAAACCTAGTCAAGATAGGAAATAGTGAGTAGGATAATTAATTAGGAAACTTCCTAACCTCAATCAAGCATAGGGTTGCCTATTCTTGTAGAAATAACAAGTAGGAAATATTTTAAGCAAACCCAATCAATCAATCAATCAATCAATCAATCCTAATTAAAATAGGAAGTTTCCTATTCTTGTTGATTTTACCAATTAGGAAAGATTATAGGCCAATCCATTAGGCTCAATCAATCAATCCAATTTCCTAATTACTAATTTCTTGTTGTGTAGAATTTCCTTTCTCTTGTAGAAGTTTCCTTTTTGCATTGTTCTTGCTTTGACCTTTATTCTTTGCACCTACAATAAAAATTTTAAGCACATGTGAAGTATTTCAAGTCTAGAAACAATAAATGCATGAGTTAAATGCCTAATATGCTCAAATTATAATGAAAATGCAAATAACTCTCAAATCTTGGACCATAAGTAGAAAAGTGCCTAAATCCCCATTTAATAGCTTAGAACAAATGTTAATTTCCTATAATTAGTGGATAAAAACATGTAATAATCAAGTGCAATCAAGGTTATTGTGGGAAAAATAGTTAGAGAATAATATAGGTAATTTTTTTAGAGTGGAAAGAAAATTTTAACCCAAATGAAATATCTTATTTGAGGAATTTAGGGCCTAATAGTTTACAAATTAACGGACATTTAGCCAAATCAACGTCATTGTTGAAATTGTCCATGTTTATCAAGTTTATTGCTATTTTTACACCTTTAAAAACTTAATGGTATCATATGCTCTTCTTAGAAAACTTCATTATTAAAATTGTACCTTTACCCTTTTATTAAATACTCCCCACCGATGATTGAAGTGAATGTTATGTTGATTATATTGGCCAAGAATTGTGTAAGAATAAATTATATTAAATTAAAATATAGAGTATAAACAATAATTTATAAATTCATAAATTAAGATATGTGGATTAACAACACCGATTATTCCTTGTTTAGTATGAGGTTTCAATACTAACCTACACTAAACATTAATGATTTTTTTTGATAAGTACACCAAACATCAATGATACCAGGGTGACAACCACTTTTCATTTATCAGATTTTAAGTAGAAAGGAAGGGAAGATATAGAGGCGATGTGATGGTCAAATGGAACTAAAAAGATATTGGACTGGAATGGAAATGACCGACCGATAACATTGTTGTATGCAAGAGGGGTCCATATCTATCAGATCACATCCTTAAACGACTCAAAAAAGTAGTAAGGAAAAGAAAGCAAGGTGGAGGTGCAATTTTAACAACAAAATTTCCTGTCAAAAGCGTCTGATACGATAAAGTTTTTTTGTGAACAAAAACACACATAAACGTTATAAAATGGAGCAATTTTAACAACAGGTTCTAACACCATTAAACTTCCGTTACCTTTTAAGTTTGTGGGCTGCGCATCAATTTTAAATGATTATTTTGAAAAAAAGACGAAAGTGCAATTTTAACAATAAAGTTCTGTGTAAGGAGCGTCTGTCATCATAAAGTTTTTCGAGATGAAAAATGCACACAAACTTTATAAATTTGAGCAATTGTAACACAATCTCAAACATTATCAAACTTTCGTTACTTTTTGGGTTTGTGGGTCTTAAATTAATTAATTTTAAATGATTATTTTCTAAAAAAAAGTCATGAAAATTCTTTTTTCTCTCTCTCTTCCTATCCCTATTTTTCCTTCTTCCCCAACATTACCATGGTACTCATCCTAACAGATAAGCGAGTATCTTGAATCGCGCTATGAAGGTATTTAATCCGCTTGGTAATAGGCCACCGTGTAATCCTATGGCTTGTTTCAATTCCTTTCCTCTAGCGTCATTCATAGTGGCTTTTACCAACTTGATAATTAATTTGCTTCATATTGGCTTTTGTGTGGTATAAGAAAAGGGAAGATGACGAAATATGTGTGATGACGTAGAAGAAAGAGAGAAAAGAATTTTGATGAATTTTTCTAAAATAATAATTTAAAACTAATTAATGTGGGCCCATGATTTGACTATCGTCGTGTCGCCCTTGGGTCAAATGCAAAGATATTTATAAATCAGAATGCAATGGTATAACAATAGTGGTGCAATCCTTGTCATTCTCAAGGAGTCAATGTTTAACTAAACTACCTAGTGAACTAAATGCCTAAATGTAAGATGAAATGGGTAAATACATGTTGTAGTTGGTTTTCAAAGGTTGAATGCAATTGAAATATATATTTTTGGGGTTTTAATTAAAGAGTGGAATGAAAGTGGTTTTCAATAAAATGATGAAGGTGCTCTTGAAGATTATTTTCAATGGCTATCTTAATTCAATTAAGATATTTGAGAAGTAAAAGGCACTAAATCACTAAAATACTAAACGCCATTAAACAATGGGTCCAATGCATAATTAATGGAATCCCATATAATTAGACATTATTGAGCACTTTAGTACTTTGAGTTTTCTCCAAGTTTCCTAGAATACCAAACCTCACCTATCAGCAAGTCTAATACCTAATCTCATGAATCCATTTAATTAGGCATTATTAAGTACCTTAGAGTGTGATTAATGGTTAGTAATGCATTAGATTCAATTACAATCAATCTCATCCAAACTACCTATCATAACCATGAATAAATAGAGAGAAATCCATAGAATCATAAAGAATATACATATAACCAAATGTATTGATGAGTTCGAATCCTTATTACAAGCCAAAATCACAGCAAACTCAAATCAAAATATACAATCCAAGTCTCAAGTGCATAAATGAAGAACCTAGACCTAGGAATTCATAAATAGAAAGAGAAGGGAAAAGAAACAAGACTTCCCCATGAAGACCATGAGCTCAAGCCATCTCCAACAATCTCCAATAATAGGGCTCCTTAGTTGCTACTCCTCATAGAGAAATCATCAACAAAAGAGATAGGAGTGGAAACCATGGATGATTCAGGTGGAAGATGGAAGACATAGTGGTAGGGTTGAGAGAAAATGGGTTAGAAGATGAAATTATGGATAGATTGATGGGAATGAGGCACTACATTGAAATATAAGTGAGGAAACCGGGTCTAGGTCATTTTGGGTCGGGTTGTATGAGTGGGTACCCTAAAAACCCAAAAAACTAGAATATTCGCGTATCTGTACTGATATGAGAGCCTAGGCTTTGTTCGGAGTGCCTAGGCGCTCACAGCTTCTTTCTAAGTTCTTCATCATCATGGCCTAGGCGCTCGCAGCTTCTGTCCACTCAGGGCCTAGGTGCTTTTCCTCTGTTTTTTTAACTCTTTTCTTCTTCTATTTGTTCTCCCATGGTTCTTCAATGATCCTATAAGTAAAAACACCACAGAAAAAGGATCAAATTCCCTAGAAATTAATTATTTCTAATTGACTACCTATTATGGCAAATTAATCTTATTTTTATGCTAATTTCTCCTAAGAATATAAGATATTAAATGAGCACATTTTGAACCATAATTGCATCTTAGATATGTGAATTGCCTTATTTTATCATAAAAATCTAATGCTAACCGAGAAGATCCATCAATAGTGAAGAGCATTGTATTCAAGTGTGTACGGTGTAGCGTGCCCTTGGGTCCGCCCTTCAAAAAAATAAGAACCAAGGGGATAGTGGAAGCTAATCCCCGGGTGTCGTTCCCTTGAGGAGCCTAAATGCAAATGGTTCCTAGTAACTAGATGTAAACAATTGAATGGGTAAAAGTATTTTTGGTTGATTTTTGAGTGTAAAATTGGTTATGGTGTGATATGTTCAAAATCGAAATGAGATTGGACAAAGGGAGATTTGAATCAATGGGGGTGAGTAACCCTTGGTGATTAATGGCTTAAACAATCATTGCTTCAATTTGTTTTTAGAGAGTTCTTTGGTTAATTGAAAGGACCCCTAGAGGAATCCCCCTAGGCTAGGCTTGGGTTGGGTGGATTAATACCGAGATCCCGCTTACTAATCCCTCCAACACCAAGTTGTTAAGCTTAAAAACAAAGTGAATTTACTAATTGTAAGGGGCTCCTAGTCCAACAACCGGGATCCCGAATTGCCACTTAATTAATCCTAGGGTTTTAATTAATTATTAGAGTCCCACATAATAAACTAAGGCACTAGGATTGAAGTCCAATGCCACTCATGCAATTCAACAAATTCAATAGCCAATTCACAAATGCAAATGCTTGACAAAATGATCTACTAAATGAGAATCCTCAAATAGCACAAAATATTAACTAAAACATTCATTTAAAATGATGAATCCATACATTCAAACAAACTTCAAGATAATGAAGAGCTATTGTCAAATATAAACAAATTAAAACAAGCTACAATTGATACTACTACTCTCTATCAAAAGATAATTCATAGAAATTACTACCAAATGAAGAAATAAGCCCTCAAATCCTAGAAACATGCTTAAACATAAGGAAGAGAGAGTGGGAGAACAAGAACTCCCTTAATGAAGCTCCAACCTCATGTCATTTGCCTCCATCACCAAGGATTATAGAGCTTGGTTGGTGCTCTTCATGGAAGGAACAACAGCCAATAGTAGGGAAGTGAAGGCCATAGAGATTTGGAAGGGAAAAATGGGTGGAAGATGAAGATGGAGATGAGAGAGTTGAGAGAGAATGAGGAACTAGGGTTTTGATGGCTTCCAATCTGACCTAAATGGGGCTAATTTTCGTGTTTTGTATCACCAAAGTCGGGTTAAGAAGTGGGTAAATGAATTGGACACGTTTGGTCCAAAATGATAGCTTTAGTTCTGCAGAATCAGGACCTCACCGTGGCCCTCACTGTGGCGTGCCACTGCCAAGGCCAAAAGCGAAGAAAACTGCACGGCAAGGAGAGACTAAACTGCAAACTTTCAAAAAGTTCTGGGTTTTATCTATAATTTTCAGAAAGTTCTGGGTCATTTTCTGTAATTTTCACAACTTATCCAGAAACTTGTATTTTGATTTTTCTCTTGAATTTTCACCTTTTTTGCCCCATTTTTCTTACTTCTTCTCATATTGAATCCTTCATATTTGGTCCTCAGATGACCCTACAAGTAAAATATGCAACAAACAAGAATTAAAGAGCCCTAAAAATCAACTAATGCTAATTGATCTTCAATTATGGCAATTTAATCCTATTTTGATGCTACTTTAACTTTAGGATCTATTTTATTATTTAAACACTTATGGACCAATGTTGTATCTCAATTATGTTAATTACCTCAATTTAAGCACACAAAAGCATACAAATCCAAGGATTTGTCAAATAGCATCAACAAAATTTCCAAAAACATGAAGGAATTCCCATAATTGCCAAACAAGTCCAAAATTAGCATGTCAAGTCCAAGGATCAACAAGTGTGAAAGTGAAGGAAAGTTCAAATTTTTTCAAAATTTTCCAACTTTTTGAAGCTAAAAACATAAGAAAGATGCACTAATTTAACCCACTTCACACTACAAGGCTCACCCCTCCCCCACACTTAAATCTTGTATTGTCCCCAACGCAAAAGTCAGAGCACATGCAATAGGGATTTTATTCTCATAAACTACAACCTACATCCTAAAACTACTTTTTCTACTTGAGTTGCCTCTCTCCCCCACACTTATCCTACAATTACTCATGCATCATTAGCATATCACAAGAAATCACAAATCATGGTAAGTAAGACAAGAAAATGAAAGAAGCAACATGGGGTTCATGGAGGCTCATGGTTCTCCTTGAAGAGTTGAAGGCATCCCTTCTTTGCTTGGAAGTAGTTTCCTTAGGCATCCTTTGTTAGAAATCTTAAGTTTTGATGAAGACTGACCCTTAGAAAACATAAGTGAAAGTTACCTCTGAATTAAATGAATGAAATCTAATAGGTAACAGAACCATATCACTAACATTAAAGCCTATCGCAAATAGACAGAGCCATAGCGAATGAAGACATAGAAATAACAAAGTCATTATCTATCGCTAAGTCATTCACTATCACTAAAGAAGAATCCATCGCTAGAAGCTCATTGATAACTCAGCTAGCAGAAAAGTAAACTTAGTTCTTGACTAATGAAATCAGCTAGTGATAACATGCCAGACTATCGATAATAGGATACCTGAAAATATCTCTGAATGCTTAGATAATAGTATCCTGAAGGATAATAGCGATATTGAATTTGCAATCGATAGAAATAATCTATGCTGATGTAATGCTTTCTAATCCAAGAGAATATGCTATCGATAATATGAAAAGCTCTGAAATTCCTTATATTGTCTTTATCTCATTGAGCTAATGGATTAAGCTTGCGATAGTAACCTCTGTGCAATATATGACTATTTGGTTAGCTAACAGCTTAAGTGCAGAACACACTCTATGAGATTAGCGATAGCAGTTCACGCTAGCGCTAATAGAAAGCTGCCAGAAGGTACTACTTGTACGGATGCTCAGAGCGCTGAGTCTGTCTCTCTCTTAGCTCACCCAATGCAAGAAGTAGTTGAAGCTAGAGCAGAGAGTTAAGCCCGATAAAGAAGCTGCATTAAATGCCAACGGCTATGAGCTCCCAACGACTAAATTCAAACGGCTTCTTGAAGATTGATTGTTAGGGCAAAAATCTGAGAAGATATAAATACAAAACTCAAGCATTTATTGAGTAGAGAGACGAAAAACGAGAATATCTGAGAAACTCATTCATTGCTCTGTATTTATTATTTTAAAGATTTCATCTGTACTTAAGTGTTTATCAAAATCAGTTCATTAAGTGAACGTATTTATTGAAATCCTCTATTGTTTGAGGTTTTTCTGAAAGCTTGGTGCTTTAGAACAGGGATATTGCCTTACAGGTAGTAAGGGGGAGTGTTTAGAGATTCTTAAACTCTGTAAAGGTTGATAGGTGAACCTGTGCTCGTAAAACCTGTGGTTAGTGGAACCCAACAGAGTGTAGGAGAACTGGACGTAGGCAGTGTTGGCCGAACCAGTATAAATTTTGTGTTGTATTAATTCCTTTGTAAATTTTTTAATAGCACAATTCACCCCCCTCTTGTGCGATTGCCACTTTCACTTGGTATCAGAGCAGGTCTTCTCTGTTATTAAGATTCCAACGAATCTGAGAAGCAAAGATCTAAATGGCATCGCTTGAAAACATCCTCCCTGAAGGAAGCTCCATTAATAAGCCTCCTGGCTTTGATGGGAAACATTATACGTTCTGGAAGTTAAAGATGAAAATCTATATCAAAGCCAACGGATACAAGCTCTGGAAAATCATTGAAGAGGGAGACATTGTTCCTAAAGATCCCATGGGCATCCCAAAGACTGAGGATGAATACACAGAAGAGGACATTGCCAATCTGGAGTTAAATAGCAAAGCAGTTCTCATGATTCAGAGTGCTCTTAGTCAAACAGAGTTCTTTAGAGTGAGTCACCTTAACTCTGCTAAAGAAATGTGGGAAGCACTGCAAATTGCCCATGAAGGGACATTCGGAGTAAAGGATAGGCGAGTAGAAATGCTAGTGGAAGAGTTCCACAAATTTGAAATGATTGAGGATGAAAAGATAAGGGATCTGGAGATTAGATTTACTCACCTCATCAATAATCTCGCTGCTCTAGGGAGAAAGATTACAGAGAAAGAGCAGGTTAACAAAATTCTGAAAGTCCTAAAGGGAGATTGGCTCATGAAAGTCACAGCCATTCAAGAAATGCAAGGAGAATCAACAAAATCCATCACTGCCCTGTTTGGCAGCCTTGCTGAGTATGAGCCTACCCTGATAGCTCAAAGAGAAGCACAGGGAAATTCCAAGAAAAAGTCACTTGCTCTTGTTGCTTCAGAAAGAAATGAAATCAATGGTGACGAGGAAGACCTTGATGAGGAGGATATTGCTCTTATGGCCAGAAAATTTAAAAAGTTCTTCAGAAGAAGAGAAAGATTTCAGAGGAGTGGCCCCAACTTCAAAGACTCCCAGAAAGACAAATCTCCTGTATGCTTTGAATGCAAGAAGCCTGGTCACTTCAGAGCTGAGTGTCCCAGTCTTCAAAGATTAAAGGAGAAGGAGAAAAAGAAGACTTATGGGAAGAAAAAGGCCTATGTGTCATCTATCTGGGGTGATAGCTCTGATGAGGAAGCTAGCGATAGCGAGGAATGTGCCAACCTCTGCTTAGTTGCTCGAGAAGAGCAAAGCGATTCTGAGGTATCTGATTCTGAACCTTCTTATTCTGATCTTCAAAATTCATATGATGAAATGTGCATAGAATTCTTAAAACTTTCTAAAGAAGTAGTCAGACTAAGAAGAGAAAACAAAGAATTTCAAAAAAATTCCTCACAAAAGACTTCTTCTTCCTTTCTATCGATAGAAGAGGAGCTATCGCAAGCTCCCAGAGATGCACCTTCTATAACTAAGCCTCTATCAATAGCAGTTCCTTCAATCTCTGAAAATTGCTTAAACTGTGAAAAATTATTGAAGGAAAAGGAAAAGCTTTCACATGTTTTAGAAAAATTTACAAAAGGCTCTGAGACCTTAAATGTGATTTTAAGTAATCAAAAAGTTTTCAGAGATAGAACTGGTATTGGCTATGAGCCTAAACAAAAGTTTTCAAAAAGATGGATTGAACCAAAGGTGAAGTCATACCTGAAATACTTTAGAAAATCTTCTGAAAATTCTTCACCATATAGTTTTTGCAATTATTGCAACAAGAAAGGCCATACTCAGTCAACTTGTATTCACAGAAAGAATGGTGTTAGTAGCTCTTATAAATGGGTTCCTAAAGGAACTCATGTGCCAAAGGTCCCTACACACCTAAAGCACAAGTCTGACCTTAAAGGACCCAAGAAAGTTTGGGTACCTAAATCTGTATAGTATGTGCAGGTGTGTCTGAAAGCATCCAGCAAAGGAAAATGGTATATTGACAGTGGATGCTCAAGACATATGACTGGAGACAAAGACAAAATCAACAATCTGGTGATGAAAGATGGGCCAAAGTTAGCTTTGGTGGAAAACAAAGTGGAAAAATCACTGGAGTGGGTGAGATAGGTCCAGTCAAGGATGTCTACCTAGTCGATGGTCTCTGCCACAATCTTCTAAGTGTTAACCAAAGTGCAGACCATGGTAACTGGGTAATTTTTGATTCAAATGAATGTCTCATTGTAGATAAAAATGATTTAGATATAAATAAATCCAATCTGAAGTACAAGATAAAAGGGAATAGAAATGGGAATTTATATACTCTAGATTTATGCCAACAGCTTGAAGAAAATTGCTTTATTTCAAATGATGAAAACTGTTGGTTATGGCATAAAAGATTAGCTCATGTGAATTTTTCTCAGCTAGATAAATTGGTTAAGAAAGAGCTAGTCATGGGAATTCCCAGTTTTAAATCAAAGCATGATTTAATTTGTGAATCTTGTCAAAGAGGTAAACAAACAAAGTCCTCTTTTAAAATCAAGAAGACAGTCTCCACTAGTAGGCCATTGGAACTAATTCATATGGATCTAGTTGGGCCAGCAAGAGTGAAAAGTCTAGGAGGAAGCCTATACACTCTTGTAGTTGTGGATGACTACTCAAGATTTACTTGGACTATGTTTCTTTCCTCTAAGCATGAAACTTTTGAGGCTTTTTGTGTGCTTGCTAAGAAATTGCAGAATGAGAAAAGCTCAAAGATTATAGCCATCAGGACTGATCATGGAGGAGAATTTGAAAATAAAGAGTTCATGGAGCTATGTGATGAAAATGGAATTGACCACAACTTCTCTGCCCCTCGGACTCCTCAACAAAATGGTGTTGTAGAAAGAAAGAACAGAGTGCTCACAGAAATGGCTAGAAGCATGCTGAACGAGAAACAAGTGCCTCAAATATTTTGGGCAGATGCTATGAGTACAACTTGCTACATTTCTAACAGAGCCTACATCAGAAAGGGGATGGAAAAGACTCCATATGAGCTCTACAAGGGAAGGAAGCCTAATATCAGTCACCTGAGGATTTTTGGATCAAAATGCTACATCCACAACAATGGAAAGGTAAATTTAAGTAAATTCGATCCTAAATCTGATATTGGCATTTTCATCGGGTATTCAAATAGAAGTAGAGCATATAGAGTTTATAATAAAATGACTCAAACTGTTGAAGAATATGTTCATGTAGTATTTGATGAAACCCCTCAGGAAAAACAACAATCTGTTGATGAGGATGAAGATTTTTCAAAGTTTTTAAAACAGCCTTTATCGATAGCACCTCAGCCATCGATAGCAAATCCTGAAAAACAATATTGAAAATAATCACGATAAAACTGAAGATGATCTAGAGGGAACTGATGAGCCTCAATCTTCTATTAGACATCTTAAAAATCATCCTCCTGAACAGATTATTGGAGAAATTTCAAAAGGAGTTAAAACAAGAAGGCAACTGCAAAATGAAGTAGAATTTTCATGCTTTCTTTCTCAAATTGAACCAACTCATATTGATGAAGCTCTTGCTGAATATGACTGGATAATAGCTATGCAGGAAGAACTTAATCAATTCAAAAGAAATCAAGTTTGGGATTTAGTACCAAGGCCCAGAAATCATCCTATTATCGGTACTAAATGGGTTTTCAAAAACAAACTTGATGAAGTTGGTCAAATTGTGAAAAATAAAGCCAGATTAGTTGCAAAAGGATATAACCAAGAAGAAGGCATTGATTATGAGGAAACTTTTGCTCCAGTTGCAAGACTTGAAGCAATAAGGATTCTTCTAGCTTTTGCATCCATAAAAAATTTTAAACTTTATCAAATGGATGTTAAGAGTGCTTTTCTTAATGGCTATATTAAAGAAGATGTGTATGTAGAACAACCTCCTGGTTTTGAAGAAAAGTCTAAGCCTGACCATGTTTTCAAACTCAAAAAGGCTCTTTATGGTCTCAAACAAGCACCTAGAGCTTGGTATGAGAGACTTAGTACTTTTCTGCTTGAAAAAGGATTTTCTAGAGGAAAATCAGATACTACATTGTTCATCATGCACAAAAATAATCATATGCTTATAGTTCAAATTTATGTTGATGACATTATTTTCGGTGCAACTAATGAAACTCTATGTGAGGATTTTGCTAAGACAATGCAGGGAGAAT
Source organism: Mimosa bimucronata (assembly GCA_037074515.1). Taxonomy (NCBI): domain Eukaryota; kingdom Viridiplantae; phylum Streptophyta; class Magnoliopsida; order Fabales; family Fabaceae; genus Mimosa; species Mimosa bimucronata. The sequence continues at coordinate 434,596 of CM073444.1, forward strand.
TTGAAATGTCCATGATGGGAGAGTTAACATTCTTCCTGGGACTACAAATAAAGCAAAGGAAGGATGGCATCTTCATATCCCAAACCAAATATTGTAAAGAAATTCTCAACAAATTTGGGATGGATCTATCCAGAGAAGGGGACACTCCCATGAGTACCTCTGCCAAATTAGATGCAGATGTTCCCGGCAAAGAAGTAAATCAGTCACATTATAGAGGAATCATTGGCTCTTTACTTTATTTAACTGCTAGTAGACCTGACATTCAATTTAGTGTAGGTGTATGTGCTAGATATCAGGAAAATCCCAAAGAATTTCATTTATCAAATGTAAAAAGGATTTTGCGTTATTTACAAGGGACTCAAGAGCTTGGGCTGTGGTATCCCAAGGGAACTCAAGAGTACCTTCTTGCCTATTCTGACTCTGACCATGCAGGCTATAAATCAGATAGAAAAAGCACAAGTGGTCAATGCCAATTTCTCGGTAACTGTCTAATCACTTGGGCGAGCAAGAAGCAAACTTGTGTTTCTCTTTCATCCACAGAGGCAGAATACATTGCAGCAGGAAGTTACTGTACTCAAGTCTTATGGCTTAGGCAGCATCTAAGAGATCTGGGTTTGGACTTCTCAGAAGTACCTATTCTCTGTGACAACACCAGCACAATAAGCTTGGCTAAGAATCCAGTTCAACATTCCAGAACCAAGCATATAGATGTGAGACATCACTTCCTGAGAGATCACATTCAGAAGAAGGATGTCAAGATAGAATTTATTTCAACCCATCTGCAACTTGCTGATATATTTACCAAGCCTCTTGAGCCTGATCAATTTCTCTATATTAGAAGAGAGCTAGGAATGGTAAATCCAAATGAATTGTAAATATTATTATTCTTAATTTGTTTTATTGATTAGTCATCTGAATTATTGCTGACTTAGGCATCGGAGTGCCAAATCTTAAGTTTTGCAGGACTGACCAATCGATAGTGAGTTATACTATCGCTATCATATGCAGAACAAAGCTAAGTTTGAGCTGAGATTGCCATCGCTAGCCTACAGAATTATCGATAGCAAAGTCAGTTATCGATAGATAAACCCTTGAAGGAGTAAGTGAAGTCCAAAAGTCACTTACTCAGCGTGGGATCATGCCTGCTAGCGATAGCTGCTCCTACTAGCGATAGCAAATCATTAAAGAGTCTCAGAATGCGAAACGTCAGCGAATATTATATCATTTCTGGTAATTTCTGAACTCTATAAAAGCAGGACATGTGTATTGTGCATTTATTATTCACCCGAAGAGTCTCTTCATTTCTTTAAACTTTCTCTGAAATCTCGAGCCTCCCTCATCTCAAAACCCTAATCCCAGAAATGGGTAGAGTCAAGAATCCAAAAATAGGTGATGATAAGGAAACCTCTAGCGCTAAACCCTCTTCTCAATTCGCTAGCAAGAGTTCCAAAACCCAGAAAGATGTGTCATTCTCCAAAGAAATCATTAAATCCGGTATCCAATGTCAAAACCTAATCTCCTCTGTTTTAATCCCTTCAGAAAAATCCTTCAAAGTTCAGATTGTCCTCCTCGCACATAGCAAAACCCTAGCTAGGGCAAGAGTTTTGGTGGTACCATTCGTCCAGGGTGTAATGTTTTAAAACATTTCTCTCCAACAAATGATGACAAAAAGGGGGAGAAATGGTTCAAGAAAACTCTTTTATTAGGGAGATCGAGTCAAAAGCCAAAAGCCTAATTTCTGAAGACCTCTCTCATATGCATCATGCAAAAATAGATAGATTATATCTTAAGCACTTTTCTTCTGCAATATGTACTATGTTCTGAATATATATATCAGATGTTCTGTAAAAGATTTATTGTTATTCAAATTCTGATATGCAAGTCTTGAAATATGCTTGTGCTGATATAAATATGTTTATGTTCTGAACTTGCCTTTGTGTACATTTAACTTATGTTTTGTCATCATCAAAAAGGGGGAGAATGTTAGAAATCTTAAGTTTTGATGAAGACTGACCCTTAGAAAACATAAGTGAAAGTTACCTCTGAATTAAATGAATGAAATCTAATAGGTAACAGAACCATATCACTAACATTAAAGCCTATCGCAAATAGACAGAGCCATAGCGAATGAAGACTTAGAAATAACAAAGTCATTATCTATCGCTAAGTCATTCACTATCACTAAAGAAGAATCCATCGCTAGAAGCTCATTGATAACTCAGCTAGCAGAAAAGTAAACTTAGTTCTTGATCTAATGAAATCAGCTAGCGATAACATGCCAGACTATCGATAATAGGATACCTGGAAATATCTCTGAATGCTTAGATAATAGTATCCTGAAGGATAATAACGATATTGAATTTGCAATCGATAGAAATAATCTATGCTGATGTAATGCTTTCTAATCCAAGAGAATATGCTATCGATAATATGAAAAGCTCTGAAATTCCTTATATTGTCTTTATCTCATTGAGCTAATGGATTAAGCTTGCGATAGTAACCTCTGTGCAATATATGACTATTTGGTTAGCTAACAGCTTAAGTGCAGAACACACTCTATGAGATTAGCGATAGCAGTTCACGCTAGCGCTAATAGAAAGCTGCCAGAAGGTACTACTTGTACGGATGCTCAGAGCGCTGAGTCTGTCTCTCTCTTAGCTCACCCTATGCAAGAAGTAGTTGAAGCTAGAGCAGAGAGTTAAGCCCGATAAAGAAGTTGCATTAAATGCCAACGGCTATGAGCTCCCAACGACTAAATTCAAACGGCTTCTTGAAGATTGATTGTTAGGGCAAAAATCTGAGAAGATATAAATACAAAACTCAAGCATTTATTGAGTAGAGAGACGAAAAACGAGAATATCTGAGAAACTCATTCATTGCTTTGTATTTATTATTTTAAAGATTTCATCTGTACTTAAGTGTTTATCAAAATCAGTTCATTAAGTGAACGTATTTATTGAAATCCTCTACTATTTGAGGTTGTTCTGAAAGCTTGGTGCTTTAGAACAGGGATATTGCCTTACAGGTAGTAAGGGGGAGTGTTTAGAGATTCTAAAACTCTGTAAAGGTTGATAGGTGAACCTGTGCTCGTAAAACCTGTGGTTAGTGGAACCCAACAGAGTGTTGGAGAACTGGACGTAGGCAGTGTTGGCCGAACCAGTATAAATTTTGTGTTGTATTAATTCCTTTGTAAATTTTTTAATAGCACAATTCACCCCCCTCTTGTGCGATTGCCACTTTCATCCTTCAATATGACTCTCTCGTGGTGACAAAAAGAGTGAATATTGAATGGTTCAACCAAATTTGATCTTGTTTCGTCATTTGGTGTTGTATATGTATAATAGAGGCCTAGGACATTGTCACCAACTTGGAAATGCTCTACTTTACTTTCTTTGAGGAAGGGATCTTTATAGACCTCATCAAAGACACGTAGGTAGGCCAAAAGGGCTTGTGGTAGAGTGGTTGGTGGAGACTTGTGCTTATTCTTGAAATAAAGCTTCAGAGGAATCAGTTCCTCAAACTTCTCACTAATATCCACTTTCTCTATGTCCATGCAGCTACAACCTTGTCTTCATAGAGTTTTTCAATTGGAGGTTGAGATGGAACATAGATGATAATACATGGTACCTTCAAAGAAGTGGGCAAATTCCTTCTTAGAAGTCTTTTCAGCTCTACCACCACTTGCACAATTATCAACAACAAAATGTTTTCTCAGGCATAGTGGGGTTATAAGAGACTTCTCAATCATAGAATCAGTTAATAAAGAGTTACATGGTTTGGAAAGAGTGTAACTCGACGTGAAAGTGTTAGGACATCTCACTTCATCATCATGTGGAGGGAGAAAAGAAGTGTGAGTGGATGAAGTGGGCATATCATCATCATGCTCATCAAGATGCAAACCATCAATACAATGCATGTCACACATGGAATAATCCTCATGAGATTGCTTCATTTGTTCATAAATATTGAATTGCACGCATCTATCCCCAAAAGACATAGTGATAGAACCTTTAGACATGCTAATATCGGTGTTTGAAGTCCTAAGGAAGGGTCCACCAAAAATCAAATTTCTATCCCCTCGGGTATTTGGCATATCAAGCACATAAAAGTCAACGGAAAGACTAGATAATTCACCTTCACTAAAATGTCCTATAAGAAGCCATCAGGATGCCTAACAGTCTTATCAGTAAGTTGTAAAATCATGGGGGTAGGTTGCAAAGTTTTCATCCCTAAGGACCTATACAAAGACTTGGGCATGACATTAATGGCGGCACCTAGGTCCAACAATGCATTTGGGATAGTAGTCCCGCATGGAATGGTGAAAGAACTGGGATCCTGACACTTAATAGGAAGCTGTGGCTTAAACAAAGTGAACATAGTAGAGGGAAATTGAACTTTCTTGTTAGGTTGAAAACTTCTCTTACGAGTGCACAACTCCTTAAGTGATTTTGCATACTTAGGAATATTTTTAATAAAATCAAGCAACATTTACTTCAATGTTACTAAATATGTCAAGTATATAATTATCTTGTTTTTGCTCAACAACTCTTTGACTAGCTAAATAAGAATGAGGAAATGGTGGGTCAGAAATGTTTATCTTCTTACCTGTACTTGGAGAGGCATGGTTACTTGAGTTACTCTTTGCCTCTTCTTGCTTTTTTCTTTCGCCCAAAAGCTTTTTCTCTTTACCGCTCTCAGACTTTGGTAGATTGTTGCTTTTTGATTGAAATTGAAGGCTCTCATCATAAACCACCTCAATGTCATAATCATCCTTTTCTTTTTCAACTCCCAACTTCTTACCACTTCGCAAGCTTATGGCATTGAATTCTTTGGGATTGATCACGGTATTAGAGGGAATTTCCCTACTTGTCCTTGATTGATGATCATTAAGGCTATTGGAGAGTTATGTCACAAATGATTGGAGATTGGCGACCTTGACTTCTCATTGCTCCATCTTGCTCTCAAGAGAAGCAAACCTCGCTTCAGTGCTAGCATTTGTTGAGTTTAAGTCTTCATGCATCATTTGAATGCTCGTAATGATTTAAGCACCAATGTCATCCCCTCTTTAACCTTTGGGAACTATAGTATTGGGATTATTGTCATCATTCCTCCACCTGAAATTGGATCCCATTTTTGAGGAGGTCTCCCTTGAAACATAGCATTTACCTCCTTCGGCTCCATAGGGCATAAGCTTGTAATGTGCATTGATGAACCACAAATCCCACAACTAGGAGCAACTTAAGCTTGGGAGGTAGATGAAGAGCATTGCAAAATACTCAAATTCCTAAACTTAAAAGTGATGAAGGCAAGTTGGGATATGATTTGGGAGCTCATGGAGTCAACTTTGGCTACTAAGGAGTTAATCTTCTTTGATTGTTGAGGTGTAGTGCTCATATTATAAACTCCTTCAATACTCCTTTTATTGTATTGCTGAGTATTTCTAGCCCTAATTTTGATCAAATTCCATGCATCATCAGCAGCCAAATCATCCAAAGAACCACTGGCCAATGCATCCATAATACCCCGCTCATTGAACAATAGCCCCTTATGGAAGTATTGGATCAATTGCTCATCAATGATTTGGTGATGGGGGTATCTTGCCAAGAGCTCTTGAAATCAACACTAATATTCATAGAAGGTCTTCGAAGGTCTTGCTTTATTGAGTAGATCTCCTTCTTGAGCTCAGATGCCTTTGTGTGGAAAGTAATGCTCAAGGAAGGCTCTTCTCAAGTTAGTCCAAGAGGCAAGAGCATCTGCATCATGTTGCGGCGATATCATGAACCAATCCTCGGCTTTCCCATCAAGTGTCAAGTAGAACACTTTTAGTTGAACGTCGTCCAAGTTTGCACCCATTGGCTTCATGCTACTACATACGAGGAAGACCTCACATAGATAATGGTATGGGTCTTCCCCTTTCAAGCCTACAAAACGAGGGAGAGAAGCAATGAGTGGATCTTTGATTTCAAAATCAGTAGCTAAATAGGATATGCAACATGAAAATGATCATATATGGCTCCACTAAAAGTGACCTCCCTAATGCTTCTCCTCCTAGGAATCTCATGGTTACTTATTACCTCACCCTCACCATTGTTAGGATTACCATTGTTACCATTATGACTATTAGATGGTGGTGGAGGTGGTGGGTTAGCATTGGGAATGTTGTTGTTGGGTGGTGGTCTTTGAGACATTTGTGGGATGTTTAAAGAAATATCAACGTGTATGGACTCATCGGTATCCAAATGAGATGAAATGCTAGACTCCCTAGAAGAACATTCCTCTAAATTAGGCCTGAAAAAGTCCTCTAGATTGGCTCTCATAAGCTGGGTAAGGGATCACTCAATCCCAGGGTTGATGGGTACAAGGTTTGATCTCCTTTGCCCTCTAGTCATGCACAATGCAACTAGAACAAGTAGCACAAATCAAGCATAAAAGTCAAGATTAATTCACATAAGGAACAGACAGCAAGTAGACTATAAGCAACAATCTTGACTTGTAATACAACAACCAAAACACAACTTATCGAGCAAATACCACCTAGTAGCAATCAATTTACACAATTAGGAAGCAATGGTGCAAGAAGACTAGCAATACACCACTATCAATGAGGCAAACCACAACAAGAACAAGCATACACAATATTTTTGGATTTTTAAATTTTACAAATGCAATGCAACCTAAAACTAAGCTACAAGCTAAGAGTGAAAAATACGTCCTAAATGCAACCTAATGGCTCACTTTAACCCAAATCAATATTGTAGATTGACACTCAATTCACCAGGGAGTCAAATTAATGACTCCACAACAAAGGCGCCATTTGATTCGACCATCGTCGTGTCACCCTTGGGTCAAATGCAAAGATATTTATAAAGCGGAATTCAAGGATATAACAATAGTGGTGCAATCCTAGTCGTTCTCAAGGAGTCAGTGTTTAACTAAACTACCTAGTGAACTAAATGCCTAAATGCAAGATGAAATGGGTAAATACATGTTGTAGTTGGTTTTCAAAGGTTGAATGTAATTGTAATAGATATTTTTGGGGTTTTAATTAAAGAATGGAATGAAAGTGGTTTTCAATAAAATGATGAAGGTACACTTGAAGATAATTTTCAATGGCTATCCTAGCTCAATTAAGATATTTGGGAAGTCAAAGGCACTAAGTCTCTAAAATACCAAACCCTATTAACCAATAGGTCCAATACCTAATTAATGGAATCCCATATAATTAGACATTGTTGAGCACTTTAGTACCTTGAGTTTTCTCTAAGTTTCCTAGAATACCAAGCCTCACCTATAAGCAAGTCTAATACCTAATCTCATGAATCCATTTAATTAGGCATTATTATTTACCTTAGAGTGTGATTAATGGTTAGTAATGCATTAGATTCAATTACAATCAATCTCATCCAAACTACCTACCATAACCATGAATAAATAGAGAGAAATCAATAGAATCATAAAGACTATACATATAACCAAATATATTGATGAGTTCGAATCCTCATTACAAGCCAAAATCACAGCAAACTCAAATCAAAATATACAATCCAAGTCTCAAGTGCATAAATGAAGAACCTAGACCCAGGAATTCATAAATAGAAAGAGAAGGAAAAAGAAATAAGACTTCCCCATGAAGACCATGAGCTCAAGCCATCTTGAACAATCTCCAATAGTATGGCTCCTTAGTTGCTGCTCCTCATAGAGAAATCATCAACAAAAGAGATGGGAGTGGAAGCCATGGATGATTCGGGTGGAAGATGGAAGAGATGGTGGTAAGGTTGAGAGAAAATGGGTTAGAAGATGAAATTATGGATAGATTGATAGGAATGAGGCACTAGGCCGAAATATTAGTGAGGAAACTGGGTCTAGGTCATTTTGGGTCAGGTTGTATGAGTGGGTACCCTAAAAACCCAAAAAACTAGAACATTCGTGTATTTGTAGTGATATGAGGTCTAGGCTCTGTTTAGAGCGCCCAGGCGCTTGCAGCTTTTTGCCCAAGTTCTTAACACTCATGGCATAGGCTCTCGCAGCTTCTGTCCACTCAGGGCCTAGGTGCTTTTCCTCTGTTTTTTCTATCATTTTCTTCTTCTATCTTTTCTCCCATGGTTCTTCAATGATACTACAAGTAAAAACACCATAGAAAAAGGATCAAATGCCCTAGAAATTAATTATTTATATTTAACTACCAATTATGAGCATATTTTGAACCATAATTGCATCTTAGATATGTTAATTGCCTCATTTTATCATACAAAACCAATGCAAATCTAAGGATTTATCATCCCACAAAATTAAAATTTAACAAAAGTTTAACTTTGTCAGAACTTGTATTAAAATTGCTCAATTTTATAAAGTTTATGTACATCTTTCTACTCGAAAATCCTTATGGTGCCAGACACTCCTAACATAAAACATTGTTGTTAAAATTGTACTTTTGCCTTTTTAAAACAATCATTTAAAATTAAAGTGGGGCTCACAAACCTAAAATGTAACAGAAGTTTAACAGTGTTTGGGTTTATGTTGAAATTGCTTAATTTTATAAAGTTTATGTGTATTTTTACTCATCGAAAAACTTTATGGTGTCAGATGCATTTGACACTAAACTTTGTTGTTAAAATTGCACCTTCACCACATACAAAGCCACCAGATATAAACCACCGCCCATCTTCCAAAGAAAACAAAGGCTACTTAACCTTGTGCTAAGGAATAGGCCTACACGTACTCCAATAGCACTGAGGTATGAGGATTAAAAATTAAAATGTTTCAAAATTATGGAGAAGTAAAATAAGAAAAAAAAAGTAGAAAATGAGCAATTATATTATGGTAAAAGCCCCACTATAAGGGACAATAACTCATGGGCAAACTAGTAAGAAATTTCTCATCGTCTCGTCCATATGGACTATGGAGATATATGATCACTATGTTATATAGAGTTCCATTAATTTTAAAAAGCTAAGATATTGAACCGGCTAATAAATAATACTCCCTTCCGTTCTAAATATAAGACTTATTTAACGAGATAAGTTTGATCCTAAATATAAAAACTATTTCTTATTGTTCCCAACTATTTCCCAAATTCTCCTTGTTAATATCTTCAATAATAAACAAGTAAAATATGGAGGGTGGAAATAAAGGTAGATGGTTATGGTGAATTGGTAATATCATGTACTTTTAACTAACTAAACTAACATCATTAATCTAATCATATTAAGTAAATATGTCTTATATTTAGGATCGGAGATAGTATTTACTAAAATTTTAATTATATAATAAATGGATATATGCATGATATATTTTAAACAAACATAATACATAAAGATAAATATCAATAGATGATAGAAATACAAGTCATCATAATCTCAACAATATAATATCTCCCTAAATTGAAGTTCAGTAATAATTCCCTTTGGCAAATGGCCCTAAAGTGTAATCAAGTGTTGTGTAGAACCAAGTCCCACGGGCAATGAGAAATAGAGTTTGCAAGTATGGTCTCGTCTATGATAGATGAGGAGACTAGAGATATATAGAGCTTCTAAAAATGCTACAAATTCCCAAAAAGTGTCAATTATAAATGTGATGGAGATATATGATAAATGTTAAGATAAGATAGCAAACAAAGATAAACGATAATGGATTATATAAATAAATTCGAATAATAATGATGATGACGACGACGACAATATATAGGTTGTCAGCCATGGTTGCTCTCCTTGACACCTCTTTTAAACAATATCAACATGCTCTGTTTGGTGCTCTTGTTACTACCCTTAGTAATGGAAGCCTAGTTTTGACCATTGCTCCTGACTTCACCATGAGACTCACTGATGAAACCCTCTCTACCAGACTTAAAATCCAGGTTCAGATTGTTGGATCAGAACAAAATCCTCAAGCCACAATGGCCACTCTTCACCACCAGTTGATTTATAGGGTCCAAAATCATGCTCTGGATCTCCAGCATCCACAATCCATTGGTCATGCATTACTCATGTTTACTGATAGAGATCATGGTCCGGCTATTGTCAATATACCTAGACAAATTACCAATCAGGAATTATCTGAAATAGTTCCTCTTGATTGGATTACCAATTATGAAAGGGAATTTGGTTCTATTCCCAGAGATGTTCATACAACTGCTCCTCCACAGATCTCTCGCATGCCTGATGGCACTGTCATAACTCTTTTCCAGAAACCTGGAACTGAAGGAACTCCTTTATGGAGAATATGCTCTTTGGCTCCTCCTCTTCAGACGCCAAAGGTGGTATCTCCAGTCCGTCCAGTCTACAAGAGCAAAGAAAAACCCCCAGTCAGCCATTTTCGTGCTAACAGCAAGCCTGTTTTTGTCTCTCATGTTAACGGTCATTTCATCTGGGATCTTGATTTTAAGATGTGTGAACCTGACTGTGACTACCAATATTCCGGTTTTGGGATCATTCTGATAATGAAGATCTGGTCACTTTTGGTAACACCAGGAAAACCACCAAGTCCAGGATCAGATGTTCCAATACTCACTCCCATCACAGAAAACCGGATCAAGATGGATCAGGTTCTCGGTGGATTGCCCCTCCTACTCTAAAAGAATCTTCCTCAGATCTTACCCTTTGGGATTTACTCAAAGAACTAGGTCATGATGACCTTGCTGCTAGTGTTTTCCCTATTACAGAAAAAAGTGAACCTCTCCAGTCTCTCCTGTCATAACACCACCATCACTTTACACTGCTCCCACTGTTCCTTGTATTGCCATGGTGAGATCTAAAACTTATGACGAACAATTTCCTCCTCTTGAAGTCCATACTAAAGAAGCAACAAAGGTCACGCGACGACCTTATGTTGTTCCTACTCAAGTCTCTCCACATGGTGTCAAAGATGCCTCTCCAGCAGAAGAAGTCTTTAATTGGCATACTAATAATGCAGTTAACCAAAATAGGTTTCTTCATCGCATTGATTCAAAACTTGACCATTTAACGGAGACACTTACTGGACAGATGGATACACTAACAGACGAAGTCAAAAAGCTTCATGAAAGATTAACCTCTGAAGCCATAAGGCTTGATGCAAAACTTCGTAGCTATGTTGATCACAAGTATTTTGGTCCAGAATTCCAAAGGAAGGAGCAAGAACTTGCCAAAATCCAAAAAGATCTGAGACAAATTGAGACAAATATGGTCAAACCTCCAACAAATCCCTTAAGCCTGTTCCTATCCTCTTATCCAGTTTATTTACCTCCTCTTACTTCAGTCAACTATGGTAACCTATATCCTTCCTCATACCAACTAGCCAGAAAACTAAACCCACCTAAAAAATCTACCAAAAGAAATCTTGTTCAGCCCACAGGATATCAAACAGTTACAGATACTCCCTTCACAAGCCCACAATTTATCAGACCTCGAGAAAGACCATCCTGGCCATCTCATACTACCTCTCTACCCGGTATCACTATTCAATACACGGTTGTCACTACCACCCCGGTTGTCACTACCACCCAACCCAGTACTAGTTCAGGAAAAACAATTGTTGAAGGATATCCAGCTCCTTTTAGGAGAGTCTCTACTCTCAATCTGTATGAACCCCTTTATGAAACTGAGGATGATTCTAGTATTATCTCAGAAGGATCAGATTTTTCCCACATGGAAAAACATTTTGCTGACCTCAGTATTGCTATGGTTAATCCTAATCCAGCTGGAGCACCACTTCTGACATGATTGAAGATCCTCCCCTTTCCTCAGAAGATGAATCACTAGACTTTCTGGAGAGGATTCACACTCATAAGACAGGACCATTTTCACCCTCGATGATATTCTTCCTTATAAGTGGCGTGATAGTGTGGCAGAATTTGTTGCTTGGCTTGAAAATCAACTTCAGAAAGCTCAAGAAACACCTGGACAAGTTTATGCTGACTTCATCTCTAGATTTACAGGCAATCTACGAGAGTGGTATATAAAACTCAGTGAATATGAGAAGTTTCAGCTTCTTACAGTTGATTCTCCTGGCCAACTCTTTTGTGCTATACATCATGAGTTCATTGGTGATCCTGACTTAATTAAAAAACGGATTTACTAGGAGTATTTTGAGATGAAATGTTGTTCCTTACTCAAGAAGGATCTTCAAAAGCATTTTGTCTGAATGTCTAAAAGATATTATCCGCTTGGCGGACGTAATGACCCAAACCTTAGGCATGTGTTTATAGCCTCTCTTCCAGAAGAACTACAACCTAAACTCCATCGTATGATTACACAGACTGCAGGGACGTTGCTCAGATTACTCTTGGGGAAATTTATCAACTAGCCTTAGCTACATTGGATAACTTTGTGAGCAGCAAAAAATGTTTAAAGCAGTTGCCAAAGGAGGAACCAAACTCAAACTAGCATGTAACAAGTCTTATCTAAAGATCAAGTGTAAAGACAAAGAATCATGCCATTGTGCCACAAAGAAGAAATCCCATTTCAAGAAACATAAGTCTTTCAGTCCTCTTGAAAGAAAAAGGAGAACCAGGAATTCTAGATACAGATATTTCAAGAAAAGACGAAAGGGATCTTCTAAATCCGAGAAATGATTCCTTTGTGGAAAACAAGGACATTTTGCAAAAGCCTGTCCTAACAAGAAAAATCAAAGGGGTGTAAAAATGCTTCAATCCTTCAGTCACATTGTCTCAGACAATGATGACATTGAAAGCATTCTTGAAGAACAATCTAAAGAAGATTCGAACACCTAATATGTCCTTCCTCTCTCTGATTCAGATTCAGATTCAAATTCATTTGACAGACACATTGGATACCTTGGGTCCAATGATTTCACTGTTTTTTCTGCTTCAGTTCAATCCAAAGGGATGTCCCAAATAGAAACTACCCCCAGACCTACTATCCAAATCAAAGTTCTACTTTCCAAATATGACAAACCTTTCAATGCTACAGCCCTTGTTGATATAGGGTCTTGTGCCACCATTATCAAACCTCACCTTCTGCCTAAAGAATTTTGGGCTCCTCTTAATCATTCATTTACCATAGTCAATCAGGATCCTTTCCACATAGAGCTTATTTCCAGAAAAAATATTGGCATAAAATTCTTTCCAGGATGTCTCACATGGGTTACTGTTCTAGGCAGTTACATTCTTGACAAAGATCTTCTCCTTGGTTTTGATACCTTCTATCGAACCAAACATTTATCCATTTTCCCCCAGGGTCTCAAATTTAAAAACTTTTTTGCTCCATTCACTACTATCCCAAGTATCCTCGAAATCTCACAAGTTCCCTCTAGGTATGAAAGGCTAAAAGACGATTTATTACAATTCTGTACAGATGGACATTTCCAATTCCATCATCCTTCTCCTCTGTGGAAAAATACAGAATTGTTTATTCGTCTTCCTTTCAAGAAAAATGAGGATGTCAATCCAACAAAAGCCTCTCATTCAGGAATGAATCCTGATGATCTCCTTCTAGCCAAACAAGAATGTAAGGCTTTGCTGGATCAAGGATTAATTGAACCTACCACCTCTAATTGGGCATGTCAAGCCTTTTATGTTGAGAAGAGATATGAAAAAATTAGAGGTTGGTGATTGATTACAAGCCTCTTAATTTGTTCCTGCAAGATGATAACTTTTCTTTGTAATTGACAGGAATGCACAAGAGGGGGGTGAATTATGCTTTTAAAAATTTAGAAGAACAAAACAAGGTTTATACTGGTTCAGCCCAAACAATTGGCCTACGTCCAGTTCTCCAACTCACAGTTGGGTTCCACTAAATCTTCAAGATTCAAATCAGGCTCTTGAGTGCCTTTACAAGTGATCTGTCTCAGTAAGAACTTCCCTTACAGATCACTCCCCCTTACAACTTGTAAGTGTACAACCCTTCCACTGGGATCCCTCTATCCCAAGGAAATAACTTAGTATATCAGATAATACAAAGATTGCTCACACACTTAAGCTGATAGTATTACAAACTGAAGAACAGATGAGTGAACTCGGACAGAATTGATTACAGTAGGTAATGATCGTTGGATATCACTTAAAGTCTCTTACCAACCAATTTATACTTCAATGCTTTTATATTACTTAGGAAATTTCTGCCCGTTGAGTGAAGTCTGAGAGTGAGACCGTTGTGAAGCTAGAAGAGAGAGAGAGAGATGATAATTCTGAAGATTGATGATGATTCTGAGTTTGCATTTAATGCTCCAGAGTCCATACATATACGTTTCCTCTTTCTTTTTCTTCAGCGTTTTACCAGATTGTGTGTTGCTGGGAGTAACGGCAACTTTTCTGTGTCTAACGATAACTGTCCAAAATAGCAACAAGTACATTTTGCATTATAATGATAGTTAGATATGAGAAGAGAAACAAATTTGAATTTTCTTGATTGTCAATCGATTGCAAGGTGTATCAATCGATTGCCGTTTCTGGTCGTCAATCGATTGCCTTCAGATTGCTTCAATTTTTCACCTGCATCACTCAATTGAAGTGTTAGCTATCGAATAAAAACTGGGACTGTCAATCGATTGCCTCTTGTCAATCAATTGATCAAGCTCCAATCGATTGCATATATCATTGTTTCAAGGGTAAGCTTTAATCGATTGCCATCTGATTGCTCATAGATTGCTATTTCACTCGATTGCCATTCTAATCAATCGATTGATTGAGTTTTGATTACTTAGTGTAATTCTGTGCATCAATCGATTGCTTAGCTTTCCATCAATTTATAGCCTGCACTCGTTATGTAATCGATAGCCCATCGATTGTAGGATAGATTATTCAATCGATTTCTTGTTCTCCCAATCGATTGCATAACTTAGATTTCCAGAATTAGTTTTTCAAGATATTTTTCTAAGTTGATTTCATGGTCCTATTGCCTAAGTCTTGTTTGGTTATCATCAAAACATAGAATTCCAACATTCTCCCCCCTTTTTGATGATGACAAAACATAAGTAAAAACATATATATGATAAAGCATGGACAGAGCATAAATTAAGACAAACATATAAATTGTATTGACTTTGCAAAATGATTATATCTTGTCAAGATAAAAAATTATTAGAATTTACTAAGTATGCAGTGTATGCAAAATGGTTCCTAAAGACTAAGGGTTTCTCGTTATTGAATTTTGCTCCAGAGGCTGAGGTTAAGTATTCTTCATCAGGTCCATCAGAAATAGAGAAGTCAGAGTAGAAGAATTTGTCTTGATCAATGCTCTGAATGGGTTTAGCAGCAGGGACATCTTTGGTCTGAGTAGGTTCAGCAAGTGAGACATCTTTGGAAGTGCCCTTAGACTTTACCTTAGACTTGTGAAACCTTCTTTTGTATACCCATACTTTCTTCCCTTGAGCAATTTCCTTTGTTAATTTCTTTCTTCTTCTGCAGCCTCTTTCTCTGCCTTTTTCTTTGCCTCAGCAGCAACCTTATTCTCTTTTCTCAAAGCCTCTGTAATAGCCTTCTTTTCTTCTTTTGTCAACTTGGAAGGAGGAGCTTTCGTCTTAGGAGGAGATGCAGATTCTTGAACTAGTTGGGCCAGAGTCTTTTCTCCATAACTTAATTGCTTCTGCTTCTTCTTAGGAGGAGGCTTGACTGATTTCTCTTTTCCTTTTGGCGCAGCCTTCCTCTTAGGAGCAGGATTTGGATTTGGCTCCTCAATAACTATCTCATTTGAAGCCCTTGTATTCCTCTTGATAGGAGGTTTAGATGCAGTCCTCTTAACCCTCTTCTTTTTGGCTTCAGACTGAACTTCAGGACCTTCTTCTTCCCTATCAGACTTGAGAAAATCTGAAGTAGTCTGAATGGCATCTTTCTTAGTCGGCTTGCCTTTGAACGAGATCTTTCTCCTGACACCCCAACTGGGTATTACAGCTTGAGGAGGTAGCTCAGATTTGTCAACCTCTGTTCTTACCATATCCCTGGCTTCCCTCTCTTGCTGATCTTTTGACAGATGCTCAGAGAATTCTTGCACCTGTTGATGAAGTTCATCTGCCTGTTGATGAAGATGAGGGATTATGTCAACTGTTACTGGATGAGGTTCCTGATATAGGACCACAACTAGAGTCATGTCTTCTTCTTTGTCATCAACGTCCATTTCTAGAACCAGGCTTGGATTTGAGGGAGGCACATTGGTAGAAGCATGTTCCTCATGAGTCAGGTCCTCCATCTCGATTTGTTCCTCCATGAGACCTTCTGCTAGCTGATGAATTTCTGGCAAAATTTGACTCAAGGTGACCTTAGATTGTGCCTTTTCTGCATCTTTCTCCCCCTTTTTGTCATCATCAAAAAGAGTGCGCTGAACTGAGGGAGAGGGCTCTGAAGAGAGAGAGAGTAGGAGGTATTGGCCGAGGAAGGAGGGGAGGGTAGATTTGGAGAGGTGACGGGAGCTTTGGATTTGCGTCTAGAAAATGTATGTGAGGGATGTTTGGTATATCGGGGAGCGTGAATGAGAGGAGGAGGAGGGGGTTGTGAGGGTGGCTGAATGGGAAAAGTAGGGGAAGGCACTGAGGGTGTAGTAGATTTGGGTGGAGACTTGGATGGAGATTTGGGTGGAGATTTGGATGGATATTTGGGTGAAGATTTGGATGGAGATTTGGGTGAAGATTTGGGTGAAGATTTGGATGGAGATTTGGGTGGAGATTGGAAAGTGGAAGACTGTAAGGGGATGGTAGGAGAGGGATCTTGTGGGGCTTGTGTTTGGCTTTCTAGAGTAGGTGATGGGTCTAGGTTGATGGGAGAGTGTGGTGGCGAAGTTTATGGTGAAATGGTTGCACCAGGCTGTCTAGATGGACCTGCTTCATCGCCTTGTTAAGATGCCATGAATTGAGCACCAACAGCTTCCCTCTCACTAGGGTGAAGATACCCCATCATTTTCTCAATGTTTCCCACTCTAGCTTCTAAGTGATTAACCATGTCTACTACAATCTGATAGCCCTCGTACACAAATTTTCCATGGCAGTCAATGGAGGGAACTAGAGAGGAGTTTAGAGTGTGCACTAGCTTGTTTAGCAGCCTATCCTCAACACCCTAGATTTGCATAGATACTTCTTCTATTAGGTTGGTGTTGCTCTGCTCAACCAGTTGAGGAATCATGCCTTGCAAATTTGCTGTCACCTTGGCTTGAGTGGTAGGAGCTGAGGACTGGGCGTCATCCTGTACTGCCCTTGAAGCTTCTGCCTGAGGACTTTTGCCCTTGGATGGCCTTGATGCAGAGGGAGCCTGAGGTTCTATGGCTGCTGGAGGTGGAACAGAGGTAACTTAAACAGCAGCACCAGGTAGATCAATCTTCATTTTCTTCAAGTGGGTGCTAAAGAAAAGAAGAACCTCATGCACATCATTCTCCTCCAGGTACCAGATATCATTCTTTTGGAGAATGAATGATATCAGTTGAGGAAATGATAGAGGTGTCTTGGTACTTGAGGAACTTCTGAAGGTCATGAATTCCTCTGTAAGTATCTGCCCCAGGTTGAGAGGCTCCCCCTTGATTAAAGCAGGCAGGACAGGGTTGTCAACTTTATTTAACTGACTCAGATTCCCTGCCTTGTTGACCATGCAGCGTGAGTAGGCATAATGAATGAGTCTGCTGTAGGGGGTCATGTCAGCTGGCTTTACACTATGAGGGTCTCTAGCCTCTCCAGAAGGCTGATAAATGCTCAGAAGCTCATGATCCAAGTACTTTTCTTTCTTCTGCCATTAATTACACAAAGGGTTTGTGATTTTGAACCATTCATTTAATGTCCTCTAGTTGAAAGAGAAGGACTTGCCCTTGACTGTGGAGGTGACTTCAATGTCAACCACCTCATTCTTGCTGGTGTGGGTGCTGTTGATCTCCATTGAAGTGTAGAAACTTCTCACCACTTCCTCACTATAAGGGAGACTTATCTTCAAAAACTCTTTGTAATCAGATAACCAGGGAGATAGGTCTACTCCCAATTGCTGAAGATAATCAATGTCGAAATAATAGGTCATTTTGTTGATGCCCCTATGCTTGAAAACATCACCAACAGGTAGATTCCCTTCTATCACAAAATCTGCTCGAGGAATCACTGCTTCTTCAAGAGTTCTGGCCTTGGATTGACCCTTCTTCTTGCCAGATAGAGAAGGAGATGATTTGGATTGCACTTCCCCCTTATCAGATCGTTGCTGAGAGGTGTTGACAGAATCTGCGAAAGTAACCTACTTTTTGGAGGAAGACTTGCCCAGGGAAGAGGATTTGGCTAATTGTGCCATACTCAGATGTTCAGTTCTACTCGTATCTAGTCTCTGAACAGTTGGATCATCATCAGGAGGAGGAAACTTGTCGTTCAGGACCTTCGGAATGAACGAAGAGGGCTTGGATGAAGCTTTACTCTGGGTCTTTCTTTTCTTACTTGCAGAGGATGATTTGGGTGATTGTGAACCAGGTAAGACCATCTTAGGAGGCATGTTGGCTTTGCAGAAGGAAAATATGTACTTTTGAGTTTGTATCAGGAGGGTTAGGGCAAGAGTTTGAGAGATTTTGAATGAGAAAGTGAAGCGTCCTTAGGGTTCTGTTTGCTGGTTCGAAGAGGTGAGAGTGATGATGAATAGTAAATGCAAAGTGATGCAACAGACAAAAAATTAGCATTTATGTAAATTTTGGAGAGAGAAAAGTTACCACTGTAATGTTACCTTTGGGGTTGCAATCGATTGAGGATGATTGCAATCGATTGTGAGAGTTGTTTTGCTACCGATGGCAAGGCTTTGCAATCGATTGGTGTCCTAGCAATCGATTGAATTAAGCTGTGCTCGAATGAATCCCACGCTGTGGATCATTGCAATCGATTGGTTCATGTTGCGATCGATTGGGCCTATCCAATCGATTGGTCTGTTATTAATCGATTGGCCTCTTTTACTTTTTACCAGAAGCTTTTCACTACCCAACTGTCAATCGATATACAATCGAAGTCCCATCGATTGAGAGACATAAGATGCAATCAATGGCAAAGAAGTTGTAATCGATTGCAATGCCATTTTCTGCGACAGTACCTGCAAAGAGAATTTTAAGACCCTCAGATGCCTAAGTCAGTATTTTATCATCAAAATCCAACTGAGAGCAAATAAAATCACAAGGCTTAAGGAAGTGATACATCTCTTACAGTTCATTGGGATTTACCATTCCTAATTCTCTTATGATAAACATGAATTGTTCTGTTGTTAGGGGTTTGGTGAAGATATCTGCTAGTTGCAAGTGTGTGGGGATGAATTCCACTTTGACATCCTTCTTCTGCACATGATCTATGATGAAGTGGTGTCTGACATCAATGTGCTTGGTTCTTGCGTGATGCACTGGATTCTTGGCCAAACTAATTGTGCTTGTGTTGTCACAAAGAATTGGAACTTCTGGAAACTCCATCCCCAAATCTTTCAATTGATGCTTGAGCCACAGTACTTGAGCACAGCAGCTTGCAACAGCAATATATTTAGCTTCTGTAGATGAGAGGGAAACACAGGTCTGTTTCTTGCTCACCCAAGAGACTAAAGATCCTCCAAGAAACTCACACTGGCCACTGGTGCTTTTTCAGTCAGTCTTATAGCCAGCATAGTCTGAGTCTGAGTAGGCCATGAGATACTCCTGGGTTCCCTTTGGCTACCACAATCCCAATTCCTGAGTTCCAACCAGGTACCTCAAAATTCTTTTAACATATTTGTGATGGGATTTTTTAGGATTGGCCTGATATCTGGCGCATATTCCCACACTAAACTGAATATCTGGTCTGCTGGCAGTAAGTATAAGAGGGAACCAATCAAACCTCTGTATGTGGACTGATGGAAATCCTTCCCTTCTACATCAGCATCTAACAATGCTGTGGAGCTCATGGGAGTCTCTTCTTCTTTGGATAGATCCATTCCAAACTTCTTCAGGATTTCCTTTGTAACAGGCAGGAATGCACAAGAAGGGGGTGAATTGTGCTTCTAAAATTTAACTTGAAAGTCAATACAGTTTATACTGGTTCAGCCCAAACTTGGCCTACATCCAGTTCTCCAACCTTCAGTTGGGTTCCACTAATATCTCAAGATTAAATCAGGCTCTTGGCAGCCTTTACAAGTGACAGCAAGAACTTCTCTCTTTACTGATCACTCCCCCTTACACTTTGTAAGTTAACACCCTACTCTTAAGATCCCACTATCTTAAGAGTAATTCTCACTTGATAATGAATACAGTAATAGATCGTTCACTCTATTGAACAGATTGTGTTACACACTTAAGAATATTAGAACAGTAAGCTTTATGAGTATTGAATGCAGTAGATGCAGATAATCAATGTGGCAATCAATTCTTCTCAACTAACTTCTTCACTGAAGTATTAATATACTCTTCTAGAAATTTATCCGTTGAAGATATAGCCGTTGTATAAGTTCAGAGAGTTGGATAATTTGGTGTGGAGTGTTGAAGATGTATTTTGTGATGCATTTACTCCATTGTACTTGTCTTTGCTTTAGCTCATCTCTCTTCATTAATCGTTGGAGGTGGTAGGTGAGTTCCAACGGCTCTATTAATCAGATTTCGTGCTAACGTTAACTTTCATAAGTAGGTCTGTGCAATTCTGTACTTAGAAAGCTTAAAATAGCCTTAACCATTGATTTTGAATAGATCCCATCGCCACTCAGATTACAGCTTCTGATCGATCACATGGTCTGGTGTCTAATCGATTACATATCGATTACTCATAGATTATAGCCTGCATCACTGAGCATCAGATTAGAAAATCATGCGCCTAATCGATTACAGGGGAAGCCTGATCGATTAGGTAGATTACATTCAAATTACATCCTTTCTCTGATCGATTACTTAATTTCCTTTAATCGATTAATGCTCTCTAATCGATTATGCTTGAAATATGATATGATCGATTAAGGCTCTCT
The DNA here is from genome assembly GCA_037074515.1 of Mimosa bimucronata. Taxonomy (NCBI): domain Eukaryota; kingdom Viridiplantae; phylum Streptophyta; class Magnoliopsida; order Fabales; family Fabaceae; genus Mimosa; species Mimosa bimucronata. The sequence continues at coordinate 455,432 of CM073444.1, forward strand.
AATCGATTAGGAAAAAGACTCTTAATCGATTACATGACTCTAATCGATTACTCTAATTCTTCCTAATCGATTATATGGCACTAATCGATTGGGCTAAAATTCTCTCATCGATTACAGGACCCTCTGATCGATTAGGCGACCATATTCTTAACTTCTAATCTGAACTCTAATCGATTAGGCTCATAATTCTTTGTCTTGTAATATATCCTTAATCGATTTGCAGCATTTAGAATTTTACCAGATTATCTCTAAGTTATTTTCTGATCCTTTATCCAACCTATCTTCATGCCTAAGTTATGTTTAGTTATCATCAAAATATATTATTCTAACATTCTCCCCCTTTTTGATGATGAAAAAACATTAGACACAATTAATAAGATAACAGAGCAAGAGAAGATTTGAACATAAGCTGCATATTGATATCATAAGTATTTCGAAGGACATAATTCATGATGTACAAAAGAAAATAAATATGAGATGAGATGAATGAACTGATAGAGACATGTAAAGTATAAATTATGCATGTAAGAGGGTTTAAGGCTGATGGATGCTTTCTGATTTAGTCTGATTCTGAGTCATCCTTCCAGTTTGATGTGTCCAAGTCGTAGTCCCCAGATTCACTGCTAATTCTCCCAGAGTCAGTTGAGGGATCTTCAAGGAACTCAGTCTGAATTTCAACCTCCTTTTTCTTAGCAGGTGCTTTCTTCTTCTTGGTGACAGCTTTCTTCTTAGGAGGAGATTGAGGAGGAAGATATGAAAGAATTTTCTCCAGACGAGTCTGCTGTTTTGGTTTCTTCTTTGGAGGAAGCTTAGAGGATTTTCCTTTTGTTGCCCTGGTACTCTTCCTTGTTACTGCTTTGACAGCTAGCTTAGGAGCAGTTTTCTTAATTCTTTTCCCTTTGACAACAGATTGAACTTCTTGCCCCTCTTCTTCCTTATTAGATTTCAAAAATTCTGATGTAGTCTGAATAGGGTCCACTACTTTCTTCTGAGCAGTCTTCTTGAACTTTACTTGCCTCTGGACACCCCAACTAGGAAATACAGGATGAGGCACTTGATTTTTCTGTTCTGATTCTACCATCTCAGCCTTTGCTGCATCTCTGTCCTCTCTTTCTTTTTGGTTATGAGCCAAAGTCTGGCCAAATTCTTGCACTTGCTGATGCAGCTCTTCTGCCTGATGAAGGTAGGGAGGCAGTAAGTCAACAGCAACATGTTTAGGCTCCCCTTCATACAGGACCATAGTCATCTCTGAGTCTTCCTCCAGAACATTATCATCATTTGCTGGAGGAACATTGGTGGTGACTTCAATATCAGACTCTGATGCATCTTCTACCACAACTTCCTCTTCAACCATGCTCAACTTAATTGCTTTTGCAAGCTCATGAATTTCTTCAAGTGTCTGGCTCATGGTGACATCCTCAGGAACTTGAGGCATCTGAGGAATGTCAAAGGCAATGGTTGAGAGAATGGTGGCAGCCTCCACAGCGTTTTCTTGGACTTGGCTACTTTCTTCAGGGGTTGTCACACTGAATATCTTCTCCCCCTTTTTGGCATCATCTAAAGAGGCAGAGGGAGGAATTGTAGTAGTATCAACTACCACAGCTTTGCCTTTCCTGGCATAGGTGTGAGCAGGGTCAGATTTAGGGGTATAGGCTATGGCAGATGAATAGATATTTAAAGGCACAGTTGGAGAAGGAGAGGAGATTTGAGGAGCTGTGGGTGGCTGAGTTGGTGGAGGATGAGAGGCATGTGTTAGAATGTGTATAGGAGAGGGAGAAGGATCGGGGTTGTCTGAGGAACTGGATGAGGTTTTCTTGGAGGGAGAGGAGGGTTTGGATGGTGGTGGAGTGGTTTTGGGAGAGGATTGTGTTTTGGTGGTTGTAGAGGAGGGAGGTGTTTAAGTGGGAGAGTGACGCATGGGAGATACCTGGTGAGCCTCGTACCCAGCAAATGGTGACAGAGGAGTTCCAGGAAGATTGACATGATATTGCTGCCTCAGAAGGTCTTCAAGTCCAGCCAGTCGATTATGGAGAAACTTGTGCATGTTGACCACTGCATCATACCCATGAAAGATGGTCATGGTGCTTTCCTTGACAGACTTGACCACAGAATTATTGAGAGCAGCCACCAAGCGATTCAGTAGCCTATCTTCCAAAGCCTGGTGCTCTAGAGCCATTTCTTCCACAACTCTGGCAGATACTTGCTCTATAAGTTGATTAAGCATATTGGCAGGAAGAGGGGCACCTTGTTCTGGCACAGGGGCTGTTGTTACTGGTTCTGGAACAAGTGGTGCAGGTGCTGCTTCTTCCTGATCCATGGGTTCTTGGCCATGGTCTTGGACATGTACTTCTCCTGGTTCAAGTCCTTCTTGAGGTTGATCCTCTTCAGTGTGAATTGCTGGTTGAGACATGGAAGGGATGTGACTCTTGCCAAAAGGATGCAACCCCATTTTCTTGAGAGTAGTCAGATCACACTTAGGGGGCTCTTTATTCTGTTCTTCTTCAAGCCAGAAAATCTTGTTGTTGCAGAGGATGAAGGAGATAAGCTGAGCAGAGGGGAGAGGAGTCTTCACTGTCTTGGTTTTGTGGAACCTTAGAAATTCCTCACAGATAACTTGCCCAGGATTAATAGAAATTTTGTTGATCAGCATTGGTAGAATAGGATTGTCAATGTCAAGGATGAGGGTGAAATTTCCTGCCTTATTTACCATGCATATGGAGTATGCATAATGAATGACTCTGAAGGCAGGGGAGAGTTGAGCAGGCTTGAGATTTCCCTCAATAGGACTAATAGGATTATAAATCCTCTTGAGATCTTCATCAGAGAATTTTTCTTTTTCTTGCCATGTATTATATTTCTCCATACCAGGTTGGTCTATGTGCAACCATCTGTTCAATTCTTTCCAATCAAATGAAAACTTTTTCCCCCTGACTTGAGATGAAACTGAGATCCCAGATACCTTTCCTTCAGATCCAACAGTAGAGATCTTCAAGTTTGAATAAAATGCCTTGATGACCTTCTCATTGTAGTGATTGTTGATGCCTATCCAATGCTTATAAGGCTCCAACCACTCAGACACAGGATAGCCATTTTTCTCCAGATAGGCTATATCCACAAACCCACACCTCTGCTGCAAGGATCTCCTCTGGATATCTTCTAAGGCATCCTCAATAGGACCCTGAGCAAATGACGAATCAATGGGAACTTTTGTATCTCCTTAGATAAGCTCTTTGACTTTGACTGTAGAAGGATTCTTGGCTTGGGACTTGGATGCAGAACCACGGGTTTTGGCCATTTGAGGTGATGGTTGAGAGGTTGAGGGAATGGGGTTTAAAGGAGGGGAATGATGTCTGTATGTTGAGGCTGGGTCGTTTGGTGGTAAAGGAACTGCATCAGGAATGACTTGGGCTTTGTAGTTCTTTGGTATACGCATTTTGGGTGCCATGGGAAGGGTTTATATAGAGGGCTTAAGGGGTATGACTGATGATTTGTAGGGATGTAACCGGTTTGGAAGAGTTATGACTGATGATGATTCGAATAATGGCTTCGGTTACAATGGTTACGAGAAGGTTTGATGGTTCGAACGTTTAGGGTTTGATAAGAAATGAAGAGATGAGGTTGGGAATGGATGTATTATGGTGCGAAATGATGCTATAGTTACATATGTCAAATATATACGAGAGGAAGTGCACAGGAAAACATGCAACTGTCAGAAAAAAATGTACGTTACAAATGTTACCGTTGACGCCTAATCGATTACGTGTGTTCTGTAATCGATTATAGGGAGCAGTCTCTGATCGATTGGATGCGTTTGATCGATTAGGGATTGTTGTGATCGATAGGTCCACGCTGAGTAATCGATGCCCAATCGATTACTCCTTCCTTGTGATCAATCAGACAGTCCTGATCGATTATAGCCTTTTCCCTAATCGATCCTTCTTTCCTCTCTAATCGATGCCTAATCGATCACAGAACATGTCCTGTGATCGATCAGACTTACCTGATCGATTAGGCGGTGGTTTTTCATTCTGAAACACTAAAATCCTGTAAAATTTTAATTTGGCACTCTGATGCCTAAGTTAGTATTAGATCATCAAAACATTGCATAAATTAAATGGATTTAGATTATTAGAGAATTCTTATACAGACTTACAACTCATTGGGATTTACCATTCCCAATTCTCTTCTGATGAACATGAATTGTTCAGTTGCTAAGGGTTTGGTGAAGATGTCAGCTAGCTGCAAGTGTGTTGAAATGAAATCCACTCTCACAACTTTCTTTTGCATATGGTCTCTGATGAAGTGGTGTCTTACATCAATGTGCTTTGTTCTTGTGTGATGAACTGGATTCTTGGCCAGGCTAATTGTGCTTATGTTGTCACAGAGGATTGGAACTTCTGGGAATTTCATCCCCAAATCCCTTAATTGATGATTGAGCCATAAAACTTGAGCACAGCAACTTGCAACAGCTATATATTCAGCTTCTGTTGATGATAGGGAGACACATGTTTGTTTCTTGCTTGCCCAGGAGACTAAGGATCCTCCAAGATATTCACATTGACCACTGGTACTCTTTCTATCAGTTTTGTATCTAGCATGATCTGAGTCTGAGTAAGCAATGAGATACTCCTGAGTTCCCTTTGGATACCACAACCCCAGCTCCTGAGTTCCTACCAGATATCTTAAGATTCTCTTAACACATGTGTGATGTGATTCCTTTAGCTTAGCTTGATATCTGGCACATATTCCCACACTAAATTGAATATCTGGTCTACTGGCAGTCAGGTATAGGAGAGAACCAATTAGACCTCTGTATGTGGACTGATTGAAATCCTTTCCCTTTACATCAGCATCCAGTACTGCTGAAGAGCTCATAGGAGTATCTTCTTCCTTGGACAGATCCATTCCAAACTTCTTCAAGATCTCCTTCACATACTTGGTTTAGGAGATGAAAATCCCATCTTTTCTTTGTTTAATCTGAAGACCTAGAAAGAAGTTCAGTTCCCCCATCATGGACATCTCGAATTCTCCCTGCATAGTCTTAGAAAATTCCTCACAGAGAGATTCATCAGTAGCACCAAAAATAATATCATCTACATAAATCTGTACAATAAGCATGTTTTTCTTCCTATGTAAGATAAACAGTATGGTGTCTACTTTTCCTCTTGCAAAACCCTTGTCTAATAGGAAATTACTCAATCTTTCATACCAGGCCCTTGGTGCCTGTTTAAGTCCATATAAGGCCTTTTTGAGTTTAAAAACATGATCTGGTTTAGCAGAATCTTCAAAGCCAGGAGGTTGTTCAACATATACCTCTTCCATGATATAACCATTAAGAAAGGCACTCTTTACATCTATTTGATAAAGTTTAAAATTTTTTAGGGATGCAAAGGCCAACAGAAGTCTTATTGCTTCCAATCTTGCAACTGGGGCAAAAGTCTCCTCATAATCGATACCTTCTTCTTGGTTATATCCTTTGGCCACGAGTCTAGCCTTGTTTCTAACCACAGTTCCAGATTCATCAAGTTTGTTTTTGAAAACCCATTTAGTTCCAATAATCGGATAATTTGAAGGTCTAGGAACTAATTCCCAAACTTGACTTCTTTCAAATTGATTGAGCTCTTCTTGCATTGCAACTATCCAATCACAGTCTACTAAAGCTTCTTCAATGCACGAAGGTTCAATTTCAGAAAAAAAGCAGAAAATTATATTTCATTTTGAATTTGGTTTATGGTTTTAACACCCTTATTAACACCACCAATGATTTGCTCAGGTGGATGATCCCTGTGATGTCTCCATGCTGAGGGTCCAGCTGGTGCATCATGAGGATCATCCTCTTGGCATTCATCTGATGGTGGTGATGATTGAGTAGAATTTTTAGGCCTCTTTGGAAAATCTGATTCTTCTTCTGATGTAATATTCTGTTCAGAGTCAGTTTCATCAAAGACTACATGGACTGACTCTTCAACAGTTGAAGTTCTTTTATTGAAAACTCTATAAGCCTTACTTCTATTAAAATAACCAATAAAAATTCCAGAATCAGCTTTAGGATCAAATTTACCTAAGTTTACCTTCCCATTGATGTGGATGAAGCATTTGGAACCAAAGACTTTGAGATGGCTTACATTTGGCTTTCTTCCTTTGTAAAGCTCATATGGGGTCTTATCCATTCCTTTTCGTATGTAGACCCTGTTGATATATAACATGTAGTACTTATTGCGTCTGCCCAGAACACTTGAGATACTCCCTTTTCATTGAGCATTGTTCTGGCCATCTCAGTGAGAATTCTGTTCTTCCTTTCTACCACTCCATTCTGTTGGGGAGTTCTAGGAGCTGAAAAATTATGATTTATTCCATTTTCTTCGCACAGCTCCAGGAAGTCTTGGTTCTCAAATTCTCCTCCATGATCTGTTCTAATTGAACTGATTTTCTTGTCCTTTTCATTCTACACTTTCTTTGCAAACAGGTAAAAGGCATCAAAAGTTTCATGCTTGGAGGAAAGAAACATAGTCCAAGTGAACCTAGAATAGTCATCCACAATCACAAGTGTGTACAGACTTCCTCCTATACTCTTTACTCTTGCTGGATAAACCAGATCCATATGGATTAGTTCCAGGGGTCTAGAAGTGGAAATTTCCTTCTTAAGTTTAAAAGAGGACTTTGTTTGTTCCCCTTTTGACATGCTTCACACACTAAATCAGATTTTACTTTCATATTAGGTATGCCAATGACTAAATCCTTTTTGATCAGTTTCTCTAGTTGAGACATGTTTACATGAGCTAATCTCTTGTGCCATAGCCAACAGTTATCTGAGTTGCTTATAAAACATTTTTCAGAGAATTGCTGGTTTAGATCTACTGTATATAAATTTCCATTTCTGTTGGCCTTTAGTCTACATTTAAGGTTTGGCTTATCTATAGCTAGCTCTTTCTTATCTACTATGAGACATTCATTTGAATAAAAAATTACCCAGTTACCTCTGTCAGTGCTTTGACTGACACTTAGTAGATTGTGGCAGAGACCATCCACAAGATAAATGTCTTTAACTGGACCAATGTCTCCTCTTCCTGCAATTTTTCCAGACTGATTTCCACCAAAATTGACCTTGGCTCCATCCTTCATGATCAGATTGTCTAGTTTTTCTTTGTCTGCTGTCATGTGTCTTGAGCATCCACTATCTATATACCATTTGAATTGTTTTATGCCTTTGGTCCAAATGGACTTTGGGCTGTCGTGTCCCTTTAAGGACCCACTTATATGACCCAGATAATCCATGTCTCTTAGGATAACATGTTGATTCAGAATGACCCTTTTTATTACAGTAATTGCAGAAAGAAAAAGGTGATGGATAATCTGAAGCCTTTCTGAAAGATTTCCAGTATGATTTCTCTTTGGATACAAACTTCTTTTCTTTTAGAGTTTTGGGAGTTGGATCATAACCTATCCCAGTTTTATCTTTATATGCCTTTTGATTCATCAGCATAACATCAAGTATTTCTGTGCTCTTGGTAAACTTCTTTAAAATCCCAGAAATTTTCTCATTTTCTTTCAGAAGTTTTTCACAGTTTTTGCAATCAGAACTTTCTTGAAAAACTTTTTCTGAAATCTGTTTACATTTTTCACAATCAAGTTTTTCAGCTTTCTTTTCAAGTTCTTTGTTTTTCTTTCTCAAAATAGACACTTCCTTTGCTAGCTTCTCAAATTCAACATGTATATCATCATACGCATCTTGAAGTTCTTGAAAAAATGGGTCAGTAGAATATACCTCATTATCGGATGATTCCTCTTGAGCCACCAGACAAAGGTTGGCTGCTTCCTCAATGTCACTAGTCTCCTCATCTGAACTGTCTCCCCATATAGACGAAATATAGGCTTTCTTTCTGCCTTGGAACTTCTCCTTCTTTTTCTCTTTCTCCTTAAATGTTTGAAGGCTTGGACATTCTGCTTTGAAGTGTCCAGGCTTCTTGCATTCATAGCACACAGGAACATTTTTTTGGGAGTCCTTTCTGATGTTGCTTGAGCCACCTCTCTAGTATCTTCCTCTATTTCTGAAGAATTTTCTAAATTTTCTGACCATAAAGGCCATCTCATCATCATCCTCATCTTCCTCATCTTCATCATCTTTTGTAGAGGCTGTTAAGGCAAGATTCTTTTTCTTCTTGTCTCCATAGAGCTCTCTTTGCACTTTAATGGTTGTTTCATATTCAGCCAGGCTCCCAAATAATGAAGTGATAGAGCTCATAGACTCTCCTCTCATTTCTTGGATTGCAGTGGCTTTCATCTGCCATTCAGGAGTCAGAATCTTCAAGATTTTGGAGACTTGTTCTGTCTCTGAGATCCTTCTTCCAAGAGCTGTAAGGTTGTTGATCAAATGAGTGAATCTGATTTCCAGCTCCCTAATTGGTTCTCCTTCTTCCATTTTGAACAAATGAAAGTCAGTAATCAATTGCTCAACTCTTCTAGTTTTTACACCACTGGTCCCCTCATGAGCAACTGCTAGAGCATCCCACATTTCTTTTGCAGTCTCCAGATGACATACTCTAAAGTATTCTTTTTGGCTTAGAGCATTCTGAAGAATCAAAACTGCCCTGCTGTTAAGTTCCAGATCTCCTTTGTCATCGTCAGTAAACTCCTGAGGAAGCTTTGGCACTTGAGCACCATTTTCTGTTTTCATAGGAACAAGATCTCCTTCTTCAACTATCCTCCAGAGATCATACCCGGATGATTTGATGAACACTTTCATTTTCATCTTCTAAAAGGTATAATGTTCACCATTGAATCCAGGAGGTTTGTTAATCGAGCTGCCTTCTGGGAGCACGTTATCATATCCTGCCATGATAGATCTTTTCTTCTCCTGATCGTGGGATCAGTGGATTCTGAGAAGACCAGCCTCTGATACCAAATGTAACAGGCAGGAATGCACAAGAAGGGGGGTGAATTGTGCTTCTAAAATTTAACTTGAAAGTCAATACAGTTTATACTGGTTCAGCCCAAACTTGGCCTACGTCCAGTTCTCCAACCTTTAGTTGGGTTCCACTAATATCTCAAGATTAAATAAGGCTCTTGGCAGCCTTTACAAGTGATAGCAAGAACTTCTCTCTTTACTGATCACTCCCCCTTACACTTTGTAAGTTAACACCCTACTCTTAAGATCCCACTATCTTAAGAGTAATTCTCACTTGATAATGAATACAGAAATAGATTGTTCACTCTATTGAACAGATTGTGTTACACACTTAAGAATATTAGAACAGTAAGCTTTATGAGTATTGAATGCAGTAGATGCAGATAATCAATGTGGCAATCAATTCTTCTCAACTAACTTCTTCACTGAAGTATTTATATACTCTTATAGAAATTAATCCGTTGAAGATATAGCCGTTGTATAAGTTCAGAGAGTTGGATAATCTGGTGTGGAGTGTTGAAGATGTATTCTGTGATGCATTTACTCCATTGTACTTGTCTTTGCTTTAGCTACTCTCTCTTCATTAATCGTTGGAGGTGGTAGGTGAGTTCCAACGACTCTATTGATCAGATTGCGTGCTAACGTTAACTTCCATAAGTAGGTATGTGCAATTCTGTACTTGGAAAGCTTAAAATAGCCTTAACCATTTATTTTGAATAAATCCCATCGCCACTCAGATTACAGCTTCTGATCGATCACATGGTCTGGTGTCTAATCGATTACATATCGATTACTCATAGATTATAGCCTGCATCACTGAGCATCAGATTAGAAAATCATGCGCCTAATCGATTACAGGGGAAGCCTGATCGATTAGGTATGTCTAATTGATTACAAACAGATTACATTCAAATTACATCCTTTCTCCGATCGATTACTTAATTTCCTTTAATCGATTAATGCTCTCTAATCGATTATGCTTGAAATATGATATGATCGATTAAGGCTCTCTGATCGATTAGGCAAAAGACTCTTAATCGATTACATGACTCTAATCGATTACTCTAATTCTTCCTAATCGATTATATGGCACTAATTGATTGGGCTAAAATTCTCTCATCGATTACAGGACCCTCTGATCGATTAGGCAACCATATTCTTAACTTCTAATCTGAACTCTAATCGATTAGGCTCATAATTATTTGTCTTGTAATATATCCCTAATCGATTTTGCAGCACTTAGAATTTTATCAGATTATCTCTAAGTTATTTTTTGATCCTTTATCCAACCTATCTTCATGCCTAAGTTATGTTTAGTTATCATCAAAATATATTATTCTAACATCCTTCACATATTTGGTTTGAGAGATGAATATCCCATCTTTTCTCTGCTTAATTTGAAGACCTAGAAATAAGTTCAGTTCTCTCATCATAGACATCTCAAATTCTCCCTGCATAGTCTTAGAAAATTCTTCACAAAGGGACACATTAGTAGCACCAAAAATAATATCATCTACATAGATTTGAATTATAAGCATGCCTTTATTTTTATGAAGTATGAATAAGGTGGTATCAACCTTTCCTCTTGTAAAGCCTTTTTCTATCAGGAAATTACTTAATCTTTCATACCAGGCCCTTGGAGCCTGTTTGAGTCCGTATAAAGCCTTTTTAAGTTTGAAAACGTGATCAGGCTTAGAAGAGTCTTGAAAACCAGAATGCTGTTCAACATAGACTTCCTCCATGATATAACCATTAAGAAAGGCACTCTTTACATCCATTTGATATAATTTGAAATTTTTGAGGGATGCAAAAGCCAGTAAGAGCCTTATTGCTTCCAGTCTTGCAACTGGGGCAAAAGTCTCCTCATAATCTATGCCTTCTTCTTGATTATACCCTTTAGCAACAAGTCTAGCCTTGTTTCTGACTACAGCTCCAGATTCATCAAGTTTATTTTTGAAAACCCACTTGGTTCCAATGATAGGATAGTTTGAAGGTCTTGGAACCAAGTCCCAAACTTGATTTCTTTCAAATTGATTGAGCTCTTCTTGCATAGCTACTATCTAGTCACAGTCTGTCAGTGCTTCCTCAATGCAAGAAGGTTCAATTTCAGAGATAAATGCTGAAAGTTGCATTTCATTTTGAATCTGGCCTCTGGTTTTGACACCTCTACTAACATCCCCAATTATTTGTTCAGGAGGATGATCCGTATGATGTCTCCAGGCAGAAGGGACAGCTGGCTCATCATGAGAATCATTCTCTTCCCCTTTTTCTTCTAGTGATGAAATTTTTTTTGTAGGGGCTTTAGCTTTGGTTGAAAAATCATATTCTTCTTCTGCTAATGGCTTCTGTTCAGAGTCAATTTCATCAAATACTACATGTACTGACTCTTCAACAGTAGAAGTTCTTTTAATAAATACTCTATAAGCTTTACTTCTACTAGAATAACCAATAAAAATTCCACAATCAGCTTTTGGTTCAAATTTACCTAAATTTACCTTTCCATTGTTGTGGATGAAGCATTTGGAACCAAATACTTTGAGATGACTTACATTAGGCTTTCTTCCTTTGTAGAGCTCATATGGAGTCTTATCCATGCCTTTTCGTATGTAGGCTCTATTGGATATGTAGTAGGCTGTACTCATAGCATTCGCCCAGAAGATTTGTGATATTTCCTTTTCAATAAGCATGGTTCTGGCCATTTCAGTGAGCACCCTATTCTTTCTTTCAAGTACTCCATTTTGTTGTGGTGTCCTGGGAGCTGAGAAGTTGTGAGTTATTCCATTCTCTTCACATAGCTCCAGGAAATCTTGGTTCTCAAACTCTCCTCCATGGTCTGTCCTAATTGAGCTGATCTTTTGTCCTTTTTCATTCTGCACTTTCTTAGCAAACAAAAGGAAAACATCAAAAGTATCATGCTTAGAAGAAAGAAACATAGTCCAAGTGAACATAGAATAGTCATCTACAATCACAAGAGTGTACAAACTTCCTCCTAGGCTTTTCACCCTTGCTGGACCAACTAAATCCATGTGGATCAGTTCCAGAGGTCTTGTAGTAGAGACTTTCTTCTTAGGTTTAAAAGAGGACTTTGTTTGTTTCCCTTTTTGGCATGCTTCACACAATAAATCAGTTTTCACTTTCATATGAGGTATGCCAATTACAAGATCCCTTTTGACTAGCTTATCTAATTGTGTCATGTTCACATGAGCTAATCTTCTATGCCACAACCAGAAATTATTGGAGTTACTTATGAAGCATTTTTCAGAGAATTGTTGGCTTAAATCAATAGTATATAGGTTTCCATTTCTATTAGCCTTCAAACGACAATTAAGATTGGCTTTATCTATGGTTAGATCTTTCTTATCTACTATAAGACATTCATTTTAGTCAAAAATTACCCAGTTACCTTTGTCAGTGCTCTGACTGACACTTAGCAGGTTGTAGTAGAGACCTTCCACAAAATAGATATCTTTGACTGCCCCAATTTCTCCAACTGCAGCAATTTTACCTGATTGGTTTCCACCAAAACTGACTTTGTCTCCATCCTTCATGATTAGGTTATCAAACTTTTCTTTGTCTCCAGTCATGTGTCTTGAGCATCCACTATTTATATACCACTTGTTGTCTTTGTTGGATGCCTTAAGAAAAACCTACACACACTAAAAATATTTAGGTACCCAAATTTTCTTGGGTCCTTTGGGATTAGTTTGCTGCCTTTGGTTCAGATGAACTTTAGGCTGATGTGTCCCTTTGGGGACCCATTTGTAGTGTCCAGAAACACCATGTTTCTTGGGGTAACACATTGATTTAGTGTGTCCCTTTCTGTTGCAGAAATTGCAGAAACTAAATGGTGATGAGTAATTTGAAGCCTTTCTGAAAAATTTCATGTAAGGTTTTTCTATTGGTTTCTTTTCAGTGAAAGATTTGGACGTTAAAGTGTAACCTAAACCAGTTTTATTTCTATAGGCTCTTTGATTCATTAACATAGTATCTAGAGCCTCAGTACTCTTAGTAAATTTTTTTAAAATCCCAGAAATCTTGTCATTTTCCTTCAGAAGTGTTTCACAATTTTTGCAAGTATGATTTTCATTCTTTTGAAGAATTTCTTCTGTTGGAAGTTGTTTACATTTTAGGCAATCTGGTTCCTCAATTTTCTTTTCAAGAACTTTGTTTTTCTTTCTCAAAACAGTTACTTCTTTCATTAATTTTACAAATTCTATATGTAAATCATTATATGCATCTTGAAGTTCTTGAAATGATGAGTCAGAATGATATACCTCACTATCAGATTTTTCCTGAGCTACCAGGCAAAGATTGGCTGCTTCCTCAGCATCACTAGCTTCCTCATCTAAACTATCTCCCCATATGGATGAGACATAGGCTTTCTTCTTGCCCTGAAATCTTTCCTTCTTTTTCTCCTTTTCCTTGAATCTCTGAAGACTTGGACATTCTGACTTGAAGTGTCTAGGCTTCTTACATTCATAACACACAGGAGCATTTTTTTGAGGATCCTTCCCAGTGTTGCTGGAGCCACCTCTCTAGAATCTTCTTCCATTCCTGAAGAACTTCTTGAATTTTCTGACCATAAAGGCCATCTCATCGTCATCCAGTTCCTCTTCATCTTCCTCATCCTCATCTTCCTTTATGGGAGCTGAGAGGGCTAAATTTTTCTTCTTTTTATCTCCATACAGCTCTCTTTGAGTTCTAATAGTTGTTTCATACTCGGCCAGACTCCCAAATAGATCAGTGATGGATCTCATGGACTCTCCTCTCATTTCTTGAATGGCAGTAGCCTTCATTTGCCATTCTGGGGTGAGGATCTTCAGAATTTTGGAGACCTGTTCAGCCTCAGAGATTCTTTTTCCAAGAACAGTAAGATTATTTATCAGATGTGTGAATCTGATTTCCAGTTCTCTGATAGGCTCTCCTTCTTCCATCTTGAAGAGGTGGAATTCTGCAACAAGTTGCTCAGATCTTCTTGCTTTAACTCCTGAAGTTCCTTCATGAGCAACTTCTAGAGCATCCCACATTTCTTTAGCAGTTTCAAGATGGCATACTCTGAAATACTCCTTTTGGCTGAGTGCACTCTGAAATACCAAAATTGCTTTGCTATTCAGCTCCATGTCATCCTTGTCATCATTTGTGAATTATGAAGGAAGTTTTGGAATCTGAACTCTATTTTCTGTTTTCATTGGCACAATGTCTCCTTCCTCTATAATCTTCCAGAGCATGTACCCACTTGCCTTGATGAACGTTCTCATTTTCATCTTCCAGAAGGTGTAATGTTCTCCATTGAAGCCTGGAGGTCTGTTGATTAAGCTTCCTTCTGGGAGAAGATTTTCATATCCTGCCATGATGGATCTTTACTTCTCTTGATCGTTGGATCAGATAGTTCTGAGAAGACCAGGCTCTAATACCAAATGTAATTGACAAGAATGCACAAGAGGGGGGTGAATTGTGCTTTTAAAAATTTAGAAGAACAAAACAAGGTTTATACTGGTTCAGCCCAAATAATTGGCCTACTTCCAGTTCTCCAACTCACAGTTGGGTTCCACTAAATCTTCAAAATTCAAATCAGGCTCTTGAGTGCCTTTACAAGTGATCTCTCTCAGTAAGAACTTCCCTTACAGATCACTCCCCCTTACAACTTGTAAGTGTACAACCCTTCCACTGGGATCCCTCTATCCCAAGAAAATAACTCAGTATATCAGATAATACAAAGATTGCTCACACACTTGAGCTGATAGTATTACAAACTGAAGAACAGATGAGAGAACTCAGACAGAATTGATTACAGTAGGTAATGATCGTTGGATATCACTTAAAGTCTTGTACCAACCAATTTATACTTCAATGCTTTTATAGTACTTAGGAAATTTCTGCCCGTTGAGTGAAGTCTGAGAGTGAGACCGTTGTGAAGCTAGAAGAGAGAGAGAGATGATAATTCTGGAGATTGATGATGATTCTGAGTTTGCATTTAATGCTCCAAAGTCCATACATATATGTTTCCTCTTTCTTTTTCTTCAGCGTTGTACCAGATTGTGTGTTGCTGGGAGTAACGGCAACTTTTCTGTGTCTAACGATAACTACCCAAAATAGCAACAAGTACATTTTGCATTATAAAGATAGTTAGATATGAGAAGAGAAACAAATTTGAATTTTCTTGATTGTCAATTGATTGCAAGGTGTATCAATCGATTGCTGTTTCTGGTCGTCAATCGATTGCCTTCAGATTGCTTCAGTTTTTCACCTGCATCACTCGATTGAAGTGTTAGCTATCGAATAAAAAACTGAGACTGTCAATCGATTGCATGATTTCTCAATCGATTTCCTCTTGTCAATCGATTGATCAAGCTCCAATCGATTGCATATATCATTGTTTCAAGGGTAAGCTTTAATCGATTGCCATCTGATTTCCCATAGATTGCTATCTCACTCGATTGCCATTCTAATCAATCGATTGATTGAGTTCTGATTACTTAGTGTAATTCTGTGCATCAATCGATTGCTTAGCTTTCTAACAATTTATAGCCTGCACTCGATATGCAATCGATACCCCATCGATTACAGGATAGATTTTTCAATCGATTTCTTGTTCTCCCAATCGATTGCATAACTTAGATTTCCAGAATTAGTTTTTCAAGATATTTTTCTAAGTTAAGATTTCATGGTCCTATTGCCTAAGTCATGTTTGGTTATCATCAAAACATAGAATTCCAACATCCTTTGCCAAAGATGTCTACTCTTGCCTCCAGAATTGCTCATGCTAAGGTATTTTCAAAGTTTGATCTCAAAGCAGGATTCTGGCAAATTGTTATTCATTTAGATGAAAGGTATAAAACTGCTTTCTGCATTCCAGATGCTCAATACCAATGGAAAGTTCTCCCTTTTGGACTTAAGGTCGCCCCATCTCTATTCCAAAAGGCCATGATCAAAATCTTTGAGCCCATTCTCAATAATACACTCATCTATATTGATGACATCCTATTATTCTCACCAGATCATGAAACCCACAAACAACTCTTAGCCCAATTCACCAGGATAATAGCCCAGTATGGAATCATGCTTTCTTCAAAGAAAAGCCTTATAGCCCAAGAAAAGATTGAATTTCTGTGTATAATATTTCATGATGGGTTTTATTAACCAGGCCCTCATATTGCCAAAGATCTGCTTGATTTACCTTATGACAATCTGTAGGTAAATTAGATTCAATAGTTTCTAGGGATCATTAATTACTTGCGTGATTTTATCCCTGATGTAACAAGACATACAAGCCAGCTGTCCAAATTGCTTAAAAAGAATCCACCATCATGGACTCCGGTTCAAAAAAAAGCTATTACTCACCTAAAATAAATTGCTCAAAATCCACCACCTTTGAAAATTCCAGGAAACAGACAACGTATCCTGTAAACTGATGCCAGTGACCATTATTGGGGTATTGTACTTCTTGAAGAGGTTGATGGGAAAAGACATTATTGTGGACATGCTAGTGGACAATTTAAAGAAGCTGAGAAACATTATCATGCCACATATAAAGAAATTCTGGCAGTCAAAGAAAAATTCAACTTTCATCTTGTTGCTCATGAATTTACTGTAGAAATGGATAACACCTCTTTCCCATCCATGCTGGAAACCAAAAAGAAGACCCTTCCAGACTCACAACTCATCAGATGGAAAGACTGGTTTTCCCGCTATAAATTCAAGGTGAAACATATCAAAGGAAAACAGAACATCCTTACAGATTTCCTCAGCAGACCCTCAAAAATCCTTCTTCTTACTCCTAAGAAACCCATTGCCATCTGTACCCTTACCAAAATGACTTCCTTTCCTCCACATATCCAATACATATCATCCAATGATCATCATCAATTTCCTCCATGTGACCAGATACCTACCAATCCCTTTCAAATAAAAAGGTTAGCCAAAAGACATCTATTCTATTGGCTTCATGCCTTTATCAAGACACACAGATCCAATGAAATTAACTCCTCCCTTACTGGTATCTTTGACATTGAGAAAACTTTTATGTGTGCCCCTAACTTTTGGGGATCTATTCCAGAAGAATTGTCTTACTACATCCGGTGTGCCTCAGCACTTTATGCCACAGCATTTTCATTGGAACCACTTCATGTCTACCACAATCTCTGTGATTCAGCCAATGCTGGCAGTGAACTTTGGAAGATGTTCAGCTGGTCTGCTCCCCTCAGTACTTGGAGGTCTAACCTGAGAAATGCCATCATACAACAAAGGATCTATGATGTTCCTGAAGATCAACAAACAAGGTTTAAGTGTTTCTTTGTGTTTCATCGTCCTTACAACACAAATTATGAAAGTAGATTGCATGCCACAGGTCAAGCGCACTATTGGAGCTCCTACAATAACTGGCCACAATATGAAGATCAGGCTCTCAAAAACTTGTATCTCTTCCTCCATAACCTCAACAATTGCTCATCCACTGATCAGGAATTAACATGTACCTCTATTGGCCCAATTCCTCATCGACCCTTTGTCCCAAGAAATCCTCGTCTTTGGTATAGAAGGCCCCGAGAACAAGAATTTTCTCCACAGACTTTGCAATTAGTGGATCCTGATTACGGCCCAAGAATTAATCCAGACCCAGAATCTTCAGCCCATACTTCTGATGATAACTGTCTGACCTCCGCACAAGATCCATTCTGGAATAGTCTCTACCAAGATTCCCAAGACCCTGATGATGATAGCGCCATTAACCCAGATTCTCCTCCTGATCCTTATATGTCACCCAGCCATGAGCCCATCTACAAAGGATAGTCAAGAGAAATAATCACCCCTATGTAGTCATTATGACATCACCTGTCCTAGACTTAAAAAAAGGTATCGGTAACCACTTTTGTCTCCAATCCTTTATTGCTTTTGCTTTAAGTGTCAGGCGTCAATTGTCAGACGTCAGCCTGTAATATATTTAATAACCATGTGTCTGTAACGTATTGTGTGTCGGCAGCACGTGATAATCATTCACGACTGCTTTATTCCCTCAGACTAACCCTGGTTGAAAAAGGACTATATGCCTCAATCTGACTGGCTGAACCCTTTATCAGAGTTGCTCACTTAATCCTAGTTAGGTCCCCCGCTCATTATATAAGAGGAGTCCTCTTATCTTGTAAGGCATCAGAAGTTTGTAAGCATTATCCACTGTGAATATAAGCATGTGTTTCTAAACGCTTCTCTTTCTTTCTGAAAGCTTATCTTTCAATATCTATCTTCTAATAACTCTCTCAGAGATTTCATTATGCTCTGCACTTGCCTTCTATGAAGGATCCTGTGCATCAGAAGAAATCTGACGTGATCCATTTGGGTAGATATTATTATTAATTTGTATGATTTTAGTATGAAGTTCTATGCGATCAGGATACCCTAAGTCTGTTAAGGCAAAGATATGCTGTGAAAAGACATAATGGGAATGATCTGTAGAATCTCCATACTGAGACTTTACATATTAATAGAGTACTCGACCCCAGAAATATTACTCCCACATTTCCTATAAATATAAGATCCGGTTGACTTTTTTTTAAAACTCCTAACAAAGCTAAATAAGTTATTTATAAATTGATATGCCTAAAGTTTTTTCTGTTATTTAATTTATTTGACTTATAAGTTAACATATAATTTAATAATACATAAAAATATATTATAAAGAAGTGGCTTATTTAATTTCCTTGATCTCCAAAAAAAAAATCAACTATATTTTTTTTATCTCTAAAAAAAAGTCGACTATATTAGGTAATGGATAAAGTAACATATATTAGATGGGGATCTTTTTGTGTAGCCATTGGCCCTCTTGTTGAATGAGTTGGATTCTTCGGTTGTAGCTATCACTTTTTATAAATAACACCTCGAAGCATCTGTTTCTTCTATCTCATTGGCTTGGCCTTGGGCACTCACCAAAGCTCTCTATCCCCCATGTCCTAAAACTTTGGATTCTCTGGGTTTAAATTTGAGGCTTCGCATTTATCCTCTCTTCGTTCTGAACATCTATTTCTTGCATGCCATTGGCTACTCTCTCTCCACTCGTAAAAGCTTTCTCTTTAATTTGCCGATTCTCCAATTGTTGGTGACCTGTGTTTTCACCGAAGCCACTGATATATCGATCCGCAATGAAAGCAAAAATCCATTCCTATTTTTGAACATGATCGAACTACTACGTACATTCCACCCTCGCATATCCTTTATTTCTCAGGAATGTGCCATGTGATGACCCTGAACGGGTATGCATTCCAGCTCCTCGATTATGTGAATACATCAAAAATGGAAGAAAAAAAAAATAATGCATTCAAAACAAGGAGGAATCGTACTGTTATACATGTGTGTGTGTGTCTGGTTCATGTAATCTCATTAATTTCAACTTTTCTACTAGTCTTATATACAATGGGCTTGTTTGGCTGGACTTGCCAAATAAGTCCTTATTTTCACAAAAAAGAACTTATTTTCAGAAAAGTTGTTTTGAGCACGTTTGGCTGGACTTATAAAAATAAGTAACTTTATAACTTATAAATCAAAATAAGTATAAGTTCTTTTTTTCAACCTATGACTTATGACTTATGACTTATAAGTCACTTATGGAGGTGGACCCCACAATTCTGACTTATTTTACACATCCAATCACAACTAACCCAAACATAAATCACTTTTCCAAAAGTCCATCCAAACATATATCTTATTACACAATATGACTTATGACTTATAACTCATATTTATAATAGCCCATCCAAACATAAATCTCATTACACAATCTTACTTATTTTCAGTTTGACTTATATATAAGTCACTTTTTCAGAAATCCATCCAAACACACCCAATACTTAATTACAGGTGATCGAGACTTGAGCATTGTATGTGCATGTGTATTAAATTTTATATTAATTAATATTAATACTCTGATGATATTCATATTGATATATAACAATAATTATACAAAAAATATATTGGGTTAATCTTACATGCATACAGTGCAAGAAGACCGTCAATGTTCCTGAATGTGTACTTAAGAGAAGCCTGAAGACAGCTTCATAACCTAACTATATAGGTCATAGGTGCCCAAATACAGTCAGTTACGCTGATAATAAAATTACATAATTTAAAGATCACATCTCAGCCCTCGAAGACTACTCCAAGGAAATTGCCATTTCTTAGGCTGCTAACAATAAATGTTTTGTTTTGTTTTTCTTATTTTCCTTTCTTGTTTTTGGCATGAAGGATGTTTTTTTTCTTCCCACCCCGGTAATTCCCCACCCTTCCAGACTTTTTTCTTTTTCCTTTAAATCGCAAAGACACCAAATTAAAACAAGCTAAGGAAAGTGAAATTAGAGTATAAAACATATACTGCTAGCTCAGTGTGGGTAATCTCATCCTCTAATTGGGGAGAGGAATGCCTCATCTTCCTTTATATCATTTTCCCTCCTTTTTTTTTCTTAATAACCATTAGATCTTCTTTCAATAGTTCAGATTTAGTGTTTATAATATCATTATTAAAAATCAATTAAAATACATTTTGTACAAATCCAAATATAAACCATTGAAAAAAAATCCAATGGATATTATGAAAGAAAAAGAGAGAAAATGATATAAGAGAAGAGAGGAACGCCTCATTTTCCTTATATATATATATATATATATATAAATATAAAGGAATGCCTCCATTCTACTAATGTACGTAACGAATGGAATGTGGAAGAAGGAAATTCAGGTGCCATCAATCTACTAATATACGAATTACATATATATATGGAAACGAAAGCATCAATATATATATATATATAAAATTCCTTATATGAAAGATCAGCATTACAACAACGTAACAGCATTTTATTATAGGTATTTTGTGTGTATAATATCATTGATTAGAAAGAGAGAGGTGATATAGACAAAGTAAGGAAGAGGGATGAATTAGGTAGGGAGGGGGGGTTAAGGAAAAAGAAGTTGGAGAGGGAGGAAAAGGGACCTCCGTATAACATCTTCTAACACGTGTTGTTGATTGAAGCAGAGAAGCTTCAACTAGCGAGCTACCTAGCTCCTATTTATACCTTGTACTCCCTCCTTTCATTATTATAAGAGTATGGCAGTCAAATTGTGCTTCCTTAAAAAACATTTAAAAGCTAGTTAAAAGGTATAAATATGTTTTAAATAGAATTCTTTTTATAGTATTATCCTTATTTATAATGAGACTAGAGAGAAATATAAGTAGGAGTATTAATGTGAGTACTATAAAAAAGAGTGTAAATAAGTAGGGATAAAATAGGAAAATATGCATTAGATGATAATAGAATCCAAGGCGAACTCTTATATTTTGGACCAAAACAATTTAGATTTTGGGCTCTTATAATAAGAATCGGAGGGAATATTATTTATACTTCATTCTAACTTCTTTGGGGGTAGAAATCCCACTTTATCATATGTGTGTGTGTAGGTTCCTATTTTTATTTGGGCTCGAAAAGCACAAGCTCCACTTACCCCAGCCAAGGAAGGAGCCACAAGGCAGCCAAAAGACAAAGTCAAGGAAAGCTCCTGAAATCAAGGAACTAATAGGTCCCCATGATCTCTGTAACATCCTAAATATTTTTACTAAGGATTAGAGATCATTTAAGAGTTAATTATGGGATTGATTGAGGAGTTAGAAAGTATTATTAATAAATTTATGGAAATTGGGAGTATTTTGGGGATTTTAAAGGCCTAATTTCTCCTTTAGTTTGGGAAAATTAGGGTTAGAGGAATTATTTTTGGACCCAAAAGGGATTATGATTAGAGAAAATTCTTAGCTTATTATGAAGAAAATTTTTAGGAATTAAAAGGATAGGTTTTGGCTTAGAGAAAATATCTTAATTTGAGGATATAAGGATCTAGTAGTAATTTTCCTATACCATTAATTTTATTTTATTTAATTTCTTTTCATTATTCAATCCTCATTCCGTTCTTCTCCCTAGAACCCGACCCTTCCTCCCATTCCTCTTCTTCATCGTGCAACGCAGGAGTCAGGGGAGTGCTTGGAGACAATGGGGGATTCCGCCGTCGCTGTTGACGACACCGGTGAGGGGAAGCCGCCGATGCTTCATCCCTTCCCCTTCTTCCTCTTTCTTCGCGACTCCCACCCCTCTATCTTCATAATCGCACCATCTCACTCTCCTCCCTCTTCATCTTTGGCCGCCCAACAAATGAGGGAGAGAAGGAAGGAAGAGTAGTATGCTAGCCAGTGGTTTTGGCGGTGGATCTGGGCTTGTTCCAGCAAGATTCCGGTGACTTTGGGGAGCTCGATGAATTTGGGTAATCTTCCTTGCATTCCCTCCTCTTTGTTCTTGAATTTCAAAGTAAAATTGTTAGGGTTTGATTGAGTTTTAAAATTTCTGAGTGTTTGGTGATTTCTATGTGTTAGAATAATGTATTTTGATGATAACTAAACATAACTTATGCATAAAGAAAGATTGGACTTAGAACTGGAATGAACTTAGAATAATCTGATAAAAATCCTAAGTCATTGCCGAATCTATCAGGGAGAGATAATCAATTAAGAATCTAAGGTTATGATCGATCAAGATAAGGTTAGAATGAATATAAGTTATAAGTATGACTGCCTAATCGATTAGGATGCCCTGTGATCAATTAGAGAAGTATGAACTTAATTGGAAATCAAACTTAGTAATCTTAGCATGATCGAGTGAAAGGACATGATCGATCGGGACCTCCTATGATCGAACAAGAAGTCTTAGTTGCAATTCAAAATCCTCTAGAATGATCTTAGCCTAATCGATCATAGTCACCTAATCGATCAGAGAGTATGTGAGTGATGACCTATGATCAATTATGAAAGACTAGGATTAACTAAAACAAGGCCAATATAACTTAAGCCTATTAGATCAATGAGGCATGATTGATCAGGTGAACTGAGATCGATCAGGCGTGGCATTTTATAACTGCACTCTAATCTCATGTTCAAGTGATGCAGGTCCTAATCTAAGCCTGATTTATATGTGATCGATCAGAGAATAGAAGCAATGATCAAATAGAGCCTTATAATTGATCTGGCGATGGATTTGCTTCAAAGTACAATGTTTATCCTTTTATACAGAGTGTGTTAGACCTATTTTGAGAAGTTAACGTTACTCACACAGATTCAAGAATTAAGCCATTTGAAACTAGAATTGCTATCTACAATTAATGAAGAGAGAAGAACTGAAGCTAACGTAGTACAAGGGAGTTAATGCAACACAAGAACATCATCAACTCAACACTCCATCAAGATTTATCATCTCTCATCCACATCAAATACACAACGGTTATAAACTCACAAACGGGCAGAATTCCAGAGACATCTATAAAAGTCATTGGTGAAGAAGTTGATGAAGTAAATTGATTGAATACATTGAATACACTCTCAAGCAATCAATACTCCATGCATTCAATACTCACCTACTCTCTGTTATATTCATTCATTATCTTTGTACTTCAGTGTATATCAAAATCTGTTCATTGAGTGAACAATACTTTGTAATCTCATTCTAAGTGAGGAATACTCTTAAGATAGTGGGATCTTAAGAGTGGGTTGTAAACTTACAAGTTGTAAGGGGGAGTGATCTGTAAGAGAGAGTTCTTACTAAGGGATCACTTGTAAAGGCAATCAATAGCCTAATTAAATCTTGCAGATTTTAGTGGAACCCAACTAAAGGTTGGAGAACTGGACGTAGGCCAAAAGTTGAGCTGAACTAGTATAAGCCTTGTGACTCATTGCTTATAATTTTTTAATTAGCACAATTCATCCCCTCTTGTGCATTTCTGCCACTTTCACTATGGATTATTGGTGCTTATCTAGGATTACAAAACTAATGAATTGTGAAGATATTGATTGGGTTAAATTTTGGGGTGTTTAAAGAAAGGAAAAGTGTGTGATAGGCCTAGGAAATCGATGTGGATATTGATTTGGAATGTGATATGATGATTGTTTAGTGAAATAGGATAGTTAAATGGTTAGAATGGAATGATTGTCATGATATACCCTTTGGCTTAGGCTTGAATTATGGCTCTTGAATTATGGAGCTAGTAGGTATAATGGAAAGGAGAAGTGTGGATGTAATTTGTATGATGGTATAGTCGTATGGTAAATGATTTAGGTTACTAATGATGCGTCCTTTGGGTTTGAATTGGGAATTGATGAGTGGTGGGTAAAGTTTTGAACGAACAAGAATTGATGGAAGGTGATGATAGACCAATGTGGCCTAGGTTTGAACTTGTGGGGTGATAAGGTATAATGAAGAAGTAATGGTAATTAGTGGACTTGATGGTGGCTGGAGAATTTCAATGGGCTGTTGTTATTAATAGATTCATGATTAATTTGGATCTTTAAGTGTTGCAAAGGGTAGTTTAGAGTATTGGGTTGGGGTTAAAGTATTTATATGATGTTGTAAAAGTTAGAAAGAAAATGTAGGTAGGATTTTAAAATATAAACGGGTCCTTGGAAAGTGAATGGCAAGATATATTTTGTTAAATAAGTTACCAATTAAGGTCTTAAAATAATAAATGATGAGAGTTTAAGTGTTGTTTGAAATCTGATTTTTGGAGTTGAGATCCTCGAATAATTAATCAAGTGTACAAGATTTCTAAGAAATGATTCTGTTTGAATCAAAAGGTCAAAGCATGAAGGATGATTTTGAAGTTTTTAAGAGTTATCCAACTAAGTTGATTAGCGAAAGTAAAGCATATTCATGGTTTGATTCAAAACGTGAGGTAAAGATGGAATTGTTAGGTTTAATTAAGGAGTCGCAAGGTATGAATTTGAATTGAATGGTAATGAAGGTTATGTGATGTTGTTGTTCTTATGTAAAGAAGTAAATTGAATTCTTGATTTTCCTCATTAATAATAGGAGCTTCAGTACATTAATAAATGGAGTTTGATGATTTGAGTTGTGTTTTGTTGTATAATTAGTGACTTTATAGGCTTGATAGGAGTTTCATTTAACTTAATCAATCCAAGTATCTGTATTGAGGCTTGAATGTTCAATTGGGACTTTTAGAAAGGGATTTAAACCCAATGATGTTTGAACACTTGGTTAAGGAAATTAATCATGTGTATATTTGTGCTATGGGTGATTGTAGACACTGGTGGATCGAGCTGAGCCCAAGAACCGCGCTATCCTAGTATTTTCTTTAGATTTTGGCAATTCCAGGTAACCACTCTCACCTCACTATCTGGTTTGTGTGATGTTAGTTGGGATTTTTCTCAAAATCCCTTTCTATTTGTGTATATGATCAATAGTATGCAAATTGAAATTCAAATGCTATGTTTATATTGAAAAGCCTATTGGGTACCTTTGAAATCCCTCCTTTTTCGTACGAAATATCCGGAGTTTTCTTATATTATATGTAGTATCCTGGCTGGTGTGTTGTGGCAATGATTCCATTGATGCTGACCTTGAAATTATTGCATATGTCTATATATATACCCTGGAAAATACTGGAAGGCCAAGTGCCTGGTAATTTATGTTGCATATCCATGTGTTCTGATGATTTGCATGTGTGCACGTGGCACCAGTGGGTCTGGTTATTACCACCCCGCGATGAGGTACCTTGTTAGTCGATAGGGACTTATTTGATACGAGAAGGAGAACGCCCTTCACGGTTTCAGGAATGGTAGAAAGTCCCTTCTGATCCGTACTATAGCTTCAGGGAGGGTAGAAAGTCCCTCCTAGCCCGTACTATAGTTCCGAAGGCAGGTAGAGAGTCCCGACGGGTTCCACCATGGTTCTAGGATGGGTAGAAAGTCTCATCTGGTTCCACTTGTTTTCGGCGACTCGTACAACGAACACTAGAGTGCTTATGAATATTTATTAATCTGATTTCCGAATACATTATACTGAATTGCAAAGAATCTTGAAAAGGAATTCTAAACTTGAGATGTGTAGTTACTTGATTATTTGTCTATGGGTTTAGAAATATATATACTCCATGATGTATGAATATTTATAGAATGTGGTATTCCTTTAGCTAACCCACCCATAATCTTGTATTGAGTTGAGTTGTGGTTACTGAGACAAATTTGTCTCACCTTATCGTTGTTTACATTTTACAGGTGATCATGCACAGACTAGGGCTAAGGGACAATGGGGATGGGGCCAACCGGTTCATATAGAACCAGTGAGTCGGCCAGTGGATTTATTTGGAATAGTATATTGCCATATATATAGGCTTGCATTCGCGTCCGCATGTTTATGTTTTTTATTGATATTAGATTATAGATGACTGTATCAATATTTGCTTGAATTTAATTACTTGATGTTGAATCTGTTATGTTGTTGATCCTATTACGGCCAGCTATTGAGATTGACTAATTATTGCACAAGTTTTTGTTAAATAACCATGTTAGATAAGTTCTTTCTAACATGGTTATGCTGAATGCTTGATTTTTATGAAGTTAGGGTTTACAGGTGGATTTTTATTAACCATGTTAGGAGGCTCCTTATCTAAGGTTAAATCAATTGTCAATTGTTAATAGGGTGAATCTTTACTAACTATGTTAGAGGAATCCTTTTCTAATATAGTTAGGGTAAAATATCCATGATAGTATGATTGTATGGTTATGTGTTTGATTTTTCTATCATGGATAACCGCTTGACTTCCTAGGTAAACTTTTTCTAAATATGATAGGAGTATTGTTGTAATTGTACGAAAACCCTTCTTCCTATCATAGTTAGCAGCGTAATATGATTAGGTTTGATTATTAGTGGTTTAATTATAATTAGTAAGTAAGATTTTACAATCTCTCAGCCACCTCCACTACAAATTAGTTTACCAAGTCAAATCCATGATCTCCTCCGCTACCAATGAGATCCACAAAACAAGGAAGTGACTTGCTAGAATCTTGCAACTAACTCATGTGTAATTGACCACTCTATACAACACCTACAACCTATATAGAACGTAATCAAGACACTTTAGGGGAGGATGTTTTCAGAAAACACTCTCAACAACTTTAAAGCATTCTGGGCTCCCCATCTGGGCTCAAGAGCGTCATCGTGTTAGGACAACTCCTGTAGTAATGCCTCCGGGCTCCCATATTACACCTACTCTTATCACATCAGCCTCCTAGCTCCCATATTATCACCTACTCTTGTGATAGACTTATACTCCCATCTCCTTCTCTCTCTCCATTTCTCTATTGTACATTTTAATATGTATTTTCATTGATTTCTTTATAATTTTCATTGTCTCACGACTATCCCTTGGCCCTTGTATTCGAAGCACGGTTGTTGGTGATGCCCTTTTTTAACTATTAATAAAATTACAATCGATTTATCGCTTTACCATTTTTTAATTACTACAATATATATATATATTATTTTATTTTCCCTCACTGACTAATTGAGTCGAACATTTATAATCACTCTTCACAGTGTAGTGGAGGATTCTGAATTTTAATGAATAAAAGAGAAGCTCCCACAAATATTATATTTAATCATTCTACAAACTGTCGTCTGTTGAGGGGTTCACCGTTCATATACATGTATCATCATTTATTCACACCAACATAAACAGTGCAGGAAATTATAGGTCCTACAACATATATACAATCTGCAGGCCTATATAGACACAGTTATACACATATAGAGGCGATGGATCAAAAGCACATGTCCAAACAACAATAACAACATAATCCAGCACACCTGCAAATAAAATCAAATTAACAATTAACGAATCGAAACAAACCACTATTATATATATTATAGTATATATTTGGGGGGAGGGGATTACAATCCTCTGCAGAAGCCGCCCTTGGAGTGAGTGTCATCTGTGCCGGCAGAAACTTGCTCGTAAATTTGATTACTAACAACGTGAGGGGCTCCATCTCTATGAATACCCCCTCTTTCTTTTCTTCCATATGCTTCTCCCTCCTCAACTCCCAACTCAGTTTTGTTACCTACTTATATATATATAGCATCAGATCAATCTTTGAACAAATTAAATACGAAAAGGAATATGGGCACAGGATGCTTTACCTTGAGGCTGCTCCGTGTCTTTGCCACTCATATTAAAGAAAGATCGAGCTACAATTACCCAAGAATTACGTCCAGATCGTGAAAGATAAGGGCGTATATAATATATATGGATGATGCTTCTTCCATCTTGATCCGCAGGGGAAATATATAGATCAGTCTTCATTGTGTTGTGGAGTGGTTACATTTACCAAATCCATTATCAAAAAGTAAGTTCATTTTTTTTTTAATACTCCCTCCCTTGATATTTGTCAAAATATTTTAGAAGTGTAGTTTTATTCCCGTGTATAAGAAACAAATAGTTTTTGTTTAATTAATTTTCCAATATAATATGCTCTTATTGTTATATATTAAGAGTGATAGCCTTATTACATGAGCCCTTTCGTACATCTACGCAACCTTTCGGTTTACAATGGTTTCCAACTTTTTGAAAACCAAAATATAAGGTTTTCCGGTAAGCATTAATTAAATAAAAAATATTATAAAAACAAAAATATTTTTCATCAAAAGGTGTTAAGCAGTTTATAATGGTCCATTGTCGATCTTACGCACAAGCGGACCTTTCTTTGTAATCCATGTTACTAGTTCAAAAAGTGTCTTAATTTATATAGATTAATATATACTCCTACTCACCCAAGTAAGGTGAGACTTCATTCTTTTTGACACGCCCACACAAACTTCATTTTTCACAACAATATATAACAATAAATATGTAAGAGATAAGAGAAAGGGCTCCAAAGGTGCAGCCGGGCAAGGGAATTGAAGACTTTAAATTAAAAACGTATTCCAAGGGCATATAGCAGGATGCAGCCTCCACTATCCTGTCCCTTTAATTGCCTGATTGCCTATAGCAATATAATATATATATATATATATATAAAGGATGTAATTGGTGATAGGTAAGTGCCAAGCACGGTATTGAGGGTGAAAGCTTGTGACGATTACAACATATAAAGAGTAGCAGTTTTATGATAAATTTATACGTAGGGACATGCATGGATGTATGTGATCGATGTTGAGATAGAGATTTGAAGATTGAAGAGAAGGAAGGAAGGGTTAAGTAGTAGTATTGGCGCGCTTGAGAATAGAGAAGTTGAAGAGGGAAGAGTAAGGGTCCCAGTAGAAGCCAATCTGATCGCCTTTGTGAAGGTGCCTCCTCCTCACAAAGTCCTGACTCCACTTGCCGATGAGAACATAGCTTTTGGAAGAGGACCATCTCTTGAGCAGAAGGTGGTGCGTTGAGCTGGTGTCCATATCCCAAACCCTAACCTCACTCCCTTCTGGGCTCTCCACGGCCCTGGTGTGGTCCCCACCCAGCATGGGGAGGATGTGGTTGTTGACCATGTCCGCCCCCAGCAGCAGCCTGCTCATCCCCAGATCGCTCTCCGTCAGCCTCTTCTTTATCTTCCATGGATCCTCGTACAGCTTCAACGTCGTTGACACTGATGATGATGATCCCTTCTTCATCCTTCTTCTGCTCCATCCTTCCCACCCCCCGCTCTCCATTTGTTTCCTCTTATTCCTCACATGCTCTTCCACATGTATTTCTTCATCTAGCGACCACCTACTACTACTGTTCATGCTGCTACTGCTGGAGCCAATCAATGCTTCTTTCATTTCCCACTTGTTTCATCCTCTATTTATATATATATATATATATAACACTACTCTGGTCTCTCATGCATCTCGATCCCTTGGGAAAGTTGAACTCGAATATCCAACCTATGACTCTGAACCAAGGAATACCCAATGCCATCCATTTTGAGAATCTATCTACATTTGTTTTCATCTGCACAACTTGGAGCATATATATATATCAAGATCCAAATTAAAGTTTTCTTTTCATAGATCCAAATAGGCTATGACACGCACGTAGGAGATGATAAGATGCATGGTATTATCATCTCCTACGAGCGTGTCATAGCCTATTTTGGTACATTTTGTAAGCTGGTTGTCCCCCCCCCCCCCCCCCCCGGGGGCCTTGAGAGAGGGAGAGGGCCACGCATCATTCTGTGCCTCAAATGGTCCTCCTTCTATAAGTATATATATTCTTATTCTCGCTTCTCCTCCTTTTTTTTCTTTTTGACCCTCATGATTTGATCCCGCCCTTAGCCACTTCAACAAAAATTACTTCCCTGTAAATTAAACCCCAACATAAATATAAGCCAAAACGTGTCGTGCATTTAGCTACTGTAGAAGTTTGCAATTCTATGTATGACACAACGGGAGAAAGCAAGTACGTACTAATAATAGACTTGACTTGGCTATAACATATTGAATATATGGAGGGGCGTGATTAATAAGTAGGTGTATTTGCATGGTGGGAATTATAACTAAATAGGTAGCGAATGAAAAAAGCATTATTCATTTGGGATTTCTAAAGGGAGAATGGATGTCGATCACCAACACTTTGATTCATAATCTATACTCATCATAAAGATGAGCAAATGATTTCTCCTCTTAATCTGTACCATTCGGATTTATTTTAACAGTCCAGATTCAATTTAATTTATTTTAATATTTTCAATAAATTTTTATTTTAATGGATGCAAAATAAAATATAAAGTTAACCTTATAACTGTCATTTGTCAACAAAAAAATTTATCTTTGAAAAAATAGTCTTAAAAATGTTAAATCTGGACGATCCAAATCAACTTTTGGATGGTCTAGATTTCGTTTCAGCGATGAGAAAACATTTCTCATCGCTGTGATGAGCACTGAATGTGAACCCCACCCACTTAGATGTGTTTGGATTGGCTTCTGAGAATTAATGTTTTTTTTCAATTTGACTTCTTCATAAGTAAGATCGGATAAAAGTCAGATTTGTGTGAAGTGATTTATATTTGGATTTGTGATGATAGAAGTGACATTTTTTCAATCTTACTTTTAGAAACATATTTGGATGATTATTTTGAAAAGTAAGTTTAGATGAAAAATTACTAAAAATGACATTATTGTTATTAAATAATACATAGATAATATGCATATGTTCTTATAGTTTAGAAAGAAAAAGTGAAATTTGAGGCTTTTGAGTATTTTAAATGTTTAGTTTCTCCCTTATTTTATGGAAAATAATTTGAAAAATATATATATTTTTCGTTCAAAGAAAGATATTGTGGGAGAAAATAATTAAATATTATTATGATAAACTTTTAGAGATAAAAAGGAAATTGATTAAAAGAAAATATCTTATTTAAAAATTTTAGGGGTCCAATAGTCTAATTTTCCTACCCATTTTATTAAATAATATACAATAAAAGGCGTGGGACCCATCATTCCAGAAGCCATAAGCCAATTAAAAGCCAGAAGCTCCAACTTCCAGCTTTTTCCTAGAAACCCATTTAAAGTTATAAGTTCTTCTCCAAATAAACCAAACCAAACATCATAAAAAATCAAAAGATGGCTTCTACAGTACAACCGGGCTTATAGCCTTCAAAAAGCCATTCTAAACATGCCGATGAGGACGGACGAGAGAGCTCACCTCAGACGTAAACTATGCTACAACTTTATCTTTATGATTGGCATCTATTTTATGCACGCATGTCCCTTGTGTGTATATATTCTAGTGGGATTTCACTCGCTGTACTCGACTAACCAAATCCAACCTCATTCCACCAACTCATCACTCAACATTTGTCTCAATATATGCATCGCCCTTTTCATCAAAATCGCACATTTCAATAATGCTCCTTAATTTCCCAAATTTCTTTGGCCCACTCAGCTCTTAGGCCCCTACGCTCTCTCTCTCTATATATATACATGTACTTCATATACTGCCGCATAGCCGCACGTCAAACTATATATATTCCGTTTTGGTCAAAACAATCGCAGGTCCGCCTCTCCTGTCTCAGTCATCTTAACTATGAAGGAAGCATAGTAGGCTTCACTCTCCCTTTTAAGAAAAGCACCTCTTCCCTTCTCCAAATTTCATATATTAATTACATATAACATATTAGGGAGATCAGATGGATTACAGGATTTTCGGGAAAAAAAGTATAGATGAATGGTTGGACGGAGGTTTGTGCTAGTGCTTGTCGGAAAGACGAGCAGGGGGCTTGTCTATTATGAACCGTCCAGATCCAATATGAACAGTTTAGATTTAATATTTTTGAGTTTATCATTTTTAAATAAAAAACACATTTTTTGACAGAACTATAGTTAAGAGGTTGCCTTTAATTTAAATTTTGTACCAATTAGTATAATTATTTTTTAAAAATCATAAACTTGAAAATATTAAATCTAGACCTCCATATTGGATCTAGATAGTTCAAAATGGACGAGCACTCCTTACTCATTTTTCCGATAAGCGTTGAAACTGGTTCCCCACTGAATATGTGATAAGATGATGGTTGGAGAATGTGCATTACTTTTGTCAAAATTATAATTAATGCAAAAATCAAAATTAGATATAAGTCCTTCTTCTTTTCAAATTGGGTCTCACATTCGAGGTGCTTCTCTTTCTCTAATTTCCGCTCTCAGTAGTCGGCATCAAGCTCACACTCCCTTTCCTCATTCTTTCGTGTTTCTGATCTAAGAATGCGAAGAAGAAAAGAACAAGAGAGAGGTGGAAAAAATACTTCCGATGTATTATTTGATTATGAACGTATAGCTATATGCAAGAGAGAGAGGAGAACGGGCCAAATCAATTTGACTTGATTCTATGCTAATTACAATCAGTAATCAATCAACAATAAAACTCTAAAAACATTCTCTAAAATCTCTCCTAATTAGTTTCCTATATTATATTTCCTAAAATATTTCTAATATTTCTTAAAACATATTTACAAATATTTCCTAAAATATATGATCCCCAATATAATATATGAGAGTCTACACTCCCCCTCAAGTTGCACATAGATATTAATCATGTCCAACTTGCCAATAAAGAATTGAAATTTCTCTCAGATAGACCCTTAGTTAGAATATCTGTTGTCTGCTCTCTTGAGGGAATATACCGGAGGCCAATTATTTCATCATCAATCTTCTCACGTATGAAATGTTGGTCAATCTCCACATGTTTCATCTGATCATGTTGAACTGGATTGTGTGAGATAATTATAGTTGCCATGTCATCTGAGTAAAGCTTTACCAATAAATTTATCATCATACATAGTTCTTCAAGAACTCGCTGCACCCAAATTCCCTCACAAATTCCAAAGGCTATGGCTTTGAATTCTGCTTTAGCACTACTTTTAGACACCACATTTTGTTTTTACTTCTCCAAGTAACCAAACTTCCCCATACATACATACATACAGTAGCCAAAAGTTGATTTTATATCCTCCTAGTCTCCTGCCCAATCAGCATCAGTATACATTACGACATTTCTATGATCAATCTTCTTGAATAGAAGTCCTCGCCCAAGTGACCCATTTAAATAACGAACAATTCTATAAACTTCATTCAGATGCTTCTGTTCAGGATCATGTGAATGTTGACTCACAACACTTACAGCAAATGCAATGTCAGGCCGAGTATGAGACAAGTAAATCAATTTGCCAACCATTCATTGATATCTTCCGAGATCTACAGCTTTCTCAGATCTTTATCATCACCAATTTTATCAACCCAAATTGGAGTATCACTGGGTCAACACCCCAACATTCCTATTTCTTTCAGGAGATATTTAATATATTTTCTCTGTGAAATATATATACCTTTCTTGGATCGAGCTACTTCCATGCCTAAGAAATATTTCATTTCTCCCAAATCCTTTGCCTGAAATTCCCGACTCAAGGTTTTTTTTATTCAATCAATTTCATTCAAATAATCTCCTGTAATGACAATATCATCAACATAAACAGTCAGTATAACAATCCCATTCATGTGTCTGAAAAACATAGTGTGATCACTCTATCCCTATGTGTACCCTTGTGTCTTCAACACACAAGTAAATTTTTCAAACCATGCTCTAGAAGATTGTTTTAACCCATATAAGGATTTCTTCAACTTACATACTTGACTCTTTTTCTTTTACTAGGAACCCAAGAGGCAGTTTCATATAAACTTCTTCCTTCAGATCTCCATTAAGAAATGCATTCTTCACATCTATCTAGTGTAGTGGCTAATCTTGATCGCAGCAAGTGACAACAAAATTCTAATGGCGTTGAGTTTTGCCACCGATGTAAATGTTTCAGTGTAACCCATGCCATACACCTAAGAGAAGCCTTTTGCCACCAATCTCGCCCTGTACTTCCAAGACTCCCATCAGCTTTATACTTCAGGGTAAAGACCCATTTATAACCAACCGCCTTCTTTCCCTTAGATAAGTTCACAACTTCCTAAGTACCATTGGCTTTTAGAGCTATCATATCTTCCATAACGGCCTGTCTCCATTCTGGACTAGCCATAGCTTCATCAATATTATTTGGAACCTTAATATCATTAAGATGAGTGACAAAAGCATGATATCTAGAGGTGAGTGCCAGATATGAGACAAAATTTTCAATGGAATATCTTGTACACGCCTTTCATTCCCTTGGTTGCTTTCTTTTGGAAATTGGAACATCGATATCTGATCCCTGCTCTTCTCTACTTATAATTTTCATTTCCTTCGGATCTACCTCTAGTTCTGACTCTTAGTGTATTTTAGGTTCTTG
Organism: Mimosa bimucronata; assembly: GCA_037074515.1. Taxonomy (NCBI): domain Eukaryota; kingdom Viridiplantae; phylum Streptophyta; class Magnoliopsida; order Fabales; family Fabaceae; genus Mimosa; species Mimosa bimucronata. The sequence continues at coordinate 489,943 of CM073444.1, forward strand.
GTGGGCTTTACCCATCTTGTCCCTTCTTGTAGTGTCTCTCCTTGGACTATTCTCTATATTATTTTTAGGCACTTCTACTTGCTCATCAATTTTATCATCGGTAGAAACAGAAGGAAAGAATGGGAAAGGTGAAATAGGAAGACATAAATCTGTTTTTGAATTATTAGTTTGAAGTTCAATCCAATTCTCCCCCTTGAACCGAAGATTCTGTATAAAACAGACGGTTTTCATGGAAGGTTACATCACAAGTGACATATAGGAACTTTGAGGTCGGATCATAGCATTTATACCCTTTTCGAGTACTAGATGAACCTAGAAAAGTATACCTAACGGCTTTGGGATCTAATGGTATTATAGAGATGGACATAACTGGTGCACCCAAAGACTCATAAAGGTAAGGAATTTTCAAGGTAGGAGAGATTGTAATGATCATGAAGGACTTGAAGTGGGGTTCGATAGGCTAAAGTTTTTCTTGGAATTAGTTAATAAGAAAGGTGGTGGTGAGAATGGCATCATCCCAATGGTATTTTGGTACATTACTACTGAACATGATAGAACGAACAATTTCAAGGATGTGTCTATTTTTCCTTTCAGCAATGCCATTTTGTTGAGGGGTATAAGGACACGTGCTTTTGTGAAGGATGCCATGGTCTGTTAGGAATTTGAAAAGAGCTTGGTTAACGTATTCTGTTCTATTATCAGTGTGTAAAATCTATATTTGAGTATGAAACTAATTTTTAAGCATATGATAAAAATCAACAAATGTTTGGTAAACATCATTTTTATCTTTTAAAAGAAATACCCAACTGACACGAGTGTGATCATCAATGAAGCTAATAAACCATTTGGAAAGAGTACAATTAGAAATACAAGTAGGTCCCCACAGGTCACTATGTATGACATTAACTGCACTGGTTGCACTATATGGAACGATTGGAAATGAGGTACGATGGTGTTTGGCGCGCTCACAAGCATCACAATGAAATTCAAAAACATTTTTATTTGAGCAAAGAGATGGAAATAACTAAGACATATAATTAAAAATTGGATGCCCTAACCGTTTGTGCCATAACTCTACCAGTCGTAGGGAGAGACACTTTATTACAAAATCTAACACTTTGATCAAAACAATCATCCAGGTAATATAGCCCATCAAGTTCCTTAGCAACACCAATTGTTGTCCCCGTTAGTAGGTCCTAAAAAACATAATGAGTAGCAAAGAAATTAGCTTGACATCGTTGATCCTTAGCTAATTGACTTACAGACAGTAAGCTGCACTTCAAATTTGGAACATAAAGAACTCCAGAGAGTAAACATAGCGGAAATTTTAACAATTCCAATTCCAAAACAAGACAGTATGAGGCATCAGCAATTTTTACAGTAAGCTTTGTAAGAGTAGGAGTATAATTGGATAAAAGAGAGAAATTATCAGTCATATGATCAGACGCACCAGTATCAATTATCCAACAGTGTTTTGAACTCATACCTTTAATAGTTGCCAAAGCTTTGTAAAAATTACCTCGTTATACAACACTAGCAGTGGATTGGATGCGAGGCTACTGACCCCCTTCTAATGCAGTAAGGCAGTCAAGAATCTTACTTAAGTGATCATGGTGTTGTCCCGAACTAAGAGAATCACTGTCTTCCCATTTGTCATCTCATTTACATATACACGACCTTTTCCTTTTTTGGGCTTCCAATTATCGGATTTTCCATAAAGGTCCCAGTAAGTATCATTTGTATGACCAATCTTTTTTGCAATGATCATAACCGTTCGTGCTTTATTTCACTGTTCATTAGAGCAAACAACAAAATCAAAGGAGGATTCAACAAGAGAAGGCTAAGAAACTTTGTCACCTTTCAACATGACCTTTTTTTGAGAATTTTTGCCACGAAGAAGAGCATAAGCAGCACGGACTATATAGGAAGTGGACCTTGACTGAAAATTCACTCTCGGACAACATCAAAAGAAGGATTGAGGTGTGCAAGAAATTCAAACAAGCGTTCTTTTTCAATCTTCTTTTTAAGAGTAGTAGCATGCAAAGCATAACATGGAATTCCTTCATTAATTAAATCCAGCTCTTGCCAAAGGGTAGTTTTGGCAACATAATAATATGATAGGGAAAGAGCTTCCTGTTTCAGATCCCAAACTCTAGATTTTATATCAAATATAAGAGAAACATTTTCTCCCTCACTATGAGTCTCACGAACAGCGGCCCACATCTCGTTGGCCAGAGAAAGATACATAAAGCATTGTTTAAGGGTGAGAATCATGAAATTGACAAGCCATGAGCACACCATAGCATCTTTAGCATCCCAGATCTGATAAGCCTTCATATTCATTGATGGCTGCGCCAGACTTTCACTGGTAATGTGGCCGATTTTGCCATGGCCTTTAATCGCTATACACATCCACTGGGCCCACTCCAGATAATTTTCGCCATTAAGCTTCTTAAACACGATAATAACGCCGAAGTTGCCAAAACCAGGTGAAGGAGTTCGATGGTCGCTGTTGTTGGAAGCATCGCGGTGGAGGAGGTCGTGACATGTGATCCGACGTGAAGGCTGTCTCAGGCTGAGCATCGGAAGACATCGTTTGTTCCTCTTCTTCTACATTAGGCTCTGGTACCATAAAGAAGAAAAGAACAAGAGAGAGGTGGAAAAATACTTCCGATGTATTATTTGATTCTGAACTTATAGCTATAAGCGAGAGAGAGAGGGGGGAGAGCTAAATCAATTTGACCTAATTTTATGCTAATTACACTACGAAATCAATCAACAATAAAACTCTAAAAATACTCTCTAAAATCTCTCCTAATTAGTTTCCTATATTATATTTCCTAAAATATTTCTTATATTTCTTTAAATATTTTTACAAATATTTCCTAAAACATATGATCCCCAATAATATGAGATTCTACAGAATGACTTCATTTCATTTTTATCATGATTTTAGAAGTTTAATTTTACAGTAAGCTTTTCTTTTGGTACCTTCTCTTCTTTTTCTTCTTCTTGTAAACACCCAATTTTGTCTGGACCCCACCAAATAAAAAATTAAAAAATATATATGACAATAAAAATAAAAATAGTCACTCTTGATTCTTTCTTGTGAGGCAAGCATGAGTTGTGGAGAGTCAAACATGATGATGGGCCACAAGCAAGGGAATAAATTGGAAATGATTATGGTGATTTAATCTTGGTCATGATGGTGAAATATGGATGGAAATAAATCAAGGAAAAGAAGGGAATGATTCACTACCATGTGAGCAATTAAGGGAAATTTGATTGGGTGTAGATTATTAGGAAAGGTCTAGAGGGAATAAGAGAACTAATAAGGTAACAAATGACCTTTTCAAAATGCTGAAGTGTGTATATACATCTATCAGATTATTTTTATTTTAACATGATAGTAATTAGGAAATTATGCTTGTGAAATAAGCCAAAAAAGGGAAAGAAAATTGCATGGTTCGGCTACTGATTGATATCACAAGAGAAAATGAAGTATTGAATATAAAAGGAAATGATAAAATCAACCATCAGATTTTCAAAGACAACCAATCATAGGCCACGTGATTGCAAAATTGAGACACCATAAGGGAAGCTATTAACGAGTGCTAAAAGGGAACAATTGGATTCTTGAAGCAACAACATGTTTTCTTGCAAGAGAAGAATAAAATAAAATAAACAACAATAAAAAGGCATTTAAGAGATAAACCCTAGGGAGGTGGCCTATATAAGTGAGAGTAAGAGAAATCTTATGGGATGGTTTTTTTTTGGAGAGGAAAATAGGCAGTTTTGAGAGAGAAAGAAGGAAAGTTTAGGAGAGAAAAACACAGGTAGAGAGGTTTATCTTTCATACATACTCATCTCATTCTGACATAGGGTGGGTAGTGTAAAGTGAGTCAAGAGTAGTTCTTCGTTGCACCATCATCTAATCTTTGATTGCTCAAGCCAATGAACATCTCCTTGCTAGAGATGGAGGCATTTTTGTGAGCATTAGGCAATTTGCCTAGAATTTCTCTTTTTTTTTCTTTTTCTTCTTCTTCTTATTTTCTTTGCCTTGCTAATGATCATGGTCTATCTTTACTAATTTGAGATCATGTGAAGAAACTAGTGATGTGAGCCTTTTCTTTTGTTTGATTACTTTTAATCTTTTGATGAGTAACATGCCTTAAATATATGATGCTTGCATAACATGATGGATATTTCCTAGTATGATTTCTTCACTTTGCTCTTGCTAATATTATTATTGCTTGATTACTCATATGATTAAGGTTTTCTTGTGATTATATTTTCTTATCAAAATTTTAAACCTATAAAAAGAGTTTTCAAACAAAATACAGAAAACATGATTTTGAAATTGGTTTTATGTCGTGTGAAGTTTTTATAACTTCCCCAGGCATAAAATCGATTATTCTTCCATGTGATATTATATCCCCAGGAAGTTTAATCTAAAATTATTTCAAAATTTGTTTGTCCTAAATATAAATAATACACTTTTTTTTTATAAATAAAAAATACAAACCAAACATAAATTGTTTTTGTGCTATTTAAATAAATGTTTTTTTCTAAAAGATACCAACCAAGTGACACGGATTTCTACCCACTCAAACTATGTGGGCTTTGATCCCGTAAGGGTACGTAGGCCCTAGGTTAAAACCTAGGTCAAGTCCAGTAATGTAAAATTATTTTTTTTCTCTTTATTTTTTTTATTTATTTTTGTATATATATTAATTTGTTCTTTTGTGATTAAAATAAAATTAAAAAGGCCGTATTTATTTTTAAATAAGTATTTTAGGGTAACCGTTCTTTTGAACGGGTGTCGTGGGGTGCCTAACACCTTCCCCACGCATAATCGACTCCCGAACCCTATTTAATATTTTAAAGGTTTTCCAAAGTTTTCCTTTTTAAAAATTTTGGTGGCAGCTCCATTTTATTTTTTTTAACCTAATTTTCGGGCGCTACAGCTTGGCGACTCCACTAGGGAAATTAATTTTTTTGAGAGTCAAACCCATTTAATTTTATTATTTAAGAATAAATATGGCCTTAATTTAATTTTATTTTAATTACCTTTTTTTTATTTATTGTTATTGTCAATTATTGCTATTATTATTTTTTTAATTTTTTTTTCTGTATATATCTGTTGTGATCTGTTTAGCAGATGAGGGTTGGGTAGTATCTAGGCCCAGGTTTGTATGCCCTCTTCACACACTGCGCACCTATTACATCACACACATATTGGGCCCTAGACTCGGGTCGAGAGTACCTTAAGTGAGAGGAAGTTTCTAGCGGTTTCCCTGTGGTTTTACAACCCCGAGGTTACCGTGAAGACTTCGTCCTAGTTGTTACCCATGTGACAATGTTAATCTCTGTGGGGTTTTTATAACTCCCCGAAGGTTAATTTTTGTTAGTGGGGTCTTCATCATTATGATGAGGGCAACTAGGAGACCTTGTGAGGATTAGAACAATCCTAAAATCACATTAGAGGAAATTAGTTGCCTACCCAATTAATTAGCACTTCTCCTTATAGGAAGTATAACCTAGCCTAGGATTATTCCTAAAATAGGACACTGGAGGGCATATTCTTTTCCCTAATCATTCTCATTCATTAACATTTATACCATATGAGATTTGTGCATAATAAACTTTTTTTTTTAAAAAAAACCATTAATTGTGTATTGCCTTGCATTCTCAATTACTGGATGCTTCATTATCCCTATAGGGTAATAAATCCTTAGAGGAAGTGAAGTTATTTTTTGTAAGAAAGAAAACTACGTTGCATATCCTTCAATCATTCTAAGGATCAACTCTAATTTCCCTGAAGAGTATTAAATTCTCCGAGGAATTAGAGGATATACGCCCAAAACATCGCATTGTGAAAGGTCTTAGGTCAAGATAGGACTCTAGATCTCCCTGAAGAATATTAAATTCTCCGAGGAACTAGAGGATCTTACGCCCGCATCGTTCAGTGAAAGATCTTAGGTCAAGATGGGATGTAATATCTTTCTTGCCTAATGATTAACTCTTGACCTCCCTATAGAATAATAAATTCTTCGAGGAGTCTAGAGGGCACTTGCCTCCAAACCTTATGCCGACATGCCAACTGATATAGTCTTGAATAAACTAACACCATGATTTGTTGTTTTCTAAACACAGGTAATACAATATTGCTTCGTCTAAGCGTCCTAACCAGGCCCCCCATACGCATTCATATAACACGCGTTCACGCAGCTACCAAATGACTACCAACGCGGATGAAACCAACCCTTCTTGTAACAGGCAGGAATGCACAAGAGGGGGGTGAATTGTGCTTCTTGAAATCTAATCCTGAAGATAAACAATACAGTTTATACTGGTTCAGCCCAAACTTGGCCTACGTCCAATTCTCCAACCTGCAGTTGGGTTCCACTAAATCCTCAAGATTAAATCAGGCTCTTGATAGCCTTTACAAGTGACAGCAAGAACTCCTCTCTTTACTGATCACTCCCCCTTACACTTTGTAAGATTACACCCTACTCTTAAGATCCCACTATCTTAAGAGTAATCCTCACTTTAAAAATGAATACAGAATAATTATTCACTTAATTGAACAGATTGTGTTACACACTTAAGAATATGAGAGCAGAAAGTGTTGAGAGTATTAATGCAGTAGATACAGATAATCAATGTGGCAATCAATCTTTTTAACTAACTTCTTCCCAATAGCATTTATAGTTTCTCTTGGAAATATATCCGTTATAAATATGGCCGTTGAACACATCAAGAGAGTTGAGTGATCTGGTGAAGTATGGAAGATGAAATATGCTATGCATTTACTCCATTGTACTTGCTTTTGCTTTAGCTCATCTCTCTTCTTCTATCGCTGACAGATTAGGTAAATTCCAACGGCTCTTTTGATCAACTTGTGTCTTAACGTAAACTTCCTTAAGTAGGTCTGAACAACTCTATACTTGGAAGGCTAAAAATAGGCTTGACATTGATTTTGAATATTTCTCATCGCCACTCAGATTACATGCCTCTGATCGATCACATGGTCTGATGTCTAATCGATTACACATCGATTACCTATAGATTATAGCCTGCATCACTGAATATCATATTAGTAATTCATGCGCCTAATCGATTACAGGGGAAGCCTGATTGATTAGGCAGGTTTGATCGATTACATATAGATTACACATATTTCTCTAATCGATTGCAAGCAGATTATATTCAGATTACTTAATCTTCTCTTAATCGATTACATGGCTCTAATCGATTAGGCATTTGTCTCTTAATCGATTGTTGGACTCTGATCTATTAGTCTAAGGTCTCTTAATAGATTGGACGACTCTAATCGATTGGGCTAAATCTTCTCATCGATTACAGGGACCTCTAATCGATTAGGCGCTATGTGATCTGAACTTGATTCATCTCTAATCGATTACAGGGGCCTCTAATCGATTGGGCGTTATCTCTGATTCTTCTCTAATCGATTGGACATAAGATATTTGACTTGTAATCTATCCCTGATCGATTGGTCAAGACTTAGGATTCTCTATCAGATTATGCCTAAGATATTCCTGATCTTTATCATAGCCCTTCCCTATGCCTAAGATATGTTTAGTTATCATCAAAACTTATCATTCTAACATTCTTCCCCTTTTTGATGATGACAAAACAATGAATTTAGTAAACAAGTAAAGAGACAGAAATAAATAGGGAACTGATAATAAACATATTATAAACCATAAGTCGAATAATACAAGAGAAATATAATTGATCAGATAATAAGACAACAAAAACTAGGAAGCAAATAAATATGCAGAGTGTGAGTGATGCATAAGAGGATAGCTAAGGGTGATGAAAGTTTTTTGGATCAGTCAGAATCAGTGTCATCCTTCCATTTTGATGTGTCCAGATCATAGTCCCCAGATTCACTGCTAATTCCTCCAGAGTCAGTTGATGGATCTTCAAGTATCTCAGACTCAAGTTCTTCCTCTTTTATCTTAGCAGGAGCTTTCTTCTTCTTCGTGACAGCTTTCTTCTTAGGAGGAGCTGGAGGAGGAAGCCAGGACAGAAGCTCATCCAATTTAGATGGACGCTTTTGTTTCTTCTTAGGAGGAGGTTTGACAGATTTTCCTTTCCCCTTAGGTGCAACTTTTCTCTTTGAAGCTGGCTGTTGGGCAGGCTTAGGTTCTTCAATTACAATGCCTTTTGTTGCCCTGGTACTCCTCCTTGGCATTGCTTTGACAGCTGGCTTAGGGGCAACTTTCTTGATTCTTTTCCCTTTATCAACAGATTGAACTTCTTGCCCCTCCTCTTCCTCATCAGATTTCAGAAAGTCTGATGTAGTCTGAATGGGATCCACCACTTTCTTCTGATCAGACTTTTTAAATTTAACTTGCTTCTGAACACCCCATCTAGGTAATACAGGCTGAGGCTCATGATGTTTCTTTCCTGAATCAGCCAACTCAGCCTTTGCTGCATCTCTGTCTTCCATTTCTTTTTGGCTCTGAGCCAAAGTCTGGCACAATTCTTCTACTTGCTAATGCAGCTCTTCTGCCTGATGAAGATAATGGGGCAACAAGTCAATAGCAACAGGTTTGGGCTCCCCTTCATACAGGACCATAGCCATCTCCAAGTTTTCTTCCAGAACATTTTCAGCATTTTCTGGGGGAACATTGGTGGTGGCTTCAACTTCAGAATCTGAGGCTTCTTCTACTACCACCTCTTCTTCAGCCATGCTTAACTTGATGGCTTCTGCAAGCTCATGAATTTCCTCAAGAGTCTGGCTCATGATGACTTCCTCAGGAATTTGGGGCATCTGAGGGATTTCAGAGGCAATGAATGAGAGAATGGTGGTAGCTTTCACAGCCTTTTCTTGAATCTGACTGCTTTCTCCAGGAGTTGGAACACTGAATATCTTCTCCCCCAAATTGGCATCATCAAAAGAGGGAGGGGAGACTTCCAGGACAGATTTCCCTTTTCGGATATAAGTCTTGGCAATTTCAGGTTTAGGAGAAGGTGTAGGCTGAGAAGGTGGTGGTGGAGGAGGTTGTTGGGGAGGTGCAGGATGAGAGGCAGGGGTAAGGATGTGGTCAGGAGAGGGTGGAGGGTCTGGATGATCTAAGGAACTGGAAGAAGGTTGTTTGAAGGGAGATGAAGGTTTGGATGGTGAAGGAGTGTGTTTGGGTGAGGTTTGTGTTTGGGGAATAGGAGGAGAGGGATGAGAGTGAGAGGGTGAATAGTGAATGGGAGAAACCTGATGTGCCTCATGTCCAGCAAATGGGGATAAGGGAGAGCCTGGAAGTTTGACCTGATGAGATTGCCTTAGAATGTCCTCCAGCCCAGCAAGTCTATTGTGCAAGAACTTGTGCATATTGACCACAGCATCATACCCATTGAAAATGGTCATGGTGCTTTCCTTGACAGATTTCACCACAGAGTCATTCAAAGCAGCCACTAATCTTTTCAGCAATCGATCCTCTATGGCTTGATGTTCTAGAGCCACTTCTTCCACAACTCTGGCTGAAACTCTCTCAACCAAGTCATCAATGATGTTTGCAGGAAGGGAGACCCCTTGATCTGGAAGAGATGCTGAAGGATGAGAATGTGTCTGGGATGCTGGACTCACAGGGGAAGCATGTGGTGTTTCTTCCTGATCCATGGGATCTGGGACATGGCCCTGGTCAGGAATGTCTTCTGGTTCAAATCCTTCTTGAGGCTATTCCTCTTCAATGTGAATGGTAAGATCAGGCTGAGAAGGAATCTGTCCAAAGGGATTTATCCCCATCTTTTTCAGAGTGGTCAGATCAAACTTAGGAGGTTCCCTATTCTGTTCTTCTTCAAGCCAGAAAATCTTGTTGTTGCAGAGAATGAAAGAAACAAGTTGAGCAAAGGGAAGAGTGGTCTTCACTGTCTTGGTCTTGTGAAACCTCAGAAATTCCTCACAGATAACTTGTTCAGGGTTGATGGGAATCTTGTTGATCAGTATGGGCAGAATAGGATTATCAATATCAAGAATTAGGGAAAAGTTTCCTGCCTTGTTGACCATACATCTGGAATAAGCATAATGAAGAATCCTATAGGCAGGAGGCAGTTGAGCAGGTGTCAGATTACCCTTGATAGGACTTGTTGGCTGATAGATCTGCTTAAGTTCCTCATCAGAAAAGTTTTCCTTCATCTGCCAAGAGTTGTACTCTTCCATATTAGGCCCATCCATATGAAGCCATTGGTTCAAATTCTTCCAATCGAAGGAGAAAGCCTTGCCTCTGACCTTGGAAGATATGGTAATTCCTGTGACTTTCCCTTCTGATTCAATGACATGAATCTTCATGTTAGAATAGAAGGCCTTGATAACCTTCTCATTGTAGTGGTTCTTGATCCCTATCCAATGCTTGTAGGGCTCCAACCATTCAGACACAGGAAAGCCATTCTTCTCTAGATAGACTATATCAACAAACCCACACCTTGGTTGCAGAAATCTCCTCTGAATATCTTCTGAGGCATCCTCAGTAGGACCCTGGGCAAATGATGAATCAATGGGAACTTCTGTATCCCCAGAAATGAGTTCTCTGACTCTGAATGAAGTAGGACTTTTGGTTTGGGATTTGGATGCAAACCCACGGGTTTTGGCCATTTGTGGTGATGGTGAGAGGTTGATGGTGGTGGATTTGAGGGAGGTGATGAGGGTCTGTAGGTTAAAGCAGGATCACCTTCTGGCAAAGGAACTGTGTCTGGGATAATCTGGGCTCTGTAGTTCTTTGGTATGCGCATTTTGGGTGCCATGGGTAGGGTTTATATAGAGAGGTTAAGGATATGTCTGATGATTCGAAAGGTTGTAACTGGTTTGGAGGAGTTATGTCTGATGATGATTCGAATAATGGCAACAGTTACGATGGTTACGAAGGGATTTGATGATTCGAACGTTAGGGTTTAAGAGCAGATGAAGAGAGAATGCTTTAGAACGAATGAAATATGGTGCAAAATGATGCTTCAGATACATATGTCAAGTTTATATGAGAGAGAAATCACAGAAAAGCATGTAACTGTCAGAGAAAGTGTACGTTACAAAAGTTACCGTTGACGCCTAATCGATTACACGTGCTGAGTAATCGATTACAGGGTGTAGTCTCTGATCGATGAGATGCGTCTGATCGATTAGGGATTGCTGTGATCGATAGGTCCATGCTGAGTAATCGATGCCTAATCGATTACTCCTTCCTTGTGATCGATCAGACAGTTCTGATCGATTGTGCCTTTTTCCCTAATCGATCCTTCTTTCTTCTCTAATCGATGCCTAATCGATTACAGGGCATGCTCTGTAATCGATTAAGGTTGCCTTATCGATTGGACGCAGAACCTGGAAAAATTCTATTTTGACACTCCGATGCCTAAGTTAGTACTAGATCATCAAAACATGAAATAATTCAGATGAATTTTAGAAAATTAAAGAATTCTACACAAACTTACAACTCATTAGGATTTACTATTCCCAATTCTCTTCTGATGAACATGAATTGTTCAGTTGCTAAGGGCTTAGTGAAGATATCAGCTAGTTGCAGATGTGTTGAAATAAATTCCACTCTGACATCCTTCTTCTGTACATGATCTCTGATGAAATGATGCCTTACATCTATGTGCTTTGTTCTTGTGTGATGCACAGGATTTTTGGCCAAACTAATGGTGCTTGTGTTGTCACAGAGGATTGGAACTTCTAGAAATTCCATCCCCAAATCCCTTAATTGATGCTTGAGCCATAGAACTTGAGCACAACAGCTATGTATTCAGCTTCAGTTGATGATAGAGAGACACATGTCTGCTTCTTGCTTGCCCATGAAACTAAGGATCCTCCAAGATATTGACATTGACCACTGGTACTCTTTCTGTCAGTTTTGTACCCAGCATGGTCTGAGTCTGAGTAAGCAATGAGATACTCCTGAGTTCCCTTTGGATACCACAACCCCAGCTCCTGAGTTCCTACCAGATATCTTAAGATTCTTTTAACACATGTGTGATGTGTTTCTTTTGGATTAGCTTGATATCTGGCGCACACTCCCACACTAAATTGAATATCTAGTCTGCTGGCCGTTAGATATAGGAGAGAACCAATAAGACCTCTATATATTGATTTATTGAAGTCTTTTCCCTCTAGATCAGCATCCATTACCACTGTAGAGCTCATTGGGGTATCTTCTTTCTTGGACAGGTCCATTCCAAATTTCTTTAAGATCTCCTTTACATACTTGGATTGGGAAATAAAGATTCCATCCTTTCTTTGTTTAATCTGAAGACCTAGAAAGAAATTGAGTTCTCCCATCATGGACATCTCGAATTCTCCCTGCATAGTCTCAGAAAATTCCTCACAGAGAGATTCATCAGTAGCACCAAAAATAATATCATCTACATAAATTTGTACAACAAGCATATTTTTCTTCTTATGTAAAATAAATAGAGTAGTGTCTACTTTTCCTCTTGAAAAACCCTTTTCTAATAGGAAATTACTTAGTCTTTCATACCAGGCTCTTGGAGCCTGTTTAAGTCCATATAAGGCCTTTTTGAGCTTAAAGACATGATCTGGTTTAGTAGAGATTTCAAAACCAGGAGGTTGTTCAACATATACCTCCTCCATGATATAACCATTAAGAAAGGCACTCTTTACATCCATTTGATAAAGTTTAAAATTTTTGAGAGATGCAAAGGCTAATAAAAGTCTTATTGCTTCCAATCTTGCAACTGGGGCAAAAGTCTCCTCATAATCAATACCTTCTTCTTGGTTATATCCTTTAGCCACAAGTCTTGCCTTATTTCTGACAACAGACCCATATTCATCAAGTTTGTTTTTGAAAACCCATTTAGTTCCAATAATAGGATAATTTGAAGGCCTTGGAACTAAATCCCAAACTTGACTTCTTTCAAACTGATTGAGTTCATCTTGCATTGCAGCTATCCAATCACAATCCTCTAAAGCTTCTTCAATGCAAGTGGATTCAATTTCAGAAATAAATGCAGAGAAATGCATTTCATTTTGAATTTGATTTCTGGTTTTAACACCTTCATTAACCCCACCGATGATTTGCTCAGGTGGATGATCCCTGTGATGTTTCCATGCTGAGGGTCCAGCTGGTGTATCATGAGAATCATCCTCTTGTCCCTCCTCATGGGATTCATCTAGTGGAGATAATAATTGTGAAGAGTTTTTAACTTTCTTTTGAAAAACTTATTCATCTTCTGTTGAAATATTCTGCTCAGAGTCAGTTTCATCAAAGACTACATGAATTGACTCTTCAACAGTAGAAGTCCTTTTATTGAATACTCTATAAGCCTTACTTCTACTAGAATAGCCAATGAAAATTCCAGAATCAGACTTAGGGTCGAATTTACCTAGGTTTACCTTCCCATTGTTGTGAATGAAGCATTTGGAACCAAAAACCTTGAGATGGCTTACATTTGGTTTTCTTCCTTTGTAAAGCTCATATGGAGTCTTGTCCATTCCCTTTCGAATGTAGGCTCTGTTTGAAATGTAACATGCTGTATTCATTGCATCTGCCCAGAACACTTGAGATACTTCCTTTTCATTTAGCATTGTTCTGGCCATCTCAGTGAGTACTCTGTTCTTCCTTTCAACCACTCCATTCTGTTGAGGAGTTCTTGGGGCTGAGAAATTGTGATTGATGCCATTCTCTTTGCATAGATCTAGAAAGTCTTGATTCTCAAATTCTCCTCCATGATCTGTCCTGATTGAGCTGATTCTCTTGTCTTTTTCATTCTGCACTTTCTTAGCAAACACATAAAAAGCATCAAAAGTTTCATGTTTAGAGGAAAGAAACATAGTCCAAGTGAACCTAGAATAGTCATCCACAATCACAAGAGTGTATAGACTTCCTCCAAGACTCTTCACTCTTGCTGGACCAATCAAATCCATATGAATTAGTTCCAGAGGTCTTGTAGTGGTGATTTCCTTCTTAGGTCTAAAAGAGGACTTTGTTTGTTTACCCTTTTGACATGCTTCACACACCACATCAGATTTTACTTTCATATTTGGTATCCCAATAACCAAATCCTTTTTGATTAATTTCTCTAGTTGAGACATATTAACATGAGCTAATCTTTTATGTCACAGCCAACAGTTATCAAAATTGCTAATAAAACATTTTTCAGAGAGATGCTGATTTAAATCTACTACATACAAATTTTCATTCCTGTTGGCTTTCAATCTGTAATTTATATTGATTTGTCTATAGCTAATTCATTCTTATCTACTATGAGGCATTCATTTGAGTCAAAGATTACCCAGTTACCTCTGTCAGTACTTTGACTGACACTCAGCAAATTGTGACAGAGACCTTCCACAAGATAGATATCTTTAATTGGACCAATGTCTCCTTTTCCAGCGATTTTACCAGATTGATTTCCTCCAAAACTCACTTTGGCACCATCCTTCAAGATCAGGTTGTCCAATTTTTCTTTATCTCCTGTCATGTGTCTTGAGCACCCACTGTCAATATACCATTTTGTGTTGTTGGATGCTTTGAGACATACCTGCACATACTAAACAGTTTTAGGTACCCAAATTTTCTTGGGTCCTTTGGGATTAGTTTGCTGCCTTTGATCCAAGTGGACTTTAGGCTGATGTGTCCCTTTAGGGACCCACTTGTATGATTTTGATAATCCATATTTCTTAGGATAACAAGTTGATTCAGAATGACCTTTTCTATTACAGTAATTGCAAAAAGAGAAAGGTGATGAATACTCTGAAGCTTTTCTGAAAAATTTCATGTATGATTTCTCTTTTGGCACAGATCTGTTTTCATTCAAATTTTTGGGAGTTGAATCAAACCCTATTCCAGTTTTATCTCTATATGCCTTTTGATTCATTAGCATGATATCAAGTGTTTTTGTGCTCTTGGTGAACTTCTTTAGAATTTCAGAAATTTTTCCATTTTCTTTTCGAAGAGTTTCACAGTTTTTGCAATCAGAATTTTCTTGAAAAACCTTCTCTGAACTCTGTTTACATTTCTCACAATCAGATTTTTCAGCTTTCTTTTCAAGTTCTTTGTTTTTCTTTCTCAGAATAGATACTTCTTTTGCGAGCTTTTCAAATTCAATATGTATGTCATCATAAGCATCTTGGAGCTCTTGAAAAGATGGGTTAGTAGAATATACCTCACTGTCAGATGATTCCTCTTGAGCCACTAGGCATAGGTTGGCTGCTTCCTCAACATCACTAGTCTCCTCATCCGAGCTGTCTCCCCATATAGATGAAACATAAGCTTTCTTTCTGCCTTGGAACTTCCCCTTCTTTTTCTCTTTCTCTTTAAATCTTTGAAGACTTGGACATTCAGCCTTGAAGTGTCCAGGCTTCTTACATTCATAGCACACAGGAGCATTCTTCTGGGGGTCCTTTCTGATGTTGCTTGAGCCACCTCTCTGGTATCTTCCTCTATTTCTGAAGAACTTTCTAAATTTTCTGACCATAAAGGCCATCTCATCATCATCCAGTTCCTCCTCATCTTCCTCATCCTCATCATCTTTTGCAGAGGCTGTTAGTGCAAGATTCTTTTTCTTTTTATCTCCATAGAGTTCTCTTTGCACTTTAATAGTTGTTTCATACTCAGCTAGGCTTCCAAACAGAGACGTGATGGAGCTCATGGATTCTCCTCTCATTTCCTGGATTGCAGTAGCCTTCATTTGCCATTCAGGAGTTAGAATCTTTAAGATTTTGGAAACTTGTTCTGCCTCTGAGATTCTTCTTCCGAGAGCTGTAAGATTATTGATCAAGTGAGTGAATCTGATTTCTAGCTCCCTAATTGGTTCTCCTTCTTCCATTTTGAATAAGTGAAAGTCAGTAATTAGTTGCTCAACTTTTCTAGTCTTTACACCACTGGTTCCTTCATGAGCAACTGCTAGGGCATCCCACATCTCTTTGGCAGTCTCCAAATGACATACTCTAAAGTATTCTTTCTGACTTAAGGCATTTTGGAGAATCAAGACTGCTCTGCTGTTGAGTTCCAGGTCTCCCTTGTCATTATCCGTCAGTTCCTGAGGGAGCTTTGGCACTTAAACTCCATTTTCAGTTTTCATGGGAACAAGATTCCCTTCTTCAACTATCCTCCAAAGATCATACCCAGATGATTTGATGAACACTTTCATTTTCATCTTCCAGAAGGTATAATGTTCATCATTGAATCCAGGGGGTTTATTGATTGAACTGCCTTCTGGGAGCACGTTGTCATATCCTGCCATTATAGATCTTTACTTCTCCTGATCGTGGGATCAGTGAAACTGAGAAGACCAGGCTTTGATACCAAATGTAACAGGCAGGAATGCACAAGAGGGGGGTGAATTGTGCTTCTTGAAATCTAATCCTGAAGATAAACAATACAGTTTATACTGGTTCAGCCCAAACTTGGCCTACGTCCAGTTCTCCAACCTGCAGTTGGGTTCCACTAAATCCTCAAGATTAAATCAGGCTCTTGATAGCCTTTACAAGTGACAGCAAGAACTCCTCTCTTTACTGATCACTTCCCCTTACACTTTGTAAGATTACACCCTACTCTTAAGATCCCACTATCTTAAGAGTAATCCTCACTTTAAAAATGAATACAGAATAATTGTTCACTTAATTGAACAGATTGTGTTACACACTTAAGAATATGAGAGCAGAAAGTGTTGAGAGTATTAATGCAGTAGATACAGATAATCAATGTGGCAATCAATCTTTTTAACTAACTTCTTCCCAATAGCATTTATAGTTTCTCTTGGAAATATATCCGTTATAAATATGGCCGTTGAACACATCAAGAGAGTTGAGTGATCTGGTGAAGTATGGAAGATGAAATATGCTATGCATTTACTCCATTGTACTTGCTTTTGCTTTAGCTCATCTCTCTTCTTCTATCGCTGACAGATTAGGTAAATTCCAACGGCTCTTTTGATCAACTTGTGTCTTAACGTAAACTTCCTTAAGTAGGTCTGAACAACTCTATACTTGGAAGGCTAAAAATAGGCTTGACATTGATTTTGAATATTTCTCATCGCCACTCAGATTACATGCCTCTGATCGATCACAGGGTCTGATGTCTAATCGGTTACACATCGATTACCTATAGATTATAGCCTGCATCACTGAATATCATATTAGTAATTCATGCGCCTAATCGATTACAGGGGAAGCCTGATCGATTAGGCAGGTTTGATCGATTACATATAGATTACACATATTTCTCTAATCGATTGCAAGCAGATTATATTCAGATTACTTAATCTTCTCTTAATCGATTACATGGCTCTAATCGATTAGGCATTTGTCTCTTAATCGATTGTTAGACTCTGATCGATTAGTCTAAGGTCTCTTAATCGATTGGACGACTCTAATCGATTGGGCTAAATCTTCTCATCGATTACAGGGGCCTCTAATCGATTAGGCGCTATGTGATCTGAACTTGATTCATCTCTAATCGATTACAGGGGCCTTTAATCGATTGGGCGCTATCTCTGATTCTTCTCTAATCGATTGGACATAAGATATTTGACTTGTAATCTATCCCTGATCGATTGGTCAAGACTTAGGATTCTCTATCAGATTATGCCTAAGATATTTCTGATCTTTATCATAGCCCTTCCCTATGCCTAAGATATGTTTAGTTATCATCAAAACTTATCATTCTAACACTTCTCAAAATGAGCGGTTGTCACATTTAGAAGAACAAATAGATGCTCTGAAAGAAATGGTAGCTAGTTTAGTCACGACCCTCACTGGCAAAAAGGGCGAGAATGAGTCTAGGATGCCGAATCAAGAGGGAATGGGAGAGACAAGCAAGACAGGAAAAGAAAAGTCCCATGAGAAAACTGAGGATCCTAAGGATAGGAAAGAAGAAGAACCTGGCGAAAATGCACAATATACCTTCTCAATAGCTGGGAAGAATGAGGAATGAAAGGAAGAATTTGGTGAAATGAAAGACCAACTAAAGGCTCTTCAGGGATCGAACAATTGAAGCTCACTTGATCTGAAGGAATTATGCCTGGCCCCAAATGTCACAGTCCCTAAAAAATTCAAGATGCCAGATTTCGACAAGTATAATGGCACAGGAAATCCAATTTACCACTTCAAATCTTATTGCACCAAGATGTTTGTCTGGTCACAAGATGAGAACTTCTTATTATTGTTCTTCCACGAAAGCCTGAAGGGACCGGCATTGGAATGGTACATGCAGTTAGACCAGTCAAAGATCAAAAAGTGGAGGGATCTAGTTGATGTTTTCATGAAACAATACAAATTTAACCTCAACACTGCTCCTACTAGGGAACAACTAAAGGGGATGAGCAAGAAAGCTACTGAAACATTCAAGGATTATGCTCAAAGGTGGAGGATAATGGCATCACAAGTTCAACCCCCTCTTATTCAATCCGAATTGTGTTCCTACTTCATTCGTACCTTAAGGGATCCTTACTATGGATATATGGTTGGAACACATGTCACGGATTTTTCCAGCTTGATCAAGATAGGCGAGAGGATTGATGCCGATGTGCGAGAAGGGAGAATCACTAATCAAAATGAGATCCGAAAAGGTCAGAATGGGAAAAAGAAAGAAGGCGATGTCAGCTTTGTCCAATCTACAGGGCAATCACAAACAATACCTTTGATCACCAATCAAAGTGGAGGAGGGTTTAGGCAAATATGAAATAATTCGAGCAAATAAGGGCAGACTGGAGGGCAAAAAAATTGGCAACAAAGGGACACTCGTCAATGGCCAGACTTTGGCATGACTAATGCTGAATTATATCGCCAGCTCTTAGAAGCTCGAGTGATGGGGCCGAGACCTTATAAACCACCTCAACAACCATACCCTACTTGGTATGACTCTAATGCTCAATGTGAATACCATATGGGAGCCATAGGACATTCAATAAAAGATTGTATTACCTTTAAAAGAAATGTGTTAGATTTAGTGGACGCTAACCACATCCAATTGAAGAAAAGTGACGGATCGACAATCAAAACCGATCCTTTGCCAACTCATAGAGGGCAAGTGAATGTCATTGAAGAAGTTGAGTTTTCAAAGAATCCCTCAATTGTTGAGCAGAGTCTCTATGCCCATGATAAAGAGATAGCAATGGTGGAAAGAAAACCAATTGAGTTAGTGATCAATGAGCAATCACCAAAAACCATTACTGTGTCACCACCGCAACAGTCTTCAGTGACTATCACGATACCTACTCCTTTCCCATATAAGAACAATCATGCTGTACCATGGAGGTATAAAGGAGTTGCCGAAAAGCCATCTGGTCAAGTTATGGAAACTGAAGTTGGTAATAAACCAATGACTGGAGTCACACGGAGTGGACAGGCTTACTTACCTCCAGATGCCGAACAATTAAAGAAGGGGAAGCATGTCTATTTCCCGTCCAGCTCAAATATAAAAGAGGTAGATAAGAATGATGAGGAATTCCTTCAGATCATGAAACAAAGCGATTACAGCATAGTAGACCAACTTAATAAAACTCCGGCAAAGATCTCGATTCTCTCTTTGATCTTAAACTCTGAGCCGCATCGTCAAGCACTACAGAAAGCCCTAGACGAAGCATATGTGCAGTCCAGTACCACCCCGGAGAAAGTTGCAAGCATTATGAACATTGCAAAAGCACTATCTACCATATCTTTCTCCGAGGAAGAAATTGCTCGATCTACTACAGATCAACACAAAGCCTTGCATATCACTCTCAAGTGCAAGAGTTTCATTGTGGCTAAGGTATTAATAGATGGCGGGTCAGCATTAAATGTCCTACCATTATCCACCTTTGAACATCTATTAATAGACAAATCAGAAGTTGAGGACAGCAATATGATGGTCAGAGGGTTTGATGGAACCCGTAGGGATGTAATAGGCATGATACGCCTACCCTTACTGATTGGACCGACCACGTTCATGGTGGATTTTCAACTTATGAATGTTAACTCATCATACTCGATGCTGTTAGGCAAACCATGGATACACTTAGCAGGAGTTGTGCCTTCGACCTTGCACCAGAGGGTGAAATTTGTTGATAATGGGAAGATTATCATAGTAAAGGGAGAAGAAGAAATCATGGTGAGCAAACCAAGCTCTCTTCCATACATCGAGGCTGCTGAAGATGACCCCGGGGCGGTGTTTCAAGGATTTGAGGTCGAAAAGCCTAAAGGATGTAAGAACATTCATGCCATAGTGACCAAAATGATGGAGAAAAATGGGTTTGAGTTTGGAAAAAGACTGGGTGCACACCTTCAAGGCATCAAGTCTCCTATAAACCTGCTTGAGAACCATAAGCGTCAAGGATTGGGATATGAGCCTACATTGGAAGAGCAACTAAGTGAGCAAGCAAGTATAAAGGCTAAAATCAAGGATGGTAGCCTGGAGATTCCCCATATCAAGAAGACATTTCCAATGCCTGCTGAAGTCCTGAACAAACCGACTGTGGCAATGGTTTCTCCATCAACTGAAAAGGCTGGCAAGTGGATCATAGCTGATGATTCTGGAAAAGCACTCGGAAATTGGGAGTTTGAGGACAACTTCGGTTTTATTGCTCTAGAGTAACTTGTTTAGTTGAAAGTTGTGCTTTCGTGTTTTTAAAATGCTGTTTGGAAAACTCTTATATTATCATGAATAAAGATTGTTATGCGAATAAAGTTCACTCATTTACATCCATTTTATTTCTTCTATTCATTCGTGTTCATTTTTCTTACCCTCCAGGAAATCAATTTCCTCGGAACTCTTGTCCAACGCTGAGATTCTTGAACCTCTAGAAGATGATTTTCCTGTTACCATTTATATGCATGATTACGATTGTGATAACGATGAGATAATCCAAGCGTACTCAAAACACCTTGAATCTAAGGATAATAGAATATGTCCACACGAAGATGTAATTGAGGTAATAAATATGGGCAGTGAAGAAGAAAAGAAAGAATTAAAGATAGTGGATAACCCTGAAAAGAAGCAAATGGTAGAACTCTTTAGGGAGTTCATGGATGTCTTTGCATGGTCTTATAAAGATATGCCGGGCCTTGACCCGAACATTGCCTCTCATAAGATCCCTTTATTCCCAGATATCAAACCTAAAAAGCAAAAATTGAGAAGGCTCACTTCAGATATGTCTCTAGTGGTCAGAGATGAGATTATGAAACAACTGGAAGCAGGCTTTTTAGAGGTAGCCAAATATCCACAATGGATAGCAAACATGGTGTTGGTCCCGAAGAAGGATGGCAAAATTCGAATGTGCGTTGATTATCTGACTTGAATAAGGCTAGCCCAAAAGACGATTTCCCGTTGCCTCATATTGATGTCCTAGTTGACAACACTGCCCGTAGTTATAGGTACTCTTTCATGGATGGGTATTTGGGGTATAACCAAATCACCATGGATGAAGAAGATAAAGAGAAAACGACCTTTATCACACAATGGGGGACCTATTAATATCGCATTATGCCTTTTGGGTTAAAGAATGCTGGGGCAACTTACCAACGCGCTATGGTGGCACTCTTCCATGATATGATGCACAAGGAATTTGAAGTATATGTGGATGACATGGTAGCTAAATCTGCAGAAGGAGAAAGCCACGTTGCAGTATTGAGAAAGTTGTTTGAAAGATTACGTAAGTACAAGTTACTGTTGAATCCTAACAAATGCGTCTTTGGGGCTCTATCTGGAAAATTACTTGGCTTCATCGTAAGTCAAAAGGGGATTACAGTGGATCCTGACAAGGTAAAGGCAATCCAGGAAATGCCTCCTCCTCAAACAGAAAAGGAAGTTCGAAGCTTTTTAGGGCGATTGAATTATATTGCCCGGTTTATTGCCAATTTGACTTCAACATGTGAACCTTTGTTCAAACTTTTGAAGAAAGACTGCACTGAGAGGTGGAATGACAACTGTCAGCAGGCATTTGACAGAATCAAGGATTACCTGTTAAACCCCCCAATTCTAATTCCTCCTACACCTAGGCGACCATTGATACTCTACCTAACAATACAAGCCAACTCTATGGGTGCCATGTTGGGACAATGTGATACATCAA
Source organism: Mimosa bimucronata (assembly GCA_037074515.1). Classification (NCBI taxonomy): domain Eukaryota; kingdom Viridiplantae; phylum Streptophyta; class Magnoliopsida; order Fabales; family Fabaceae; genus Mimosa; species Mimosa bimucronata. The sequence continues at coordinate 511,975 of CM073444.1, forward strand.
AGAAAAAGGAACATGCGATCTATTACCTTAGCAAGAAGTTTAGCGATAGTGAATCACGTTACCATATAATCGAGCGAACATGTTGTGGTCTAGTATGGGCTACAAGAAGGTTGAGGCAATATATGCTCTATTACACTACCTACTTGATCTCAAGAATGGACCCACTTAAGTACATCTTTGAGAGTCCACATGTGGCGGGCAGAGTTTCCAAATGGCAAGTAATATTGTCTGAGTATGACATACAATACGTCACTCGAAAATCAATCAAGGGGAGCACGATCGCCGATCATTTAGCGGAACATCCAATTGATGGGTACCAAGCACTTGACTTTCAATTCCCAGACGAAGACATATGTGCTACAGAAGGGAATCAAGATGAAGTAAGCAATCCAGATGGATGGGAAATGTATTTTGATGGTGCCGCAAACATGCATGGAAATGGTGTTGGCGCAGTACTCATATCACCAGACAGAAAACAATTCCCAGTTGCTGTGAAGTTAGAATTTGATTGCACTAACAACATGGCAGAATATGAGGCTTGTATTAATGGCCTTCAAGCTGCAATTGATCTCGATATAAAGAACCTTGAGGTTTTTGGTGACTCAGCTCTCTAATCCATCAAGTGACTGGAGAATGGCGAACTAAAGATCCAAAGTTGATCCCATACCAAGAATTCTTGATAGAATTGGTTAAACAATTTGAAGCAATCAATTTCCATCATATGTCAAGAGACAAAAATCGATTCGCTAATGCTTTAGCTACCTTAGCTGCAATGATTCAGCTAGAATGCGGAGTTCGCGTTCAGCCTATTCAGATAGAAATAAGAAAGGCTCAGGCATTTTGCTTTAGCATTGATAACCAATCAGATGACCATCCTTGGCACCAAGATATCAAGTTATATATGAAAAGTGGTACCTATCCGCCTAATTCCACAGAAAATGATAGGAAAACCCTTAGGTGAATGGCGTTAAATTTCTTCATTAGTAATGACATTCTATACAAAAGGAGTTTTGACGGGACTTTATTGCGTTGTCTTGGCGGGAACGAAGCATGAAGGGTTATGACCGAAATCCATGAGGGTATTTGTGGTACACATGCAAATAGTCATACCTTGATTAGACAAATACAAAGATGCGGTTATTATTGGATAACTATGGAGAAAGATTGCATCAACTATGTTAGGAGATGCCATAAATGTCATATTTACTCAAACAAAACTAATGTTCCCCCAAGTCAAATGCATAGTCTCGTATCTCCGTGGCCTTTCTCCATGTGGGGCATTGATGTTATTGGGCCAATCAACCCTAAAGCTTCAAATGGGCATCGATTCATTCTCGTTGCCATTGATTATTTCACTAAATGGGTGGAAGCCAATTCTTTTGCCAGTATAACTCAAAAAGTATTCGTCAAATTCTTGAAGACTAATATCATTTGTCGATATGGGTTGCCAGAAAGAATCATCACTAACAATGCGGCAAATCTCAATGGGGCAACAATAGCAGGCTTGTGTGATCAGTTTAAGATTAAACATCACAACTCGGCACCATATAGACCACAAATGAATGGTGCAGTGGAAGCCGCCAATAAAAACATCAAGAAGATAATTGGGAAGATGACTGTCACCTACAAAGATTGGCATGAGATGCTTCCATATGCATTACATGGATATCGTACCACTGTACGTACCTCAACTGGGGCAACACCTTATTCTTTAGTCTATGGGATGGAAGCTGTTACTCCAATTGAAGTAGACATTCCATCGTTAAGGATATTGGCTGAAGTAGAATTAGATGAAAGCGAATGGATACACTCTCGATTTCAGCAATTAAACATGATTGAAGAAAAGAGACTTACCGCGATGTGCCATGGACAACTATATCAAGCTAGGATGGTAAAAGCTTTTAACAAAAAGATGAGGCCTAGGGAATTTAAAGCAGGAGACCTAGTACTTAAGAAAATCTTGCCAAATCAAGAGGATAACAGAGGCAAGTGGGCTCCAAATTACGAGGGTCCATATATTGTCAAGAATGCTTTCTCTGGTAGAGCATTGATTTTGACAAACCTAGAAGGTCAAGAACTGCCGAGGCCCATCAATGCAGATGCAGTCAAGAAGTACTATGCCTAGAGCGAAGGGGCAACAAAAGGCTCGCTGAGTTGAAAACCCGAAAGGGCGGCTCAGGCAAAAGTTAGAGCCAAAAAAAAATAAAAAAAAATAAATAAAAAGGCCCGCTGAGTTGAAAACCCGAAAGGGCGGCTTAGGCAAAAGTTAGAGCAAACAAAAAAGGCTCGCTGAGTTGAAAACATGAAAGGGCGGCTCAGGCAAAATTTAGAGCAAAACAAAAAAGGAATCCACTGAATCAAAAACCCAAAAGGGGTGGCCTACAAAGACTATCGTACTGGCAGACCTAGCCCATATTAGACATGTTACTCGGGTTGGCTTCCATTTCACTTGGTGAAATTGCATATCTTTGGTAACAAAGAAAGACACCCGAAGGGGGTTGTAAGGAATTGAAAGCAGCGGACTTCTCATAAGTCTCTCTTCTCTTGACAGCACACAACCAATTTTATTCAGCTATTGATCTAAAAGGGTCATTTCTTTCAAATGGCTCCTAATCTCCATTCTTTCTCTTTTTGTTCGCATAATGAACTTATTACATGATTTGTATAAGAGCAAAGTTTTATTACAATACAACTTTCATCTAGACAAAATACTAATGGTAATATACCTTATGCACTCTTCTACTCTTGATTAACTTGTGTGGTTTCAGGATTGTTGGAGCATTCACATAAGACTTGAAAAATCCATGAAAAGTTTGCAAATTGGGGCATGAACTCCTAAAAACATGATGGTTGAAGTGAAGGGGGTCCTGGTTAGGCGATTGGGCAAAGAGCATAGCGCTAACACCTATAAGCTTATCATTTATAATCTTGATCAAATTCTTAAGCATCTTATCATTCCAACATTATCTCATCATCCATGATATACTCAAAGTCATTCTCATTATCACATCATCATTATCACCTTCCATCTTAAGTGTCATCACATGCATTGACGTTTTAGCAATATCATAAGCATCACCGCATGGGGAAAAACAAATTCCTTGTTACAAACTCTTTTAAAGCCCTGTAGCGGCAGGCGCATCTAAAAGCCCTGTAACGGCAGGCACCCCTTAGAAGCCCTGTAACAGTAGGCATCTTAAAGCCCAGTAACGGCTGGCACCCCAAAGCCCTGTATCGGCAGGCATCCCAAAGCCCAGTAACGACTGGCACTCCTTTAAAGCCCTGTAGCGGCAGGCACCAAAGCCCTGTACTGGCAGGCACCCCAAAGCCCAGTAACGGCTGGCACTCCTTTAAAGCCCTGTAGCGGCAGGCACCAAAGCCCTGTACCGGCAGGCACCCTTTAAAGCCCTGTAGCGGCAGGCACCCCAAAGCCCAGTAACGGCTGGCATCTCTCAAAGCCCTGTAACGGTAGGCACCTCTTTTTAAAGCCCTGTAGCGGCAGGCACCCCAAAGCCCAGTAACGGCTGGCACTCCTTTAAAGCCCTGTAGCGGCAGGCATCAAAGCCCTGTAATGGCAGGCATCAAAGCCCAGTAACGGCTGGCACTCCTTTAAAGCCCTGTACCGGCAGGCACCATTCTTTCAAAGTTAGTTATTGACTAACACCATTCTGTTTGGTTGTGTGTCTCTTTTCGGGCCGAACAATTATTTCAAAATTTGTGATATTATATCCCCAGGAAGTTTAATCTAAAATTATTTCAAAATTTGTTTGTCCTAAATATAAATAATACACTTTTTTTATAAATAAAAAATACAAACCAAACATAAATTGTTTTTGTTCTATTTAAATAAATATTTTTTTCTAAAAGACACCAACCAAGTGACACGGATTTCTACCCACTCGAACTACGTGGGCTTTGATCCCGTAAGGGTACGTAGGCCCTAGGTTAAAACCTAGGTCAAGTCCAGTAATGTAAAATTATTTTTTTCTCTTTATTTTTTTTATTTATTTTTGTATATATATTAATTTGTTCTTTTGTGATTAAAATAAAATTAAAAAGGCCGTATTTATTTTTAAATAAGTATTTTAGGGTAACCGTTCTTTTGAACGGGTGCCGTGGGGTGCCTAACACCTTCCCCACGCATAATCGACTCCCGAACCCTATTTAATATTTTAAAGGTTTTCTAAAGTTTTCCTTTTTAAAAATTTTGGTGGTGGCTCCATTTTATTTTTTTTAACCTAATTTTCGGGCACTACACTTCTCCCTTCTTGTTTTCTGAAGTGAGCTTTGTTTCTTCTCCCCCAACGATTTAGCATCTTTAATGCAACTGAGAAGGTGACTCGGGAACCCGCCTAACCCAGTGGTTTGCCCGGGTTACTCTCGGTTTTCAAAGATCTGCACAGGTCACTCTCGAGTTCGGTTGCTCCCAAGGTTTACAGGTGACTAGGCCAGGCAAGGTGTCGGGTCACCGGTTTCTGACCCAACCCGGCCGATCCGATCCGATTTCGCACACAATGATATATACTCTCATCTCATGTGTAAGGAAATTATGCTCAATTGTACAATTGTATGAGGCACTACCTGCATTTCTAAATATAGGAGTTAGATAAGAGTTTTTACTTTAGTTTATATATAATATCTTAATCCACTTTGTCTTCTACATTTTTATATTTTTTAAGTACTCTTATTGACCGAATATAGTAAAATTAAATTTTTGTCAAGAGGTACAGTAATTTCAATCCACAAAATAGGTTATTGTTAGAAATAAACAAGTACTCTTTCCATTCCATAATATAAGGTCTTTTTTTGAATGACTTTGTCCTCAAATATGAGGTCCTATTTGACTTTGTTTGAGTAATAAATGTGTTTTTCCCCCCATTTTACCCATGTATTAATTTCTGTCACACGTTCTCTTTCATCTTTTTTTCATTATTACCCTCTCTCTTACTCATTCATAAATAATGGCACTTTTTGAAGAAAAAATGGTATATTTTCTACGCATTTATTGTTTTTGACTGACTTTAACTTATTTTTTAGGAAACCGCAATTCGTTTAAAAAGGGATTATATTTTGGGATGGAGGGGGTATTTAACTAACTAACTTAACTAATTTACTCCCTCTGTCCTTATATGTAATGTTCATTTTTTTAAAATGGTTTATCCCTTTTTATGAGGTTCTATTTGACTTTATTTAAGTAATAAATGTGTTTTTTTCCCATTTTGCCTATGCATTTATTCTCACACACATTCTCTTTCATATTTTTTTCATAATTACTTTGATCTCTCTCTCTCTCTCTTTCTCTCTCTCTTATGCAGTAATAAATAAGGGCATTTTTGGATAAAAAATTATACTTCTTACACATTTATTCTTTTAATTAACTTCAACTTCCTTTTTAGGAAACCGTAATTCAATTAAAAATACCTTGTATAAGAGGAAGGATGGAGTATTAAATATACATAAATTAGTTATCTAGCTTTAATAGTATTAATTAAGGATTGGAAGTAGTATTAATTAAGGATTGGAAGTAGTATTAAATTTTTGTTCCAACCTCAATAACTACATACCCTTCTATTAATAATGAGGAAAAATACACACACACACACACACACTATTACCATAATTGAATCTGGATAATGTTGATTCATGAATTTGTAGTTTTGGGGAGTGCTTAAACTTAATTACCATATCCATTATCTAAAAGCAAGTTAATTCTATACGTGCTAGATATAAATAATTGTTCCAAGTAGCTATCAATGGGAGCCAAAACAAAATTCCACTTTGTTCCTTATTATAAGTCCAACTACCACAAATTTTTTGTTCCAAAATATGAGTCCACTTTGGGATCAATTAAGGGTTAAAGATCAATTTTACCAACAGACTGTTGTCCAAGTTGCAGATGGCACAATTGACAATTGAAAGGGTCATAAATACCAATGGACCTTTTAACCAGGGGCAGATTGGTCAACGCTGTTAAAAATACCAAACGTCCGTTACAAACTTTAGTGGGGCCCACAATTTTTTGTGGGGTTAAAGAGCAATTTTACCAACAGACTATTGTCCAGGTTGCAAATGGCATAATTAACAATAAAAAGGGTTGATATCACCAATGGACCTTTTAACCAGGGGCAGATAGGCCAATAATATTTTATTTATGTAACCCGCCATTAGTTGTGGGACAATTGGCTCAATGATGTCCACCTGGTAGCTTGGTGAATTCCACATGGCAGACCTGATTTTACCTCACCCTCACCTACCCTCACATACCTTCACCCTCAACGATAGAGCCCTCACCATAACCATGAATAAAAGAATACTCGAGGATGGCGGACAGCAACTGACGGCGGACACCCTCATCCTCACCCACCCTCGACAGTCGAAAATGTGCCACATGGCAACTTGTCACAGCGAGAGGGATTTTTTTAATTGCTTGGGGGTATTTTGACATTTTCCTATTATTAATATTAATCCATGTCACAGTCTAAAATGCTCCACATGGCAACTCGTTGTCTGTCACATCTCCAAATTAAAATTAACAGTCAACATCCATAAATAAAATTGTATTGGCCAATCCGCCCCTGGTTAAAAGGTCTGTTGGTGATAACGACCCTTTTTATTATCAATTGTGTCATCTGCAACCTGGATAATAGTCTATTGGTAAAATTTCTCTTTAGCCCCATAAAAAATTGTGGGCCACAATTTTTTATATTAAACGTAACGGCCTTTTGGTATTTTTAACGGTGTTAGCCAATCTGCCCCGGTTAAAAAGTCCATTGGTATTTCCGACCCTTTCAATTGTCAATTGTGCCATCTGCAACTTGAACAATAGTCTGTTGGTAAAATTGCCCTTTAACCCATCAATTAATGAATTGTGACTATTTTACCCCTATGTTGGAAATAGGGAAGATAAGAGATAAAGTTTATAATGCATAAAATATTATTTTAATGCATATTCTTAAATGAGGGCAAAGGTGGAAAAATATTAAAATAAGACATATGTAATGCTATAACTTCCATTCCTTGGTATGTGAGAAGTAGTTATAGTGGACCTATAATAAAGAACAGAGTGGTAGACGTAAATGAAACAGGGGCATGTTGGTGGAGCCCTCTGAAGAGTAATGAATGCTTGAATGGGGCAACCTCTGGCATGTTGGTGGAGCCCTCTGAAGAGTAATGAATACTTGAATGGGGCAACCCCACACACCCTAAATGTGAAATGCACTCTAGTTGGCATCCCCGCACACCCTAAAATCATACTTTATTGTTGTTGTTGCTTGTCACCCACTTAATAAGTTAACACAAATTTAATGACGAAGGCAAATTAACTCTTTATACAAGAATAAAATTTAATGATATTATATCCTTTCACCACTACAGGTTATATCTTTCACGTCCCTATTTAACATCCAATTTACAATAAAAGACTTAAAAAAGGTGGCAACAAAAGTATAAATATTATGAAAACTAAGGGGATAAATCACGTCTAATATATAAAAATTAGACTGTTTTTTTAAGTCTAATATATAAAAATTAGACTTTGTTTTTTTTAAAAAAAATATTATCCATGTCTATTAAAAAAATAGTAGACTTTAAAAGCAAAATATCCACATCTCATAACCATCAAATGCTCACTCTCTTCCTCATTCTCTTCTTTCTTTCTCGACAAAACAACATGAATCAGAAATTCATCGCCGCTGCAACCTCTTTGGAGGTATTCGTTTGCACTCTCCCTTTTTTCCTCTCTCACATTGCTCTGTCCCTCTTTAATTTGGTGGTTTCCATTTGAGACGCCGCTACAAGTGAAGGTGGTTTTGATTCGAGTCGTTCTCCCACTTCGGATACTAGTACCACATTTGGTGGTCCCTTCTTAGCCATATCTGATGTCGGCTCTGGTTAGTGGCTTCTTGATAATCAGCATTTGTAGAACTCAATTAGTGACTTCTTGATAATTAATCTCGGATTTTCCATGAAGCTTAGATGGTGAAATTCGGATGTGAAAGAGAGTGAGTGAGATGGTGAAATTCGGATGTGTTTTAAAATATGGTGAAGGAATTTGGGCATACCTAGAATCCAGTTGACTCGCTCGGTACCCATACGAAATCGGAGCACCAATTTGGACTCCGAATACGTATACAACAGATGCACCATAGAGGAAGAGAAGAGACTTTTTTGTTTTCTGCGTTAGTTTTTTCTTCCCACAAAACCCCTTGATTTATAAACAACGTATGGAGAGACGTATCTTTTCAATTTCAAATTATTAAGAGAAAAATTACTCATTTTATCCCATGTCTCTCCATAATTACATATTAGTCCCAATTCTCATTAAGCATTACATATTAGTCCTAATTCTCATTGGGCTTGGACCCTAACCCACCGAGGGTGGATTAAGTGTATTCCTACATCTCCCACTCATACTTGGTGGGTTAAATGTTAAGGGTCAAGTCTCTTTCTCTTCTATCCTTCTTTCATAATAAGTGCTCTGTCGTAACCGCATGGGCACGATGTCTCCTTTTAGGCGTCTTGTACTAGAAATCCCTTTTACAGAAACTAGCACAAAACAACCCTGTAGTGTAGCTTGATCATTTTAATATAGTGCCTCAGAAATCCTAGATTTACACAAATCACTTTTCTCATGGCCAATCTGATCCCATTAGAGTCAAGATAAAACTCAGATTGCCTTTCTTGTATGTATAGTGTCCACACTTATGAAATTAGCACACTAACATCATAATGGACCGGTCTCAGACACTAGCATAAGTCTGTGTATTTCAGGTAATCTTCATTTCACCCAAATATCACTTCAATATGAATTAGCCGCTTTCCTAGCATAAAACCTTTAGATTGCATTTATCATGACCATAGGACATACGCTAAGGTATCAGACACTAAAACATATTTCCATGAAAATGTCAAAGTCAAAGGACATCAAGAAAGTATGGAACCTTTCTTGGACTCACACAGTGACAAATCCTTGGATTTGTATGTTTTTATATTCCTAATTTGAGGCATTTAACATAATTGAGATACAATATTGGTCCATAAAGTGTTTAAATAATCATATAGATCCTTAGGTTAAAGTAGCATGATTATAGGATTAATATGCCATAATTGAATATCAATTAGCATTAGTTGAATTTTAGGGCATTTTGATTCTTGTATTTTACATATTTTACTTGTAGGGTCACCCGAGGACCAAATATGAAGGATTCAATATGAGAAGAAGCAAGAAAAATGGGGCTAGAAGCTGAAAATTCAAGAAAAAAAAAGGTCAAAATACAAGTTCTCGACAAATTATAAAAATTACATAAAAGGACCCCGAAATTCCCAAATTACAGAAAAAGGCCTCGAAATTTGAAAAGTATAGAGCATTCAGAGGCAGAGAACATGTTAGTTCACCATGGGTTAGCCATGGCGAGCCCACGGCGAACTGCCCTTAAAAGAACCAGAAGCAAAGGCCACGGCGAGCCGACGGCGAACTCACGCATATCAACAACACATCAGACACGATTTTTGGGCTTTCTTTGGATCCTACATGATACCCACTCACTTGGACCAACCCTAGACCATATATAAACGAAAATTGAAGCCCTAGACCTCAGATTTGGAGTCACCCAAACCCTAGCCTCTCATTTTCTCTCATTCCCTCTCATCTCCATCCCCTCTATCTTCCATTTTCCTTCCTCCAACTTCATGGCAGCCACTTCCTTCTTCCTTTTTGGTGTTTTCTTCTTGGAGGACAGTAGCTAGGCTCCACCATTCTTGGTGGTGGGAGCCAAGGGATGAGCTTAGAGCAATGTTAGGGGATTTCCAGTTCAAATCCTTCTTCCTCTTGTTGTATTTATGCTTTTCTAGGGTTCTAGGAGTATATTTATGATATTTGGTTGTGTTCTCCATTTCTACATGTTGTATAAGGGTTAGAAACTATTTTATGTTGTTTCTTTCTTGTTGAATACTTGACATTGTGCTACATTAACTTTGAGTTTGATAAAGTTTATGGGTTCATGATTTTGTTACTCTCTTTGTGAATATCTTGTGCTAACTCAAGGTGGCTTGGCTAGTGAATTAAAAATGTTAAATGGTTTTGCATGAATGTAATGGTATAGGAATTAATTAATTGTGTTTAGACATTGGGTAATTACTCTTTCCAACCTTAATCTTTGTTTGGGTGGCCATCAATGAGTTAGGGTTAATTGAGAAATTAAGTGCAATTGTGGGGTGGCCCAAGTTGTGGATTTAAAGTCTTGCATGATTAGTTAGTTCTTGAATTTGTCAAATTGCATGAGTGGCATTGGACTTCAATCCTAGAGTCTTGATTTATTATCTGGGGTTCCAATAATCGATTAAACTCTATGATTAATTAAGTAGCAATTCGAGGTCCCGATTGTTGGATTAGGAGTCCCTTACGATTAGCAAATTCATATTGATTTTGAACTTAATCAACTTAGGTTAAATTAAGTAATGTGCAGGGTTCCGACATTAATTAAGTTAACCTAAGCCTAGCCTAGAGGGATTTCTCTATGGGTCTTTCGAAAATCAACAAAAACTCACTGAAAATCTTTAGAAGCAATGAATCCCAAGGTTTCCATTTATCAAGAATGATTTCATTTCCTTTCCCCTCCAAATCTCACTTTTATCTTATTTTTAGTTTTACCCTTAAACATATAACATCTTTTGCACCTATTTTATACCAAAAACAAAATACAATACTTTTTATCTGCTTTTGTTAGTTTACATATTAGCTACTAGGTCATCTTTTGCATTAGGCTCCTCAAGCGAACGACGCCCGGGGGTTAGCTTCCACTATCCCCTTGGTTCTTATTTTCTTGAAAGACGGACCCAAGGGTGCACTACACGCACACACTCGAAAGTGGTGCTCTTCACACAGCAATGAAACGGGGATCCATTCACTTGCTTCCAGTTTGCGGTAATTTTAGCACACGCTGTATGAATCGCATGCTATGATGTTACTCTTTTTCCATAAAAGCGTACTCGATTTAATTTATATCATTAACACCGTACAGACTTAGTCTAGATAAACACATTATCAAACTCAAATTCTTCAACTCTTCTCACATTGTATGATGTCAATTTTGAAGAATTTGTTGTCTGGCTACAGGTATTACGGATGAGGGTATCCATAATTCGATCCATATGTGTGTAACCATGGATCTCATCTCGACTTGCCACACTTTTAAGTTGGGGCGACATATAGTTTGTATTTCTTCTCTACCATATCAGTACTTTCACTGCTTTACTGCTGAACACATTGTCTCATCTTTGCACACTACTCCTGAGTGTCAAAGGCGGTCACTCGTGTGAAAGAGCCGACCTCATCAACCTGTACGACATACTAGACATTGTATACTATCACATACACATGTAAAGCCTTAATGAAGTATCCATTACTTCATATCCTATGCTTGCCAAAGGACTTATCATGTTTCACATGTATATCCTTGACCACAGGCTCAATTAGGGGACTTTGCATAGGAACTTGTTGTTTAGCGACAACCTTATGTGCTACAATATATCTCACATATTTATCTTTGTATTTTACTCATGCTATTATACTTAGGATATTTTATTTAGGCAATGGTCATAGTGTTTTCACAATGCATTAACACTAGGTTTGAAATCTCATTTCAAATCCAAGATGTTCTTTTAGACATCCTCGATCATATAGCCATATGTACTACCACATTAAGTACTTTTGAATGCACATAATTATCATGCCCTTTAAAGTATCTATAAGTATTTTTGTGGAGCCATCAAATGCCTCTCACAATGGTTGGACTAGTACCAACTTACAAAGTCCTACCACTAAGATAAATATCTGATATTTTATACACCACTGTGTATATCAAATTACCAACAACGTTTACATGGAAACCTTTTCCATTTTGAGTTTAAAGTTGATTCAGTTTAGGGATATCTATAATCAAGACCCAAACTCACTCTAGAAGTCACTAGGTATTCACGGGATTACTTCATTCACCTTAGACTGCTTAAGAATTTCCATAATATAACTCTCTTTTGACAAAGAGTAGATTCTTCTTGAGCTATATCTTTGGATCTCAACTCCAAATATATATAATGATTCACCCACGTTCTTTGTACCTTTCGTTAATAGGAACTATTAAAATCAAACTATATTGGTCAATAGTATGTTATACACTTAAAAGATAATATCACAAACTGCTTAGTTATGGTTTCTTCAACCATAAAAATAAAATTATAATAGGTTACCACTCATATGGAACCTTAAATACTATTATTTGGATTATTGCTTCAGTCCATGAATTGACTTATGCAAAAATATGTAATATGAGGTCATCACTTTGTAAACCTCAAACATCTATTGAGTGAAATCTAATAGCTAAAGCATATAGATTTCTTCATCCAAATCATAACTAAAAAATGCAAGTTTCACATCCACTTGATATAAACCTAAAACCAAATAGTTGGCTATTTCCAAAATGAGTATGATTTTAAGCACATAATATAATTAGAAGATATTCTCACAATGTATACCTATGTATATAGTTCTGTAATTGAAAGAGTCTTGTATTGTTTATTGATCTAACCAACTTTTTCTTAATCTTGAGAATTCATTTGCTTACAAATGATCTCTCGTCCTTGTGGTGGATCAACTACTCAGACTTGATTCTTTCTCAAAGAATCTACGTTCTTAAATATTGCTTTCTTTCATTCCTTCTAAGAAGCAGGTAAGGCCTCTTATACAGGACATTTTTAGGTCTATTTAATGACCTTTCACAAGCTCCCACTCACATAGGCAAATAAGGACTATAGGCTTGTTCATGATTGCCTTGTCACTGTGTCTCATAAAGAGATACAGAGAAATGTGATGAGATTCACCATTGTTTGGAAAACTCATCCATAATAAATATTGTTCATTTCAATTTTTTTCAAACATAAATCCATCTTCATTTTCACTTATGAAAATGTAACCATAAGAAGCTCCCACTTACAATGACTATGAGGTCGTGTAATTGACCTTTGTGGCTTACAGGAACTCAAAAAACTTGATTTGCTCTTTGACCATAATTCATGTGGTTTAGAAAAAGACCAGATCACTTAGGAGGGCACATGGTTAAGTATAAAGTTTGTATTTTCCTTAAAGAGAAAATCATACTTGATCGATCAAATATGTGTACTAATCCACCAAAAGTGGACTAGACAACACCCTCCCACTTACTTTTGGTGGGTTAGCTTGAACCATTTTATATATGACCATGTTTAGTAACATTTCATTATGCCTCCTAACAACTCCATATAGTGACAGAGTGCGAAGGATCGTTTAACTGAATAAATATCCCTTTTTCTTCATGAAGCTCACTGAAACTGGTTAGGAACAACCTCTATTAGTGCGTAGAATTCTTAAATTCTGTATGCACTTTATTTTCAACTTTATTCACTTATCGTCGAAAGTGCTTGAGCTTCAAACTTGTGTGAAATAAAGTAATGATAATTACGTGAGTAATCATCAATGAAGGTAATATAACCTTCGTGTTATGCCCTCACATTCATTGAACCATATAAAATTGGATGGAAGAATTGCAATATTTTCTCTATCTCAGTTTCCTTACTAAAAAACTTTTTCTTATTGCTTTATCTACTAGACACTTCCCTATTGGGTAATGAACATAGCATTCTTGAAAATGTCAATTCAATTTATATACCCATGTCCAGCATGACATAGTAATCAAGTCAACGCTTGAACTAGGAGTGGTAAAGCAGTCAAGCACACAAAGATTACCAACAATGTCGAAAAACAAAGAAATCTCAAGGAAGACTGAAACACAAATGGTTGATTTCGTCATGAAGGTCAAAATAATTCACTTAGAAACTGTAAGACTATTGCATGAAACAAATCATGGAGAATTAAGGTTGTTTTTCAAGGAAAAAAATGAACTTGTAGGCTCTAATGCCTTTCACCTCAATCCTCACGTCATTACCAATTTAAAGTCTTTTGCTTGAATTTGATAACTGACAAGATTTAATAAAGGATCTTTGATCCTTATTCTTTTAATCTATGGAGCTTGAGTCTTTTCTAATCATTATTGACAGAAAAAACAAAATCCATCTCAAAATGATTTATTCTCTAGTAGGAAAAGTATTTGGCTTTACCAAGGTCATTCTTTTTCTTTAAGAGTTTATTACTCTTGTGATGTCAGGGTAATCCTCATATTCCCTTTTGTAAAACCTTTTACCCATATCTCATTTGAATTTAGAGTGTAGAGAATATGTTACCTCCAAGGAGGTGGCAAACCTTTAGACATCCATGTTTAAGCTCCAAGTACTTTGATACATCATTGAAAAGGTAACAAAGTTTTCACTTTGATTTAACCTGACTTTCATGTGTTCCTAACAGGAAAGGAGCGCCTTTATGAACAACTTGAACTCATTCTTCATTCGACAATATACAATCAACTTCCTTCATTGGTTATCTAATATAGATGTTGTATCATAGAGGGTGTTAAGCCTCAAGTAATATGTGTCAAACTTAATTGACAACATAATTCTTGTGTAATGGAAGTTTTGCGAAAAATTTTTCCTTTTACACAATTCAAATGGCTCTTTGTTGTTGGATTTCTATCATGTTTGCACTCTATAGAGTAATTTATGCCACACTATTTCCCTTTTCAAGCCATGTAGGTCTCATGTCCTCTCATAAGCTTAGTTGAGATGACTTATCAACTTTAGCTTCATCATGACTCTTGGTCAATGACTTGATAACATCTTCTATTTAATCGAATAAGACCTTTCAATATCATATATCACACATGTCCCCATTAAGTTTATAATTGTGTTGTTGTTCTTGGCAGCCTTTCTTGGCTTAATTACTTCAAATCATCCAACTTATTTGTCTATTCCCAATCTGATTTGATCCAAGAACTTATTTGTAGCACATTGAAGTATACAATGTCATGCACTTGTATCATTCTTGACTAGAAAAATAATAACTATTGGGTCTACGATCAGGAGAATACATATGTACCTCCCATCACACAGATTCCAGTAATGATATTATCATCTATCAAAAATTTTATACAAGTACTTTCTAGAATATGCTCGATTATATCTCTCAGAAAACTTAGTTTCTGAAAGCTCCCACTTAGATTGAGCAATGTCATTATTAGCTCCTACTCAAATAGAGTATTTGACATTGGCTCCCACTTAGATAAAGCATATGAAACTCCAATAAGACTTATTTTCTAAGAGTTCCCACTTAGATAGAGCATATAACACCCTTAGAATACACATTTTCCAATAGCTCGCACTCAGACGGAGCATTTGACCTTTTTTGCTCCCACTCACAAAGTGTATTTGACATTTACTTCTTCATGTCTCTCCTTACATTATTTTCATAATGTCTTATTAACTTCTTATTTGAGTGACTTAAGATTTTTCTTGATTTCTACTAAGTTCTTATGATTTTGTGAAGTTAATTTCAGCCAAATATAGCATCAAAAAATGGAAGGGTGAAGTCTCCTTACTTCCCAAAACCAAATTTGATAGGTTCTCAGTAACTATTATTCAGCAAGGCTTTAGGAATCTTATATTCCTAAGTGACATGATAGAAGTTGTGTCATGTTGTTTTGGTAATTTCTAAGAGGTTCTCTATTTTCTCAAAGAGATATTCCAAATGTCTTATGCAATTAATTTATGTTTCTTCACAGAAACCTTTAGTATTTACTCTTAAGTCTTTTATTGATTCAATTGTTGGTGGTTGGACTGGGCTTATGATTCTCTTTTCTCCTAAGGTGGGCTTTCAAGTCATACTTGAGATGTATTTTATTCCTGAATTTTACCATGATCCAGAGTTAAGATGTGACAATTTCTCCATTTGAAATTTCCTCTCGCATTGATCTAATACTATTTCTTTAATATCTTATCGTCATTTTAACCTCCCTGAGGTTTATCCAGATCTTAATCCTAAACTTTAGGATTTTGGTTATTCAAGTTCCTCCTGTAGTGCATCATCAACATTTTTCCTATTACACCTCTTGTTTCATTTCAAGTTCAAATGAACTTTACTTTGAATTATCTATCTCTTGATCCTCTTAAGAATCTTCTTCTTTGAGGTTTTATTTTAGAGTCTCATACTCTAATACACAAATCCCTAATTCATTCATCACTTAGAGGCTCATATTTCTCTAAATAATTTAGGTTTAGATCAACACTTAGAGGCGATATCCAATTTCTTGTTCCTTTTCTGATCTACCACCATGTAAATCATACTCAGGATTAAGTTTCTCTATATGAATATCATCCAAAAGAGTAAAATTCTTTTGGTTTGGTGCTTTTAGAGCTCTCTAGGTTCATATTTGCCTCAAATAAAATTTTTATGAATTATTATAAATATTTTAGGATTTTTAAACTAATAAAAATCACAAAAATAGCACCAAAAAAACATACATATCCAAAACACCTTAAAAATAGAAAAATAATATGTCCAAATGTAGGTCTTAAATTTAGGGATTTTTAGAAATAAACCGCACCTCAATCGGAGTTAAAATGCCCCTTCAAGTGCCCCTATAAGAGGGAAAAAAATCTGGAATTTTTTTTTAAAATGTAAAGTACACACGTGGGCCCAGTATTTGAGCCCCTTTTTTAAAGACATGGGCCCATAAAGATCAGCCCATTCGAAATTCCCCCCTCCTTGTTGTTTTTTTTCAAATGAACTAACATGGGCCCACACAGATTAGGTCCAAAAGTTTAAACCTAGACTTCCTTGGCGCGTTGGGCTCAGCCACCATTCAGCCCATTATGTTTTTTCTTAAACAGATTACATTAGTGAAACGCATAGTTTCACTTTTTTTAAAAAAATGAAATGACGTCATCATGACGTCACATTTTATCTTCTTCCTCCAGCCGAGTCAAACCTGACCCGGATGGACGGACGGGTCAAGTCGGACGGACCCAACTTTTCTCCACCCCATAATTTCACCATCCAGCGTCCGGTTTTCGCATTTTAGAAGTCGATTTTCATCGTTTTTTCATGCTCTACGCAATGAGATAATTTTCAAAGCCTGAATCTGTTGTTTTCTAAGGACCCAATTTCGAAAATTAAGTCCCATGTGTATGTTCTCTCTTTTAAATTGTGGTTTCCTTATATTATTTGGTTCTTGGTTTTTCCTATGTGTTTTCTTCATGTTTTAATCACACATACATATGCAGATATAAGGAAAAAATCTAGAATTCAAAACATTCACAGTGAATTCATAAATGACCGAACTGGAAGGAAAAAAAATAACCATGAATAATTCATACACACCACACGTACGCACATACGCAGAAGCATATATATGTGAAAAAAAAAATGAAAGCATCACGTCTGATCATATAGCACAACTTAAAGGAATATTAATAAGATTTGCAGAATTAATATGGATGCAAATCATCATAAAAAAAACTTTCGACTTCGGTATTGTTAAAAAAAAACATTCAAGACCAATATATGCCACACAATACATAACAGAAGCATATAAAACATATATATGGCCTCAAAGATCAACAATTCGCTCTAATACCACTGAAGAAATTCGGGCGTACCTGAAATCCGGTTGACTCATTCGGTACCCACATGAAATTGAGCACCAATTTGGACTCCGAATACGTATACAACAGACGCACCATAGAGGAAGAGAAGAGACTTGGAATCACAGAACCCCCTTATTTATAAACAACATATGGAGAGACGTATCTTTTCAATTTCAATTATTAAAGGAAAAATTATTCATTTTATCCCATGTCTCTCCATAATTACATATTAACCCTAATTCTCATTGAGCATTACATATTAGCCCTAATTCTCATTAACCCACCAATGGTGGATTATGTATATTCCTACATATGGCAAAAGAGGCATGTTATTAAGAATACCAACCAGGTCTAGGATTGCCTATTCTGACCAAAATTGCTCATTTAGGTAGTTTAGAGGCGGACCCATTAGGCCTAATCAATTATTCTAGCCAAAATTCAGACTTTCCTTAACTACGTCGCGCCTTTGCCGTCGTTTCGCCATGGCCTTTCTAGAAAACTCGTGGTTTCTCATCATATAGAGTGTGGTAATGACAACGGTTTGGATTTTCTAGCTGGCTCGCTGAATGTATTCTATTTGCTTTGCCTCACTCGCTGCTTCTTCTGGCATACTTGACATATGATGTTTCTTCGTTTTTGGTCTTGCATTATCATTTCAATCATCTAAATGTTAATTTCTCTGCAATTTTCATTGCTGCTTTAGAGCTAAACTCTCTTGTTGAAGCTTTGACAGTTTTTAATTCCTAACCTCTCGTATATTACGGTTGAGAGGAGATAATGAGACATTTACCTTCTATTGGAATTTTTGTCTTGAATATTTGTATGTGATAATTAAATGAAAATTATACATGGAAGGTGTCCTTTTTGTGCATATTCAACATCTAAAAAAAATGAAACGTGAAATATGAATTTTTCAGGCCTCATTTATACTAGACGTGAAAAGTATAATTTTTCTCCGTCCCTCTTAAAGACATTCTCCTTTAATTGATCATGAAAAGTCCAAAATATTGAATGTAAAAAACGTGTTTTATTGTTATTATCAGAAAAATGATGGTTTCCACATACTTATCTTTTTTATATATTTGTAAATTATGACAGATTAACAATCACTACCGCATTTAGCTGCGTTTACAGTCACCACATACATGCATGCAAATATTTTTTGGAATGGTTAAAGCAATTTCTATAGCGAAAGAGATAATCACCATTGAAAATATATCTTTTTTATGATTATGAGAGGAATTCTCAGGTGTTCCACATCATTTGTGGTCTGACCAATTATAAGTAAACACATTGGTTCTTACGTGAAATTTTTAATTTGACATAGCATCCTAAAAAAATTAACTGATAAAAAAAATGTAAATCTCCTGTTTTCAATGTTTTTTATTTTGCAAATTGAAAAAAAAAATATTAGCTAATTAATTTTTTTAGGGTGCCAAAAATCAAAATAAAAGTTCCATGTCATACTTAATGTATTTATTTGTTATTGATCAGATTACAAATGATGTAGTATAGCAGGTACACCTAAGAATTCCTCTTATTTATTTATGATTGTGAATACGCCAATACAGTAATTTTACTACACACACATTGAGATACATCACGCGAGCGCACAAAAATATTTAAATATGATATAGATGTGTTTAAACCAATGTTGTTAAACCCGGACCGGCCACTGACCTGGTCTAGCCAATGGGTCACGGGTCAGTGGGTCAGACCGGAGTCAACTCGGAGGCCAACCCGGTGTTCATAAAAAAAAAGATAAAATAAATTAAATTTGTATAACACCATCCAAAGTCCAAATTGAAAATCAATTAACACAAAAAAGCATTCATTTACCTAAGATACATATAAATTCATACTATAAAACTAGCAAGGTATCTATATCTGGGCTTACATGTATGCTTTTTTAATTTTGATGCTTTTGGTTTTTTCTAATTCGAATGTTTTGCCTTTTTCTGATGCTTTTGACTTTTTCTAATTCGGATGCTTTTTGCCTTTTGCTAATGTTTTTGGCTTTTTCTAGGGCTTATATGTCTGATTTTTAACTTTTATTTATTATATAAAAAAAAGACTGGCGAGTTGACCCGTCCAACCCGCCGGTTCAATTCGAGTTGGCCGGGTCGCAGGTCACCCTGCCCCCAGTTCAGATGCCAAACCGGACTGACCTGTCCAGTCCGAGTTTAACAACTATAGTTTAAACAAATTCAAATAAACCTTGTAGAGCTTACGACATGGGGCGTGTGGTCATTTGAGAATTATGAAGTTTGATGAATGAAAGCGACCAACAAATTAAGGCTTATTATTTGTTGTGAGCGGCGAGAAAGAGATAGATCTAGCGATTATTTACAAGGTTTTTATTTTTTTGAGTATTTATATATAATATTTACCAGTTATCTATGTATCATGGTGTAAAATTTTCAAAAAATTAAGAACCTAATATGTCGCATATTAGATTCATGCTAACGATTTTAGATTCATGCTAAACATGAATTGAATATCATAGAAAATTTAGATTCATGCTAACGATTGAATTCTCATATGATTTTATATCAGCTATTAAAATAAATATTTTAATAAATTAATAAACTTTTGATAATTTTTTTTATCTGAAACTATTGATTTTCTTTTAAGTAAACAGTAATTACACATGTATTTTCATTAATATATAGCTTCTGAATTATGATGCTGTGCGATCAGTAATGTATTTTCATTGAGTCAGAAGACAAATTAATGGGCCGGGTATGTAGATTTCCAGGTGATGCATTAAAAGGGATTGTGACATCTTAAGTACTGCCTTTATCTCTATGTATTTTGAGAAAATGGTCAAAGTGATAAATAATCATGGAGTCCATATTAAAAAGTTGTTCATGTTTTATTTAAGAAAAAAAAAATGGTTCTCTGCAATCTCAGACTAATTAACCGACATAATTTTCTCTCCGGTTTATTTTAAATTTTGATGTCATAATAATAATCAGATCGATGGAGGCATCCCATAATTCCCAGATCATATAGGAGGTGCATCAGAAGAATGCCAAAGCTGTGAATCTGGATGGACCATGTATCTGGGGTCCCCCACCACACTTGAGGAGGAAGAAGAGGAGGAGGAAAGGAAGGCTTGTGATGATGATGCAGAAGATAATGAAGAAAGCGATGACTCTATGGCTTCCGATGCTTCATCTGGGTCAAGTTATCATATAGTGAACACAAAAGGAAACCAGCTAGTGGTGAAAGAGGAGATGGCAGCGCAGAAAAAGGTGAAGAACAAAGACATGGAGGCATTATTCATGGAACACAAAGGTAAGGTTGGAGTTGGTGAGAAGGTGACACAAAATCACTGTGTTAGGAAAAGCAAGTAGGTAGACATCATTTTTAATCAAGTTCTGAGGTTTTCTTTCAAGCCTTCAACTATCATCACGCTCACATATATAGCAGCTGCAGCCACTTAATGAGTTACGTTTCTTTCAGTGTATCAATATCTTTTGTTTTAATGATAAGAGATTAGCTACAGCTTGAATTTGGGTTACTGCTGTTTCATGTAAGTAGCTAGTGGCATCAATAAAACACAAACAAATTGATGAAAGGAGATAGAGGTTATGGGGGTGGATGTCCTTGCCCTAATAAATAAACTCACGCAATCATAAACATATTGTTCTCTCTCAAAAATGTAATTATCTAATTTTGATTGTATTAAAAATGTTGATTGAGTTAGTTAATATATATGTTATATTTTTAAAAAAACGTCGTAAACATCTTTTTGAATTCACTCCTCTTTCTCATCATCATCATCATCATCATTATTATTATTATTATTATTATTGATTATTGATGGAGCATCAATAAAAGTAATTTGGGAGAAAATGACAACAATTAGAAGTAGATATTACATGTAAGACCAAAATTAACTTTTAAAGTAGGCCATTTACAAAGGCAGGGAAGAAGTAGTATATAACAGACTGGGTAAAGAATATAAGTAGAGTAGAAGGGTGAGCTAGTTTGTGTTTGTTGTGTAGGATGAAAGTGAGAAGACGATTATTTAGTACTCCTTCCGGTCCTAAATATAAAATCATTTTGACTTTTTTGACTTTTTTTTCAGTAAAAAATAAAGTCGTTTCAGTCCCAAAAAAAATCTTTTTTCCTCAAAACTAAATTATTCTACTTATAAACTAACCTGTAATCTAATTCCATGTGACATATGTTATAATTTAGATGTCTAATTTGCTTCTTTAACTTCCATAAAAAAAAGTTAAAGTGGTCTTATATTTAGGAACGAAGTGAGTTTTAGATGGAACCAGCTGTATGTGTTGCCATGCCAGTGCCGAATTCTTTACATGTCTATGTCTATCCTCGGCATGACTCCTCTTCTTGTGCCTAAACTTAGTTTCTTTGTGTTTACGTTGTTTGGGGAAAAAAGTCTCTTTGTTATATTGTTTACTCAAATATCAGGACATTTCAGATTTATATATATATATATATATACTCACATATAACTAAAATCTTACTTTATTTTTTTACAAGTAATTAACTACTTTAATCGATGTTTTTATTCTGTATGAATCAATAATCTAACTCTTATTTAGAATATGTATGTATGTATATAATCTAATAAATGAATTGGATTTTGAAGGAAACGATGGGGTGCTGGATGTTGATACATATATAATCCAATATTGATATAATGCTTGCCAAGTTTCTTTTAATTAATTAATCAATCTTATGTTTTAGCACAAAACGCCACTTTCATATGTTTATATTGTAAAGTGAAAAATCAATTTTGAACCGTGAATACAGACAAGCCCAGAATATCACGGAAGTCCTATTTTATATATTAAACTACAATTTGAATCAACCCTTTTTGTGAGGAGAAAACTTACCTTCCAATGTCGTAAAAAAAGTCAAACCGGAAGGTGAGTCAGAAAGGTTAGTTGGTCATGGTTCACAAAGTCAAGCTGATCGGATCGATAGTTGAACCGATGACGTAATAATTAATTAAAAATAAAATTATATGATAATGTAAATAATATAATCATATGAAATAAACATGAAATTTTAATATAACTTCAAAATAAACATATTCAAGAGTTTTAATGGAACATTTTTCTTAAATACCAAGTTATAATATGTTGAAATAATTAAAGAGCATAATTTGATTAATACATTTAGAGATTAAGGGGAATTTATGGACAAGAGTTGGTTTTTTATGGGTAAATACATACATTTGTTTTAATTTTTTTTAGCATTTTTTGGGTGAGTTATTTGGGTCATCTGGTTTATAAAAAAACGTTCTGGTTCACAGTTGAACCTCACTTTTTGGTCCAATAGGCGGTCCAAAACGGCCCAACACGACTCAGCCTTTAAGTGCATGTTTGGATACCACGTTGGAGGACCAAAAGTGCGTTGTAAATGACAAAAGTCATTTTGAAAAAAAAAATTATGTTTGGATGGGCTTATTGTCAGAATGACTTTTAGTCCAAAATGACTTTTACAAT
Source organism: Mimosa bimucronata (assembly GCA_037074515.1). Taxonomy (NCBI): domain Eukaryota; kingdom Viridiplantae; phylum Streptophyta; class Magnoliopsida; order Fabales; family Fabaceae; genus Mimosa; species Mimosa bimucronata. The sequence continues at coordinate 535,026 of CM073444.1, forward strand.
GCCAAAAGTCAGAAGCAAAAAAAAGTGTCTTTTGGCTTCTGGTGGGTCCCACGCCTTTTGTTATGTATTATTTAATAAAGTGGGTACGTAGGAAAATTAGACTATTAGACCCCTAAAATTTTCAAATAAGATATTTTCTTTTTGTCTCCAAAAATTTACCATAATAATTTATAACTACTTTCTCCCATAATATACTCCTTTGACCTAAAAATATTATTTTTTAAAATTATTTTCCTAAAAATAAGGGAGAAACCAAGCCTTTAATAAGAATATATGCATATTATATATGTATTATTTAATAACAATAATGCCCTTTTTAGTAATTTTTCATCTAAATTTTCTTTTCAAAAAAATTATCCAAACATGTTTCTAAAAGTCAGATTGAAAAAAAGTCACTTCTATCATCACAAATCCAAACATAAATCACTTCACGCAATCTGACTTTTATCCAACCTTGCTTCTGAAAAAGTCATTCTGAAAAAAAGTCACTTCTCAAAAGCTCAATCCAAACACACCTTAAAGCGCTTGAACCATTCAGTAGGAGATGAATGATGCTCCGGGTGACGGTCGAACCGATTCGATCGTCCTGTTCGTGTTTTACAACATTGTTGCCTTCAGTACATTAGATCCAGTTCACCATTTAACAAGTGCTATGTGGACTTTACACCACGTCAGCATTAACACTGTTAGGCTCTCTCTATCCCTTTCTTTCTCAATTGCAAAATAGAAACCATAAAATTGCGCAACAACACCAATCAAAAAAATTATTTGTTGTACAAATCCAGAAAAAATCACTCCAAGAGTCGGATAGAACAACAAGTCTATTAGGAACGTTGTCTTCTTCTTCCCACGACTCCACTCACAAGCCTCCTCCCGACATATGACCTTTGGGCACCATACCCGACCGCCGAAACTTGGACACCGCCACCAATCAAAATGACTAGGAGAGGCAAGGGCGACAATGGTGTGACTTGGATTAGTGTTGAGTCTAGTGAAGGAATCAACAACTCACACTAGCGAGCGAATTAACTGCTTCATCTTCTCAAAGTTGGGAGCCAGAGAGGTCGATAGGAGAAGATGGCGGAGAAGAGATAGAAAGAGAGAGGAACGATGTGTGGAATTTTGTAACTAACCTGTACTTCCAACTCTACCACCCCTACCAGATCAGATATGATCCGTTGAGGGTTAGAAGGGAGATGGATGTTAAGCTTTCTTGGAATAGCAGATGGAAAGAGCATGACGGTGTTGACGTTGACGTGGTGCAAAAAGTTCACATGACATTTGGCAAATGGTGAACTGGTTGAATGGGACCTAACACATTGGAGCTAAGTTTTCTTATTATGTGTATGAACAATATGAAATAAGACCAAGAAAATGTACACATGGACCCGTTTCTTTTTAGACCTATTTGCATACCTGCATCGAAATAAAAGTTTTGTTGAATACATTACTATAGAGGTTATTTATTTTAACGTCACATATTTGACCTGGCACACCACCCTTTAACCCTTATGTATATGGAGTATGAGAGTACCAGCTCATCTGAACACTGACAAATGATATCAAGACATGTGGAGTATATCCATCCCACATGTCAGCTGACATGTTCCTCCCCATTCCTTCCACTATTTTAATGATACTCATAGAAATTCGTGCAAAAAAAAACACCTTTTCGTACCGGATCCCTCCAGCCCTCTCTCTGATCCCCTCTCCCCACTCTATCTCTCTGCCATGTTTTTCTCCCAAATATTTAAAATTTTGAATTATATATGCATTTCATTAATAAAAAACGCAAAAACTTGTAAGGAAAATGAGAGAATTTATTTTAAAAAAAAATTAACTAGGCTTACATGAAAATAAAAGGTAGGAAAATACAAAAATAGAACATGATATTACAACTAAACAATGTTATTCAAGTATATAATTAATACACATCTCGTTATAAAATAAAACATGATATTTCTAATTACATAACATATAAATAACTAAGTTTTACATATAAAGATGTATTGTATGCTTCAAAGTTCATCTCAAAGTAGTCTCCTACGAAAAGTTTTAACTTTTCTTTTTTAAATATTCATATGAAATCAGTCTCCTATTATATATGAAAAACCAAAAATCAGTACATGTTACTAGTTTATGACATAAATTTAGCTGGGTTTTTCATATGGTGGAAGATAGAGTTGACAACAATAGCGATCCCCTCAATTCACTCCTCTGTACACTTTTCTTCATTGTGAGAAGGGATCATTCGCACCATAAAGCCTCCCTTGTGTTACTGATTTACTTATAATAGGTTAAATAAAAAGGGACAAATGGTATTTAATTTGATAATTAATATAATCAAAGTTCTTAGAACCTTAGTTTAACTTAGTGATTAATTGTTGTACTCCTCTCCTGTCCTAATTATAAGATCACTTTGACTTTTTTGAAAAAAATTAGGATACAAGATTAATTACTTTAAATTGTCTATAACTATCTTTTTTCCTCAAAACTACTTTATTTTACTTATAAAATAATCTATAATCTAATTACATGTGACATATTATAATTTAATGGTCTAATTTGCTTCCTTAACTTCTACAAAAAAAAAGTCAAAATGATCTTATATTAAGGACTGGAGAGAGTACTTACTATTTAAGATACTTTGTGTTTTATTGTTGGTTTGTGATTTTTTTTTTGAATAGAAACTGGATAACATTACTCTAAAAACGAAAACAAATTACATGGTTGTTACATACTCGTTCGTTACCCCCTCAATAAAGTCTGTGGGAGGGGTGGTTTGTGATTTAACTAGAGAGATCAGTTTAATTAGGGGATTTATGAGACCATACCTTAATTAAATTCCATCCATAAGACATGTAATTAATCTTCCTTATTTTGATTAGGAATATCATGTTTTATTTTACAATTAAATATTTCATATAAGATATAACTTCTTCAAATTATCCAGTTTAGTCAAGTAGTTGTTATATTAAGAATGAAATGTATATTAATTAAATAGTTGAATAACATTATTTAGTTGTTATATCATGTTTTATTTTTGTATTTTCCTACTTTTAATTTTAATTTTCATGTAAGCCTAGTTAATTTTTTTTAAAAATTATTTTATTTTCCTTACAATTTTTAACGTTTATAATTATGACTGATAGTGGCCTTATGCGCAGCCGCATGTTTCTGGAAATTAACCTGAGCATGCTTTTGTAAAACCTAATGGTGCGTTTGGTTGGAGGGAACTCATGGGGGAGAAGTGGAAGTGGAAGTGGATTCCACCATTTTGTCTGTTTGTTATGATGGAACCCAGTTCTTGATGGAACTCACTTCCATAAAAAATGATGGAACTGGGTTCCAACCCTCACCCCATGGAACTGGTCTTACTTCCATGGAAGTCAAATATCCTGACATTTTTGCCCCTCAGAGAGCTGTTAATGGCGTCATCGATCTTCAATCTAGCGTATCAGTGGTGTCAGCGTCTCCAGCACCCCGCACCGTCACCGGCAACCCCCACCATCATCGTCACCGGCAACCCCCACCGTCACCGTCTCCACCATGTCAAGCTTCTTTGATCTATAACCTCCCTCTTCGAACACGAACACAGAAATCCAAAGCCGGTGGCTTACAAAATCTCACCGGTTAACAATCCTCTTCTCTTCATCGACTGCTTAGTCGGCGGCCGATTTCTTGTCTCCAACCTCCCTCTTTGAACTCGAACACAGATCCGCTTCAGACTCCATAGCAGAAGCATCCACCATCTCTGAAATCCCGTCATCATCTCCAACATCAACCTCCATCGTCTCAACTTGCTCTCGAACCTGGGTGACCGTCATTGAACTTACCCCCTCGTTGCCTCTCTCCCTCTCGCCGGATCTGGGTGTCGAGTTGCAGAAGATATGGTGGAACTTTTTCACCGTGAATTTGCTCCTTTAAATGGATTTTTAGATATATTTTTTTCATTGCTGATTTAAGTTTTCAAATCATTGTTCTCCTTGATTGTAGATGGCAGATTTTTTTCTTGATTTTGTCAATTGTTTATAGCCTTGGATCGGTTTTCTTCTGGCAGGAAGGGTTGATTCAATGGGAAGGCTTTTGTGTTTAAGCCAGGGTATTTTGGTATTTTTATAGGAAAAATACCAATATTGATTAAAAATTATATCTCACTTCCATTGGCATACCAAACACACTTTATAAATCACTTCCACCCCCATTTCCACTTCCAATTCTACTTCCACTTCCACTTCCACTTCCACTTCCATCAAAAACCCTTTCATTATACCAAACGAGGCATAAAGGTTTATAGCTTGCCTTCTCAATTTAAAAAAAAAATTATTAAATATACATGTATAATTCAAAACTTATTAAATTTTTGGGAGACAAATATGATATAGAGAGACAGAATGGGGAGAGGGGAAGGAGAGAGAGAATAAGAAAAAGGCAGGCCAGTACAAAATGGCAGGAGGGTGTTGCAGTGGAGAGAGAAGAAAGATTATAAAAATAAACGGATTCCTATGAGTACCATTAAAATAATAGAAAGAGGAGGGAGGGACATGTCAGCTGCCATGTGGGATAAAAATACTCCACATGTCTTGATATCATTTGTCAGTGTTCAGATGTGCTGATACTCCTAGTGTACCTAAGTATTCCTCTATACTTAGATCTCCAGGTGCAGAGTGGTGACCAGTGATCGGAGAAATGTGGAAGCTGCTTCTCCACACCACCTCCCGTCGTAGCTCCTTTCGGCGTTCCTTGGAATTTGTCGTGGCTACTCTTTCCTCTCCTTCTTCCATTTCTCATTCCCCATCCCAATGCCTCCTCTACCCCTCTCACTCCCTTGTCGCCTTCCATTCAAAATCCAAACTTGAGGCGAAAATCAATGCCAGTGCTAGATTTGCCGATGACGATTATCCCACCGGCGACTTTGATTTTGCGCCCATTACTGGGTGGAGGAAATTCCTTCTCAAGCTCAAGACGCTCATTGCATTCCCTTTGGAGGGCGTTCGCAACGGAAGCCTTCTCACTCTCAAGCTGCGCGGCCGGGTCTCCTTCTCCATACGCTTTCTTTCACCATTTTATTTATTATTAATATTAATAATGCTTTCATCAAACTTAGTAACTTTCTACCTTCTCCTCTCCTTTCCAGGATCAAACTGTACTTTTATACTCCTTTGGAATTATTCCATAGTCATTATCTTATACATGTACCTCTGTTTTGTTTATAACGCTCTGTTCATTCACATATTCAGATATCTGATCAGCTCAAGGCTCCTTTCTCCCAAGGACTATCTCTACCTCAAATTTGTGAGAACCTCTCAAAGGCAGCATATGATCCTCGTATCTCTGGTATCTACCTCCATATTGATAATTTAAACTGTGGATGGGGTAAAGTTGAAGAAATTCGAAGACACATACTGAATTTCAAAAGATCTGGTATGTACAGCTCTGTGCCTGTGTTACACTTTTTATATACAAGATAGAGGCATGGAGAAACATCCAAACACTACAGCAGAAATGTAAGATATTTTTCGGATTACACATCATTGCCATATAGGAACACTTTTGTAGGTTAAAATTTTTTCAAACGAAACTGGTGTAAAGTTAGCTTATACATCGACTTAAGCTTTGTGCCAGATCTCCCATAAATAATTATAATATGCATTTGAGAGTTTTATTACTTTGACTTTGGGAGATGTTGATAGATATGTATATAGTTCCCCTTTATGCGAAATTTTCTACTTTCATAATTGAATCTTTTCCAAATTGACTTACGTGATATGTATGAATAATGAATGAGTGTTTAATGCATCACAAGTCAGGTTGATCATGGGACTCTGGGTTGTAAAGACTAGCTACATCAGATTTACCCTTGCTTGATTGCCTGTGCATGATTTATAAGTTATGGTGCTTGAAAGGTGTCTTATATGGTTCAGCTGATATTTATGTTGATGATCAATTCATCTTAAAAGTTTAAGATATAAGGAGAAGATCCAATATTAATTTGGCCAATATTTCTATCATTGACCCCACTTCAAAGCTTTCTATCTTCAAGTTTGTATAATGCACAAAAACCTTTTGAGCTCGAGTCATGGGCAAAACACATGCCAACATACCATGTTTTGAGTTTTATTTTTTCTCGAAGATTGATTCTCACATGATAGCTTTTTGAGGTTGAAATTTGGAAAAATCATAACTTGATTTATTGATCCCTTTAACACATTCTTTCATTTGAAGGCCTTATTAGCTTGTAGCATGGGAAAACTAATGCTCAATATACCAAATATTGAATTTTTATTTTATGATTAAGAGTGTAGTTGGCAAGGTTTGAACTCCTTGGGACTTTATCAAAGAGTGTTTGATATCATGCGAATAACCTACCCGTTCCATAACCTTCAGTTACTAAGTGAAGGTCCCATATGCCTTTTTATTGAGATCTCTTATATGGTTTTTATATGTAATATGTGATGAATTACCATCTTCAAGCTTATTTGTAATACTCCTTTTCTCAACCAAGAACTTGTCCATTACAAAAACAATAATTGTTACTCATGAAAAAGTTCTGATGATTAATGTTTTCTGTAGGAAAATTTGTTGTGGCTTATGTCCCTTCATGCCGAGAAAAAGAATATTATCTTGCATGTGCGTGTGAAGAAATATACGCCCCTCCAAGTGCTTATTTTTCATTGTTTGGATTCACCGTTCAAGCATCATTCCTCAGAGGTAAGCTGACTTTTCTTGCCCCTGCATATTTACAGGATCTGAATTAATATAGTGGACCTTTAAGTTTTGATTTATCGCTTTTTTGAGAGGGTAGGAGAATTGGTTTCAATAATTAAAAGTGAATTTTACGTATGGTTAGTGACCATGTGCATCTATTGCGTAAAACTCACAGATTCTTATCTGCAATATGATTCCTTCAAGAAAGTCTTCACAATATGCATGTAGCATGTAGGCAGATCCTTTTTGTAAGAGAATTATTTGTATGTCTCCTCTTTCTGTAACTATTCCAGTTTTGTTGTTATTAATTAATTGTGTCTTTCAGAATGCAGGTTTGAACAGTTCACAACTTTGGCACAGCCAGTTTGTGCTTTTTACCATAAAGCTTTTTTTTTTTTTTTTTTGAAAATGGTTTTACCATAAAGCTTTTAATTTGTGTGAACATGTATTTCCAGTAAATTGGTACATAATACCCCTGCAATGTTAGTTGCATCCATATTATTTTAATGCTTTTTGCGTCATCTCACGATTTGGTTGGTTTTAAAACATTTTTCTTTGCAAGAAAGCTCGAGATAATCTCTGCATTTTTAGTGTCTTTTGGTGCTACTCCTTAGACTGGACCAAATGTTTAATTTTATAGGAACTTTTTTTTTTCTTTTCAGGTGTTTTAGATAACATAGGGATCGAACCTCAAGTTGAAAAGATTGGGAAATACAAAAGTGCAGGGGATCACCTAACCCGTAGAACCATGTCTGAAGAAACTTATGAGATGATGACTGAACTGCTTGAAAATATTTATGGGAATTGGCTAGATGAAGTCTCTTCTTCAAGAGGTTTGCCTGCATTTGAAGTTGTAATTAAACATTTAAGTAATTAATTAACTTCAGCTAAATTTATACAGGAAAAAAGAGAGAGGAGATTGAGAATTTCATAAATGAAGGAGTCTATCAAGTAGACAGGTTGAAAGAAGAAGGCTTCATTACAAACATAATGTATGAGGATGAGGTACAAAATTCTTAAACTATTTTATGCTAGCTGTTTTTAGTTATTACTGTATAATCATATAAAGAATACCATATACTGATAGATTTCAAATTGAAATTGAAAGTTTGAGGTGAGTTTATCGACTCTGTCTTTTCAGAGTATGTTATCTTTATTTGACTTCTTCAACTAACTCAGGAAGCTTTTTACCGTTCTCACTGTGGACTATGTTAATATTTACTGACCTTGTATCATAGTATTTATAATTTTAGTTTGAGATGCAAATAAAGCAATATCATGGGGTTTTAACGGATGTGCAATATTCAATGTTTAGCAGGTTATTGCTAAGTTGAAGGAGAGACTTGGATTGAAAACAAATGAAAGCCTATGTATGGTGGATTACAGGTTGCTAATTTCTTTTTGGTCTGCCCCTGGTAATGGTATCTAAGAAATCATGCTATTTTTTTGAGGTAGATGAAAGTCACCTCTGGGAATGTCCAAAGAAACTCTGAACACATCCTTTGACTTGCAAAGTTTATAGTCATTTATATTTTTCATTGAAGTTTCTTCCTGATCTTTGATTTAATTGTGGTGGTTAAAAATTTAACCTTCTATATTCACCATCTGCTTCATGGCTGTAATATCTTTCATAATCAAATAACTGCGCATAATTTCCTCCATCAAAAGTTTTCTGAATTAGGCTAGTTGCTCTCTTTTTTAGTTTTGTTTTCTGGCACAGTAGTAATCTGGGATCATGTTTTCTCTCCGCCTTTATGCTTTAAGGGGTAAAGGTGCTACAGGCTTAAATGTTGTGGCAATTATAATTTAGTATCCGTAGATGAGACTTGACAAATATACTGCTACACTTGTGATGATATCTAAATCCTACTTGGTAATACTTTTTGGTCTGGAAATTGCTGTGAATTTGGAAATCATTTCGACGTATGCGAAACTTTATTTAACATAATTTCAATACCTGTATCTGTGGAAATGTGGAGTTTGTACTTGTCCTCATATAAATGTTGAAGGATCCTTTTTAATTCTCACTACTTGTGGCATATTTTGTGTAAATTACAGTTTTCATTTTACTTACTATGACTTGTTTCTCACTTGACCTATATTGGTTACTGTTGCTACATTAAATAAATTGTATAGACTGTCTGAAGCTGTTTGTTTTCTTGATAAACGTAGGAAGTACTGTAGAGTTAAGAGATGGACGGTTGGAATATCAGGTAGTAAAGACCTGATAGCCATCATACGTGCCTCCGGGAGCATTAGTCGTGTCAAGACTCCATTGAGTGCGTCTAGATCGGGCATTATTGCTGAGCAGTTTATCGAGAAGATTCGCAAAGTAAGAGGTACACTTGACTGTGAAGTGTAATTAAGCATCTACATTGCATTGATTGTTGAGGTTATCATTATGCATCGTCATGGATATTTTGCCAGTATAACAATTGCATTATTCATTACTGTCACAGCTATATGTGGGTATTACATGAAATATGAGTTGAGCCAAATTGTGCATGGCTTATGAATAGTGTGCATTTCTACAGATTTATTTATATATTGATATTGATATTGATAATGGATGGGAAGTTTACATATTGTTTCTGTTCGTAACATCTGCCTTCCGAATTATGTTTTCCTATGCAATATTTTGAACCATAAATTTGACTAGAACAAGTGAATTGGGATTAGGGTTTGGGGGCTGCAATAACTAAAGAAAATTGATATGTGAGATCTGTGAAATTAAAAGCACAAGAAAAAACATACTGGCCAGAGGAAACCCCAGGTTAATACATATATGCGACTTTCAAGGTCTCTTCATTTAATAATGTATGATAACAAATAATCGACACAAGAACTCAATGTGTTTGACTTGGTCTGTGTTCGTGGGTGAAGATTGTAAACAACTACCACTGAAAAATGAGAATTAGAAAGCAATTGGACAGTGCTCTAAAGGTCTATACCCTTGCTCTAAATACAACAAAAATTGCACAGGATTTTCTCAGTATTGACATTGTATAACATTGAACTCACAACCTCATCCTAGAAGTCTTAAAAGTACCTTAAGCACTCTGCTTAACTCTTAATTCTCTACTGAAGTATCCAGTTTTTCAAGGCAACATGTAACTGTCTAAACTTATGGGTTCATAAGATCCTTGTTCGAGCTATTCCATCCATCATTTGGGATATTGAATGAGCCGAGAGCGTGATGCTACATATACTGCAAAGTGGCATGACTGCATGAAAATATGACAACTGCTAGAATTCTCTTTCATCGTGTACCATGCTCTTAAATTCCTACATTCAAAATGCTTTACTCATTTTGGCATCAACATCTATCCATGACTTTTCCTTTTTGCAACTGAATTGGAAAATGACCCGGTGAATACTTTCTTTTTCAAAGTGATATAATTCTCTCATCTCTGCACCATGATATCAAATACCCATAGTCAAGATACTTTCCTGGGAACAACATTTATTCTTGAATTCTCCTGGGCCTGGACAAGTTGTACCTGAATAGAAAAATGTCCAAGTCAATGTTTCTTGTCGAAAGTGGTTAGATATTGTGTGAAGAAAGGTCTATAATGAGATGCTCCTCTAACTAAAATTTTCATCCACATTTTGAGTCCTATGCTTTAATTTTTTGAACACTTGGTTTTATGCATGTGACAGTTTTTCTTCTAGTCACATTGGGTGTTCCTTTGCTCATCAGTGTCCAAACAATATAAGGCTGCTATTATCCGAATTGATAGTCCTGGTGGTGATGCCCTTGCTTCAGATTTGTAAGTGCTGATAATTTCCCTTTTGGTTTTTTCAAAGCTACATTTGGAGTGAAATTGTGTTGGTTTGAAATTCTTGGTTGCAAACAAGTAAAATGGATGTTTAAGAATATGTAATTCTTTGAGTAAATGAACTTCATTTAGACACATTTAATTAATTAAAGCATTTTTCAGCAGATATTTTAGTTGAAATATGTTACAGGTTTGTAAACCTGTAATTTTAATTTAGGAAATATAGGGAAGAAGGTAGGAGAAAGGAAGAAATTTAGAGGGTTGAAGAACAAGAAATTAGAAACGGTAGAGACAAAAGGAAACTCCAATCTGATTAATTCATAATGCAAGACAAGAAACATAATATGCCCTAATCAGGTTTATATACTGACCTGACTAGTATTACATTCAAACCTAATTAAAATAACTCATTAAGCCCAATCAACCCAAAACATAATAATAATAATAATAATAATAATAATAATAATAATAATAATAATCCCAAACATAATAATGAATAGCAAAACATAATAATAATAATAATAATACCAAAACATATACTCCCAAAATATAATAAATTAATTAACCCATTAGTTAAGTAATCGGTACTAAACCTGACTCTACTCAACTAACAAATTAACTAACCTATCCCTAATTATATTATCATATCAAAATATTTCTATGGTCTCAGTTATAAATAGCATGCTAAATACTTTCGTGGTTTAGTATGGGAAAAAAATGAATGGAGTAAGAAAGGGAATCTATATCAATAACTTATGGCTAATCATTCTGTGGTGTCAAAAATCTGCAGAATGTGGAGAGAAATCAGACTTTTGGCTGCCTCTAAACCAGTCATTGCCTCATTGTCTGATGTTGCAGCAAGTGGAGGTTATTACATGGCAATGGGAGCTGGGACTATTGTAGCTGAAAGTCTTACCTTGACTGGATCAATTGGAGTGGTCACAGGTGAACCTGAGTTTTTATAGTTGAAAGAAGAATGGCGCAAATAGAAAACTAATAGTGTCAGTATGACGAAGTTCTTGTATTTCAGTTCAACTTTTTTGTTAATTTGATCATATAGATTAATTCTTGTAGGAAAATTTAACTTGGGGAAACTGTATGAGAAGATTGGCTTCAACAAGGAAATTATATCTAGGGGAAAATATGCCGAAGTCCTTGCTGCTGAACAACGTCCTTTTAGGTAATATATTTCAGGTTTAGTGTTCTCTGAAACAAGACAATATTAATTAGTTACCTTGCCATCTGATATGTCAACTGTTAGGATCCTTCTCTGTTTGAGAAGGCAAGCACAAATAGGCAAATGTTGCCTTGATGATTTTCCTGCATGGCATTATTAGGAAGTCATGCTGGGCCTAAGGTGTTACAGAAGGATGAAAGGAAAATGAAGAGAAAGGAATCCGGATGTGTTATCTGTTGATGAGGTGGCAGGAGTTGAAAAGGGACTGGGTATCAATAACTAATCAGTCACATGGGGTGTGATGTCAAAAGGAGAGATATAGACCCTTAGAGGGGTATTTCTTGGAGGCTTGAGGATCAGAAAGAGGCAATGGAAGAATTTTACCGTAGGAGCGTCCTTAGCCTCTCTAAAGACAGACGAGTTTATTTCTATCTTCTTGCCTATCTTATTTTCCTCTGTAATGGTACTATGATATGTTAATTCTGTCCTATTTCACTCACTTGGGGGGAGGATTACATATTTTCCCCCGTTGATAAATGATATTCATCACTCACTATTTTGCTTTTGATATGTTTCTAGTTGAATACGTCCCCATACTTGAATCCAGTTTTCAGGATGAAAAGTTTAAGTGTAATGGACTGTTGCTTAGCCCTTGCTTAGATAAGTTTCACTTGTGTGGTGTCATAGACGGGGCATGATTGGTTTTATTTAATACCCATGCAAATTTGTTTCTTTTTCTATTCTTAAAATTTCTTGTCTTTATCTTTCCGTAGCATCACGGACAGGACACTTGTGTAGTATCATGTGCTGCACTTGTGTAGTAGCAGTACTGAGCTGTTGATTTATAGGAATTCATTGGCATACCACCTGCCATGCTTACCCTATTTATGTTCGACTCTTTCTCTGAGGATGAATAAGAAAAACAGAGTTCATATTCGGTGAATTATTATCATGGTATCAAAACGGAAATGGGTTGAGCATATACTAAATGGCAAAATACAGGTATGAGAGCAACCATGAATGCAGAAAAATCCAATTCAGGCTTTGAAGCTGCCATTCCAAACCGTGATGGAGTTATTGACAATTCTTTTTACTTGTCACTGGTTATAAATTTAATGGGCGGAGTTTTCCTCATTGGTTACAGTCAACCATGTATATCACCTCACTGGAGGAGCAGGGTCAACAAGAATGACCCCAAGTATATAGAAAACAAGATGATGATGCCCTAGCTTATCAACTAATCAACTAAATGTATAATGACGGGGTTGATTTCCTTTATGTGAAACAGTAAATGAAACTTGGGAAGTAGCCCAAGAGACATGTTCAGCAAGTGGAAACAGAAGATCTATCCAAGATTGAGTGGATAATCCCGTAGAGAATTTAATAAAGCTTCAGCCCTGAAATGAAAGCAGTCTTTTTTGGGGTTCGGATTGAGCAATTGAAGAAGGCTTGCTCTTTCGTCAAATTCATTCTTGTGCCTGGAAGAGAAATGTACAACACCGTGAAAGGGATTATTGACTTGCTTAGCTAGGTATCCCATGTGTCAATTTATAATCATAAACCAAGTGTAAAGGATGGTTCAAGTAGTGCATACCCAATCTACTACTGGTGATAAAGAACCTTACTGTCTTACCCATCACATAATATTCTAATATGGGTAGTTGGAACTGCTACTGTAGGGTTTCTCTTTTCAGTATTATGGAAAAATGATAATGTTGGTATTTGCAACCAATTGTAAAAAAGGACAGAAATTCCATGGAGTAATCCCAATATCTAGGTCTAGACACTACAAGGTCACCTTAGGGGCGTATAGTGCACAGGGGCTGTAATATCAAGTCGTTGACTTTTACTTAGATTTATTTATCTGACTTGCTTGTCTCTATCCCCTATTTTCTGCTGAATTTTATGTTTCAAATCCTATTCTTTCCCTTTCATGTTTTAATCTATGATATGATTTTTGGGGCCGTCACTTTTTATGTTATCAGTATTACATGATTTGTAGGGTTGACGTGTGTTGTCAATTTTTTCTTTTTTATTTTGTACAGACCTGACGAAGCAGAGCTGTTTGCCAAGTCTGCACAGCATATTTATAAACAGTTTCGAGATAAGGCTGCTTTTTCGAGATCAATGACTGTGCGTTTTTGTTTAAGACATGCAGCTTTCCCCTTCTTTCTTCGTCCTTTTGGTAAGTCTAAGCTAAAGGGACCCCTTGTCATCAGGTAGAAAGGATGGAGGAGGTTGCACAAGGTAGAGTTTGGACTGGTAAAGCCGCAGCTTCACATGGTTTAGTTGATGCTATTGGTGGTCTTTCTCGAGCTATTGCCATAGCAAAATTGAAGGCCAATATACCTCAAGATAGACAGGTTTGCTTAGTAGAATCATTTTATAAGCTGAGCTTGGTCCCAAGAATTTCAGGTTTACTTAATAAATGTGCTTGAGCTATGCCAGGTTACTCTTGTGGAACTTTCCCGGCCTTCTCTTCCAGAGATTTTAAGTGGCGCAGGGAATGCCCTGGTTGAAGTGGATAACACAATGGAGGAACTGCTTCAGGATTTGACATTTTCTGATGGAGTTCAGGCACGGATGGATGGAATCATGCTTGAGAGATTGGAAGGATATCCTCACCCCAACCCCACTTTGAGGCTGATGAAGGAGTTCCTGAGTTCCCTGTAGCTTCTGTTGATGGTTTTTATTATATCATCTTTTGTTCTTAAAAAGTTTATTATATCATCTCTTCCGTTTTGGCCAGAGTAAGGATCCACCGTTCCATAACTTCTATTACGTATCCTTGTCCCTGCCATTCCAATACTTCATAAGCGTTAAATAAGGTGCGAAAATGATAGCACGTCCTGATCAAACAAACATATGTATGCTATCCTGCAGATTTTCTACGCACAGTTTTTCTTTCAGAAAAATTACAGACCTCATAATGTACAATTGAATCGTGACTTTTGAACATATATTCAGAGAAGTCAACAAATGCGTTGACTGGTATGCTCACAAAACATCTTAAGGCGTCTTGGATAGTTGGATAAAAATTTTTAAAAAAAAAAAAACTGGTATTTTTTCCCTTTAACATTTCTGGATGACGGTAATTATATACATATATAAATCTAATAATGTTCTTTAGAAGTTTGACATAGGCTTTCTTCTTTTTACTTTGATTTGATTTTATGACAAATATAATGTTTAACCACAATTTATTAAATACATTCTTGTATTTTTATTTATTTATTTTTTTTTTGGCCAACATTCTTGTATTAGTTCTAGAAAATAAATTCATCCAAATTAGATTGAAAATTAAAACATAGATTAATACCTCTTTTGTTACGAAATATGCTATTGATATTGAATTTTTTGTCCCCAAAAAAAGGACTCTCGTGGCTTGCCTTTGTTTTTTTTTTTTTTTTTTCCTTTTCTTTTAGAATGACATCCAAGGACTTCACAAGAAATTATTGATACTTTCATCGGTGTTTCAATCAAATTGACAAGACAATTGATCGGAATCATCTATTGTTTCAAATTATCAAAGTAACAAAATATTTAGAATAAAATACTCTAACTTCCCTTCTATTCTAATTAAATGAACGTCTAACATACACTTAAGTTTAAACATTAATTTGTTAAAGTATTTAGGGTTAAATTGTTACAAGAGACCCTAATATCACCATTCCCATTTTGTTTATATGAGGAGAGTTTAAATTCTAACCATATACTCCCATCTCACTTATTGTTTCCATCTCAAATTGCTTAGACGGCATCATTCTATTGTTAGCAAATAGCATTGTCATATTCATCCCCACGTGTGCACCAAATATCATAATATTTACAAGGCTTTCGGTAGTGTAGTTTATCAATAACATATATTGGCAGTGATGATGATAATAATCGATAGTAAATAATTTATTTGAGTTTTTTTTAACAAAAATGTTCAAATGGGCTATATTTCAAATACTTGGTTTTTACTTAGAATAAGCTTCAAAATGTTCATGGAAAAAAGAAGAATATTCTTCAAAATTTAAAAGAACGCGTAACAATAAACTAGTATCATGCATTATATTAATATTAAAATTAAAATCATCAAACATAGTTGACTTTTTTTATATATTAATTGGCAATCAGCATCTTTTCTGGACCTTATAATTAGGTATCCCAGCAACTAACTACTCAAGTTTCAGAACTCGTAGCTTCCCCTCTCGACACAAGTGTCTCATTTAGGACTACCTCAAAAGATCTAGTAGAGTCTTACACTGTTAGACTAACTATGTATTGATAACATAACTGACTTGTTTAGCTGGCTACGATGGATGGCAAGGCGAGGTATTAATTGAAGAATGTGACCCCAATTTGTTTCTTGAAAAAAAGAACTTTATTAGGGATGATGAGGCTAAAAATGTAAGATGTCATTTTGATGAAACAAGTAAAGTAGAATAGGATGATTACTTAAAAGAAGGAAGGCCTATTCTATAATCAATGATTAGCAAGAGAGGGAAATAAGTTGATTTTTGGGTGCAAGCGTGAAGACTAAAGACAAACAAGTAAGCATTCGTTTCGTTTGTGGTCTCTGAAATTGAACCTCCTTCGAAGAAATGGCGACGCTGCCTTCTCCTCGTCCCTCCGCCTCCAACTCCGCCAGCTCCACCGGCCAGGTGACTCCCTACCCTTTGCATGCTTCTTCTTCTTCCCTCATGCACGCTTTTATTCCCTCTTTCTTCTTTTTATTTGAAGGGTTTCGCTTCCTTTTTACTAGGCCGAAATTGCTGAGAGCAACGGGGTTTTCCATGGCTGCGACCAAAAGCCTGATTTAGCCGATGGTCTCAAGTAATTTTCTTTCTCTTTTATTCCCCCGGATTAAGCTTTTGGCCTCGTGTGTAGTCATTTGGCTTCGCGATCTTGAACTGCAATGGATTTTGACTTTTATTTAAAAGTGGGGGGAGTTCGAGAAAATCCAACTATGTCCTACATAGTTCTTCTTTCACGTCCATATTCTTTTACCATGAAAGGAAAGTGAGCTTTTTTTTCATCTACATTGAAAATTCTCTGAAACCTGCAATTTTTTGGGGACCATGAAAATATCGAACTCCTGTTCTTCAACGTACTTTTGACTCTATATTCTCAAGTAGGTGATCAAGGAAGAAAAATTTTATGTCTTTATTTACACCTACATTCCATAGTCATGTGATAGTCAGCTGTTGCTGTTCAGAAGAACAATAAGAAGTGCTTATAATTTTCTTCATGGGTGCATCATAGAAAGTATGAGAAAATACAACCCTATTGATCTCACAAAATGTTCTGACGAGATCGTGTTAAATTTTTTATGTAACTATTTATGTATGACAGCTAGGAAAAGTGACTATTGATTGAACTTCTTAGTTTATGTCATTTGGGTGCGCCCAAGGAATAGATATCTGTCTGATAAACACCATCATAACTAGAAAAGATTTTATTAACTGACCGGAGAAGGCAAGACTAAGTTTTTTAACGAAAGAAGACAAAACTAATACAGAAAAAAGTGGCATGGTTAAGATTGTGCAAATGAGAATATTCATAGAACTTACTGGTCCTGCCTGGTTTTGTATCAGAAAACTACTTATTCTTTTTCTTTTCATTTCTTATTAAACAAAACCATTCAGGCTTTGTTCTTACTTTTGAGAATCCCACAAGAAGTTTTCTGCGCTTGCACTTTCTCCTTGCTTCACATATAATTTACTTTAATTCCTCTATAGTCTATACTACTGCGATGAAGAAAACTAATGTCATTTCAAATCTCAGTGTACAGAATTAACTTTATCAGGGATATCTTCAAAATGGATTAAAATTGTTTTTTGGTTATCGTATGGTTTTAGTTTTAGTCAAAATAATATGCCCATACAAAAGCCCCATCAGCCTTCTCCTTTCCCTTGGGACATATTCCAAAAACAGGTGATACGCTAATTTGCTTCTTTTCTGAATCAATTTATCTACATTTTCTAGAACTTTTCTTTCAAAAGAATATAATTTTACATCTAAAAATTTACTTATGATGGTTTATATGATATGCACCTTGTATTTGCATATGACTTGTACCATTGGATAAGAAATTCGTTTCTTCAAGTTCCTTGTCCAAATAAAGATAACTATTTTTGTGTTCTTCATTTTGTAGTGATCTGGATAGCACACACTACATTGAAAGGTTTAAAAAATATGAGGCTGACTACACCCATCGCCTGATAGCCAAGTATTTCTCTGGTTTGTTTTCTTCATTTTGTAGTGATCTGGATAGCACATACTACATTGAAAGGTTTAAAAAATATGAGGCTGACTACACCCGTCGCCTGATAGCCAAGTATTTCTCTGGGAAAACCCTAAGTGGAGGTATGCAACAATCATTATCTGAACGGATATGCAGATTTTTATCT
The DNA here is from genome assembly GCA_037074515.1 of Mimosa bimucronata. Lineage (NCBI taxonomy): Eukaryota > Viridiplantae > Streptophyta > Magnoliopsida > Fabales > Fabaceae > Mimosa > Mimosa bimucronata. The sequence continues at coordinate 553,088 of CM073444.1, forward strand.
TTATGTGTACATTGACCAGTTAAATTTAAGGTGCCTGCTTTTAGTGCTTGATTGAGTTTGTGGTTGATACGATAGATTTCCTTGATTTCAGCAATAAGAACTGTTGTCCAAATGCTGGTGAATATGTTGCACAGTTCATGTAACCTTTCCTTTGGGTTATGGTTTTCATTATTCTAACATCTCTCCATAACTAACGATGTGGTTTAAACAAAAGCGTCGATCGCATAGTCTCTCCTGCAATTGATTCTTGTGCTCTTGGCTTCTCTCTGTTTGGGCCTTAATAACTGTTTTTGTCAATTCCATCCTTGAAATGGACAGTCCTATGTGTGACATTGTGTTCTGTCTTTTAATTGTTCTAGTGCCACTAATTGACTGCAGATCATAAAATAGAACACAATAACACTCATAGGACTGTTCATTTCAAGGATGGAATCGACAGAACCATTTGTTAAGATCCAAAATGTTCAAGGGCCACTGATGTAGTATAAGACAAGAGAAATGATATTTAAAGATCGTACGTAAATTGTAATGGCATGTAATATTGCAAGGAAAATAGAATATCCTATCATCTTGTGGTTTCATATTGTTAGACTATTTCGTTTATTTCGTTTATTTCATTCCTTTCATAAACCTAGTTTGACATAACGGGATAGGGGCAATTTAGATCATGAAAACTTGAACGAGACATGATATGACACATCAAAGAACACCTAAAAGCTTTTAGATTTTGTTGCCTCTGACATGTCTTGTATCTATATGATAGAGCACAATAGCGTTGTGCAACTCATGTAACTGACCCCACATAGTGGGATAAGGCTTTGTTGTTGTTGATAATTGATTTATCTGGTATCTATCAAAGTCCATGTTTCTTTAAAAAGACACAGTCTGGATATGTTTTTGTGATGATGCCATCACAAGTTAAAAGCAAGAACCGAGCTTCATACGTTGTTCTTTCCCAAGGTATACACTTGACAGTAAATAAGCCCTTTTGCAGGCAACATATTTGATGAGCAAGTAACTATAGATGATGAAGTTATAAAGCCGAGCAGGTAAATCAAACTTAGAATGTGTGAACTGTGAAAGACCATAAATTTTGGACATTACTGAAGCTAATTGCTGCGTAATAATTGTCCAGGTTGCCGTGTTTCCATTCATATGCAAACCCCATTGTAGGTTTTGAAGAGCAATGCAGCAATGGATCAACTCCAGGAGTAGAAACGCCGCCTAATATATCAAGTGGGAAATACATTATGAAGAACAGTTGATCGCATATTTGCATGTATAAACACGCGAGAATATGGCTTTCATCAAAATGCCAATGCCGCTAGCAGAATGGTTATCGGGGATTTGATGAAACTTACTAACATGATGCTTCTAATCATGTGTAGAGGGTTCCTGATTCATACAATTCAATATTCTAATAACAGAGCAACAGAGCCTCATTGCTATGATGATCGATTATTTCAATGATGGGTTTGTTTTGCATTGTTGATCCATTTGCAAGTCATTTGTAGTCTGTAATTTATTTTAGTGTACCAAGATCTGTAGGATTGTGGATCTCAATGTATATGGGCACAAGTGAACTAATTTGGTTGAGGGATAAGAAAGGCCATTCTAAAGTTACATCAAGAGCCAGCAGTGTGACGGGATTGAGGGAATCATTCTTTGGACCTTATTTTAAGGAAAGGGGGAAGCTCAGTTTGGGAAAATGACAATGAAGTTTAAGTTTGGCTTATCTTGTCTGTCAAAATATTTCTCACTTGCGATAGATGTTAGAATGGATTCCTTGCTGCTTGGCAAAAGCAAAGCAACAGAGGGTTCTACGTCTGTCAATCGAATCATCATATGAATTATTTGGATTTGTTTTGAATAAATAATTTTTCCCAATTTTTACATTATTATAATTATTCTGGCTTAGAACTTAGAAGTATGATTAGTAAGGGATAAAATGATATTACATTTTTTCATGAAAATGGAGAAGGAAGAGAGAATTCATGAAAATGACGGAATGAGTACGGAATATGCTGTGTCAGGGGAATTATAACATTGGAAGATTTTGATTTGGTTCTTGCATATTAATTTGTATGAAGTCAAGTCATATGGTTTTAAAATTTTTTGGTTTCCCAAAAGAACGTCCCGCGGACGGACAGTTAAAATTTTTTGTTTCAATTAATCTGTCAATCTTCCTCCCTTCACCCCTGACCCTGCATGTCAACAAACTTCTGAAATGCTTGTACAACTCAGAAATTAACAGTTACCAATAAGATAATTGACACGATAATATTAACTAGTAGTTCTTAGAGACCTTGATATATAGAACTGTCTTGAAACTTTGCTTTAACATCCCAACTTTTGGTTGAAATGGTCATCGGTATTGCTTATTAATCTATACTCCAAAGTCTAATTACGAATGGATAAATAAAAAGATATAGCATACCTTCATATACAATAGCTTGTACGCATCATATCAAAGTTCTTGAAAATTGAATTACTTGAAGCACTATGCTTCGGAACTAGCAATTGGTGGAACAGAAGGTTCGGCAATGAGGGCGTTGGGGATGTGATTAGCTTCGTCATCACGAGGCAGAGGAACTAACAAGTCAGAGAGTGCCATTTGAAGTGTAGAAATTTTCTCTTTGAGCTGACCATTCTGCTGGAGGATCTGCTGGTTACATTCCAACAAGTAAATTATCTTCTGGGAAAGTTGATGGTTCATGGTCTGAAGATGATCCACTTGATACTGAAGGTTTTCTATCTGCTGCTTCTTCCTCATCCTCGACCTGCGAGCGGATTCTCTGTTGGAGAACATTCTTTTCTTCTTCCTCTCATCAGCAACTACCTTCCCTTCGCCTGAATTATCCATGTTATTGTTGTTGTTACTGTTAGATGAAGTGTTTGGAGAGGGTTTATGGTCTACAAACAGAATTGGGTTGTTGGGAAGGTGTAACTGAGAGTAGTAAAATGGAATATAGTGTAAACTTTGACTATGACCTAAGACATGTGAACCTTCATGGCCTTCCTCAGTTTCCATGTTGAGTAAGCTTGAGTTCAGAATGGGTTTCTGTGCAGGACAAGGATGGTGAAGATGCAGTTGCTCTAAGGTTGAATTCCCCTCCATATCTCAGACTTTCAGTCTCAGATGTGTGTGTGTGTGAGTGAGTGAGTGAGTGAGAGAGAGAGAGAGAGAGCTTTACATGAGAATGTTGCAGATGAGATGCTCATAGACATCGGAGCTTCTGATGTATTTAAGCATTTTTGCTTGGTGCCGTAGATAATCATGCTTGCATATACTTGGATTGGAATGTTAAGAGGGGTAAAAGACAGAATGCTTAAATGACCTTTACTCTGTAGAATGGTCGGGGAATAATTGTAAGGCAAAAGCGATTTGATTGCTCAAGGCACCAACATTGTCTTCTGCCTAAATCACGGTTTTTTAAGCTACCAAAATGAATAAAACCAAAACTGGAATTGTGTAGTTTCCTTCCTTTTAAGGTAAAATTGAGAAATTAAACAGTAAGTGAAAAGTCGTATATGTGCATACCCACTTATGAAAAATGCCTGCCAAATTGGCTATACCATTCAACCAAGGCATTAACGCTTCATTTAGATCTGGAGCAAGCTAATTTGAAGGATGGAGAGGAAAAATGAATTCAGCACAAGCACTACAAATAGGAATTTCATTGATGGAGAAATTGCAAATCCTTCTAAAGAGGAGCAAGCCAAAGGATAGGTAGTGGAATAATTTGCATCCATGTCATAGGATTTTCTTTTTTAAGGAGGATGTGGAAGCATTAACTTGCACGCATTACATGAGCTTTGATTTTACATGAGCTTTGATTCATACATTGCCAATAAACGTATAAACTATTTTAGTCGTTTTGTATATAGCGAAGATGTTATCTTACCTTCATTTGGAATCTCCCTCATATTTAGGCCGCAAATGGTGGGAAAATCCTATCCTTTAACTATGGGTGCTTTCTAGGCTACATCCACGCCCTCTAAGAAAGTAATGACCTTTTAGGATTTAGTCCTACTTTCTGTATCTCAAGCTGGTTTAAGTTTGCCTTGATAGTTTAAAAAAGAAAGTAGTGAATCTCTAGTTCTCTACGTTTCAAAAGAACATAAATGACAACCTGTAAAAAGAAAAATGGATCTGGGTAGAATGCAATGCTTAAAACTGCCTTTTACCACTTTCTCTCGAGAATATTTTTTACGCTATATCACATTACAAGTAACATTCACAAAATATGCAGCACCAGTTTTCATTTATATCCTATTTCCAGAGTTGAGCCGAACTTAATGGTAACATTCACAAAATATGCCTCACCATGATTCCTATATGAAGGTCATCAGAAAAAATTGTTATCTTTCTAGCCAGTGCATCGCCATAACTAAGCATCAAATAAAAGAAATAGATATCTGATACAATAATTAGTCATAGAGCAGTTACACAAACACTGATTTATTTACTTAAACCACGAGAAAAATCACCTGTCCCAGAGCAGAGGTTCCAACCTAGTATTATAATACATTCAGAGATTTTTGACTCAAGTGCAAAAAAATCTCCTAAAAGACTATGGAACTTCAATCAAAATGTCTGCATCTAGCGATGCGATGTTGGATAGATAAGAAATCACAAGTCACAAATAAATAATTTAAAAAAAGAAAAGAAAAAGAAAAGCACAGATCAATCAACAAACTAGAACATCGATGTTGGTCAATGATTATATTGGCTTGGCACAACTTTAACAAACCTTTCAATAGGAAAAATTGAAGGAGTATCATATGAAAAAAGATAGCACTCAAATACAATTGCAATGTTAAGAAACCACAACAAAATACAAATAGAGAAATTTAAGCAATAGTTTCATTTATATCATGTAGCCTGAAGTTACAATTCAAAAAGACATTCTTGTGCTCAATCTCAACTTCTTAAAAGTATTGAAAATTAACGAGAGATGGATTCTCCTCACGCAAAAAATCTACACCTTCAACAACCTAAAGGACAGAAATGGTCAAAATCATATATAAACAGAAAGCGTGATCAGCTACGGCCAGATCTTTGCACCCTCCTACGCTCATAATCAGCATCATCAGTAGGCAACTCATATCGACAAACAGGACAAGTGTTCCGAATTCCCAACCACGGGATAATGCATTCTCCATGGTAGAAATGTGAACACGGCAACTGCTTCGCTTTTTCTTCAACATTGAACTCATCCTTACAAACCGCACAAAGTGCACCATTGTTGTGGATATCTTGTTTGGCCACAATCACTGATGGAAGATTCCGAACAACTGAAACAGAAGCTGGAGGGCGACCAGCCAAGGGGTTCTCATTGTCAGCGAATTGGCCAACCATCATTTCGTACTCTGCAGTATAAATATAATCATCATGATCACCAAAGTAAGGTTCAGAATCGTGATCCAAATCAGGGTTGGTGTCCAAGTTATTGGCATTCAACAAGACTTGCCAACCCAGATTTTCGCCCATGACACTTGCATCTTCTTCTTCTTCTTCTTCTTCTTCAAGCCCATTTATTGGGGAAACCGAAACGTCATCGTCGCCGGTGAGCGTGCTCAAAACTTCCCTCTCATCAACCCGAACATCGACCTCTTCCCACTCAAAATCCTCGGCATTATCCCCGTTATCATCCAGTTGTAATGAATCCCAACAAAAAGGGATGCTAGCAACATCGTCATGATCCTCATGCACATTGTATTCATCTACGCACACACCCAAAACCCCATTCTCCTCATCATCAGAATCTGACACGAACGCCAAGAGCGGTGCAGAGTTGTCAAAAGGCCGAATTGGGCATGCCGTAGGCAGGGGCTCAGATCCGGAGCCATAATTTTCAAGGATAAAGCCACTATTATTGTCATGAGGCGGCAGAGAATCCCCGCCAAACCCTGAGCCTGAGCCTGAGAAATCCATAGCGAAAGGGACGTCGAAATTAGGATCATGGAAATCGGTGTGAGGCATGACCTGGGATTGCTCAACACGCTGCTGAAACAGATCCATAACGAAATTCACCTGGTTTTCGCGGTCCAGCAGATCGGTGCAGGGAATGGAACCGGGATCACCACGAGGGGAATCGGGGGGAGGGAATTCTGGATCAGAACGATAGAAATCGAAGTCGAAGTCGAAATCGACAGACTCAAGAAAGAGGGTGTGATCTGGAACAGCAAGGTGAGAATCGTCGTCCGCTTCGCGTTCGCGGTGCCGAAGGTAGGTCACATCTGCCATTTGGGAAGGCATGCGATGCCAATGCGAGTGACAGGTCTCTGTTGGGGGCTATAACCTGTGACTAGTGGAATGACGAAACTAGCCCTCTCCTTCTCCTATTTGTCGTCTGAAATGATTTCTGATACTTACTGATATCGTAGTTGGTCATTGGCCAATGAACAACCATCACCCCATTTTAATAAGTAGCGGCAAGCACCCTTTGTTGGAAAGTGAAAATAAATAATACTACTCCATTACAAGTCTTTTTTTATCGACTTCCAATAAAATAAAACAAAACAAGATATCTGTAATGAGGCGTGCCACAGATAGAAGATGAAAATGTAGATCATGCCACGGATGAAAACAAAGATGATTGATGCCATAACCCGACACAAAAGGAAGGTGAAGTTGCCACTTGTTATCTTCACTTCCAAGTGAGGTCATAACCGAGACGAGACTCCCCTCGTCTCATCAAATTACAACTCAAGCCTCAAGACATGGTATGCTACCTTTATGAACGCAACGTGCCCATTAAAATTATTCAAATAAATAACAAGTGACCAGAGCAGAAGTCTAAGACCAACCAGCTCATGTTGCTTCCTTATTAACTGATGGCATGAACTCTTTCTCGTTTGTACATGTCTACCAACTTGAATGCGACCATCCGCCAAACCAAGAAAGAGCGTCCGGAAACAAAATTACAATGAGCACGAAGCAGGATATAGAATGCTGTAAAAGATCAAAGTCCATTGAATCATTAAATAATAATAATAATAATAATTGATTGTTGCCCTAACGCACGAGACAGAACCTACTTCATCGTTGATATCGCCTGCAAAGTAGAAACAACGCCAAGAGAGCTGTGTTTCATACAAGAGCGTTTACGCCTATCATATTATCTATTTATTAATAATATTTTGTATTACATTTTTCACTATCACAACATGTGTTTATTAGGTTTGCAGTACAATATCTCTGTTGGAATAACTGGTGTGGACATGCATCTCAACTCTCAACGATGACCAACAGAAACGTGTTACGCTATATTAAAACAAAAACTTGTACTAATAATAACAACACTTTACAGATGCCGGAGGTTTTTCATAATTCGAACTCTGAAACAATCTAACCTTTCAATCTGCGAAGATATATAAGCCTACTTGATAGACGACTTCAAAAAAGGATTGGAGGGGCGGCTTGCTTGTGCCATATTAGCCTCTAACTTGTTCACTTCCTGCTTATTGGACGATTTTACAGTTAAAGCGATGTCTTGAGGATGATGAGCTGCGACCTGACGTGTTTCCCCCACCTTCCCTTCCTTATCATTTCTCTCATTCACTGTATTCTTCCCCTTCACAGTTTCATTCGCCGCCGCAGTGTTATCTATTCCAGCTTTGGCTTCCTCTCCTGATTTGGCCTTCTTGTTGAACAAAGGAGCAGATAATTTCGGTGATGACGACATGCTCACTGTGGCTGATGGTTCGGTCTTAGTTAGGACCTTGCCTCTGCTATTAGAAACGTCAACTGTCATGGGTGCAGTACGGCCATCTTGGCGGTGGTTGGTATCTGCCGGGTTTTTCATTTCATGGAGAAGCTTTTGCTGTTCAATGCACAACAGTAAAACACAGGGTGAACATCACAGCAACTATTATATTTCTCACTTCTCAGCACCATCCCGTCAGAATGCTGAAAAGACATACCTCTAATATGCTACTGAACCTCTCGGCCAAGTTAGGAAGTTTTAGGGCAGTGACAAGTTTAATTGCACCTTTCATTGATTTCTCCAGTGACAAGAGCTTCACAAGTTCTGTGGCTCTCACGAGCTTATCTCCTGTTATATCCACAAAGGTCAGGAATAAAGTCCGTGCAGAATATCAAGGTGAGGGACAATACACACTATCATAATTTTCTTAGAATAGGTTATTTTTTTTACTTATAAACAATTTTCAAACATTTTGTCGCCCCCACACATCCAATCCTGGATTCGTCCCTGATCAAAGGCCATTCAAAGTGGAGAGAGGTATGTCACGAGATAGTAACATCTATTGAACAAAACATAACACGGCCTCACCATTACAGCAGGATGCTATAAGCCTAAGTATGCATCTATCTTGCGCTGCTTCGAGATTGAAAGCCTCATCATCAAGTGCACTGGTATCCAAACCGACAACAGCCATTTCATCCATTCTTCTCTGAATCTGCATGGTACAAATCTACTTCAATATCGAACAGCATCAATGTAACAAGGACAAATCCACTGGACTGTATGGGCATTGAAAACTGCAATGGTTAACAAGGACAAACCTCAAAGAGATGCATCTTGTTCATTATGAACTCATTCTCAAGGGCTTCCAATCCCAGATCAGACGAAGCAAGAGGAAATGAAAGATTCAGTAGAGTAAGAACCGGTTTAGGCATCGCCTGATGATGAAATGAAAATTAAATAGGGTCAACTTATAGTCAAAGGAATCAAACAGAATACCCCAAACTACTCTTCCTACCTGTGGGGAGATGTCAGGTTTCTTGCATATCACACAAAATAACTTGCTTGCATTTAACCCCACAACCCAATAGTTTTCATCTTTCTCTTTACTTGCACTGCATTGAAATTTTAATGAAACAGGTTATGTTTGGGAAAGCCCAGCATAAGAATAAAAAGCATTAAACCGCAAACTAATAATATCGAACCTAAAAAGCGGGAGCCAGCTACCTCCATACTGACTTGTAAACACTCTGAGCACGCCCTACATATTATACTACAGTTTTAGCTTGCATGTCTCAGAAGAACTTAATGGGCAAGAATGACATGTGAAATATTGACCCAATTGATCAGAATACCTTTGAATCATAGGAACTCAATAGGCCTTCTTCACTAAATCCAAACCATGTTAGAGATGAACCAGGAGTCAATGGCAAGCGGCCTTTGAGGAGCTGGGTTTCATTCGGTATGTTAAACACTCTAAACTCCAGCACCTAAATTTGTCGAAGGAAAATATATTATTTTGGAACAAAGAAACACCATCTTATGGCTGATTGTTCATCTTTCAGATTAAACATGCACTCCCAAAAGAGTAACCTTACATAAAGTATATTGTACCCTCAACCAACCTGATTATTTGAGGAAACACAATCAGAGGCATAAGTAACAACTGCCAATTTATCCTTGAAACCTGAGGCTGTCACCACTGGCCCATCCAGCGAAATAATATCTCTCTGCAATGAAACTTATTCAGAGGTGCAACTACAGCAAGGAAACTACCATGAAAATTTACAGATTCTCTTGTTACACGAAACACACTATCAACTAATCAAAACTTACAGCATATAGAAAAAGTAAGTATTTTCATTATCAAGTGCAAAGTTTAATCAAGTCCTGAAACAAGAAAGGTTTAAGATTTGTGACAAACCTGCAAACCACCATCCGTAAATATACGAAGATAGTCAAAACTAGTTGCTGCAGCCACCCAAGCAGAACCAAGTGCAACAACCTTAACTTCTTCTCCTTCAAAGCGCATAGACCACTGTCACATTTTAAAAACAAGCACACTTACGATGAAATGTTGCATTGCAAAGAGTTTTACCCAGTAGTAATGAAAGGTTCAATGTCCTTATGAACATGTTAAATAATGAATGTAATCAGATATAGCCATGTGAGATTCTGACCTCACTATTACTTGCCCAACTACTAAATGGACGATACATGAGAGTGCTCATGTTCTTCTCCCCCTTGCAAGGATTAGCGAAGACACTCCCATTCTCATTTAAAGCAGCCATTGTAAATCCAAAATGATCAGTCATTGATGGAACTCTTGGACTACTGCCAGTATCATGAAAATCAATCTGTAGAAAAGGCATGTTGACATATTAGCATATGTTAGAGATCAACTGCAAAATCTACAATTTTAACGTAAACCAACACTGGGATGAAAGGATGAGTTCAAATTATCTCTAATACATGCATTACCTCTATGTGGAAGTACCCGTCATGTTCAATTGTGGTTATACTTCCAAGCAAAGTGTAGCACAAAAAGCGCCTTTTTCCAGGCTGTGCAGGAGTGGATCCTGGTTGAAATGCTTCTTGTGTATTTGGTTTGCATGTTATGATTGAGCTTTTCTGTCCTACATGCACACTGTTCAAATTATCTTTATGAGTGCGATTTGGCTTTTTATGAGATTCAACCTTTAAATGTAAATCCATTTCATCACCACCATCCTCATCAAAGTTTTCTTCACTCAAACGCTGTTCACGTAATCTTTTCCTGCTAGGTAGTTCAGACTCTCCGTCACTATCTTCACCAAGATCACTTATACTTCCACTTGCACAAAGGTCCACATCCTCCTCATCAAACAATAGAAGCCCATTACTGTTCTTAGATTGCATGGGAATATCCTCTGTTGGAGATTTCATTGATGAAGGAATAACAGAATCCCAGATACCAAACTTCCCCATGACATCAATAATAGCTAACGCATTCCCTATTGGCTTCCAAGCCATGCAACATATTCTTTCATTGAATTTTTGCCTATCAATATCCTGCTTCCTATTGACATCCCAAATTAGAACCTGCCTATCTAAGCTAGAAGTAGCCATGTACTTGCCATTGGGTGACCACGACAAGAAACATATAGGTTGCGTATGATCGCCCTTCAATGAAAACAACTTTTCAGCAGTATCCCTATCATACATCACAACATCATTTTTAAGTCCCGGAACAGCCAAGGTCTCACCATCAGGACTCCAGCAAAGAACATTCATACAGGATACATCTGCTCTTGTGTCAGGAGCAATGCCTTTGAGGTTATGAACTATTCTTCCTGAGTGAAGTTCCCAATAAATAACAGTTCCAGATGAGTCTATAGATGCCAAGTATTCGCCTTTGGGGTCAAAAGCTAAGCCCGTGACAGTCCCTTTATGCCCTTTGAGAACCCGAGCTATAGAACCATCAACTGTATTGATAAGTTTAATGCCCTCATCATCACCAGCAGCTGCTAATAAACTCCCTGATTTATTAAATGCAAGTGAACGTATTGGTAGTGTAAACCTGGTTATATTAGTCTGGAACTCTCCACCTGAACAAAATGGATTGAATAGATCTTAGATAATTGGAAGAATTGTATAACGAAATTATTGGACAAGAAGAAAACAGTGATCGCCTGGGAAATATAGCCCTTATTCCAACAAAGTCTGCTAATATGATGCGATTGTTAGAGAAAAGGGAAAAAAAATTGGCATTCAAAAGTTAGAAATGGGATGTGTTGGATTTCTAAAGTTCAATGTTCGCAGACATCGCTTTCAGTGAAAAGTACAAATATTTGCTAATATGACCAGAGCTTGCAGCACAATTTCAACTTAATGTAAAATTTAAGACTTAACAATAAAAACAAACATGAAAACACGCTTCTAACAATTCAGTTAGAGAATTACATGTAAACCTTTCGTTATTGAATAGGAAAGAAATTTCCAGTACTGTCAAAGTGTGGATACGAGGCAAATTTACTGGAATCATGAAACGGAATGCTAGGTTTAAGGAACGAGACACAAACCTATTGTGCCTTAAGGAATTTTGAAGAAGTCACAATCATGTCAAGATCGACAACAACCTTTTCGGAAACAGAATTCGAAGACATCCAACAAGGCCTATTATTACCCCTCACTTCAACGCGAACTTTCATTTAATTTTCGCAGACTAAGTGAACTTTAATTTCTCGGTGCCACAGAACTAACACACGCGTGTCAGCCTACTTGAGGCTACCAGTGGTTAAACCGTGCAAAATAACCTACAAATCAAAATCTGAAGATCCAGGAAAACGACAAGAAATCAAAAAATAAGATCTAGACTTCCATTATTTTCAGTCTTAGAAACCAAAACAGGACAGAAGGGATTCCGAAGTTTCAAAGTACTATAATATGCTAAAGTAAGGTAAGATGATCAAGAGAAAAAGAATACCGGGGAACTTGTAGAGCTTGACGGAGTGATCGAGGGATCCGGAAGCAAGACAAGTAGAGTTTGGGCTAAGAGCGAGAGCGGTGACACCATCGCGGTGGTGAGTGAGAATCTTGGGGGGAGAAGAAAGAAGAAGAGGGTCATGAATGGAAATGGAGATGTCGGAAGAGCAAGCGGTGACGAGGTGTTGAGCTTGTTGGTCCCACAACACGGAGCAGAAAGAAGGGCGGCCGTTGCTGGCGCCCTGGTGGGCTTCCCTCAGCTTCACCGATCGGATTTTCATGGCGGCTTCAGAAACCGGTTTGGTCAGATTATGGTGGTAAATGGTAATGTAAAGTTTAGGGTTTTAGAGGATGAGGTTGGATCTGCGCTTCAATTCATATTCATTCGTTTCGAGTTTTGGCGCCAGATAGGAATTTTGGCTTTTGGGGCTGGCGGGAGAGAGGGCCAGTTCAGTCAAATCACTCCAATCAAACCATTTCCTAACGTCCATTCTATCATAATTCTCTTACCAAGCATACTCATCTACAAACAGCATCATTTTAATTCTTAACTTTATTAACTTATTTCAATCATTTAACATTCAGAATGAAGTCAATTTTTTTTCCTTAACGTCATTATTTGATAACATGAAAATGTCAATTAAAAAATGGTTCCTACAACTTGTTTTGGTCCTTAAACCTTAAATCAATTTTGGTTTTGGTCATTTAACTTTAAAATCGATGGTTTTTGTCCGTAAACTTTCGGTCAATTTTGATCTTGATCCCTGAACTTTAAAATCGATAGTTTTTGTCCATGAACTTTCAGTTGATTTTGGTATTGATCCCTGAACTTTAAAAAAACTTGAAAAATCAGGGATAAATGGTTATAAGTTGCACAAAATTAAGGGATCAAAACCACCAATCCAAAGTTCAAGGACTAAGACCAAAATTGACCGAAAGTTGTTATCGACAACTCAAAAGTTACTACTGAACAAGAGTTTAAAATTAAAGTTGTGATTGTCACGCCCAAATTGTTATCGTTTGGCCAAAAGTTGTTATAGCCTAGCCAAAAGTGTAACAACTTTTGACATGGCGATAACAACTGTTTGCCCTGCCCATAACAACTTAATGAACATGTGGTAACAACTTCCTGATAGGGACCTGATATTAATTACGTGATTTCGTGGAACCCCATCTTAATTAAGTTCCCTATAAAAATAACATTAGTTTGATATAGATACTACTCTCGTACTACAGATCAACTTTTTGGAGTAATAAAAAATGTTAAATAAATCATTTAAATTATTTATATTTATAATTCTTTCTTAATATTAATTTACCATATATATAAAGTAATGTACAATCTAATTACATGAAACATATGTTATAATTAAATAGTCTATTTGGTTCATTAATTTGATATCTACAAAAACAAATCAATTTGATATAATATTTAGAATTGGATTGAGTATATTTTAATTAGTCTAAATAACTTACCAGAAAAGCATTATTTATTTAGTTTATTATACGTAACAACAAAATTTCTACAAATTAAGGTTTATGTATAAAGTCATCAAATATATGATCAAGTCCAAAAACTTATGAGTGATTTAAGAGCAAGTTGCCAAGTGTAAATTAAGCAAGTGAACTTGCAAGTTAAGTTTGCAAATAGCACAGGGTTTTGAAAATGAGCTGGTAATCAAACGTTAAAACAATAAATTTGGCATGTCAACACATTTCTGCCTCTCATTCATCTCACACAACTACAGAAATACCCTATTGCAGCGCAACAATAGCAGCGCTTATAAAATGCAAGTGATGGGATATGTATAATATTACCTATACCAGCGCTTATAAATAAAAGTGATGGTATAAGTACAAGCATATTCCAGCGCTTAAGCGCTGCTATAAGCCCCCTGGATTTAATTTTTATATTGAAAAATATGTAAAGCAATTTAAAAAAAACATTGGCAAATTAAGAAAGGGCAAATATATTAAAAAATACTTATTTAGCCCCCTGGGATTTAGAAATTAGTTAGATAAACATATTTTGATAAAATTTTAAAAATATGAAACAATTAAAAAAAATAATGCATTTAAATTGTTTTTATTAAATGGGGTTACATATAAAATTTAAATCCCATGGGGCTTATAGCAGGGCTTAAGCGCTGCTATAGGCCACCTGGGACTTAAATTTTATATTGAAAAATATGTAAAACAATTTAAAAAAAACTTTGGCAAATTAAGAAAGGGCAAATATATTAAAAAAATACTTATTTAGCCCCCTGGGATTTAGAAATTAGTTAGATAAAAACAATTTGATAAAATTTTAAATATCTGAAACAATTAAAAAAAATCATTTAAATTGTTATTATTAAATTGTGTTACATATAAAAATTAAATCCCATGGGGTCTATAGCATCGCTTAAGCACTGCTATAGGCCCCCTGGATTTAATTTTTATATTGAAAAATAAGTAAAGCAATTTAAAAAAAACATTGGCAAATTAAGAAAGGGCAAATATATTAAAAAAAATACTTATTTAGCCCCCTGGGATTTATAAATTAGTTAGATAAAAATATTTTGATAAAATTTTAAAAATATGAAACAATTAAAAAAAATAATGCATTTAAATTGTTTTTATTAAATGGGGTTATTTTTATATTGAAAAATATGTAAAGCAATTTAAAAAAAACATTGGCAAAGTAAGAAAGGGCAAAAATATTAAAAAATACTTATTTAGCCCCCTGGGATTTAGAAATTAGTTAGATAAAAATATTTTAATAAAATTTTAAAAATATGAAACAAATAAAAAAAATAATGCATTTAAATTTTTTTTATTAAATGGGGTTACATATATAAAATTTAAATCCAGGGGGCCTATACTTACCACCCACGTGTCCTCAATTGCTCCATTCATTTAATTTATGTTGCTCCCTCTCTGCCTTCACCTATACACATACACACACTCAATACTCTCTCAAACCCGACCTCTTCGTTCCTTCAGCGTTCACAGCGACGACACCAGCTTCAACGGCGGCGATTGACGGCCAAGCTCGGCGGAAGACGCTCAAGAACTTGGAACAACCTTAGGTAAGTTGTTTCCCTTCCTTCTCCTCTCTTTTCCGCCGCGAGTTTGAGTGATAAGGGGGAAAATCTATTCAGATTTTTGGAAAGATTTTGGAGCTTCCGAAATTATAGAACTGGTGCTTGAACCTTTCTCTTGATTGTTGAGTGTTGATTTTGGGAATTGAAGTCAAATGGGTTCAGATTTCTCAGAAAATTCTTCCCCTGTTACTGTTCATGCGACGGCAAGAATTTGGGGATTTGGGTGTTTTTTGATTTGAAGCTTAATTCCTCGTGATTTCTAGCAATTCTAAGTATGTAAAATGGATTGTATGTGAATTATTGAAGCTTGAGGAATTTATGAATGCTTCCTTGTTTCCGCTGTTCCTGCGATTTCTGTCGGCCAAGAAGGAAAAAAAATTATGAGATGATATATACATCAATTGGAAACTGGAATGGGCATGTTGGATATGTGCTTTGATGAATTTTCAGATAGTTGGATTGTTGTTTTTCTTCTTGCCTTTTGGTTCTGTTCTGGCCGAGCTGTGATAACGCTTGGAATTCATGTAAATTCAACACATTTTCCTTGAGTTTTATGTAATAATTGATATATTTTGGACACTCAAGATAGGAAAATTTTCATTTGATTTTGGTTGCACATTATTGTTCATTTGTGTATATTTTAATCATATTTCTAGTTAGTTGCTTATGTTGTTTTATGTAAATATTGTAAGAATATTTTGATACAATAACCAAGGGATCCCGGATTAAGAAGAGCACTTAAAAATGGGAGAATTTGGGGTTAGAAGCTGAAATTTCAAGAAAAAAGGGAAAAATAGAAGTTTCTGGACGAATTGTAAAAATTACAGAAAAGGACCTCGAAATTCCCAAATTACAGACAGGTCCCCGAATTTCCAAAATTACAGACAGGTCCCAGCTCCCCATGGCCTGGCCGCGGTGAGCCCACGGCGAGCCAAACCCCCAAAATTGGCAGAAAGACTTGCAACTCGCCGTGGCTTCGCCGCAGCGAGCTCACGGCGCGTTTTTGACAGATTTAAGTGATATAAAAGCTAGGGTTTCGGGGTAGTCCGACATTCTTCGACTTCTGGGCATTCTTGGGGGTGTTTTGCTCTGCTAAGGCATGGAATTTGGAGGGGATTGAGCTTGGGCTTGGAGCTTTGAAGAGATTTGGGCTTCCTCTCTTGGTTTATCTCTTCCATCTTCATTCTCTTCTCTTGTTTTGTTTTGTAATGTTGTATATATATGCTCCCATGGAGTTGTTGGACATGAGTGGCTAAATACTTTTATTCTAGGATTGTTTCGAACCCTTGTATGGATTAATTCTTGATTCCTCCTCCGAATTTGTGATTAATGATATGTATGTGTTTATTTTACTCTTCTCCTAATGCTTCTAAGTGCTTGATCACCATTTAGATGTTGGGTTCACTTGATTGATGCTTGAGAAGGCTATATTGAGTGTAGAACTTGGGTAAAATAGTGTAAGGACTTGAAGTTTGCTTGATGAATGGATTGTTTAGTTGGTAAGGTAGAGATATACTTACTAACCTTGCATAATCACATTAGGATTGGAGCTTGAAAATTGGATTTTATTAATTATAACAAGAGATTGTGTAATTAACAAGATCAAATACTTGTTCTTGACGCGAGAGCGCTTTTACAAGTACTCTATGAATCCTAGATTAGCACATGGTTTCATTGATATGAGGTTAATTGAGTTTTAGGAAGTACAAGGGGGATAGACAATCTTAGGACCCAATTTGTCATTGAAGTTGGAGAATCACTTGTTTATAATTTTGTTTTCATTAAGCTTATGTCTATTTTCTTAATTTTCAATCTCAATATTTGTATTACTCACCTTCGGCGAGAGTTTGACAATCAACTATTGACCGGGTTTTGGACCAAATCCTCGTGGGAATGATACTTTACTCATCATTTTATTACTTGACGTGACCCGTACACTTGCGGCTTTAGCGGACAAGACTTTCCCTTCCCTGGGAATAGCTTGATTTCTATATTTTTCCTTGGTATATAAACATCTCAGATATATGAAAAGGATAATGGAATAGTAAATCTGATTGTGTGCAAATTCTTGTTTTTCCTCTTGTTGTTCTTGCTCTGTTCGGCCAGGGAAGGAAAGAAGGGATCATTGATGTTTGTTTTGCTTTGGAAGATGAATTAAGGTTGTATATTTAAGGGTAATTGATATGTGAGATTATTGGATGTTCAATTCTTTGCTTTCTGGATGCTCTGGTTGACAGATTTGTTTAGGGAAGAAAGTGTAATGCTGTGATGTTAATGGAATAGGAAATGGTTGTGGATGTTGTACAAGCTTTAGGTTCTGGAATTTGGATTGTTATTGTGACTAGATTTCAGGATTTGTTGGTTGTGATGGCTAGTTGGATGAGAAAATAGGAAGTTGTTATTGTTGTTTGATTGAAGGATTATAGGTGCTAAAGTTATAATTCTTGGTTGTTCTGGCTGCTGATTTTATGAGCAAAGAAAGGAGAGTTTGATAATCAATAAAATGAGGAAATAGGACATTGTTAATGATGTTGAATTAAGATAGGATTAAGTAGATGAAAGGAAGTTGATTAATGATTTATTGTTTGGAAGTTTAGCTTGGAAGTTTAATCTATTGCTTAAGGATTTTTAAAAGATTAGGACAAAGCTTTAAGTGGAATTATAAATAGGTGTTATTGTATTAGTAGGTAACTTGGGAGTTAATTAGTGCTAAGTGAATTTAAAGATTAATAACTCATAATAGATGTGAGTTTATTGGATTATTAATTGATAATTGATTGATAGTAAATGTTAGTTAATTTAAAATGGTAAAGATGTTCATATCTTTATGTTGTTATTGTGTATACTAGTTGTATGTGTTTCTGTGACTGATTGTGGATTTAAAATGAAAGTTTAGACCTTGTGATTCATGCTGGATTTTTGATAATGCTGTGAGGCTTAAGTTTGAAATATGTTTAAGGGGAAACCTCTTTTTATTTATTTAATATTAAAGATAATATTAGTGATCATAAAGAATGAGGCTAAGAAATGGGCTGTTTTATAATTATTTTAGAGATTTTTGTTTAAATAAAATAAAGTTATAAAGACAAAAATATATGATATATTTGGTCTACTTCATGAAGACAATGAAGTTAAAACAAGTTCGAGCTTCTTTGAATTAATTTACGTGTTGTTGTGGTAGAATTTGGGAGCTTACAAAAGTTTATGTATAAGACTTTATTTGTAATAAGCATGTGACTTAAAATGATAAGGATATTTTTATGCTTGTGTTTGTTGTGTGTAAATAATTGTAAATGTGATAATTCAAGTTAGGAATTTAGGTTTAATAGTATTAGAAATAGAGAGGGGTAGTATGTTAGGAATGTGAGAGACGTTTAATTATTATATTTAAGATTAGATATTAATGCGCTATGTGATAATTCTGATGTGGAGTATTAATGCGCTATGTGAATGTCAAGGTAATTATAAAATAGGGAAGAACTTTTTATGTTTAAAAATCAGAAGCATGGCAAATGTGTAATATTTGTTGCTGATATCAGGTATATGACTTGCCTGTTTTGTTGACGTAAATAAAGAACTAGCAGTATATAGTAAATCCTTAGTCATTTCATGGATTTTGCAAATCGTGTGGTGCCACATATTATTTTCCTGTTGGCTTTGTATGTTGATCACAAGAATCTGTTATTCTCCCCAGAAAACAAATTGCAGTAGGGCAGAAAGTAATTCTTTTCTATTAAAAATTTCAGGGATCTGACTATAAAGAATTTGTGAAAGCTGCAAAATTTGATCAAGAGACCCAGTTTGTTGAAGTGAACAAGGCTGAGCTGGCCAAACTTCTTTTTCCAAATCCCAAACAATTTAATCCTTTTATTGGATTGTCTAAAGTGAGCATGCAGAGAGATATACTGCATATGACTAGTTATTTGTTCTAATTATTGTTTTTTAATTGGTTCTAGTGTCTTTGAATGAAAATATACAAGTACAAATATTTAGGTTCTCTTTAGAAACATATAGTATGCTTGCAATTTTTTCCGTTTTAACAGTGGGCATTCTGACTCTGTAGATGGAACCTTAAGCATGAGTAAGTGATTTTGATTATGTAATTTCAAATATATGTTATTAGTATATAGTAAATATATTTGAGAGAGACTTTGATTTCTAGAATGTTTAGTGAATTTACATGTTTTAATTTACTTAATTGTCCATTGTTCTTTCTAATTTATTTAATTGTTTATTTTTCTCTAAGTATATTACCTTATAATATATAGGAGTTAATTAATTAGAATGTTTGCTTTAATGTATTTGATCTCTGGATAAATGGTTTTTTATGTATATATGTTTTAGAAATGTCTGTAATTTCTAAATTGATGTAGGGATAAAAATTAATTTTTTTAAAAAATAAATTACCTATTGCAGCGCTTAAGCGCTACTTTAGGTCACCTATCGCAGCACTTAACAAGCGCTGCGTTAGGCTTATTAGCCTATAGCATCACTGGCTATTGCAGCGCTTATAAGCGCTGCTATAGGGCCAAAATAAGTGCTGCTATAGACATTTTCTGTAGTAGTGTCGGTACGAAGGCTTTACAAGAGTTGTGTGTGTAATTCTTGCTCTTTGTAGAATTAAGCTAAGGTTACTTTATAGTCACTTTAGACTTAAAACTAATATCTTTTGAGAGTTAATTATAGTGCAAATAGTTTTAACTTCGTGCCCTATGTTACCTAACAAAATGTGTTTTCTAATATTCGAACTTGTGTTTTCTTTCCTATAAGGTAAGATGACTTAGTTCCTCAACCAAAAGGTTGATGGTAATTCTTGCCCTTTTATGTTTCAGCCAACAAAAAGACATAAGTTTAAAATTATGTAAATTAAAAACCAATGGCGAAGTCATGGCTTTCATGCTGAACGAACAAGAGAAAGCTGAGCTTTTCTCGACTGGAGTTGCGTTATGATGAAACCTAATTGCATAGTACGTGAGTTTTCTATTAGCCAGATGAAATGGAGAGTGAGGATGGAAATTATTACGCCCTCATTTTTTAATATAAGGCCTATTTGAGGTGTGGAATATATTCCTAAATATAAAATATCTTTCTAATTTTTCTTAACATTTCTCTAAATTATTCTATTAATATTTCTCAATAATGAATAAGTAAAAGAGAAATGATGGGAATAAAGGAATGTGGATTTGATGTTTTGATAATATCATGTGATTTTAACTAAGTTCACTAACATCTTTAATCTAATCAAATTAAATAACTAACTCTTATATTTAGGACTTGAGGTAATTAATAAGCTTCAAATATGTATATGAATGTATGTATTAGCTATATACTCGTATAAGTTCCTGGCAAAAAAAAAAAAAAAATTATTAGTTAGGTGTGGCCCACAAATCGAGTGTGTCGTTTGTTTGATTTATAATTAGAAATTCATATTGGTAACATGGTCAAATGAAAAGCACTTATCCCCAGGTGCCCTATTATATAGGCTGGTTGGTCAAAGCGAGACCAACATTAGCCCCAAGATATATTGAAATAAAACCATCCTCTTCTGGCTTTTCTTTAATCTGCTCATTTTAATCTTGTTAATTATTTCCAATTCCACTTTTAGGTACAATTGCTATAACTAAATAATTATTCGAAATAACCGAACTATATATATTTAGTCAATAATTTAAGCTGGATCGTGGGCGGGCAACAAGGTTACTTGGAAGAGAGGATATGGAAAAATGTCTAAATGTTGTACTGTAAAAAATGAGAGATAATGGTTAATGGAGGATGGGAGTAAAAGAAAGGAAACAAATATATATATATATATATATGTATGTATGTATGTATGATCATCTCGGAGCATGCAAGGCGGGAGACAGGCGCTGAACATTATGCATCTTCCACTCCACGCGACCACACACCTTTTTCTCTATTCTTACCTTTTTCAACTTTCAACGTTGCTCTTCTTCCTTCCTCCTTTTATTCTCCCCATGCTAACCTTCCATCCCATTTCTTTATATACACGCACACACACTCATACAGAGTTAGAAAAACCAGCTTTGACCTCAGCTACGTTTCTCACGCACATATATACTATATATATATATACATGTCAGAGATCGATATGCTCTTTGATTACTAGTACTAGTGAGGCAATAATGGTGTCTCCAAGCTCTATTTGCATTCTTCTTATTTCAATCTGCCTCCTTCTAAGATTCTCCTTCAGACGTTCCCTACGAGGTTCAGTCTTTTTCCCACTATATCTGCTGCAGACTAGTTTCTCATTAATTATATGCACGTGCAATAATTTGAGTCCTATAAATCATACCTTTTGATCTCCTTGTTTGGCTTCAGTAGTGGAGATCGTTGGCACTGATGTCAAGCTTCAATCAGCAAGAAGACGCTCAATAAAAGCGGAGGAGGTAATTCATATCAGTCCCTATTTTGGTAATGGAGAAAAAAAAAACTTAAAATTCTATCAAGTTCTTTCGAACGTTGCTAGTAATTGTGTTCATATATCATGTTTCATAATTTGGGTAATCACCGTACACTAAGTTATTCTATTAGACTTGTACATAGGGTTGATTTGGTGATGTTACCACTATAGCTAGCTATTTTGCATCTTACTAACTAGTTGATTGGATCAAGTTATTTGTTTTCAGCACTATGGTCTCTCCCATATATATATATATTATATATATATATAGAGAGAGAGAGAGAGAGAGAGAGGGAAACCTAAAGGAGTCTCGACGAATTAAACACATGGATTCAATCCATGAAATTATTACTTGTGATGGTCTCTTTTCCTCTAAAGCTATTCCAGTAATATAAAAGTATCTCTCGAATACTTTTTCTCAAAAAAAAAAAAAATGGGGTGTTTTGAACAACAGGTAGATGGTGGTGATAAGATTAAGACTAGATTTGGTGGAAGGAAAATGGAGACTGGCACAAGACTGAGATCTGAGTCTCAGCATGGGGTTAATGGTGAAGCTTCTACAACCATTTCCAGTAGAAAAGTGCATTGCATGGAAAGTGGTGAGTCTAAAGGAGGCGTGAAGCGTAAATTACGTAAAGGAAATAGTGGTTCAATGCGAGCCAACATGTCTAGTTTTGTTTCTTGGAATGCTGACTATAATGTCCCAAGACCTCATCCCCCCAGGAATAACCGATGACCACCATGCATTCTTCTTTAATTTATACTAGCTAGAATTTAGCTATTTTTCAAGGCTTCTTATGCTGCATGGCCTTAATTTGTAGTTTATATATATCTTTATTTATCTCTTTATCGATTTTGTAAAGTTTTATTAGATGAATGATGAGATGTAAAATACACTCCTACCCTCCCCCTCTTATTTAATTTATAGCTGGACATTCATCCATCTTCTCTAAATACCATGCATATCTAGTGATGGACACCGCTTCTTATAAATTGGTTTTTCAACTAAGTAAAAAACTTAATAGGCAAAGCTAATCAAATCTGGATCCTCATATATGATTTGTATGGTCCAGATTTGATTTTATAAGAGTTTATATTTTTAAAAAAACATTATACTAATGGGTATAAAATATAAAATAAAAATAATTTTTTAATTATCACTTTTTCAAAAACTAATTCTTTTTACTTAAAAAACATCTTTTTAAAAATAATTAGATCGTCCATATTAGATTTAGAGGGTCCAGACTTGATTACCTTTTCTTACTAAACTTTGTGCTTAGTACGGAAACTACAGTTTCTACCTCCTACCTCCTTATTATAAGAGTATTTGTAGAAAAACTGTTGTAACTAATGTTTGGAATTTCTATCTTGATCAAAAAGTGATCCTTATGAAAAAGTTATCGATGAACTCTAGTAGAATATGTCTAACTTCTGATTGTTGGACTGCAATAACTGGTTAAGGATATCTTTGCTTGACCGCTCACTTTGCTAATGAGAAATGGCATCTCAATAGCAAAATACTTTCCTTCTCTAGGATGGAGCTTCCACACACTGGTGTTGAATTGGCAAAAAGAGCTCGTAAGATATTAGTAGATTGGAAGATTGAGGAAAGTCTTTTCTATTACTTTGGATAATGCATCAGCAAATTTCGTCATGCAGGAAAGATTGAAAGAGAACTTAAATTTGAGTAACAGCTTGATTTGTGATAGTGAGTTTTTTTCATGTGAGATGTTGTGCCCACATCTTACATCTCATAGTTCGAGATAGTTTGAATGTAACTGATAATGCTGTGAAAAAGATTGGAGAAAGTATTAGATATGTAAGGCAATCAGATGTGAGGATGATAGAATTCAAAAAAAGGGTTCTACAAGTTGGGGGTATTGATGGTTCTGTGGATTTAAGGTTAGATGTCCCGACTAGATGGAATTTAACACATGCAATTCTCGAAATTGCTATTCGATATCGTCGTGCTTTTGCTAGCTTAGCTTTGAATGACTCCAACTATATTCATTGTCCATCTAATGAGGAGTTGGGTAGAGCAGAGGCGATGTGTGCATTCTTAAAGCCATTTGTTGTAATTACGAACTTAATTTCCGGGTCAACATATCCCACATCTAACAAGTATTTTTCGCAGATTTCAAAGATTGAGTTACTACTGAAAAGGAATTTGAATCATCATGATTTAGTAATTCAATCTATGGCTAAAAGCATGCTTGTCAAGTTTGACAAATATTTGAGTGAGTACAGTGTCTTTCTCTCGCTTACAATTATTCTTGATCCTTGGATGAAGCTTGAAGGCATCAAGTATACATTCACAGATATTGATCCCTTAAATTCTAAAGAGAAGATTGAGAACATAAGGAGTAAGCTCTATGATGTTTTCAATGAGTATAAATGTGCGGGATCATCATCATCCTCGTCCTAAGTTGTTGAAAGTGCATCAGCATCAAATTCTACCTACAACAATGTGTTATCTAGTGGGCCAGCGATGCAAGTAGGATCAAGTTCAAATTCTTTTATGGATGAAGACATGAATGACAATGATGTTTTTGTGGTAAGTTTGAAATACTCGATTGTTGATTAGTTAAATGTTTATTTTTTTCATTGAATGCTAGTTTGAAATTTCAATGGCAAGTAGCTTACACTTCCTTTACATATATTGTAGGATTTACTAATACAGTATTCAAATTAGAGAGCAATTGACAAATCAGAATTGGATTACTATTTGGAAGAAGGAACACTTGATTCTAGAATTTCTACAAAATTTGACGTGTTAGACTTTTGGAAGGCTAACACGGCTCGATTCCCTTGTCTTTCCAAGATGGCTTGTGACATTCTTAGCATTTCAATTACTATTGTTGCCAGCGAATCAGCTTTCAGCATCGACTCTTGAGTTCTCACAAAATATCGGAGTAGTATTCTTCCAGAGAACGTTGAAACTCTTATTTGTGCTCAAAATTGGCTTCTTGGTTTTCCATGGAATGATAATATCAACAATTATGTTTATTTATTAAGTATGTATTGATTAATGTGTTAGTTTCAAATAATTATGATTTATGTGTTATGTTTATGTGGCATAGGATGTCGAGGCCGAGAAAAAGGAAACCGCTCCTGTTCCAATTTTTTCAGCTTCAGAGAATGCTTCAAATACCATTGATTAAAGAATGAAGATGATTATGATTTAATAGATGTATTTTAGTGTTGTATTAGTGACTATTGACTAGTATATTAGGACAAGTATTTTGGTATGTTATGTGTGTGGCAACCTGGCAGGGAAAGAGCCAAAGAGGTATTGGCGTATTGCAGACTCATCACTCATGTGTGCCACTGCCCAGCCCACTGTGGCGGCACTGCAAGTGTGTGTCATGTGTATGTGTAGGATAAAATTAAAAACTCTCCCATGACATATTGGCATTCCAATTTCCATGTATTAGGAATTAGTGTGTCTCTGTGTGTGTGCCCACTGCCCAGATGCTATTTTTTCCATGTTGATATGTTTCAATTCAAGGTCCAAATTTTAAGCTTGGGCCCAAAAAAAAAAGATCTGCTCTTTTTTTTAAGGGGCAATACTGGGCTGTCGGGCTAGCCCGAGAGCCCGACATAATCGAGCTAGGGTCAGAAAAATCCAATGTAATTAAACTCGGACCAGCCCGGGGCCTAGACCGGTCCGGGTTGTCCACTAACCCGGGTACGAACCGACTCGGCCTTGACTGACCGACTCGGCCGAACCCGGTAATGACCCGTGCGACTCGCCGAGTTGGAGGAGTCGCTAGGTTATTTTTTTAAAAAAATTTCCTTGCCAAAACGACGCCGTTTGGCCCTCTGTTTTTTTTAAACTCCCCCCAAAAATGGCAAAATGCCAAAATGAATCAGATATTCAGATGGTCCCCCTCCAAAATCAATTTCGTCTCCGTGACCTAACCCCAAATCGCCAAAACCGCAAAACGACGCCGTCGTCCGCCTGCCTTGTCGTCGTCCGCCATGCCTCACCGTCATCCGTCGTGTCTTTCCGGCGGATGAGGTTTCCTTGTCAAGCTAAAGTTTGTAGGCTTTTTCTTCTCGTCTTCTCCTTCTTTCGGATCAAAAGGCATGGACGGAATCAGTTGCTCGAGTTGGTAGTTTTCTTCCCGGAGTTTCACCTTCGCTGGAGTTTTGGAGTTGCCGTGTTTTTTGCTTCTCGTCAGACTCCGTCTTTTCTGCTTCTCGTTGGGATAGTTAGGGTTTGGTATGTTGTTCTTCGTTCTTCTTTTCTTCAAGAACATTAGCATGTATCTGTTACTCATCTTCCTTCTTCATCAAGCATACAAGCATGTATAGTTCCTAAGAATTCTAACAATGTATCTGCCATCATCTAGGTGCATATACTTCACTGTAATATTGGAGAAAATTCTGAAGATGTTCTCCCCTCCCTGCCAAACATGGTGAATCGTGAAGCAAGAAATTTTCGGGTCCTTACTTCTGTTTCTGGGTTTGCTCTCTGATTCCTTCTCTTATTATTTTGTGCTTTCCCTGTTTGAATTGTGCTGAATAATTGTTACAATTTGTTGTGGCTGACGATCATGACTTTCTACATGATCATTATGGTGACTCTGTTTTTGTTTATCATTGGCCATTTTGTTGTGGTCGGTTTCATGCCTTTGTTTTTTTGTTGTTATTAGCATTTTTGTTCTGCCCCTGCTGTTCTTGTTTGCAACTCCGTTTAATCCCGCTGGGATTGGAATATTTGACTTGCTTTCTAGTTCATGACTCTGTTTTTTTTTTGTTATTGGCATTTTTGTTGTGGCTGGTTTATGACTCTATTTTTTTAATTTTTTCTGTTATTGCAATTTTCTTTGTAGCTCTGGATATTGATCAAGTTGCTGCTTTTTATTTGCTTTCTATTGTTGATTGCAAAAGGTTTATTCCCTTTCTGGTTTGATATGTTGTCTATAAATGGATGCCACAAATAGAGAAGGGCCGAATAATCCTTCTAGCAATCCCCCTGTCACTAGCTTACCTGAATCACAGCCACCCCGAACTCTAAAGAAAACTGATCCCGCTTGGGAATTTGCCTCACTTAAGAAAGAAGGGAAAGTAAATATTTTCACATGCCTTTTATGTGCTTCAAGTATCAGGGGAGGTGGGATAAATAGATTTAAACAACATTTAGCTGGTGTGAGTGGTCAAGTTAGTTCTTGTAAGAAGGTTTCTCATGATATTCGTGCTAGAATGAAAGAGTCTTTGGTGGAAGGAATGAAAAAGAAAACTAGCCATAGTGATGATGTAGAAGAGGACATTGAGGTTGAGGAAGATAAAGAATCTGAGGCGTCAACAGCCTCAAAGAGAAAGGTTACCGGTGTTGGGGGGAGAGTTGACAATTATTTTGCATCTAGGACAAGTCCCGGTTCCCAACCAAGTATCAAGAGTGCATGGGCTAGTCAAGAAGCTCAATATAATGCCAAGATGGGCTTTGCTGAATGGGCTTATGTGAATTGCATTCCTTTCAATGCTTTGAAATGTCCTTTGTTTCATAAAGCTATTGATGCTGCCATTGCAATCGGTGCTGGGTTTAAAGTCCCTAGTTTTCATGATTATAGAGTTACTATGTTGAGGGATTCTAAAAGAGCATGTGAGCTATTAATTGATAGCCATCGATCTAAGTGGGTTGAGAATGAATGTACCCTTATGGCCGATGGTTGGACTGATAATAGGCAGCGGACTTTGATTAATTTTTTAGTCTACTCAGTGCAGGGTATGATCTTTGTGAAATCAATTGATGCTTTTGATTTAGTTAAAGATGCCACCACCTTATTCTCATTGTTCAGTGAAGTGATTGAGTGGGTTGGTCCTGCAAATATAGTGCATGTGGTAACCGATAATGCCGCTAATTATGTAGCATGCGGTAACATGATTAAAGAGAAATATAAAACAATTTATTGGTCACCATGTGCAGCTCACTGTTTGAATCTTGTTTTGAAGGACATTGCTTCGTTGCCTAATGTTGCACTTCTTGCAAAAAAGGCTCAAAGACTAACTATTTTTGCATATAATCATGTGATCTTCTTGTCATGGTTAAGAAAAAGATCCAGTTGGAAGGAAATCGTACGTTCAGGTGCAACAAGGTTTGCCACCACATTTATAACCTTGCATAGCATACTTTCACATAAAAATGACTTGCAAGCTTTGGTTATAGACAATCATTTTGTGCATCACAAGTTGGCAAACACTGATGCAGGGAAAATGTTTAGTACGATTGTCTTGGACAATAGATTTTGGAATGAGTGTTATCAAATTGTGAAAGTTGTGTCTCCTCTTATAAAATTGTTGAGGATTGTTGATTCAGATGAGAAGCCATCATTGCCTTATATTTTATGAAGGTATGTATAGGGCTAAAAAAGTAATCAAGGACATGTTTCAAGGGAATAAGCAGCTGTACGAGCCTTTCACAAATATTATCCAGGCTCGTTGGGATAAGCATTTAAAGAATAATCTTCATGCATCGGCATACTTGTTGAATCCCGCCTTCTTTTATAGTGATAATTATGTTAACAAGAACAAAGTTACAGAAGCTCTGATTAGTGTGTTTGAGGCAATTGCAAGTGATGATGTTGATTACTATGTGAAATTAATGCATCAATTTTCTGTCTACCGTGATCGAAAAGAAGCTTTCAGTAAAATTGCATGTCAGAAAGTAGCTCAAAAAATTATCCCTCGTAAGTATTATTTGATTTCATATTTGAAAGAAATCAAAGAACTGAGGAGTATGTATTTTATCTTGTATGTAATTAAAAACGTCTTATATATTACTATGCAAATAATTGGTGGTCCTTCTATGGAGGTTCAGTTCCAGAATTGTAGCGACTTGCTCTACGGATTCTTAGTCAAACTTCTTCTTTTTCTGGATGTGAAAGAAATTGGAGCTTGTTCGAGCGCATTCATACTAAAAGAAGAAATAGATTAGAGCATCAAAGACTGAATGATTTGGTTTTTACAAATTACAACCTCAAGTTAAAGTATATGTAATCTTAATGTAATAACTTGTGAATGTTTTTAACTTTTTGATAGTTTTTTAGTCAAATATATTCTACTAAATACTAATGTTGAGCTTTTATTTTGGAAATAAAGGAGTTTGTTGCAAAAGAAGAATGAAAGTTATGACCCAATTGATTATGAGTGCATTGATGAAGTAGACTGTTGGGTGGTTGAAGAGGATCCAACTCCTGATCCAGAAGTAGCAAATCTTGATCTTGAATTTGATCAAATTACAAGGGATTTTGGAGGTTTATAATTAGCAATTCTATTTTTAAGTTTATATTCTTATTCCAAATTATATTCTTAGACATAATTTAATTTATTTCATATGTAGGTCAAGAAGATATTAATGTGATCCCATCTTTAAATGATGATGATGTTGCTCCTTCTCCTAGTGCCTTTGGATTTCCATGTGCACCTTCACTTCCTAACGTCTCAATACCTTCAGATATTACTGATATTAATGATAATTTTGGTGTTTAGGATTATTAGTCAAGTGATCGAAGAATTGTAGATGAAGCATGTTATTTTGATAATTTGCTATGATGACGAGTTAGTAATAGACTATTACTAATTACTGACTGATTTTGGTGTCATTGGATGGCACAGACAATATGACATGATGTCATTTTGTCAAACCAATTGTAAAGAACGATGGATACTTGGATGATTTTTGGATAGTGATTCAAAGTGTTGAAATGAAATATTTTGTTTATAATTTTGGAAAATGTAGTAAGATTTTAAATATTTTTTTTATTTTTTTATTTTTAACCGGGTCAGCTTCCGAGTCAATCACGGGCTAGCCCACTGACCCTTGACCCACTGCCGCGAACGGGTCAGTGTCCGTCCGGGTTTAATTACCTTGGAAAAATCCTAGCCCGATTTATTTCGGGCCAGAAACGGGCTGGCCCGTTTAGAACACGGGCCAATACGGGTTGGCCCGAAACTCGCGGGCTGACCCAAATCCCGGCTTGTGCTTGAGAGATAGAGTTGGGATTAAAATAGCCCGGCTGCTTTAATCGAGTATAAAAATTAGTGGCCACCATGGTTCAAAAACCCGGACAACCCCATTCGGTTGAACTGGAAACCCGGCAACCCGGGAGAGCGGGCCAAATCAGCTACCACCCGCTGGAGGAATCAACTCGGGAATATCCGGGTTGACTCGGCTGGTTTGTGGCGAACCTGTGGGTGGCACGGTTCAGACTGGTTTTGAAAAAACTCCTTGTGTTTGAAATAGCGCCGTTTGGTGCAAGAAAAATTAACAAAAAAATCCACTAAATGAAGGGCAGAATCGATCTCATCGGGTCACATTACAAGCGAGAAAAAATGCCTTTACCTAATTGAGGCGTTGGTTTCTCAGAAGATGAAGAAGAAACGAGTGGAAGAAGAGAAGGAAAATAGGGGAAAAAATACTAAAAGGACTCACTGCATGAGAGAAAGAGAGTAGAGGGAGCCATAAAATACTAAATAGAGGGAAGAGGAACCAGTTATTCAGCCAGAAAATGAAAACAGGAAAGAAGAAGATGAAGAGTGTGGCGGAAAATAGCGCCGTTTGGGGATGCTAAATATGGGATTGGTAGGTGTGACCATATAAACTTCAAATCCCTGCAAAGGACCATTGGATATTTTCTAGAACCTCTTTAAAAGCAACAATGAAAGCTAAGTGAATAGGGCTATAATATTCAAAATTAGCTGTAGACTTAGGCATGTGCTGTCAAAGATTGAGTAAGAGTAGAAGGGATGGCAACACTTGACAAGCAATAATTTATATATTTTTTAAAACAAAAGGTACTATGGTGCATAGCATGGATCAAAAAGACAAAAACAAAAGATGGTACGGATAATGGGAAACCATTATCCAGCTGCTCTAATATTCTATATATAAAAATTATTTTTATTACTCCATACAATTCTAATTATAAGACCACTTTAATTTTATTGGAGAAATTTATGATACAAAATTAATCACTTTAAAATGTCTATAATTATTTTTTCCTCAAAATTAATTTACCTTACTTATAAACTATCATATAATACAATAACGTAAGATATGTTAAAATTAAGTGGTCTATTTTGCTTCTTTAATCTCCAAAAAAAAAAAAAAATCAAAGTGATCTTATATTTAGGACCGGAGGTAGTATTTTATATAATGTATTGTGTTTTTAAAATAGTTAGACTTTTATTATATTTTCTTATATTTTGATATTAATATCGGTGTGTTATATTATTAATTATTAAATTGCATTATTTTAATGTGGCCGGTTTAACCCCGAGTCAACCCTCGGTTGAATCCTTAACCCTTGACCCAATGTCTCGGCCGAGTCAATCCCCGGTCCGGGTTTTTGAACTTTTGGTGGCCACACACAGTTTTGATCAATAAATTGCTTCTGGCCACTGTATAAAGTTAAGGGTTGAAATGAGGAGCAGCTGACAAGGCCCATCAAGCATTCCTTGCCCTATTTTTATTTGGATCAACGCATATTATTTCTTACTAAAAAAATGAATTCACATTAAAAACAACGCTTACAATGCAACATTAAAACAGACACATACTCTCCTTCATCATCCGCTATCTCATGAAGAAAGGGTTGAGGCTGATTAGAGAAATTCTTTTAATTTACGGATCTGCAGCGCCACATCATTAATCGTTATCCTGGTTAAAATATACTAAATTACTTCATTTGATTCAACGTTGAAGTTTAATTTACATGACATTTTCTTTACTAAAAATTACTCTCTTATGTATTTAATGATGTAAATTGGTGTATTCTAATTGAGTAAACCTTAAATGATGTGGTGCCACAACTTCATGTAAGAATTTCTCAGTTGATCAATGATGCAAAAACTCTCAATCATCGTATGGGAAAACTTAGCTAGCTTGTAAGCACAAACAAGATTCTTGCCACCTTTATGGTGTAGCTCTATTTTCCAATCCCTATGCAGCCACCTCCTATTTTCATCAATAATTTCAGGGGTGATCACGCTAGTAAGTTAATTGCTCTATATAATCTAAATGGATATCTACGTCTCTATACCTTCTATCCCAACTCAAGCATGTTCCATTCAATATACCCAAAATTTCTGTAACAACTAAGGGAACCCTCACAAATTTCCAACTGATACCACATATTCACCCACCCTCTTTATCACCAAGAACATTCCCACAAGCACTATCTCCCTCTCCCGCAACAGCAGGTCAACTCATATTCACCAGTGTAATAGAATATACAGTATATAGATAATTTATTTCTTGTCTCTTGCGTTCCTTATTTTTTTGAATTTTGCTGAAATATGTCCAGTGTATTTACTAAGTAAATGCAAATATTTTTTTTATACACACACATGTATATATGTATGTATACACTAACTATATACACGTTCTCATCATTGACAGTTGAAATTTCTTTAAATAACATTCTAGGGCAAAACAAAAGTTCCTTCGTTAAAGAAATGGTACTATCTCTAAAAATGTAAATAAGACCAAGTTGACCCCGGCAGCAAATGCAAAGCAGCATATTCGTCCCGCAATCTAAATAACCATATACTATCATGAATGAATGAGATATGAAGGCCCATTCCCCATTAGATCACTTCTACCTGATGATCGATGGCATGACGATCGTGCCCCTCATCTGTCTGCCACACAGCAGAGACTCGAAAGAAATACCAATATAATCTTCACCTTCAGATTAACTGGGTCTTTATTGAAAGAAAAATAAAGGCAAAAACACATTGAAACAATGCATTTAATCACAACCAGGTCCTAAGCAATCATCAAATTACATTGAAGTTTCAAAGGATTTGGGTGTAATTAAATTGACTTATCAATACTAGCTTAATGAGTTGTCACTGCACACAAAATAATTCTCAATATCAGCTGCTTGAGTTATCAATACACACAAAATAGTTGTTAATCACAGCTTATTAAGTTGTCAATGCACCTCTTTTTTTTTTTTGAACTAAGGCAATGTACCTCTTTCATTGACAACGAATTAACAACTTTTTTGTGTGCAGTGACAACTCAAACAGCTGGTATTGACAATTCAGTGACAAAAGTCATTTAATTACACCCAGGTCTCGTGGGACTTCAATGTAATTTGATGACTGTTTAGGACCTGATTGTGATTAAAAGCCTTATATGGGACCTCAATGTGATTTTCCCAAAAATAAAAGTGGCCAATCGAGTCTATGGATAAAACAGCGGTCACAAATTAAGTAGTAACCCCAAAAAAAAAAAAATCTTACAAGTCAACACAACATCATTAGCTACATACAATACGTGATCAATAATTGATAATCCAATCTGTCATTCCCTCAATAATAGAATAAAAACGAGAAACTGGAGTCATTATCTACCAGAGCACGACTTTTATATTCAGTAAAGCCTTACAATACAAAGACCATGGTGGCGAAAAAAAGAAAGCGCAGAAACATGAAACAAAATTTCTATGTATGGATATATGAAAGAAAAATGGCACCAAGGAATCAAGTTTTCAACTGCCAACCACAGTTCCACCAGGAGTCAAAGTTCGTGTGTATTTCTTCCGTGTACAAAGCAGTATGATCTCTGCTCTTTCCCTGTAATGGCAGGGTAGCTTCTATACATGAATGTGATGAATTATTTGCATATATATTCTACCAAGTATTGCCCATCTGCTCTGCTCGACCTCAGGAGCTTTTCATAAACTCTGTTCCCTCTGACAGTCACCAGTGACTGCCTCTTCGATAAAAAGAGTTGCCTTCGCCAAAACTGTAGAAAATATTCTGAATATCTGGAAGAAAACTAAGTGGCACTTGGAGAGTGAACAAGAAATTCCGCTATCTTCCAAAAAATTACTCATGTACTACTCAAACGTTCATCTGATGTTCCTAAACACTCTTCTGGATTTGAATAGAAATAATCCTCTTCTTTGGGCCTGTCGGGAATAACCAACCTTTTACTTGGGCTACCCATGCGATCGGCATGAGCTTCCTTCACAGCTGATGAGAATTCATCCCAGTTCAGAATTCCACTGTTGAACTGGTCTATCAAATCAACGAGAAGTTTTCTGTTCAATACGATTGATTTCTTAAATCCAAGATATCTGCGGAGGCATTGAAGAATACAGGTCATTCTACATTACCTTCACGAATGAATTATTGTGATGATCATAATGATAACAACAGCAATAGCATATGACAATGATGATGATGATTATCAGACTAATGAAAATACAAGAAAAATTGCCCGTTTGAAGTTTTATCCTTTTGCTTATTAACAATAGATACAAAACCTGTTTCAATAAATGGGATTAGAGTCTTGAAATTTAGATGAATACACAGAAAATCTCCAAAGAAAATATAGTATAAGAACAAGTGTTTTCTAATCTGAGGAGAAACATCAAACAATTTAAAAGTTGTTCAATCTGAGAGAAAGAAGACATCAAGTAATTAATATGTATTTACTGAAACCAAATGAATAGCAAAACATACCTGCGATGGCCTTCAACCACTTTGGCCATGTTTCCATCATACGTGGGGACAAAAATATCACTCTCTAAGGAGACAAGGTAATCCAAGGCTGCCATCTGAGATGAATGATTTTGGAAGAACTGAAGATCAGATGGTTCTAGCAGGGTCTCCTTCCTAACCTGTTTCAACAAGCCCGAAGACAAAAGGTCAGAAAAGGCATGAACAAAAATTCCAAACTCACAACAATAGGGTCGGGGAGAGCATTTAAGTAGTCACCAATTTGGGATATTCCCTTGCAAGGCTTGCCATCCTCCTTTCACCACCATAAATCTCCCCAGCTGCAATGTAGATTTGAATGCTTTGATCAATGTCAAGAGCCCTAAGTGTAAGGGCTGTCTCCTCAGGTGTTAAAGGACACAAACCATCCTTCCTTTTCAAATCAGAGTTAATGATTTTTTCTTTCCACCACGGATAAGCATATCTACCAGTGCACAATAGATTGAGCGATGAGAAACTGCTGTCAATATCCACTGTGATTATAAAAGTATGAATTTAAAAAAAAAAAAAAAAAGCCAAAGTATGCTGACATCTTATCACCTCATTCTTGTCAACTCTTCCACCTCCTCACTGTTGCAACCTTGATTGCAGCCAGAAAATGCCAGCATGTCCATCTCATATCTCAGGTGAAGCACCAGAAACGGACCCTGTTGCCTTAGAAGTTTGATAACCTTTCTGCCCAGTTCCTCTATTTGAGGAGTGAATCTCAGAGCATGGAAATTAACCCGGCAACGCAGTTTCTGAATCTCCAAAGGTTGTCCATTATTGGCCAATCGAGCATCAGTCCGATTAAGATGTACGACTTTATACTTTTGTATTAGTGGTAGAATCTGTACAAAACAACATTACAATTCCAATCATTTATAATTAGTAAAATAAAAATTGTGCAGATCAGTTTAAAGGCTGCAAAGTGAGGTAAGAGAGTTGTTAAGATGAGGCATGCTTCAAATCATCATTTATTGAACATAGTGAGCAAAACATAACCGATACTCACCTGGTTCTTATAGTAAGATATGTCAGACCAACTAATAGGTGGCATACTATAAAACATTCCATGTTCCACTCTCCGCTTGAGTCTAGGGGGCAACTCTCTCAATATGCGCACCTCATCTCTCAAGGATGAAATAAAATGATCCAAATCAAATATGTCTTGGAACTCACTGGACCATAAAATGCAGTAAACGGTCATTTAGAGGTTACATCCAAGTCGTGAAAAGAAAGAGGTCCACCAATGCAAACTGGTAATGCTTTTGATAGAGCATAAAGCAAATAATAAACCAAGGACACACCTGGGATCCGCCCAGAAGGAGGCCTTATCCAGTTCAGGGACTAGAAGTGTGACATTTAAATATCTTGCAATGGTTACCATGTCACATATCTGTACATCATGCATATTAGACACTCAGAAATGCATATAGAAAAATTGGGAGGCTATATCACAGCCTAGTTGCAGTGACAAGAAGGGGCAAAAAAAAAACAGGCATATGTATGAACTACTCACCGCTGCTCTCATTTGGTTCAACCCTCCATTGCATGAGACCATTAGGTAACCGTTGTTTTTATAAACTCCTGATGATAAAAAAAAACAGGAATTAATAATAGAATGGGAATTGATTGATTTCAGGAAACAAGCGTGAAGACGATGATAGAGAGAGAACTGACTCTTGGGGGGAAGAACTCTGGGGCGAGCAGCAGGCAACTCCATATCGAAGGCCCTGATGGCGGAAGCGGACTCCTGAGTAAAACAGGAAGGCCAACCTTTCAAGACTCTAGGCCCCCACTGCCACATATGACGCAAAGCAGTTAACTGGACAATGCATGTCCAGAGGAGAACCGAGGCGGTGGCACGTATGAGCCACAGTTTCAATCTCGACCTTGAGGACGCTGTCACGGAGTTTCTCAGCTTCTCGATCCCATATCTCTTCAATCCCATCACCCTTCCCAGTGCTCAACTTTGTTCTCACTTCCCTCAATCCTTTCACACTCATCCACCACGCGCACTAACTAACAATCAGCCAAACTCAGCCTATGTGTCGGCCCCCCAGTTCGATATATATATAAATGCAGGGCTCGAAGATGAAATTGGGGGGGGGGGGGGGGGCAAAGCCCTAAATGTTGTTTAAATCTGGACGCCTGCAGCTTATAACAGTCGGTGTCGCCAAGATCCGAGCATATAAAAGAATGGTAGGGGGTGAAATGTACAGAGCCAGCCAGGACAGCCTTTAAACCGCTATTGGCGGGCGGAAGTAGGAAGTTGTGTAGATGGGTTAAGGAAGCACCTGAGACCTAAACTGAGAAAGGCATGAAGGCATAGGATTCAAGAGAGACGCCTGAAATGAAGGTATGAATAAAGCGGGGAATCAACAAAAGAGAACAGAGAGAATGGTGATTCTCACAGACTGCGAATGCGATAGACAGGAACGCGCCGAGAGAGAGAGAGAGAGAGAGAGAGAGAGAGAGAGATGGAGCAATCATGGTTGGTTTGGACTTTGGGCGGAAACAAAGATAAGAGCGCCCAAAATTACGTGCCCAGGCCCAAATCTTGGGGAAAAACTAATATTAGTAACTAAATTTCATATAATAAATCTGTAAAGTGCTCATTCTCATTGCAAATGTACGGGCTACGGCTCTACTATTCATTTTCCTGATTCAATTAAATTAGAAGATGCTAGTTAAATTAATTTTTCATTTATATTTTTTAAAAAAACATTTTAATTATCTCCTTTAGCTCTTTCACTTTATCTCTCACCTGATTAATGCAGGGAAGCCTTATATTTACATTAATGAGCAAAAACAACTCGCTAATAATCAGAAGAAGGATTCTGGGGATATGATCAAAATGATAATTAGTGTTTGGGAATAGAATTGTGGTAATGAGGAGTGAAGCGGAGGGCGCGTGAGGAATGGTTGAAGGGGGGATTGGGTACAGCAGAGTAATTAGCATTTCGGTTCGGTATTCGATAATAACCGAAAAAACCGAAAACTGAATTGTGCTTATTTTGATAACCAGACTAAAACTGAATAGAGTACGGTAACTGAACCGAAATATTTCGGCTCAGTTTCAGTTTTTTGGAAATTTTTTGCCTTTAAAATTACATTATATATTTTTTTTTTAATTTCAAAAAGTAAAACTTAATACAAATTATAAATCTAACAACCTCAACAAGATCCCAAATAACATAATACAATATATAAACTAGAAACATAATATAAGATTTCTAGGAAATGCAAAATACAAACAAAATAAATGTATTCAACATTATTTATCCAAAAAAAGCATAATGAAAATTTAAAAAACTAAATATCAATCAATGATATATGACATATCATTTTTTAATTTAAAATTAGAAAAACAAAAAGTATAGTTTTAAGTTTTGAATTTTAAAATTTAACTGTATAAAAAGAAAAATATGGAAAAAATGATATTCTTTTTAATATTTCGGTTATTTGGTTTTAACCGAATTATTTTTTAAGGCACCAAACACCGAAAAACCGAATACATAACGAAAACCGAAAAAACTGAACTTAATTCGATTCAGTTCAGTTTTTGATTTCGGTTTGTTTTACTTACCACTTAGACCGGGGAGCTAAATGCAATATAAAGGAGGCTGATGTAGCCTTACCAACAACCATACCTCATTCCCTTTTTCATCTTTTCTACCGCCCGCCGACAATTCACTTATATTTTTACTCTTCCTGCACATTAAATTCTATTTTTCTAAAAAAAAAAAAAAAATTTAAATCTAGCAAACCTACTTGTATTTGATCCCCATATGTTCTTAATTCATAACTACAGAACTTTAGTCCAGCATTGAAAAAGAATTATAATTAAACTAATTCTTCCATTAAAATCTGTAGTGTGATCATTATTTGGTTTACAAAGTTTAAAAGCAAAGATTAAACAGAATTAACATGCATGGACAAACATGATTGTAGGAAACAGAATTGAAGAATGGAGGACAGTAAACAGATGCGACACCTGTCCTCACCCATGCGATAAGCATAATCTTCGCCGTTGGCCTGCAGTCTCATTGTCGGTCTTGCCCTTACATAATAATATTATCCAAATAAAATACTTCCTCCGTCCCACAATATAAGGTCTTTTTAATCGAATTGCGGGTTCCTAAAAAATTAGTTAAAGTTGGTTAAAAACAATAAATGTGTAGGAAATATACCATATTACCCTTATTTATGAATGAGTAAGAAAGAGGGTAATTATGAAAAGAAGATGAAAGAGGATGTGTGGGAAAATTAATGTATGGGTAAAATGAGAAAAAAAGCATTTATTACTCAAATAAAGTCAAATAGGACCTTATATTGTGGGACAAGATCATTCAAAAAAATGGACCTTATATTATGGGACGGAGGAAGTACTACAGTAAATATTGGCAGTATGTCCTGACTTTTTAAGAATTTTTACTTTTTTTTTTTGGCCATTGACACAACAAAACAAAATCAGTGTGCATGCGTGTTTAGGCCTTAGTAGCTGTAAGAATTATGAAAAGAGTCTCAAGTAGTGTTAGTGTTGGCAATGGGGGAAGGAAGGAAGGTAACACATCGGAGGAAGGCAGTGACCGGAACGATGGATCCCTGCATTTGGCGACGATGACAGATGGCGTCGTGCTACTTGTGCATGCTCTGTACGAACAAACATAAGTGTGATTGATGTTCCTTTTGATTGCCATTGTTATATATTTATTATGTACACTGAGGATCTGTCCACCAACTGAATTGAAACAGCCTTTTCAATTACATGAACACCAAGTTATTGGCTTGCAACATGCATGCGTGCTCCTTATATTAACATTGCTTACAACATTACGTTATGTTGGCGCGCGTAGGTAAGGAATCACATCCATGAATGTGAATGCAATACATGGACGTAGATTTTTAGGTATTCACCATGTTTTCTCCCTCCACCTCACTACCCTTCCATTTATCCATATCATCTAAAAAAAACACTTCATCTCATCTGTGTAGCTCAGGCATCATTTCGTTAACGCTCGAGCCCTTCATAGTCATTCAAAATTTTCACCATTGACACGCTCGCGCGCGCGCACATTACACGTGTAATTATGGTTTCTTTAACGCCGGCTAGTGACACGCGCGAGCTGCCAACTTTTGAAGTTTTCTGTACATAGTTGACTCCGTAATGAAAAAGATCACAATTTCTTTTCCAACTTATTTCTTCGAGGGATTACTACATGTTATTTGTCAAACTATAAAAAATAGTACATATATAACTTGTTATTTGTTCATATATGATGCGATCATCACATCGAGAAAGAAAATGCTGAAGTTCAAATTTAAAAAAATAAAAATTGTTGTTTGGAACTGTAGGGTATCAATAATTGGGTAGAAAAACATTATGATGTTGGCCTACAAATATTGTTTGGGGCAGGGCTGGTCTCCACAAATATAATGGAGACAAAAGCTTAATCAAAATATCCCACTGAATCTGAATCGAATCAAACAATATGATAACTCAAAGTTGTGATATCTGGGTTAAAGCTCAGGACGCTGACCACATTCAAAGTCTCGTCACCACATTCATAATTGATTGATTGGAAACTAGATCTATATTCAGTCCAAAAAAAGAAACTAGATCTATATTCAGGACAGGAAGTCATGTCGTGAATATAAGACACAAATCAGAAGGCAGCAAACAAAAAAATAAGGAAAAAGATCTAAAGAAAAAGCATGATACCCTTTTTCGTCTGAGTTTAAAATTTGGTTGAAATATTGTTTTGATATTAAAGACAGGACATCGATCTTTTTCTCCCTCATTTAATAATTTTCTGACATTATTTTCATTACTTTTGCAATTATTATGCTTACTATCTGCATTATACAAAGATATTTTAAGAAAATTAGTACATATTTTTTATATGATAACAACAGCGCATTAATCGAATTTTTTAATCCCTATTAATTGATTAAGTAGGTATTAAGAAGAGGGAGGGAATAATAATATTATTTCTGCAAGGCATTAGGACAAACAAAAATAGGATGTTGCTTCCCGGTAGTAGAAGCTTACGAGGGACTGGTGATCCAAGATAACATAATAAAATGACAGAATTGAGATTCGGATCGGCCTGAAGTTATTGCTTCAAAAGTAGCGTGAAGATTCTCATTTAGTTTTCATTTGTTTTCTTCTCTATCACACATACGTACAAGACAGACATATTTAATTTATAAAGGCTAAAAAAATGGGTTTAAAACTATTAGCTGTTATTGTTATATAAGAATCGTATGTCACCTTTTTAAAATACTTTTTTTAATGAGGACATTAAATGTGAGATACAAAAAGGTAAAAAAAAAAAAGGTTGTTGCACTAATTAAGGTAATATGGGTAAAAGATACTATTAAATGGGTGAAACACAATAGATTAATATCTAAAAACAAAGAACCCCTTCAGGAAAAAAAAAAAAACAGATGAACATCTTGTTTAACGCCGAACCAAACCATATCTACGATAATCATGTAGTTCCTCATAT
Organism: Mimosa bimucronata; assembly: GCA_037074515.1. Classification (NCBI taxonomy): domain Eukaryota; kingdom Viridiplantae; phylum Streptophyta; class Magnoliopsida; order Fabales; family Fabaceae; genus Mimosa; species Mimosa bimucronata. The sequence continues at coordinate 593,787 of CM073444.1, forward strand.
TCGAGATTACAGCAAGACGAAGAACTCGGATGTGTTTGGATTGGCTTTTTTTCAGAAGGACTTTTTTAGAAGTAAGATTGGAAAAAAGTCATATTGTAAGAAGTGGTTTATGTTTGGATTTGTGATGATAGAAGTGACTTTTTTTTCAATTTGACTTTTAAAACATGTTTGGATGATTATTTTGAAAAGTAAGTTTAGATGAAAAATTACTAAAAATGACATTAATGTTATTAAATAATACATATATAATATGCAAATATTTTTATAATTTAGAAAGAAAAAGTAAAATTTGGGGCTTTTTGAGGATTTTAAAGGCTTAGTTTCTCCCTTATTTTAAGGAAAATAATTTAAAAAAAATTATATTTTTAGCTCAAAGGAGGATATTGTTGGAGAAAATAGTTAGAGATTATTGTGGTAAATTTTCGGAGATAAAAAAGAAATTTTAGATTAAAAGAAAATATCTTATTTGAGAATTTTAGGCGTCTAATAGTTTAATTTTCCTGCCCACTTTATTAAATAACACACAATAATAGGTGTGTGACCCATCATTCTTCTCCTTTCTCTCTCCAAGAAGGACTTTTGAAGAAGCCAAAAGCCACTTGATCCAGCTTCTGACTTTTGCCATTGCAGAAGCCCTTTTGGGTTAGAAGTACTTTTACAAATGAATGAACCCAAACATCCCATTAATCCACAAAATGGCTTCTCTCGGCGCAAAAGGACTTCTGGCTCTCAAAAAGCCAAACCAAACAAGCACCTCGTGCTGGATACATTACGTGAGAGATTTCGTAGAAATTTCAAGGACACGAATTTCATGGCATGCAAATGCAGAACCAAAGGAGGGCCCGCATAAATTATTTTGGGAGAATTGCATTCAGGTCCTAAGGAAGGTAATTAATATCAAACAAGTCCCAATGACTTGTTAATGGCATTTGTTCACTTGTTAACAATAGCATTTTGAGTTGTTATTGACAAACTATGGGACTTATTTGATAATAATTCTCTTCTTTGGGACCTGAAAGCAATTCTCCCAATTATTTTTGAATGTCTGCACCAAATCACGAAATCACTGTTATCTCTTAATGGATAATATAACTTTTGGTCCTTGAACTTTTAATCAATTTTGGTTTTGGTTCATGAACTTTCAAATCGGTGGTTTTGGTCCTTGAACTTTTGATCAACTTTGGTTTTGGTCCCTGAACTTTAACATCGATAGTTTTGATCTTTAAACTTTCAGTCAATTTTGGTCTTGATCCCTGAACTTTCAGTCAATTTTGGTCCTTAAACTTTAAAAAAAATTAGGGATCAATAGTTATAAATGACACAAAGTTCAAGGACCAAAACCACAAATATAAAATTCATGGACCAAAACCATAATTGACCAAAAGTACAAGGATTAAAACCACCGATTTGAAAGTTCAGGGACCAAAACCAAAATTGAGTAAAAGTTAAAAGAGTAAAAGTTGTAATAACCCTTATCTTAATCAAGCAAAACTTCGCAGTTCCTCCCCGAAATAAACATAGATCAGAGGCTACGAAAAATGAAAATAACTTTCATTTTATTTTGAACTAGTTGGTACCTGAAACAATATTTTTTCATCCAATTTGTCCCCATTTTTAAATGACAGATTTTGATGAAATGCACATTGCACAGGTAAAGTAACTCCGTATTTTAGTCCATTTTCCTATTTTGCGTTCCCTTATTCATTTGTGGATACTTTAGCTATTGGAACCTCCGATCATAGCCCTCTTATAGTGCATACATAACTCTCTAAACCTTATCATCGGCAGAGAAAGTTTGAAGCTTATTGGTACCTTTTTAAGGAATGCCCTGATATTATTGGTTCCTGCTGGTCAAATCTATTTAATGGTTCCCCAAGTTACAAGCTGCAATGCAAGCTTCAATCTACTTTATCCTCTTTGCATAATTGGGATAAAGCAAGAGTAGGTAATATCCCTTAGAGAATAAAGGATTTAGAACTTAAAATCAAGTCTTTCTCGGAAGCTATCTGTTTAGATGATCCGGCCTATTGGACTTCTGGTTTGAATTAATGAATATGAGGCATGAATTAGAATTCTTATATGATTGTGAAATGAGTTTTTGGTGTCAAAGAGCAAAGGTTAATTGGCATGCATCAAGAGAAAGAAACACCAAGTTTTTTCACTCTTTTGTTAACAAGAGAAGAACTAGGAATTCTGTTGAGTCCAGCATTGGCAGCTACTGAACCCACCATGTTGGGCACCCCAGGGATCCACTCTCGCTTCACCCCGGTATTGGCAAGCCCAACTCAGGTATTGTAGCCCAGTTGGGGGTAGCTCTCGCATACCCGACCCAATGCTGCAGCATTTGTGGGAGGAGGCCGTGTCATTAGCGCACCCACGGGTTCGATCTCCCAACCAAGCACTTTATAGGCATTCTAGATGCCTCGCTTATCACCACTTGAGCTGCTCAAGTGGTGATAAGCGAGGCATCTAGAATGCCTATAAAGTGCTTGGTTGGGAGATCGAACCCGTGGGTGCGCCAATGACACGGCCTCCTCCCACAAATGCTGCAGCATTGGGTCGGGTATGCGAGAGCTACCCCCAACTGGGCTACAATACCTGAGTTGGGCTTGCCAATACCGGGGTGAAGCGAGAGTGGATCCCTGGGGTGCCCAACATGGTGGGTTCAGTAGCTGCCAATGCTGGACTCAACAAAAAGGCGCTTTTTGGGGGAGCACAGCAGTATACCATACTCCCCGAATGGGCCCCCGCTGCCACGGTACTAGGCCCCACATTACCCGAAGTCCAAGGCAGCTCTCGCATGCCCGATCCCATGCTGCAGCATTTGGGGAGGAGGCCGTGTCATAGGCGCACCCCTGGGATTCGAAGTCGAGACCTCGGGCTATCATCCCCCTTAACGGGATGGCCTTCACCACTTGAGCTGCAGCTCAAGTGGTGATAAGCGAGGCATCTTGAATGCCTATAAAGTGGGAGGTCGTGACTTCGATCCCACCAGGGCTGCAGCCTGGGGGTCGTGGATGCGAGAGCACCTTGGGCCTCCCTACAATACCTGAGTTAGGCTTGCCAATACCGGGGTGAAGAGAGATCCGCTCCCCTGGGGTGCCCAACATGGTGGGCTGGTAGCTGCCACTATCAGTACCCAACAAATTCTATCACCAAATTGAAGAATTCTCAAGGAACTTGGACCTCAGACCCAGGGGAGATCAAATCAATGGCCTTTTCTTATTTCTCTGATATTTTTAGGGGTCAAGATTCTTTATCTTTCCCTGATCTTCTTTCTTAGATGGAGAATCTACCAGTTCCCGGTGTGGAAGATGATGATACATCACTCTTAATGAAAGAGATCTCTCTCTCAGAAGTCAAACAAGCAGTTTTTGATCTACCTAAAGATAGCGCTCCTGGACCGGACAGCTTTCATGCTGAGTTTTATCAACGAAACTGGTCTATTGTCAAAGAGGATGTATTTGCAATGGTCATCAATACCTGGAACTCTGAATACCTTCTGAAATCTATGAACAAAACGAATATCACTCTCATTCCTAAATCTGACCATCCTCAAAGTTTTAAAGATTTTAGACCGATTAGTTTGAGTAATGTCTCCTACAAGATATTGTCAAAAGTACTTTGTAATAGATTAAAGCGTCCTCTTGACAAATTGATTGCATCTCATCAAAGTGCTTTTTTAAAGGGTCGCTTGATTACTGACAATATCATGTTAGCGGCGGACTGCCTTCATCAAATTCACTCTTCGAGGAAGAACAGGAAAAAGCTAGCAGCTCTTAAGGTTGACTTTTCAAAGGCTTTTGACCGGTTATCTTGGCACTTTATCATCACCTGTCTCATCAAAATGAAATTCCCAGATAAATGGTTGAATCTAATTTTTTAATGTATCTCTACTGTGGAGTATTATATTCAACTTAATGGTAAAATCATCTTCTCTCTTACTCCATCCTGTGGAATACGTCAAAGGGATTCTCTTTCACCTTATCTATATATTATTGCATCAAACATTCTGTCTTGTATGATACATCAATCAGAATCTCAAGGCATTTGGAAAGGGATTCAAATCTGCACGGAGGCATCTCCTATATCTCATTTATTATATGCTGATGATTCTTTGTTCTTCATGGAAAGCAATATTCATAGTTTTGAGATTGCTAAACAGATTCTGGACAGGTATTGTGGTTGGTTTGGTCAAAAGATCAATAAAAGTAAGTCTTCCTTGGTATTTAGTCCGAGACTTCTCAGGACAATAGAACGACGTTGGCTAGTTTGTTAGGGGTGTCTTGTCTTTTACTCAAAGGCTTGGAAAATACTTAGGCACTTGGATTGATCTTGGTAGGTCGAAACATGAAGTTTATGATCAATTCCTTAATGCTATCAGTCGAAGAACTGCCTCATGGAAGGAAAAGTTATTGTCTCAGGCATCTAGATTGCAATTGCTCAAATCTGTTCTGTCTGCAGCTAATATATACCTTCTGTCATGTGTTAAACTTCCTCCTTATATTTGCAAGAAAATTGATAGTCGATGCATTGATTTTTTCTGGGGCTGTTCTGACAATCACAAGAAAATGCATTTGATCTCAAAATCTCATTTGTTTTTGTCTGTCACTGCTGGGGGTTTAGGTTTAAGACAAACTGAGACTGTTAACGTTTCACTGCTTACCAAGCAGCTATGGAAGATTCTCTCTCCCCATCATCCTCCTTATTAGGTTCCAATTTGCAAGTCAAGTACATTGATATTTCTAAAAAAGAAATAATCAGACAGCCATACAATTCATCTTGGATTTGGAAAGGATTAGTAAGTAGTAAAGATCTCATTCTAGGGAATCTTCAATGGAGAGTTGGTACTGGTTCATCTATTCCAATCAACCACCATCTTTGGTGGCCAATGCAATCAGGATTGCTACCTTCAGTTGAATATCAACGAGTTAGTGATCTACTTCTGCATTCAAACCTTTCTTGGGTTCCTTCTCAATGGAATTCCCCTTTAATCAAGCAACTCTACTCTCCAACTGCAGCTTCAGCCATTCTATCTTTGCCGCTATCCTATACCAATTCCCCAGATTTCTTGATATGGAACAGGTCTTCTAATGGACAATATTCAGTCAAGGATGGTTTTTCAATATTAATTAGATCTTCCCATCAGATCATAATTGATCCTTTCTGGAAATTATTATGGTCCATTAGCTTACCTATGAAAAACCTTCTGTTTATATGGAAATTGATCCATAAAGCCCTTCCTTCAGGTGATGAGTTGCTCAGGCACCATATGTAGGTTCATTATCTATGCCCTTTTGGTTGTGATAAGGATGAAACTATGGAGCATTTATTCTTTCTATGCCCACTAGCTCGGGCTGTTAGGTGGAGCTCCCTTTCCATTAGGCCAACTTGGAATGACTTTCATTCCTTTAAAGAATGGCTCTATAGATCATTTCTTCAACTTCACAAAGACGGATTGATTGATGAAATAAAGAAGATCATTATCCTTCCCAATCATTTTTTTGTGATTGAGAAATTCAATTCTTCATAAGGGTTCTAAAGCTTGTCCTTCATAAGGGTTCTAAAGCTTGTCCTCTCACACTTTTGGACCGGATTAGGCAAGCCTTTTCTTTTAACTCTCTGGTCTTTAATTCTCAACTTAAGACCCCAGAAGTCATTTCTTCTGGTCATCATCTATCTCACCGTATTAATCCTTCAACCTTAATCAATTCAAATTCTTGGTGTGTGCTTGCCCACAAATTTCGATCTAGGTCTGGGTTGACATGTAATATGCAAATCTTCTTTGACCAAGTATTGTTACAAGCTTTTCAATGGAAAAACATCAAGTCTCATGCATCTTCCTTTTACATGAGATGTTTGCGAGCAACCCTTCAATGGATTTTCTCAAGTGGTCTTCTACTTCCTCAACAATCTTTTGCTTTGGTTTCTTCAGCTTCTGTATCTACTATACATCATCTCTCAATGAATTAGAATGATGTTATAGGTGTTGATATTTAGAAACTATTACAAGTCTTTGGCAGTTTCAACATCTTCTCCATGCAGAGCCAAGATCTTTCCATGTTTATGAATTCTCGCTCTTTAGCATTTGGACAATGTTTTAGTTTTATTTAACTTTTTATTTCTTTGTAATACGTTTTATCTTTTAATGAAAATTGTCCTTTATACAAAAATAAATAAATAACGTTCGCTTCTATCCTTCACCTATCCCACACAGAATAATTATAAAGAACGAAGCCTATACAGCCGTTCATATATTTCCTTCTTGTGTTGAGAGACAATATATAGGAGCTCCAACAGAGGGCAATAAATGCTTTACAAAATTTAACAAAAACACTTATTAAATAAGTTAGTAGTATCAGTTAAAAAAACAAATAAGTTAGTATTATTTACAACAACAGTCCCTAATAACCTTCTTTTCTGCCCTAAATCCGGATGATAACACCATAGAATAAAGGGACAAAACTGGCTTGCAACAATTATCACAAATATTAGCCAACGCACCAACAATTTACCATAAACATGCTCCGGTTTGATACACCCAAATTTACAAAACCAGCAACTTTCTATCAACATCTATGATTTCTCTTTCTCATCATCCTGTAGAATCAAGCAAGTTTGAACACAAAATTGGTACACCATGAAAAGCAAGCATATTTGCCACATAGAATAGCTAATGTGGTAAAGATGAAGTGGAGATATAATAATGTCTAAAGTTCAAACCTTCCAATTTATCCAAAAAATGGAAGGGAAAAAAAAATCTCTGGACCCAAATCATGTTAAAACTCAACAGATCGATATCATAAATGTATCATGGCAATATAAATTCGTTTTTCTCTGAGAAGAAGGTTTTTGGACTTGGTGTGACATGTTTTAACTGCTAAGATATATCTCATTCTTCCCCCTATTTAGTAGGAAAGCACCTCTTATCTTCAACTTGGCACTTGGTGAAAGGCGGGGAAAAATTGAAAAAAATATTTTGCTTTGGTCCGAAAAAAGGACATTCAATCTGGAACCAGAATCAAGCATATCACACTTACCGAACTATCCACAAGTTTATCCAAATCATCAAAGTCCCCGTTACCATAATCTGAAAGACCAAAGAGATAGTTGGCATATGTGATTTCTGTAACATCCTAAAAAATTAATTTAGGATTAGTGGGGGTAAATAGGAATTGATTAATGAGAAATGATGGATTATGAGGATATTTTAAGGATTTTGAGGTATTTTTGAGGATTTTAAAGGCCTAGTTTCTCCCTTATTTGGACGATAATAATTTTGGGAGAGATCATTTTTAGGCTCAAAAGAGGATATTATGGGAGGAAATAAGTAAAGAGTATTATAGGGAAATTTTTTAGAGTGAAAAGAAAATTTTTGGTTCAAAAGAAATACCCTATTTGAGAATCTTAGGCCCTAGTAGTGTATTTTTCCCTAATCTTTTTCTTTCCTCTCTCTTCTCCCTCACTCTCCACCGTCACCTCTCTCTTTTAATTTTTCCACAAACATCATCATTATATTCTCTTCCTTTTTCCACAAACATCATCATTATATTCTCTTCTTCTTTCCACAAACATCATCATTAATCCATCTTTTCCCCTTTTATTTTCTATTTTTCCCACTCACTTCTCCCTTCCACCGACACAGTCCTCTCCTTCCTCTTACTCTTCATTTTCTCATCCTCTTCCTCTTATTCCTTCATTTTTCTTTTTCCTCTATCTTACACCACCACCATCACCACCACTATTATCAATCTTCTTCTTCCTTCCTTCCTCCTCTCACCTTCTCCAACATTATACTTCGTTCCTCTACTTAATTTCGGTCTAATTTTGTGCTTAGAAAGTAGATAGAAAAGTTTAGACCGGAGCTTTTGGAGCTCGTCGGCGCCGGATCAGTGGTTTTTCCGGCCATCTAAGACCATATTCGGACTCCCGTAAGTATTCTCTACATTTCTATGTCATTAGTTTTTCGATTAGCTATATTTGAAAAATTAGACTTTGTCTAAATTGGTATTTTTGGGAGTCCTAAGCTTAATAAACTGAAGCTTAGACCTTGATTATGAGTTCCTTTAAATAGATTTTTCATGATTGGAAGACACATTACTTAGACTGATAGGCCTAAAATCTTTGAAACTTTGTTGATGATCTGATTTAGGAATCAGAATGATGTTGGTCTTATTCATAGATTTCAGTAAATACCCTGAGGTCCAAAAAGAACTGACCATATTGAAGACATTCGATTGAAGCATATTCCAATATCTTTGATAGAATTCAGCATGATATCCATCAGGGCCTGGAGCACTATTCTTTGGTAGACTAAAAACTGCTTCCTTAACTTCTGATAATGTAAGAGGAGACATGAGATCAGCAAAGTCCTCATTACTAAGAGTAGGCAGTTGAAGATATTACAATTTCTGACGCAAGAGAGACACATTTTTTGAATCAGATCCATGAAAAATGTTTGAGAAGTATGAAAAGGCCAAGGCCCTAATATCTTCCTGATCTGAAGTCCATTCACCATTTGCCTTTTTCAATTTAGTGATAGTATTTCTTGCTCGTCGTCTGTTGACAAAGGCATGGAAAAATTTGGTGTTACGTTCTCCTTGAGCATGCCAATTCAATTTAGCTCTTTGTGCCCAATAACTCATTTCACAGTCATACATAAATTCCAATTGATGAGTGGTTTCTCTTAATTCCTTTTCCTTGTCAGGATGTAGACCTCCATTTGGATGGAAAGTTAATGGAAAGCACTTGAGCTTATCTTCCAATTCTTTAATCTTCCTTGGTATATTACCAATGTGAGATCGAGACCAAGACTTGAGAGTATTAAGGGTCGAATGATGTTTGCATTGAAAGATAAAGCTCGGAGAACCTTGATATTGATCACTCTAACACTGTTCAATTATTTGAGAACATTCCTGAAACTTGTACCAAAAAGGTTCGAATTTCATAGAAGGCTTCCTTGGAATCTCTAAATTTGTATTCACTATTATAGGACTGTGATCCGAGGCAGCAATGGCTAAAGTATCAACATGAGAAAGTGGAAAGCATTGGATCCATTGCTGATTGCAAAATGCCATATCTAGCCTTTCCATAATTAAATCTGTACCTTTCCTATTGTTTGTCCAGGTAAATTTTGGTCCTTTTTGTACTAGATTAGTTAACTGGCACGTTTCCAAACAACTGAAGAAACTTTCGCAGCTACTTGATCGACCAATTGCATTAGATTTATCCTTTTGTTGATAGATCTGATTAAAATCCCCTAGTAACAGCCAAGGAGCATCCATAGTAGGAGAAACCATTTCAAGCCAGTCCCATAAAAGATTATGGTCAACAGTGAAAGGAGGACCATAAATGAACGAAATATAACAGAAGGAGGAATTTTCATGAAGAGGCACTCTACAATGACAAACTGAAGGGGATAAGTCCAATATATCAACATGCAAATCAAGATTCCAGGCTATCAAAGTACCACCTCCCTTCCTAATAGCATCAGTACCAACAAAAGAGGGGAATCCTAATTGAACCAGAGGTTTGCAAGCAACTTGTACTGGCACCTTAGTTTCAGATATGAAAATAAAATCAGGCATATGTTTATTTACAAGTTGCTTGCATCTTTGAACTGTCGTGGATTTCCCAAATCCACGACAGTTCCAACTCAGGATTTTCATAGCGCCTTGGGAAGCTTTTCTTGGGCCGCTTCCCTAGCCACTTGGACAGAATCGAAATTATGAAATGAAGATTGATTAAAATTAGATGATACACGCCTTTTTTTATAAGGATGAAGAAAATCAGCAAATTCCTCCAACCCCAGTTCTCTCAGTTAATATAGTTATAAGGTTAAAAAACCAAATTCCATTGATTGGGTCAGGTTAACAAATACAAAGAAATTCAAATTTATTATTTATCAAATTATTGTCCAAGTGAATCTCAAATGGAGTTGTATGCATTTGGAACCATACGTATGAGTATGAATAGTAGGGGTGTCCAAACCTGAGACCGGGACCTGGAATGGGCATTCTTGGTCCCGTTCCCAGAATGAGGCTGGGACTGAGATCGAGTCCCTGTCCCGGTCCTGAGATTTCCCAAGAAAAAAAGATCAACAAATCCCCATGCCTCCCTCCCTCCTTCTCACCAATTTCCACCACCTCCTCCTCTCTTCTTTCACTCATTGTACAGATCTAGAAAGTAGAAAAACAAAAAACAGAGACATACAACATCGAAGGCCACACGCTGGAAAATTTTGCAAGAATGAAACAAAACTTTTGCAAGAAGGAAACAAAAATTCTCACAAAAAATTTTGCAAGAAAGAAACAAAGTTAATTCTCACCAATCTCCGTCTCCTCCTCCTCCTCTCTTCTTTCGCTCCATGTACCTCCTCCTTCATCAACTCCGCTGCTGCCAACCATCACCACTGACCACGTTATCCACCTTCATCGAAAATTGCAGGGGAAAATTTTGGGGGAGGGAGGATCAGATCTCGGAGAAAGAACATATTACAAGTTTAGACTGAAACTCCTTTCCCAAAAAAATTTTGTTTTCTGAGACTGTATCACGTGGTGAGGGGAGGAGTTTCATTGGTTCAAGCTATTCATTGAAGGCCACCTGGGGTGAGGGAAGAAGATAATGGATGAGGAGCTTAAGAAATAGGAAATTAGGGCTACACATGTTGTGGGCTTGGGCTTAAGTTGGGGTGTTTTTTTTTCAATTAAATGCACTATACTCTTGGACTTAGAACCACAACAAACATAAAAAAAGAATATATATCTAGGTCCGGGACTGGGAATCCTGGCCCATTTCCCGGATCTCGTCTCGGTCCCAGGATATTTCTCTGTCCCGGTCCCGGAACTTTCCGAGACTGGAAATTCTTGGCCAAAACTTTCCGGAACCGGGATGACATTGAAAGAGGCAATCGCACAAGAGGGGGGGTGAATTGTGCTTTTAAAATTGAAACAATGACAAATAAGAGCAACTCTAAAACTTTATACTGGTTCGGCCAACACTGCCTACGTCCAATTCTCTAACTCCTCGTTGGGTTCCACTATCCACAGGTTTTACGAGCACAAGTTCACCTGTCAACCTTTACAGAGTTTTAGAATCTCTCTAAACACTCCCCCTTACTACCTGTAAGGTAATATCCCTGTTCTAAAGCACCAAGCTTTCAGAACAACCTCAAACAGTAGAGGATTTCAATAAATACGTTCACTTAATGAACTGATTTTGATAAACACTTAAGTACAGATAAAATCTCTATACAATAAATACAGAAAACAGAGAGCAATGAATGAGTATGTGAATATTCTCGTTTTTCGTCGTCTTTTCAATAAATGCTCAAGTTCTGTATTTATATCTCTTCTCAGATTTTGCCCTAGCGTTCAATCTTCAAGAAGCCGTTTGAATTTAGTCGTTGGGAGCTCATAGCCGTTGGCATTTAATGCAGCTTCTTCATCAGGCTTAACTTTCTGTTCTAGCTTCAACTACTTCTTGTGTAGGGTGAGCTAAGAGAGAGACAGACTCAGCGTTCTGAGCGTCCGTACAAAATGTACTATCTGGCAGCTTTTTCAGTAGCGCTAGGTTGATCTGCTATCGCTATCTTCATAGAGTGAGTTCTGCACTTAAGCTGTTAGCTGAGCAAATAATCATTTAAGATATAGAGAATGCTATCGCAAATTTAGTCTATTAGCTCAAATGAGATAAAGACAATATAAGGTATTTCAAAGCATTTTATATTGATAGGCAAGAGTATTATCGATAGCATATTCTTTTAGCTCAATGTTCAGAGTACTAGCTATATCATATTAGCATACATTCTTCTATCGATTGCTAATCCCTTATCGCTAGATATTTGATTGCTTATTAGCTTTAAGGATACTGAGATGTTTATTAAAGGGTGTTTCAAGGTATCCTATTATCGATAGCTAAACGAGTTAGCGCTAGCAACCATGTTAGCTCATTTGACTCATTTGCTCTCGGGCACTAGTTATCTGAATGATCATTATCTGAAGCACTTTTGTTATCGATAGCTTAACCTGTTATCTCTAGCTGATTTCATTAGCTCTAGGACTTGGTCTCTTTTTCTGCTAGATGTCTGCTTATGTTCTTTAATGAACTTCTAGCGATAGTAAATGACTTAGCGATAGATATTAACTTTGTTATTTCTAAGTCTTCACTTGCTATGGCTCTGACTACACTTAGCGATAGAGATATTCATTCTTATTGTTCTGCTAAGTTACCATCTGCTATTTTTGAATCTTTCATCTAGCAATATATCTTTTACTCTTGCAATGGTGATCTGTTACCTATCAGATTTTACTTGTTTAATTCAGAGGTAACTTACACTTATGTTTTCTATAGGTCAGTCTTCATCAAAACTTAAGATTCTAACAGACATGGACACCCCTAGTGAATAGTAGAAATGTTTAGTCATTATTTAATTAAACCTAAATAAATTCACAATCAATGCTAGCAAAAACATATTCATAATCTGAATAAGGTCCCATATGGGACTTTTATGTTGATGATGGTCTGTTATGGAAGGGAATTACTGAATGCCCCCAAAGACCGTTGTGGTGCTCGTAAAAAAGATAAGTAGGGCGCTCCTACATTTTGAACTGTACATATCTAATTTGGATGGTTCAGATTTATTGATTTAAAGTTCATAATTTTAAAATAGCAATTATTTTATTGGGTACAAAATCTAAAATAAAGATAATCCCTTAACTATAATCATTTTGTCAGAAAATATAGTTTTCATTTAAAATAATAATCTTTAAATTAATAAATCTGGACCATTCAGATTACATGTAAACGATTCAAAATGAAGGAATGCCCCTATTCATCTTTCTGACGAGTACTAAAAATGGTTTCCATGAGTCCTATTTATAAACCCAAGTTCCTTATATTTGCCATTTGGCATCTCAACAAATTGTAAATGTCACTCTTGTCTCTTCATGACAATTACGTCTCCAAATGGTGATCTTACTCTCGGAGTCAATTAGGAACTTTTTTTTATTGTACGGTGGTGAATAGTGACTACATTGTTCTAATTTGTTACACATAACCTCTTTTTCATTAAAGAGAAGAGAAGAAGCAAATGTAATATTACGCAATAAACTTCATATTTACTTCAGAAGTTACCACAAGGGGCGCCAGATATCCAAAAGTTTTTAATGATAATTTTGCCCCGAAAGTGTTAAAAAGGGAGCAATATTACCCCATACGTTAAGAAAGTTAATTTTAACTCGACTAAAACCGTTTATGTGGCTACCATGTGTCATTTTCACCTCTCCATCTCATCTTCTCCCATTTCCTCTCTCCCTCCTTCACCCCACATTCTTCCATCCTCCATTCAAAGATAGCTTCATCTTCTTCTCCCTTTCATTGCAATGAATAGAGTCGGGAATTTGGGCCGAACCCGTTTAGGCCCTAGCCCGAGGAAGGCTGGGTTTTGATTTTGGAGCTAAAAAGGAAGCGGGCTTAAATGAGCCAGCCAATCGAGTCACGGGCTTTGACGGGCCGGCTCGTTTATTGCCCTCTTTTATTTTTTTAATTTTTTATTTGCTGAAAGAGTTAAATGGGTTTGCTATTTTTGTAGATATGCATATGGACAAAAATAATCTAAATGCTTACTAGGTTAGATTCAAGTCCCGTACGTCCCACTTTTATACTTTAATTTCTTATTACTAATAACATTCTATGTAATTGTGGTGTGACTTCTAGTTCTAGATTTAGGGCCCGTTTGGTTCGATTGCATACCCTCTTGGCAATGTAATGGAGTGCAATGCAATGATGATTACCATCAATATGTTTGGTTTGTTATAAGTAGGGGTGGAAATAGGCCAGTCCTGACCATAAATAGGCCTGACCTGTTGTGTAGATGATTGGCCTAAGCCTAACCTGTGGCCTGTAATAGGCCGTTTTTTCAGGCCTGAGCCTGGCCTGTTCAAAGACCATGCCTGGCCTGAAGCCTATTAAAAGGCCTGTTATCAACAGGCCGCCTAACAAGCCTAAAACAAGCCTATGACTCAAAAAGTCTAAAAGTAAATTTTTTTTACTTAGCAATAGTATGATATATATACTCAGCAACGTAAGAACACAAATCTGATACAAAACAAAAAGATTCTAAAAGACAAAGTAAGTAAACATCAACAAAGCTAATAGTCTGATACAATCAACAAAATAAAGTGAAAAGTGATGGTAGAGACGGAAAAGGAAGAGGAGAAGATGGATGTATTGGGTTCCAAGGTGATGAATTTGAGTCCTTAGTAGGAAGGAGAAAAGGGAAACAGTGAGATAGAGTGAAAAGTGAGGGTGAGTGAAAAAAAAACCTTAGATACATACATGTGTAATTTTATTTCAAATTAAGGGTACAAATGTAATGTTATTAAAAAATTTTAAAAAAAATAAATAATAGGCATAGGCCGCCCTGTTAGTCTTAATAGGCTTTTGTAAGATGCCTGGGCCTGACCTGTTTAAGAAAATAGGCTTTATAAAAAGCCTAAGCCTGGGCCTGTGGCCTGTTAGGCCTAAGCCTGGAATATGCCAAGCCTAAGGCATCTGTTAAGGGCCTGACCTGTTTCCACCCCTAGTTATAAGTTAGATGGGGAGAAATTATTTTTTATATTCAAAAAAAATAATGAAAGGTCTAAAATGACCCCTTAAACAAAAAAACCCTTACACACAAATCGTCTTCTCCATTGGTCATAACACTAACGTCAAAGTAAAACTAGACAACAATAAGCAAGTAAAAAGAATCCTAAGCAAATCCTTAGCAGCAAAGTCATAATAAAAATTTGAAAGGGAATAAATACATAAATCAAGTTTTAAACATGGGTTCAGAAAATATCTATGGAGAAAATAGATCTAGAGGAAGATGGTCTTACGACATAAATGTGAGAGGGAGATCCTCATAGCTTCAAATGCTCACAACAATCGCCGCCTCCACTGCAAATGGGGGGTTTTTTTAGGGCGTATATGAAGGGACATTGTCATCACTTGGGATTATCATATCTGAAAGGGGGAAGAGGTCGTCCATGAAGGAGAAGATGAAGGGGTCACTGGTAGTGAAGAAGACGAAGACGCTGATGGTGGCGGCAGAGAGGATGAGAAAAATTGACGGCAGTTTTCTAGGGATAAACCGATCGTGTCCTGGTGGGTGCTCTGAATATGAGAGAGAACATCGACAAAAAGAAGAAAGACAATAAAAAGGAGAAGGCATTCATAAAGGCAAAACAGACCATTGATGAAACATCACAGCCTGCAATCAACATTCATAGGGTCCCTCTATGAATATACATTACCTAAAAATATGCAATTCTCATTACCAGTGAAATCATTATTACCATTGCTAAGTGCAACCAAACATGCTTTCTATGGTAATGTAATGAGCATTACCATTGCATGCTTGAAATGTAATTGAACCAAACGGGCCCTTAATACTTAATTTATGAGTTGTTGAGTTAGTATATGGAATATACTAGTGCTTAGTGAGTTGGTATTTAAATATAATTTGAATAATATATATTTATATTTTTTATTATAGGTGTATTATTTTCATTAGCAATACACGCTTGAAATTAGGGAAAAAATATTTAGAAAAGTCAAATCCCGTGGGTCGGCCCGAAGCCCAACGACACTCAAGAACCAGGCTTCACAATTTAGGGTTAGTTTTGTTCGAGCCCGTTTAGGCCCGGCGCGATTTCCCACCTCTCGATGAAGGAATTGTAGATCATATCTGTAGCTTTGTTTTTCTTCTTCCTCCCGGCTCCATTAGCATCATCTGCCAAGAAATCTCACCCATATACGCACAATATGGAAGCCCAGAAATTTCAGATAATAGATTCAAGTTTGAATGATGCATCATTAAAATTAACTTTTCAATAAACAAATTCATAAACGTCCAAAAATTCATGATTAACAATCATAAATCAACTCTATTAGAATCAACCTCCATGTGCTCCGTTAGAATCAACCCCAGCACCACCTTCATTGCAGCTGAATTCCGCATCCATGTCGTCGGAATCCACTCCATCGCTCTCAATCTTCGTTCAATCATCAAGCAAAATTAGGAGCTTCTCAAGCGAGGAGCGACAGTTGGTGAAGAGGAGGACGGCAAGATCAAAGACATGGCAGAGAGGTCGGAGGTGGGTGAAGCATTGAAACTGTCCTGAAGGATTGTTCGAGTCCAATGAGATTTTGGTGGAGGAACTGAAAAGTGGACAGATCTATGATTTACCTTGAGGGATGAAGAGTCTGGTGCTCATCGGAGATTCGGAGGTGGTGAGGATATTGCCTTTAAGAAGTCCTGGCCTTTGTGGGGGTAGAATTGTCATTTCCTTTTTTTTAATAAATTAATATAAATTATGTAAAATACATTTAAGCCACGAGTCATGATGCGGGAGCCATGTTATCTGTTAAGTCAGTCAACAAGGAGAATTAATGGTGAAAGTTAACCTATTTTTTTAACATATATGGCAATATTACTCCCTTTTCAATACTTCCGAACAAAATTGATACTTTAAAAACGTCTGAATATCGGCCGTCCCTGTGTGATAACTTTCAGGATAATTATGAACTCTATCCCTAATATTAATCAAGAGAATTATGAAAAAACAATGCCCACGCTCTTTTGCATAAAAAAATAAAAAGCCCATATATGTTAAAGTTTATTTTGGTCATTGAGGTCGTTTGGTTACAGTGAAACAAAAGACGTCAGTAAGCTGATTTTCGGAGTCTTGGGTATTCATCAACCATAGTGTACTACCACTTGATGAAGCCATACTTTATTTGTGTGTTAACTTATGATGATGGATGGTAACTGTTCTTTTTCTAAAAATAAATTAATCATATGGCCTTGCAAGTTGCAAGTTTGTAATTAACTAATTATGTCATCATGAGCCCATGTTGAAAGACTTCCTTAAAAGAGGAGCCTTGAGTTTTCTAATTTTAATAGATACTAGCTTTTTGGTGTGATTTTCTCAATGACATATGCAATGATTAGTCTGCTTGTTTGTAGTTGAAAATTTAGATATTGTCACAGTCATTCTTGCTTTTGAGTTTGTAGCCCTTGTGTACTCTGTATGAAATATATATTTATTTTTTTTTGCCAGCGTATGAAATATATCAGTTGCATACTTGCATTCAAGTTTTATTTTGTTGTTTGCTGATCTTCCTCTGCCTCCACCATTAAGAGAGAATGAATGAAGCATGACATTAATGTGTGTTTCGTTTCACGTTACAAAGATTGCACCAATCTACAGCCAGCCCAACGTCTATCTATATATAATATATAACCAACATAACTAACCATACTTGCCTTTATTGTGTTGGCCTGCAAGTCAGACCCAAGAGTGTGAAACTGTTCTGAGGTGTCTGCTTCTTCTACCTGCATTCTTCAACCCCATATGTCCCAGCAACCATATCCATGTTAAAGCTCCCCCTTGCCATATTTTAGCATGTGGCCTATGGTTCAAAAACTGTTAGCTACCTACTTTTTTCCTCTGGATCCAAGATAGTTCTCAAGTTACTTTGAACTCGAAACTAATCCGTATTGTGATATTGAGCGTTTAAATCATAACTCTCTCAACAAGTGCATTTTCAGACATCATTTGATGTGTTTTCTTTCTTACATGGATCGGATATGAGACCACTTCTACATACATCAACCAGCCAATAGCTTGTTTGTGTCAGTTACCTACTTCTATTCATATAGGTCACATGTTTGATCTTCCAATAAAATACAATTCAACTTGGTTAGTTCAGAGTTCAGTTACAAACCACATATATATTAAGAAAATAAGTACTCCCTCCGGTCCTAAATATAAGATCATTTTGACTTTTTTGTGGAAGTTAAGGAAGCAAATTAGATCACTAAATTATAACATATGTCATATATAATTAGATTATAGGTTAGTTTATAAGTTGAATAGAGTAGTTTCAAGGAAAAAAGATAATTATAGATTATTTTGAAATGATTAATTTTGTATCCTTAATTTTTTTTTAAAAAGTCAAAGTGATGTTATAATAAGTACGGGAATAGGATTTATTCTTTCAGGGCCCGTTTGGTTCATAGAAAATATTCGGACGGAATGGAAAGGAAAGGAAATGGATGGAAAAGAATGGAAATGAACTGAAGATCGACACGTTTGGTACGCACAGGAAAGGAATGGAATTGAATGGAAAATTTTATGTTTGGTTGGTTGAAAATTGAGTAAGGAAACTCAGAATTCTATGCAAATGACCATTTTGTCCTTAATGAGTATTTATTAATTAAACTCACTAATATTAAGTTTTAAATTACTTTAAAATTATATTATCATAAAAATAAATGAATAAATTATTTTTACTAATTATAATATCAATAAATATTAATTTTTAATAAAAAATTAATTTCCATAAATAAATAAAATATTTTTGGTAAATACAAGAATCACTTAGATTTTAATTTAAAAAATATTGATATCATATGATTAAAAAATAACTACATTATATTTTAAAATACCACCAAAATAACTCTACTTTAGATATAGAAGATACTTACTACCATATCTAACAAATTAGTTAATAATTAAATGAAACGAATAATAAATTAAATAGTAAAAAATGCCTAAAATATAATTAGATGGTGAGAATTTTATGGCTTTAATTACTGGGTGTATCCAAAAACTCACCCATATAAGTTTCAACGACTTCAATTCAAACAAAAAAAAAATTATCTCCCATTTTCTTGTGCATACTCTCTCATTCAAATGTTTAAACTCACATATCAAATCTCAAATACTTTTCATATATTTTGGATAGTTACAATAAATAAATATAAATATTAAATATGAACATAAAACAAAAAATTTTTTAAAAAAAAACTCATTCAAATCAGATTTATATTCAAGCAGCTAAATTTGATTTTGAGCTCCCAAATTCGAATTTGATTGCCCCAAATTCGATTTTGGGCTCCAAAATCGAATTTGATAAGCTTAAATTCGAATGTATCATCCAAAATTGAATTTATCATCTCTAAATTCGAATTTAACATCTACATTCGAATTTAACATACAGCCTTTACCCCACTTCATCTTCTCCTTCGACACCTCATTCATCCATCATTCAACTTCACTCCCAGATTTTCCAGATTTTCTTCATCAACATTCCAGATAAATATTCATAATTCCAAAGACAATTAAAAAAACAGTACCATTTCTTTTCTCCTCTCACGTACTCCCACATTGGCAAAACATTTTTGACCTCTTCAATTACTGTGGTGGCATGGGTCTCAGATCCATCAACGAGAGAGGCGATGAGAGTTTTCGATGCCAGCTTGCGGAGTATGTTCGACATCGGCTTGGAGGAGCAGATTGAAGGTGATGGGGAGTCGATGCCGATGTGGTGCTTCGTCTTCTAATTCGATGTGGGAAGAGAGGGTGAAAGAATGAAGAAAAAGGAGACGATGAACGAAAGAAGGGAGGGTTAGAATGGTCTTCTGCCATTTCCCATGAATGCCGGAAAATGGCTTCCCACCATTTTTGGTGGGAAGCGCCTTTCATGTCTTTAAAGGAAAATGGGTTCAGGTGGGAATGGAAAATTTGGTTGATTCTGCGCACCAAACACTCGAACCTGAGGGATCCTTCATATTTTCCATTTCCTGTGCAGATTTTCAAGCAACCAAACGGGCTCTCAGAGGACAATGAACAAGAATACTTCACTTTTTACAAATTAAATCACTGCCATAATACAGCGCGTCACCTAAAAATGCAGGCACACAATTACATCAGCATCGCATCAAACTGTGACATACAAACAAACTTGGCAGCTCAATTTCACATTAGACAAATACACAAAAATGGAAATGAAATCAACTCAATTGACGGGCTCTGGTCCAGTGGGGAACAAAAAGATTAAGCCAAAACTGAATGTACTAAAACACATATCGGACGAAGTATCAATGCATCTGTCCTATTCATTCATATCTAATTTAATCATCTATAAATCCCATTCATTCACCTCAATAATTGAACTTTGAAATATATAACATGTTTGTATATGTATTCATTACAAATAAATAGAGGTGCGATTGGTTGGGAACGAAGTCATGACGGTACGTAGCTCATGATTTATGAATCTTCGCTGTACAGAAGAAAGTAATAAAGCCGTATATAAATGGTGGTTGAAGAAGAAGAAGAAAATGGTATGAGCATGAGAAGGAGCATGTGGTAGGGCCTTCCCAGAATTGAAGAGAATGGGAGGGTGATGAGTAGCTGAGAAGGGAAGGTGTTTACTAAATGTTGTGCATGTGTGCATTTAAACGACGTCGTCTACGCCCACTAATGAGTAATGCCTCATTTTGCTGCGTATATAATCTCCCCCACAATTTAACTCCAATGTGAGCTGTATGCTGCCACGTCATCCTGCATCATCGTCCAACTTCCAGCCTAAACGCTAACCCAGTCTTAACACTGTTCACCTTTGTTTAGGAGCTAATGAAACATTCCCTCCGTTTCATATACATGACATGATGTAAATTCTAACATTAATTGTTCACATACATTGCATAATTTATGAGTGTTTATTAGGACGTACAGAAGGAGCTGAATTACACTGCTTTGTTAAGGGTGTGCATTATGTTTGAAGTTGAGTTTGGTTTGAATTGGCGATTTATAAGATTCATTGCAAGTATAATTATTGAAAAGCAAAAAATTGAAAAATAGGTAATAATAATTTATGAGATAAGCATAATTTTGAGTTTATAATTTGTTCTTACGTAAATCGAGACAGACTACACTAGGTGGGACCACATAAGCATCATCAAGTTATTCAAAAGCTTAAGCATTGAAATTTGACCCATATAGAGACTCACAGTGGTATCAAGAATGCTATGCATAAGGTGTTGAACTTGAAGCCTAATGTGTGAGAGAATGCTCAAAAATATTGAATCATCAGTAGTAGTTATATGTTGAATATGTGCACGCGAGATTATATATATATATATAAATAAATAATATGTGCACCCGGGGAAGGATTAGTGATTAATAAGACGTGGATGGGATATGATCTCATCCCTATTATCATTAAGATATCCAATAAGCCACCACCAAATCTCATTATTTTTCACGGCCAATAGATGCAACAAGACTATTGTTCATAGGATAGTATGATCTTCATAATTCTTTATAATAATTGGGAAGACTATTCATTTCATATATATTTTCTAAAGAAAAATGATAAGGACTGACTTTAGACAAATGAAATTGGACACCTGTAAGTGGGTGGTGGGGAATGGGGGTGGGTCAAATTGAGGTGGCCAACCAACCTTGAATAGGATCATGTCTATGTAGGTCATATAACTGGCTACATATCCACGTGGCCTTAATTGGTATCCATTTAGCTTCTTCCTTCTCGTACTGTACATATATATATTTTGGTACATACCGACGGTTTTGTCACTAAAAGGTAATTAAATTAAAAAATATCAAATAGCATTTAGATCAATTAATAATGGTGTTAATCTTGGCCAATGTTTTAGATATGCAATAACATTAGATGCTAGCTGTAAGAATGTCACCTAAGAGGGTCTCACATTCTCCCTAATATGAATTAGTATGGGTACGATCTTCAGAGTTCTTCCTAACACATGAAATAGTCTAGGATACGGGTTTGTTCATTGAAAAAATAAATGTAGGGATAAAATGGCGACAAGGAGAGAATAGTGACCAGTGAGTTAAGAGGAGGGAGAAGACAAAAGGAAGGGAAGGGTGGCCCAATGTAGTTGATAGGCAAAAGCTCCAATATTGAAATATGGGTAAAGGGTAAAAAATACCCATGAACTTTTATTAGAAGTGCACCCAACACCATAAACTTTTTTTGGATGTAAAAATGCCCATAAACTTTCTAAAATGGTGCAAAAATATCTATGAACTTTCTAAAATGGTGCAAAATACCAGCTTCATTAAAAAGGACTAACCACCATTACTTTGGAGTTTAGTGGGCCCAACCTATATTTTTATATGATTATTTTAATTAAAAACCCACTCTTCACTGTTCCCTCCCTCTTTCAAACCTGTCATCCCTCTCTCACCATCATTCCTCACTTCTCACCCAACAATCACTCTTCAAACTCATGAACTCTTCATCATCATCATCATCATTCCCTTCTTCCACAAGCCTCACCTGGTTCCCAAACAATCATAATTTCCTCACCTATAATAACACTAACCTTCCAAGGTCGTCGACGATGGTAAATACCTATAGGCTACCTTACCTGCAGATTTCCTTAAAGAAATTTGCTTTAAAACGGTGTCGCTTAACAGTACTCCTCTTGGTCCCTCTTCTTCTTCATCCGTTAAAGCTATTTATTGGTATGGACAAAATCTTCCTCTTGATGGGGGGTAGTGATGTTGATGATATAATAATGCAGGGGCATTTCAATTCTTCATTTTTCTTTTACCCTTTTGTTTGCTCTATTTGTGCCTTACCCTAACTGAATTGATTCATATCATGGGGTGAATTTGTTTGCTTTGAATGGCTTCATGTTGGTTAATCGTAATTTGTGGTATAGAATTTCATTATCTGGACATGTTAACACTGATGAATAAAGAGGTGTTCAGCCCTTCGGTTAGAATGTGCAATATCTCTGATATGTTGGAAGTTAAAATTTCAGGCCACCGCCAAAGCTGACTGAAACTTTGTGTCGGCCGCGATGGCCTTAGTAGCAGCAGCGATACTATCCTTTGGCAGGTGGAAAACAAGGTGGAAAGATCTTTCGCAGGTAAGGTAGCCTATAGGTATTTACCATCATCGACGACCTTGGAAGGTTAGTGTTATTATTGGTGAGGAAATTATGATTATTTGGGAACCAGGTGAGGCTTGTGGAAGAAGGGAATGATGATGATGATGATGATGAAGAGATCATGAGTGAGTGATTGTTGGGCGAGAAGTGAGCAATGATGGTGAGAGAGGGATGACGGGTTTGAGAGAGGGAGGGAACAGTGAAAAAGAGTGGGTTTTTAATTAAAACAAACTTGTGCTGCACAGGGAGAACTTGATTTAGCACACTAATTAAAAGTTGCCGAACAAAGTACACGCAAGCCAATGTCTGAAATTGGTAGTACTGAGTTATACTGGATGACATGTAATAAAAGGACAAAACACAATTAATCGTTGCAGCATCGTAAGGCGGACATGAGCAGGAAGCAACTGGAAGATGGGGGTTATAACGTGATATACCAACTGTGGAGTGTATGCAATAGGGCCTTATGGTATTTTTGATTGACCGGCGAAGCGATTTGTATGTGCAATTGCACCACGTAAATGTATGTATTCATTAGTATGTTGTAATAAACAACATTATCAACAATGTAATAAAAGGACAAAAAACAATTAAATTCAAGTTTTGTTTTTCATGTCACTTTATGTTAAATGTACAAAAAACAATTAAATTCAAGTTTTGTTTTTCATGTCACTTTATGTTAAATGTTTGTAGAGTGTATGCAATAGGCTGTACGTTAAGCCTGGTTTCACTCATGACCAACTGTATGTTGCGTTGTCCAGAGTTAAGAAGATGGACAGTCTCATAATAGTTATTTCTCATAGTGATTCTGGATTTGCTAACAGAACCACTAATGTTGCTCATAAGGAGATTTTTAGGCATTTGACCTCTTAAGTGTTATGATCGTGTCTATGTCATCAACCGTTTTCCCCCCTTCCAATTTGGACCTAATGTTACTATAACCGTTGTTCCATTTAGGACGCTTGTATCATATATGTTTATATATTTACTTTCATGTTTTACATTATTCCTCATATTATATGTTATATCGATTAAACTTGACATCGTGTTACTTCTTGCCTGGAGTTGCAAGTTGCATGAGGGGGGTGAGGCTCATATCTCTTATATCCAACTTTTTTAGCCGGCTCTCATATGGCTTAAAATTGGCTCTAGACTCTTTTTCCTGTTCATTTTATTTTATCTGATTTTTTTATTCCGCGTTGGGCTCCGTGTTGGCTCACTCTCTCTCATAAATAGCCATCCGTTCGGTCCCACCAATTCTTCTTCCTCATTTCTTTGTTTGTCCTCACTTATTTTTCTTCCACCCCACGAAACTCATCATCATCTGATTCAAATTTTAAATACTTTTTACAAATACTTTAAATTTTAATTATATGCCAATATTATTTTTCGTATTCATAAAATTAAAATTTACATCATCAAAAATTTATATGCATTCATTTATTTTTTCCCCAAATATTTTAATTCTTTTTTATTTTTACAGTCCTTATATCTTACATTTATATTAATATATGCATACTGTTTCCTGTCCATAATATACGCATGTAAAAGTTAAGATAATAAATGGTTGATTTCTACATAAATAACATGGTTTGCAAAGTCAATGCACCCATAAAGTCAGGGAAAGCACAAGCTCAGTTAGCTTTATTAAAGAAAGATGTATGCCAGGGTTAATAGGATGAACGGTCTGAAAATAGTTATTTCTCATGGTGATATTTGGAGTTCCAAACCAAACCACTAATGTTGTTTACAAGGAGATTTTTATGAATGTGACCTTTTAGGTACTATGATTGTGTCTATGTAATCAACCATCTTTTTATTCCCCAACTATTTTGAACCTAATTTTACTATATCCATTGTTCCATTTAGGACGACTGTATAATATATACGTACATAGTAAGTTTAATGTGCAACAATATTCCTCGTATTATATTTCATAACCATTCACATTCACATAATATTACTTATTACCTTCAATCACAAACTCCCCGTGCAACGCACGGGTGGGTCAGCACAGGCTTGTTAGTACTATAACTTTCATTTCTATTCCTTTTTTCAATCTCTCTCGAAACGGGTTTCTTTATTATATGATAATTATAATATAATTAATAGTCTAGACCTTACCCTTGTGTATTCGGATCGTATACATAATTATCTTAAAAAAAATCTCATATTATTTTTAAAAAATAAACCTGTAATATTCGTGTGATATATACCAGCAACATGGTCATGTATGGCTGCAAAACATACAATTAAATGTGTGCACGATGCTATTGAAATTTTTCTTGGGTATAATAATAATAATAATAATAATAATAATAATAATAATAATAATAATAATAATAATAAGACCACTTTGACTTTTTTGACTTTTTTTCCAGTCCAAAAAAAGTAGTTTCAGTCCCAAAAAAAATCTTTTTTCTTCAAAACTAATTTATTCTACTTATAAACTAACCTATAATATAATTTTATGTGACATATGTTATAATTTAGTGGTATAATTTGCTTCCTTAATTTTCATAAAAAAAGTCAAAATGGTCTTATATTTAGGATTGGAGGGAGTACATTAATAACCACATGATTATATCCAATGGCAAAATAAGAAAAAGTGAAGGCCGCAGTTAATGGGATAAAATAAAAAACGTTTATAATTCCTTTTGTATAATCTGACAAAAGTCAAACCAAAGGGACATACTGAAGAAATTTGCAATCGGTGAAAATAGTTAAAAAGGCATTACCTATCTATCTAATACATTTTATAGCTCATCCCTCTTTCAACACATATTTATCACAAGTAGTCTAGAAGAAAAGTGAAACTGAAATGATAATATAAATATACATACAAATAAACGACACTTTTTTTTTTTTTTTTTTACATTGATAGGCCCATCAAGTTTTGTGTACCAAAGTGGCAACACTTTTCGTTTCTTTCACAGGCGCCGTCTCATATCCACATAAGATTGCATTGTCATAAGTCATAACCTTCATATGACTTACTTCCACAAAGAAAATTACTGTACCCTTTAAGTGGCAATTAAATCTGCCTCCAAATCAGCCAACCGTAATCAGCTGCATCCAATAATGCTTCAAACTACAAGAAAAATTTGAAATGAAGCTAAAATATTCCAAACAATTGACGCAAATAATTGCAATAAGGAACGGCAATCTATGTCTACCGAAAGGGGAGTAACCTAAAACAGTTATAGAGGAATACCAATTTCAACAGTTGTGCACCAAAGTATGAAGGGTTTAGGCGTGTTTAAAAGCAAAAGTCCAATCAAATTGCTCTGGCAGAAAGACTTAAGGTGTATTTAAAAGCAACACCACAGGAGAAAGGTCCAGTAAGAAGGACGAAGCAGTAGCAGCCATAAACAAAGCGGTAGAAACCTATTACACACCCGGACACCAGAATATCCACACACATGAATCTTCGAATAAGCTTTGGGATATAAAAAGGTCTTTAAAATATTCGTCCTCAGCCTGAATGTTGGGACAGCATTTAAAACGAACATTTGGCAAAGTGTATTCAAAAAATCGGAGAAGGGAAAGCATTCGGACACGGCTTTCCTCCTCTGCAGGGGACCCTTCTCTGCATGTTAGGATTTACACACGTGGACTCCGCCTAAATCTAACGGCAATCATCAGCCCCTCCCTCACTTCAAAGCCGCATGGAGTTTCTTCTTCCCCGCATCTAGCGTGAGGCCCTCACCGTGCTAACACCCCTCCTCCTCCATTCACTGGCTCCACCATCGTCGCCACTGTCGAAGACGACGGCACCGCCACCGCCCCCGCCACCGCCACCTCTGTAGCCTCCGCACCCCTGTTACGGTTGTATCTACCTTCACGGTAGCCACCACCACCATATCCACCCCCGCCTCTGCCGGTGCCGTATTCGCCGCCGCCGCCTCTGATGAAGACTGGTGAATGGTGGTGATGGTGCTTGGTGTGTGCAATGGCCTTTGATGGTGGCTTGTGATGAATGGACAATGGTGGATCAGAGGCCGTCGTCATCGTCGAAGAGCACTGTGCGGACGTCGTGGCTAAGTGAGGGAGACACGTGTACGGTCAGCAATGAATTTTGCCCGCAAAGGAGGGTCCCCTGCAGAGGAGGAAAGCCGTGTCCAAAGCATTCAGCCTAAAGCATGGGGCAGCATTTAAAATGGACATTTGGCAAAGTCTATTCCAAAAATCAGAAAAGGGAAAGCTTCAGCCAAAAAATCACAGCATATCTCAAACTTCAATACAACAAAAAAGGCTAACGTAAACAAACTAAAAGGATACCATATAAAAATTACAAAGGAGCACAACTAATACCTTTGGATAACTGTCACCACCAGTCTTCTGTAACCTTTTCATGGGATCCCCAGCAGACTTTGTAAAATTTTTACGGACCTGGAAATCAGCATCGTCATCATCACGGCCAGATGCAACCAATGAGATCCACTCACGGCATCTCGGAGAAAAATCCACCATCTCTGCCAATAAGTAAAACACAGATTCGTTGTCAAGCCTACAACGATCAAAAACAAAAAGGAATGGAATGAAGAAAATGACCAATCCTTTGGCCCTAAAAAAAAATATTGCAGGAAAACAAACACCACAAAGTTCAAAGCCACACACACCCAGCCAGGGGAAAAAACCAAAAAAGGCTCCCCATATCCTAAGACAACACCTATAAACAAAAACATTTGGAAGTGGCTCACCTATGCCATGCGCCATTGAAATCCAAATGAAATTTTTTGTAAGCCTTTGAGGGGGATGATGGTCGCAGTGCCTTACCTTTCTGCTTTGTTGAATGATGTAGGCATAATAAATGGCAAACGTTGAAATGGGAGGAGGAAATGGAATGAAAAGATGTGGGTGATGAGGGACATTATGCTCGTCTTCGGGAGAGTTGAATTAGGCAGTCAAAATCAATGGCAGACGCTGAAATGGGGGAATTATATAAATGGCAAGTTCTGGGTTACTGGAGGAACATGTGTGGTTGTAGGGCCCACTGAGGCATCAAAGAAACCTTCTGGAAGGGAGAGGCGTTGGAGTGAAATATACAAAAGGTAGGGTTGGGGTTACTTGAGGAGATGGTTACGTGTAGGGCCCACGTAGGAGTAAGAGAAAGGTTCTTGACGGTTCTGACTTTCTTGGGGGAGAGGCAAAGGAGCGGGACCCACCAGGGGCAACCAATGAACTGTGAGCGGCGTGGGCCTTTTGGCGCAGATAGAGGACATATTGAAAGGAAATGGTGTATGGGACAAAGGCTGACCCGGAGGTGTGAGGTGGAATAAAAAAATGAAGAAAAACATACACGGCTCACATGAATAGTAAATACTGAGAGGAGCCGATTATAAGCTGCATAAGAGTCAGCTAAAAAAGTTGGTTATAAGAGATATAGGATAATCATATAAAAATATAGAGTGGGGCCTACTGAACTCCAAAGTAACTGTGGTTAGTCCTTTTTAACGGAGCTGGAATTTTTGCACCATTTTAAAAAGTTTATGGCTATTTTTGCACAATTTTAGAAAGTTCATGGATATTTTTGCACACAAAAAAAGTTTATGGTGCTGGGTGCACTTCTGATAAAAGTTCATGGGTATTTTTGACATTTTACCCTTGAAATATCTAGGGTTTGGGGGACCATAAAGGCCACCCATGACCACAAGGCCCACCCATCTGTGACACCCTAGCCCACGCGGCCCCCCTTCATTTGCAATAACGCACTACTCGCAAGTTCATAATTAACATTCTCACATGCTTTTGGGGTCAAAAACAAAATCAACATTCTTTTGGGCCAAATAAAAATCCTATTGTCAATGGGAGTGGTGACTCTGCTAAATGAAACATAAGTCACGGTTTCTTTTCTGAGAAAAAAAAGTCTAAAAAAATAGTAGGTAGAATTTTGTAGGGTGCCATTAGGGATAAGCTAATTCAACTTCCATGTAGCTCAAGCATTAAAAATTTTTGAAGGGACATGGAATGGTAAAATATCAATACTTAATGAAAGTGCACAGGCCTATAAGAGTGTCGCTATTGAAGACTTTTATATCACACACACATACACAGAGGCTCTGTATTTATGTGAAAAGTGGCATAGACAGGGAGGATGTGAGAGTTGGAAATAAAAATGGTTAGAGAGAAGCAAAAGATGAAGAAGTGGGGCCCATCCGGGAAGAGGCCAAGAGGGCATGGATGGTTTCTTATTGCTGAATGCATAGTACTGAGAAAGAGACGGGCAATAAAGGGAGGATGTGAAAAGTGGCATAGACAGGGAGGATGTGAGAGTTGGAAATAAAAATGGTTAGAGAGAAGCAAAAGATGAAGAAGTGGGGCCCATCCGGAAAGAGGCCAAGAGGGCATGGATGGTTTCTTATTGTTGAATGCATAGTACTGAGAAAGAGACGGGCACTAAAGGGTACTAACACAACTACACTTACCCCACGCTATACCCCCAAAAACATATTTGGAATTGAACTTTGGGATGATGTGCAATCTCAGGGATTGGGAAATTACAACAACTCCACGTCTCCACCCTCCACACCCTCCCATAAATAAATTTTTATGTACATAAAGTTTATTGTTATGTTAGTTTTGTGCAGAGAGTATTAATGCTCTAATGTTAGTATTTATTGTCTATAATATTTTGAGGGAACCAAATTAAGTGCTCTTCAGAAAGATGAGTAGCTCATCCATTCTAAATCGTCCAAAATCTAATATTGACAGTCCAGATTTAATGTTTTAGAGATTATAATTTTTAAATGAAAACAATATTTTTTTATGATAATTAAGAAAGAGTTAATATAACTTTTGGTTCCTGAACTATCACTCAATTTTGGTTTTGGTCCCTGAACTTTAAAATTTTTGGTTTTGGTCCCTGAACTTTCGGTCAATTTTGGTTTTAGTCCCTGAACTTTAAAATTTTTGGTTTTGATCCCTGAACTTTCGGTCAATTTTGGTCTTGGTCCCTGAACTTTCAGTAATTTTGGTATTGGTCCCTTAGGTTAAAAAAACTTCAAAAAAAAATTAAAGTTGAGGGACCAATACCAAAATTACGGAAAGTTCAGGGACCAAGACCAAAACTGACCGAAAGTTCAGGGACCAAAACAAAAAATTTCAAACTCCAATGACCAAAACCAAAATTGAGTGAAAGTTCAGGGACCAAAGGTTATATTAACCCATTAAGAAATTATCTTAATTTTACATTTTGTACCCATTAAAATAATTGTCATTTCAATATCATAAATTTTAAAATATTAAATTTTAACCATCTATATTTGATCTGGACGGTTCAAAATGGAAGGGCGCCCCCTACTCATCATTCTGACAATACTGAAACTGGTTCTCATTTTAAGTGGGGGGCTTTGTTTTCCCTAAAATCGCATGTCACTTTAATTTCAACAGTGATTTAAAAGCAATAATCTTTTTCATAATCACCGAGATAATAAATCAGAGGAATCCTGTACATTTAATGGGTCATAGTATTGTTTAAGGGACAAGGTCCATTTTTGCCTAACCGCAAAAGATCATTGAGTATTCGGAAGTAGCTTCAATAGCATATTTGTCCCGGAAGTGTCCAAATCGTAGCAAATTTACCCCCACCATATAAAATGTTAACTTTGACCGTTAAATCCTATTTTTTGACCCACTGATACTAACATGATTCTATCACCATGTACATGTCATCATTTCAAGGTCCATTTTTGCCCCGGAAGTAACCACTGAGGAGCGTTTTTACCCCAAAAGTATACAAATCATAGAATATTTGTCTAGACCGTTATTCAAAGTAATGATTACTTTCAGGGAAAAAATGCTTATTGGTGGTTACTTCAGGGGTAAAAATGGACCTTGAAATGATGACATGTATATGGTGACAAAGCACGTCAGCATTGGTGGGTCAAATATAACGGTCAAAGTTAATGTTTTAAATGGTAGGGTAAATTTGCTACGATTTGGACACTTCCGGGGTAAATATATACTCCTCATACTATTTCCGGATACTCAATGCTCCTTTGCGGTTACTTCCAGGGCAAAAGTGAACCTTTACCCATTGTTAAATTATAAGTAGTACGATTTGATATAAGATTTTAAAAAGGATTCATATAATATCTGGACCATCAAATCTTCTTTTATATTGGTTTTCGTATATGAAGTTTCAAACAATATGCTTTCGTCTTTTAAGTTTCATTTTACTTAAAACATTAATCTTTATAGATCAATAAAAATTTGGACCATTTTACCCTTAAAAGAACCAAAACCTCTTGTTCACAATTTGAAGAAGCAAAATCAAAATGAATGCAAACTCAAACAACTAAAAGATTATATTAACCTATTGAAAAAATGTGTGGATACTAGAGGTTGAATGGGGATTAGGCGCGGAGGCAGGCAGCCCACCCAGTAGTGTCCCACATGCACGTGAACATGTTTAATTTGAATCCATCCATCAAGCAACCAGCTTCCTTCCCCTCCTCACGAGGAATCACATTCCATGCTCTTCATCAATTTTGAGTGGTATATCGGATGAAACAATATATTTTTCTACCAGCTACGAGCTAATTATTTAAACTCACATAAAAAAGGTCCATGCTTACTCATAAAAATCGATTCTTGGTATGTTAATGGGAACTTTATTTTTGAGTCAGAGGTGTATGTTTAATCTTTGAAGTTGTCTCTTCCTCAATCTATAAAATGTCGGCGACAACCTAACATCTGACAAACCAAAAATGAAAAAAAAGGCGGGTTTAGCAAATATGTAGTAAAATTTTTATAAACAATATGGATACAGAAAAACGTACAAAATCCATGTGCATGCACTTCTCATTGCCGGGTTAACTGGGCAGCGACTTTCGCACCATGCAATCATGGGTTGCATCATTATCATCCATCATGAATGAATACATACAGTGCCATTTACATTTGCGCACATTTTAATGGTACAAATGGGGGTATTATTTACAATTTTTTTATAGCATATTGCTCTATAGTGTATACTTCATGAAGTTTAAAATTTGATATAACATGCATTATTCATATTCACCGGTCACAACTACTCCACGTACGCACTCATGAGTCGTATTAGATTTTGTTTGTTTCTTCCTTCCTGTTATCATCATTAGTACAACATTGAATGTGCTTTTGTTTTTCATTCAACCAAGTTTGGGTGAGTGGCCTTTTGACGAAATGAAAGTTAAAGTATGCATATAATTCTATGTTTGTATAGGTATATTTACAAGTTGGCCTTCAACAATATCTATATATATTTGCCAGGGTGTGTTTTAAAGTATTTGAGCTAAAAGAAAGAGAGTGTGTTTAAAGTGGAAACTGTGGGATTAACATAATAAATCTGAGGAGTAGTGAGTAAGTGATGAGTTGGATATAGAGAGCAGTGGGAGTGAAGTAGTAATGGCAATGAGGTGAGGGTGGAAATTAAAATGAAAAAAAGAGGGAGGGAGCGTTGTGATGGTAGAAAATAGAAAAGAAGAGGTGGCCGACAGACGAAGCATCGCCAGCCGTTGTGTCTGCGTCCACATGTCGCCCTCACACTAGGGCCTTAGGGTGTGCGGAGATTTGCATTTGAGATAGGGGGTGTTTTGGTAATTGGAGGGCGGGCCAATAGGCAATAGCAAAAGAAGATTATAATAAGCGTAGATCGTAGAGTGTGAGACAACACGAACTAAAATAATATATATATATCCGCGTGTGCCTTCTTCCCTTCTCATTCAATATAATTCGTTTCTTAGCTTGATGGTTTAATCGGAGGCAAATGATAATAATATAATGCATTCCACCGGGGCCGGAGCTGCTGGCTTGGGAAACAGTAGGAGGCTGAGACCTGATCACACAAACCACAAGCATAAGCATAAGCATAAGGAGGAGGAGAGGTTGAAGTGCCAGAGGTGTGAATCGGTGAACACAAAGTTCTGCTACTATAACAACTACAACCTCTCCCAGCCCCGCCATTTCTGCAAGCGCCCTAACCTCAACTACTCTCATTATTCCAGCTGCAGTGTCAGCGCTCCTTCATCCAATAATCATCTTCACGATGACCCCAACCTCTTCCTCCATTCCACCTCCCAACCACCCAACAAGTAGGACTAGATT
This sequence comes from Mimosa bimucronata, assembly GCA_037074515.1. Lineage (NCBI taxonomy): Eukaryota > Viridiplantae > Streptophyta > Magnoliopsida > Fabales > Fabaceae > Mimosa > Mimosa bimucronata. The sequence goes on from CM073444.1 coordinate 626,650, forward strand.
GTATTGTTCCGCCATTTTCGACAACCTCACCACCCTTAATTATCACACCCACTAACAACAACGGATAACGGTGTCGTTTCAGGGCGAAGATGATGGTCGTCAGGAGGAGCTGACGGTGGATGAAGGTATAGGGGAGGGAGGAAGAGAGAGGGAAATGAGGGGAAGGGCACTACTACAAAAAACATTATTTACGTCCCCATTTCACGTCTTTTTTTTAAATATGAGATGTAAAAACAAGGCGGTGGCAAAATTGTAAATATATGAAAAAGTTTCAACTTCTCTTTTTTAAATATGAGACGTGGATTCTACCAAAAAAGGGCGGGAAAGACGAAAAGGTGAAAAAATTGAAGGTGGGTAACACTTTCCACATCTCATAAAATTTATGAGACGTAGAAAGTTTATAATCCACGTCTCATAAATTTTATGAGACGTAGAAAGTGCTTTTCCACGTCTCATAAAATTTATGAGTTATAAAAAAAATGTTTTCACATCTCACAAATATAAGTGAGATGAAGAAAATACTTTTCATGTCTCTTATTTGATTGTGTGGCGTGGATAGTTAAAAACAATAGGCAAAATTTTCGCTTCCTCTTCTCTCTCGATCAAACCTTCACTCTCCCGAACCATCTCTCGATGTTCATCTCCTTGTTCATCTCGCTGTCTCTTCAAACTCTTCATCGTCTTCCAGTTCGATCCTTTCCATTCCGAAGCCAAAATCGACAAAATCAGGTACGATGAACTAGAGATTTTCGAAGCCCTTCTTCCTTGCTTTTGCAATGATTTTTCAGTTTTTGTTGTTGTCAGGTTTTTGATTAACTATTCGTGTGTTGTTCGGTGAAATTCCTGGAAGCTTTTCGATCATGTCGATATACTGCTTGTTAATGCTAAAAACCGGAATAAGAATATTCTAGTGTAAAGTAAAGGATTTTATTGATAATATGGGTCACCGGCAACGGTGGATACAAAAAGTCTTTCTTATAAATCGAGTACAATCAGCTTAAGGTAGCAACGATGTGAGCTCAGAGAGTGCCTTCAGTGATCAGTGTGCATTCCTTGAACTCTCTCTGCACTGACGTTACACCAGCTTGTTATATACGTTCCAGGAGGCTTGGTCGCCCCCGAAAATGTCGGCGACTCTTGTGGGTTGGTGGACGTTGGAGGGCGACAATCTAGGTCAGTTAGCACCTTCCTCCGATTTGTTCGGGATGTGGCGTCGTGCAGTGTCAACCGTCTTGAATTTGAATCTGCGCGGTCAGCTGTGGACTTTAAGTTAATGTGCTTTGGAGTCATTTGGCTTGCTGTCTTGCTGGCAGGCCCAAAGAGCAAAACACGGCCCAACATTAAGTCCCCCACTTCACGATGTCAACGTCCGTTTGCATTGGGAAGTAGCGGTTACAGAGATCTAACGGCTGAAATCGCGCCTGACGGTTCGCCTGCCTATTTCCCCTCACGTCGAACGGTCGTGATTCTTCTTTGAGGGTATGGGGTCATCCAACGGCGTCGTCAGGCTGGATTTAACTGGAAACAAACTGAATTGCTTCCACTTTCCACTCCTTTTGCGAGTTTCACCATCTCCTTCTCTTCTTCCCGCGGTTAGGGCTTCCCTTTCTTCCCAGGTACATCTTGGACTTTTGCTTTCAATCGTCCTTTTAGTTTTTCGTCTGATTTATCGCTTTTTCCTGGCTGTTCCCATTGTCTGATTCGAGTTCAAACCCTTCTTATGTCGGGTATCCTTCAGACAAGGAGGATTCCCCTATTTCCCACTCGTCTCAATCCCCCGATGATGAGACGATGGTGGAAGAAGATACTGCCCCTTCTGTTGACCCTGTGTTAAGGAAGAAGGAGAAAAAGATAGCCCCTCAGCCCAGGAGGAGGCTTTCTACCCGATTAATGTATCGTCGGCCTTCCGTTAAACCCTCCGCTTCTAAAGCCCTAGTTGTCGTCTCCGACGATGATGAGGGCGGTCGGAAGGCCGGATCTGTGGGCGATGATGTGGACCTCGGGATGGCCGTCGTCCAGGTGAACGAGGCTGGTAGCCCTGTTGAGGATACTGGAATTTATTCCCTGACCAGAAGGTCGGGGATTATAGGCGCAGGTCAACCTCCTTCCCTTAAGCCCAAAGAAATAGAACTACTGCCCAAACTTCACTGTTTTGACCCGTCAGTGGAATATAGGCTACCTAACAAGTCTGAGCGTCTTAACTCCTATTCTGATAGCACTATCGCCCTTAGCGTAGAGGCTTTTCGTTTTATTTCGCCTTTCCCATTACCCAGGGTAATTTTAGAAATATGTCTTTATTATGACCTGTCCCCTTCCCAGCTTATGCCTCATGTCTGGAGGTTGGCTGCTGCTGTCGGGGTGTTCAATTGTGAGTTTAATACCACTTTAGACATGTTTGATCTTTGTGAAACATATAAATTGGTGAGGAGTAGGCCCGGATGTTATACATTGGCCCATCGTCGTACGGGTAGTTCTGCTTGGCTGGCAGAGAAGCTACCCAACGACCGCCAGTGGGACGTCAGGTTCATCATGGTCCCAATTGCCCGTTTGGAATATCCGGGTGTCTCCCTTCGTAGGGAATGGCGAGAACTCAGTAAGACGCCCGTCCCTGTGCTTTTGACCGGAGATTTGTGAATGGCTGACCTGATTTCCATTTTGTTTTTTGTAGGTGAGGACGAACTTCTGATCCCCCCACTTGTCAACCGTACCACCTCGGAAAGGCTCAAGAAGATCTTTGCACTTTCAGATGACGCTCGTGTCTTTGCCAACGTCATGTCGAGTAAGCTTTCTTGTGTCGTTTGTCCTTGTCATGTCCTCTGTACCATTCTTACGTTGAGCCCGTTTCCAGGAAAGTCGGATGCGACCAGTGCCTCGAAGATGAGTACTGACGAAGTGGCAGAGGCTCTGAAACGCGTCGCTGCCAAATGACATTTATCCAGAGCTGCCTTTGATGCTCAACAACGGGCAACTTCTGCCCGCAATTCTCCTGGCGCCGTGAGTCGGACGCCCCAGAGCGGCCCCGCTGTCGGGGTAGTTATCAGGAGCCCGTCTTCTCCCACTGTCGCCTCCAAGGGTGTCAAGAGGCCGGCATCTGGCAAGGGCAAAGGCGTTGCTCTGGACGATCCCTTAAGCAAGAAGAAGAAGACAGAGTTGTTCCTACCGTCTGAGGGCGACGGGGTCGTACTGTCATTTCCCGCAGGTGCCTCGGCATCCAACTCGGAAGATTTCAAACTGGCTAACCCTGTCCTGTCACAGCTGCCCCTGCCAATCGACAAGGAATCTCTGGGACCGGATGGAGAAACAGAGAAGACCGTCCGCTACGCCTTTTGGGTACGTCTTTTCTACTTAATATCTTGTTTTTGGCACTTTTAACCTTATTCTTCCGTTCACTAGGTGCTGGAGTCTGTTCGGCATCAAGCACTGTTGAGGGAGTCATATAAGGTTGCCCTGGAGAAGGCAAAGTCTGAGCAGGAGGCCTCTGAGAAGGAGAGAGACCGAATCAAGGAGGCTCTTCGAAAGAGCAATGAGGAGCGGAAGATGATGTACCAGACTTGGCAGGCCGAGTTGAAGGGAAAGGAGAGGGAGATCGTCGCTCTTCAGGAAGAGGTGGATGCTAAGTCGGGGACGATCGAGGGGCTCCAGACCAATGTGGCAGACAAAGAAGACAGGATCGCCGAGCTTCAAGACAAGCTTGATCTGGGCATCGCCGAGGTGCACCTGAAGGCCCGTCACGATCTGATGAGGGAATATTTGGACGGGCAGCATGTGCTGTGGAAACCTCAAGAGATCATCGCCCAATATGAGGAGCTGTTTGGCGAGGTTGACCCTAGTACCACACCGACCGACGCTGCAGCCACGACTTTGATGGCTGACGGGCCCATGGGAGATGAGGAGGACCAGCATACAATTGCTCAGATGGTGGAGGGAGCCGTGATACTTGCCTCCCAAGATGTGGCTGGGCCGAGTCAGGATACGGAGCATGAGCACGGCCTGGTATAGGACCAAGGTGAGGCCCAGGGGCGACCTGTCGATCCGAGCGTCCGAGATCAGGAACAACCTGTTGGCCCTAGCGTCCAAGGTCAGGAGCAGCCTGTTGGTCCCAGCGTCCAGGATCAGGAGCAGCCTGTTGGTCCCAGCGTCCAGGATCAGGATCAGCCTGCTGGGCCCGTTGATGTCGCCCCTCAGCCTTAGGGACTTAGTTTTAAATTTCTTGCCCCTTCGTTCTGAACTTTTTAAGACTGTTAAAATGTAATTTGATGACCATGCGGTCAATGTGCGTTTATTGACAACTTTGTTTTTATTTATACGTTAATCTTTCTACACGATGTGTGTTTGTACCTGTGCTCGTGTCAGTTGCACTTTGTTAATTTCCAGGATCATTGTAGCTGTTCGTCGTGGTAGACTTTAGCGTCGATCGTTCCTGTTAATGAATTAACATGCCGTTAAACCGAGTGTTGCTCTGGTTGAGGCGTATGTATTAAAAGTATTGGTGGTGATTACCTTTTTTCAGGCTTGCTTTGGTCCCCCTAGTGTAGTAGCTTGGCAGGGGACCGCACCAAAGCAGCGTTACCTGACCATGTCTCGGGGTTGCCACAGGTCGTGTAATGACTCGGGTGTCCTGTTGCATGGTTAGAAGCACCACAAATATATGTAGAGCTAGACATGTGTCCTTATCAAAGGGGATGTGTGGCGTTAGTAGCCGTCTGCCACACCTGGTATAGTGCCTTTTGGGGCGACTAACCGAATATGGTATTGGGCTTGGCTCATCCTTCGCCACCCCCGCAGTCAGTATCCGTTCAATGAGGGAAAAGGTATTTGAAATTGGGACTAGATAATGTACCTTTTCAAGTGGATAGCGTTCAAGCTCCTTTTGAGGGGTTTTCCACGTGTGTCAACCAGCTGATAGGCGCCTGGCCCTGTGATATTAGTGACTTTGTATGGACCCTCGTAGGTCGGGCTCAACTTTCCATCCTTGCTTTCAGGGGTATTTGGAAACACCTTGCGCAGCACCCAGTCCCCCACTTGGAAATGTCGCTCTTTGACGTTCTTGCTCCAGAATTTGGTTGCTCTATTCTGGTAGGCGGCAATTCTGATGAGGGCTTGTTCTCGTCGTTCATCAAGCAGATCCAATTGTCGGGCTAGCTCTTGGTCGTTTGTCTCCTCCCTAGTCCATTGGTAGCGCAACGAGGGTACCCCGACCTCCACAGGGATGAATTGACGCCGATAGTTGCCGTCGTCTTCCTCCCAGCGTATCTGGGCCCAGCCTCTTGACTGAACCTCGGACCATGTTGATACCTGGTGCTTCGTCAGCTCCTTATACAGGTCGGAATCAGGTAACAAGCATCTCCTGAACGCTTGGACGGCGACGGTCGGGTCACACTCCGGGATGCTCACCATTTCCTTAGTGAATCTGGTCATGATCTGCCGGGTGTTCTCATCAGGCCGTTGCAGGATTCTGTAGAGGTCGTCCGACGTTTTACGCAGATTTCTGCTACTGGCAAATTGCTGCACAAACAACTCTGTTAGATGAAAAAATGAGTTGATACTACCTGGGGTTAAGTTGGTCCACCAGGTCAGGGCGGGCCCGACCAGGCTGATCCCAAAACCGCGACACATGCATGCTTCCCTTTTGTCCGAAGGGACGACTGCTGCCATCATGATCTGTCGGTACTGTGCCATATGCTCGTCGGGATCGGTGGTCCCGTCATACTTGGGTAGCGTAGGGTAGGTGAACCGTTCTGGCATGTTGACTTCAGCGATCGACCTGATAAATGGGGAATCAGAGAAGCTGCCAAGGTGGGTAGGGACAATAGGCTGGGCGATCCCGGGGACCTGGAGCATGGCCTTTTGGAGTTCTTTCAACTCTTTGCGCAATTGTGCCGTTTCAGTCAGCTCTATGCTCCGGGGATGCTCGGTGTCTTTGTCAGAGAGAGGACCTCCGTTCTGCAATGGCATCGGCGCAGTGACAGGTGCTCTATTGACATCACCAACGTTACCTGCATTAGCAACCTCGACGTCAGGGCCAGTATCAGAGACTTGCTTACCTGTGTACCTAGTAGGAACCGGTTCGTTGAGGTCGTCAAAGGAGGGCATGGCTGGGATGCCCGATGTCTCGAATGATTGCGGCTGGTTTGGGCGATTGACCGAGAATTCGGTGAGTTGGGACTGAAGCCCTTGGTTCTCTAACTCCAGCCGCTTCAACGTTGTGGCCTGGGTCTTAACGACCTCTTCCTGGCTTTTCAGCATCCGTGATTGTTCTTCCACAAGCTTTTCCTGACGAGACATCCTTTCGGATTGTTCGGTCAGGACTTCCAGGATTTGGGCAAATTGATCAGCAGGATTTGGGTGGTCAGAGGAGGATGACATGACTGCCAAAGATAGTGAACTTGGTGGCTTTTTAGAAGGTTGTTGCCGGGGTCCCCACGGTCGGCGCCAAAATGTTAATGCTAAAAAACGGAATAAGAATATTCTAGTGTAAAGTAAAGGATTTTATTGATAATATGGGTCACCGGCAACGGTGGATACAAAAAGTCTTTCTTATAAATCGAGTACAATCAGCTTAAGGTAGCAACGATGTGAGCTCAGAGAGTGCCTTCAGTGATCAGTGTGCATTCCTTGAACTCTCTCTGCACTGACGTTACACCAGCTTGTTATATACGTTCCAGGAGGCTTGGTCGCCCCCGAAAATGTCGGCGACTCTTGTGGGTTGGTGGACGTTGGAGGGCGACAATCTAGGTCAGTTAGCAACTTCCTCCGATTTGTTCGGGATGTGGCGTCGTGCAGTGTCAACCGTCTTGAATTTGAATCTGCGCTGTCAGCTGTGGACTTTAAGTTAATGTACTTTGGAGTCATTTGGCTTGCTGTCTTGCTGGCAGGCCCAAAGAGCAAAACACGGCCCAACACTGCTATGAAAGTTCGCTCACGAATTTCGAACGCCTTCTTCTTCAATGTATCACTCATGTGGTTCCTTCGAAGACTGTTTCTCAGGTATTATGTTTTTTTTGTTTAGCTTTCTCTTCATCTCTCCATGTTTCTCGGTCAATGTCAGTTTCACTGTTGTGTTACATTCTCTCTCTCTCTTTCTGGTTTTCCTATCTACTGTGAATGAATTTTTTTTTTGTTTTGAAGAATTTTTTTTGTTGGTTGTTTTTTTTTTTTGAAAAATCTCGCGTGTTTGTGTTGCGTGTGATGATGATGATGAAGGATGGAATGGGAAATTCTCGTTCTGAATGTTCTTTTATGCCACGTTTGACGGAAAGAGAATTTATGGAAACATGCTAAATCGCTATGCTATTTGAGGGAACACATAATTTCCTTGGCATTCCTTCCTTCCTCCTAAAGGTCAGGCTCTTAAATTGCATTTTTCTCTGTTTAATTGCATCTCTATAAATATAGTAGCTAAATGACATTGCCATTTTTAAATCAAATAGGTTCAATAAACACTGAAGTTTCTACATCTTATTTTCTGGGACTATTTTTCATGTTTATGTACAAGAAACATACACACCTTGGGTCGGCGTATCAAATTGGGCGAACAGATTAGAAGTATCTGAGTTCTTTAAATGTTTCTTGATGACTTGTGTGCATCATTCTAGAGGTAAGATTATGAGTCTTACTTTCATTCTCATGTATAGGAGGAATATTCCTGAAGATCGTGATTTGGAAAGATCATTGATATATCCTGGTGCTGATCACATGTTACAGAAGGTTTGTATTTTCTTATCTAAACATGGATTACATAATTTATTTATCGTATAATTTTTTACTATTGATTATAAATTACTGATCCCTTTATGCCAATAAAGTAGGGATATTTGAATTGCTAACTAGAAGAAAAGTATGCTAGGATGAAGAACATTGCAGTTATGGCAATTAATTGATTATCATGTTTATCATGTCTTGAAACTATTGAAGTTCATTGTGGTTGTACCATTATAATTATATATTATTAGTGTTTGGGGTTCATGCCAAAAAGGTTCATTTTGTGAAAATCACAAATACATTCAACTTCTTGAGATAAAATGAGTTAAGTTGGGCAATAAACAGCCATGAAATGTAATGATGTAATCTTTTACTCTGGAGAGTGAACAGACAAATTTGACAGAGTGAATTTAGCCCAACGAGTACCTTTTTAAAAAAAATAAAATATTGGTAGAGCTTCAGGCTGCCCAAAATTCCATTTTGTGCTTGTTTATTGGTTCAGGTTGCTTAAAATATATGATCTTGACTACTAGGGCCTTGTTTAGTGAATGTAGTCTATAATGTTATTTGATGAGTGAGAAAAAGCCATTTATTTTAAATCTCTGGAGATCAACATTGTAGATATACCCACTGTTTGGGTGATTTAAATGTCAGCAAGCTATACATAATTGGAAAACCCACATACATAGTACCTAGAGGGCATTGTGTGATGTATTGTTGATGTTATTTTTCAGTTTTGGCAGCCAAAATATGTAATTGGAACCATGGTGCTGAACTGTAGGTAATGTCACCAATACAAAGCTTAAATGGTTCAATGTTGGGATGATATAACTCTCCTATTTGATTAGTTCAGTTATTAATTGGGAGATACATTACTTTAAACAAGCTTTCAATAGATTGATCTAAATATAGGTTTATCTATGGCCAGGAGGAATATCTTATGCCCTATCTAGCTCATTCTCATGTCAAATTTCCACATGAGAAGTCCATATCTAAGAAACAGAGCACCCAGAACCAGAAGCATTTTGTGCCATCCCATCTGTATGTCTACATTTATGATATTTTCTATTTCAGTGACATGGCAATATGATTTACGATTCTGCCATGCTGATACTGCTTAAACCTGATTTTAACCATTTGTGTGTTGCCATTTTTCATTTTTCGGTACTAAGCTAATGTTTAAACCCCCAATAGTTTTTTCAGATGATAGTAAATATTTGGTTTTCTGTGGATCTACTTTGTCGACAAATGAAAAGGTTTAAGATATATATACATATATATGATGCATTCTTTTCTAAATTTTGGTGTCCGCATTTTATTTTCTCATTTACCATCTTGAGACCTCTTGTTGCATTTTGACTGCAGTATTTTGTTGTAAAAGTAGACGATAGATTCTTAATCATTATTGGATTTGAGGCATGTTATTTCATATATATTTAAGTTGGAGATATAATTGTTAAAGTAGCTGATATATGCTTCTGATATGTTTTAACCACTTATGTTCAATCACCAGGTGAATGTGCAAACCTGACCCCTCTCTTCATTTCTGGATCTTGATGATGATATCTGCTTTTCCCATTTGCTAATTCTCTTCTTTTGTCATTTCCCATTTTTAAAGTTCCCTCCTTTCTCTTCATTTGAGCTTAAATAGGTGATAAACTTCCATGATTCCTCTTAATCTGACTCACTAGATATCTTCAGTATCTTATGTATTGACTTTTGTAGACTAATCCATATAGAGTCCTCTCTTTAACTGCTTTAAAGTGACTTTATATGTTTCCTTTTTGCTCCCTCAATTTCTCTCTATATGTATGTATATTATATGTACGTGTGTGCATATATGTTTTAGTAAGAATCTGTAGAAATATACGTAATGCTGTGAGAGTGTGAGTAATAATTACTCCGTTTGTTCAATCACTGCTGAAAACTTGCACATAAAATTCTTTGATGCCAGGAATAACATGTGGTAGGTGGAGTAATTTCAAGAGATTTAGCACTATAGCAGCAGTCGAGGAATTAATCACTCCCCAAGTTCAGATAACTTGCTCATGTTGCTGAAGGAGATGCCGAGAATATCGACCGTGCAGTGTCAGCAGCTTGCAAAGCCTTCGATGAAGGACCTTGGCCAAAAATGACTGCTTATGTAGGCACTTCTTAGGATCATTTTTAACATTTTTGTAATATTAGTTTGGATATAAATAATACAATTAGTTTATTTTTTTTATTTTAAGTGTTATATTTCTATTATTTTAATAAAATATTGGATTTTTTGGATTGGGGTTAATCAACCTAATTAAAAAAATATTTTTTTTTTTTTAAAAAAAAGACTTTTCACATCTCACATTCAGAAAGGAGATGTGAAAAGTGGGAACTTTCCACGTCTCACATTCAAAAAAGAGACGTGGAAAGTTCTGTGACCACTTTCCACGTCTCATTTTAAATGTGAGACGTAGAAAGTGGTCACTTTCTACCACTTTCTACATCTCACTTTTGAATATGAGACGTGGAAAGTGGGACTTTCCACGTCTCACATTTAAAATGAGACGTGGAAAGTTTCGACTTTCTACGTCTCCCGTATTCACATCCCACCAAAAAGAGACGTGAAAAGTGTTTTCTGTAGTAGTGGGGGGTGGTAGGAGTGGAACCCAATTTGGGAGGGTGAGGCACGCGGCCATGGACATGATTCATGATGAAGGTCATCATCATCAGGTCAGCTAAGGGGGTAGGCCACACTGCTTAATGGAACGGTGGGGACTCCATTATGACGTGGACTTTATTGATTGGTTTCATATATTGCATGTTCTCGTGCCTTAGTCCTCCTACCTTCTTCCCTCCACATTTATCCCCGCCTATTTAATTTCTTCACCCCTTCACGTCATTCCATTCACATATCTTCTCTAACCTCACTTCTTTCTCCTTCAATATATACCTGCATTTGCCCATCCATGTCTGCCCGAGAAAGCCTTTTCAACAACTTATTTAAAACGTACGTGAAACCTACTTTTTGGTTCTCTCTTGTAATTCTTTACATATTTAGTCTAACAATGGGGTGACAAAATATGGCTCACTGACTTTGAATCTCACTTTATTTAAAAAAACAAAGGCTGATGAGGAGAGGCATTTTAATTTGATACACTTCAAGGTTATATATCAAAACATCATAGGCATATTATAGCCATTTCACATATAAACTCACTTTTTAATTAATTAATCGTTCAATTTTAACTCATCAAACATGTTTCCAAATGAAACACTATTCAAACATAAATTACACTATATTATAGTCAAAATTAATCCAAACAGGTATCAAAATTAAGATCATTCACGACATCACGGTTTGTTCTAAGCGTGCCATTCACCGGTTCATTCCAAATCAGAAAACACATTATTTCACTGTTTATTTATTATTCTCTGATGTCAAATCTCAGATAGGAACATCAGTTGTCTATGTCTCTGTGATAGTGAATGAAAATTAAAAATAATGATAACATATACAACATGAATTTGGAAAATTACCCGAATCTTGTTTGGCAAATCCATTTGTTTTCATGTCTACATTTGAGCGTATCGCAGGTATATGTGTGAAAATTGAATAAATGATCGATGCAACTTGAATATTCTGCCCTCACGTTTATGCTTTGAAGAGACAAGTATGATGAAGAGGGAGTGTGAATGTATACTCTCTCTCTCTCTCTCTCTCTCTCTATATGTATATATATATAGCTCCCTTCTTGATACTCATATTTTAACGGCTTTTTTGAAAAAGGAAAAATGAATTATAGAAAGAGGGTCAGATTCATCAAGAATGAGTTGATGTAGAATCAAAACTGGATGGGAATGATTCAGCATTTGCAGCAGGGACAAAAAATCTTGCGCCAACGAAGCCTTCTTGAGGAAGAAGCTGCGTCTGCTTCAGCCATCCTCACAGGGCTTCCACTCCATTCTCTCTGTAATCTGAGCCACCAGCACCAACAACGTAACTCTCAGTCCCCTATCATCAAAATATGAAATGAAGGGAACAAACTAATCGACTTACATGGGAAATGTAAAGGAATGTGTGCTGCTTATGCTGTCACTAGACCCACGAGATGTCGTTGATGTTATTGCCATACCACACGAACACCACTCTCCGTGCTTTATGTCGAATAACCTCACTACCTCCTCTTCTTCCTCACTCCCCTGCACGTTACACTTAACTTTAGCTAACACCAGTTCCCCCAACATTGTACAATCACTTCTAAAAAGCTAAAACAATCAGGCACGAAGCTTGTCTAGCTATCACATTGATTAGCTCTAAGTGAATTTCTTAGCATCTAAACGCTATATTATCATATATACAAGTTATGGTCTTTCATTTCAATGGTTTGTTTTAACCTTTAAACCTTTCGAATCATTCAACTCCATCGATCTATCAACTTGTAAAGTAAAACCATATACTTCAAAACATCTCTTCCTCAATGTTATAGGGGAAGGGAGAGAAGGGAAATGAGGGAAGGGGGAGAAAGGGGAAAGGAAATGGGGATGATAGCCCTGTAAATAATAAAAAAATTAAATTCAAATATAAATCTTAACCCTAAAATAACAAAAATTATATAGCATAACCTAAATATTCTATTTTATTGAGATACTACATAATATGAAAGGATAAATAAATAAGTCTTAATTATAATAGATGGATATACTTATTTAATAGTTCGATAATTCCATCACATTAATGATCAAGGGTAACTCATATGACCTGCTACTAGTCTATTACTGATATGTAATTATAATGAGCCAATGGCCCATACATTGAGAAAAGGTGAGTGATCATTTTGATCCTTGTAAAAAATACAAAATACTTGTTGTTAAGTACGAGTATTAGTGTATTCTGCTCTATATGAGGGACATGCTCTCCAAAAGTAATTGGTGTTAACAGAAATATTAGTGAGAAATCATCTTTGATTCTCCTAGTTCTCTCCGATTAAGCATGCTTCATGACCCAAATAAAACTGTTGTGGTTTACGAAATGAGAATTACCGAAACACATCAACCATAAGATTGGGTGCGAGTGAAAAAAGTGTCTCACCTCAGTGGGGTGGTCACCTTCCACCATCACCATCAAGTTTCTGAATCCACCCTTGTTGGTTCGCGGATTCCGACATGCAGAGTCCGACACTTTCGAAACAGAGGAGGAAGAAGACACTGTCTCTGCCGTTTCTTCATAGCATTCACAACCATCCTTCACACACATGTCTCTTGCCGATGCTGCTTTGTCCTCTTGAAGGAAGACCACTAGCTCTGGTGTATCATAGTCCACCATCATCGCCTTCTCCTCCATCCCACTGAAGCTCTTCCCTTTGCCCCACTCTGCATCTTCATTATCATTCTTCGTCCTGTTTATTGGGACCTCCCTTATCACGAAGCTCTTACTGCTCTTGTGCTTTCGACTTCTTGATTCTTCACCGCCCATGAAACCCCCCTGATTCCACCAACCAATTATCAATTCCCCTTTTTCACAAAATCTCTCAATCTGCACAAATTGAGAGGAAAAACTACATGAGAATCATATCACAAATGAAAATGGCTTGAAACCTTCGGGTTACACGGACAAACCAGTTATTGACTCTGTCATGTTTCATCTGAGTGTTGCCTTTTTATTAGATTCTGAATCTGAATCTTCTATCTAGTAAATGATATATCAAATCAATAGGCATCGATGTATAGACCATCCTTAGATATCCAAATGAGTCATCTATAAACAGGCCTTGAAACTTGAAAGTGAAGAAGAGCAGAACAAAAAAACAGAGTGGAGAGCGGAGTGATATCTGATTACAAATTACCTCAAACTAGCTCTGAATGTTCATTGATGGAATCCCAGAGAGTGAGAATGGCGATGAATCTCTCTTCAGTGAGACTGAGAAATTAAACTTACAGAGCCCCAGAGAAAATGAGTTTGAGAGCCAATAAATGGACGGTTCAATATAATTAATATTCTTAAATTGCACACCAAACAGCCAGTTTTCCAAAAACCAAAACGTTGCGTCTCTGCTTCTGTGTGTCACGTCTGATACATGCCCTCCTTCACTGATTCACACGCTGCCGTTTGATCTGAAACATGCTATTTCTGTTTGGCGGCCAAGAAAATCGCATGACACCAACCGGGGGGGGGGGGAGATTTTGACTGTAAAGTTGAGAGGTTTATTCGTGCGTGCTTGGATTGGAAAGTGGTGAGAATGGGTTTATAGTAAACGGGTTTCCATTATAAAGGATGATACCAATATTGGAGATTTCCTTTCGTGATAATTCATTCCTTCTGGCTCTTATTTTTTTCATTCAACCCTTTTGTCATTAAAGCATTTTTCCTTTCGCATCCGGCATCTACAACCAAATTGCCTCCTTTGCTCCCTAAAATAGTAGGATGAAACCAAATAAAAAAATAATTTTGTAAATATACCACCTCTTATACTCATAGACCAATATACTTTTAATTAATGATATATGAATTTTTTTTCCTTTTGTTTTAGACCTATTGTGGGCAGTCCCTTTGAATCTTGTTCAAACTTTGATTTACCATGTTATAAAAGATTTTTTACACGACTTTTTTGTAGGTGATAATAAGAATATCTTAAACATCTTCTGCTATGCCTGATTTCAATAGACAACGATAGGAATATCATGAAAATTACATATTATATATATTATATCTATTTAAAAATATTAATTGAATCAATATCCACTATTTTTTTTTTGTTCAACTCAATATCCACTATTTACACGCTAAATTTGAACAAAAAGTAGCATTTAAACATCCAAATAACAAATTGCACTAGAAAATTTGCACCATGTAGATTAAATAAAAACATTTTTAGATTTAATGGAACTACTAAAAAAAAAAAAAAAACTCGTTTTAACTTTTAAGTGCCTTTAATAATAACTAGATATATTTTTCATAATAAAAAGTTTGAGATGAATAGTATTACTCATAATTCATAAATATTGTGACTTGATGTGGTTTTATATTTGATATTTGTATTGATATTGACTCTTGTAAAATATGGTAATAAGTTTATAAAAAAAATATGGTAATAACTTCCCTGTATTATTAATCATAGGCGAGTTCTTAAAATTTGATTGCAATTTATATTCTTTACATTAAGATTTTTAAGACCTTACAATGCAATATTTATCAAAATTAAGTACTTAGATAATAATTTTTGGAAGTTGTTTACGTTTGAAACAGAATGATTTGATCTAAGTGTATAGATTTGGATCCTCTCATTTTCTCCTTCTCTTCTTTGCCCTCCTTTTCGCAATCTCACTATTATATTGGATCTTTGATCCAATGGTCTAGATTAAATAATTGTGTTAAAATGGTCTGAATAATTACAGAAAAAGGAAGAAATATAAATTTATAGTAGTAGTCTACAATTATAAACTGTTCAGAGCAAATTTTGACAAATTAAATTTATTTATATAATTTTTAAATATTATTATAATAATATTCATTTTAATAAAAATAATTTAATCTAAACTATTGGATGTTTGTGAGATTGAAAAAAGGAGGGTAAAGAAGAAAATGGGAAAATGAGAGGATCCAAATTCTGACGGTAAATAGTATGGACTCGCATACTCACCTTCAAAAGTGAATTGTTACTTATTTTTCATATTTACATCTTGAAATTGATATGTCGTTAATTGCATGCACTTGAACTCCCTCTTTAATTTCCTCTTTTCAAAATGGTCAGTTAAAAAATTAACTTGTAATTTTTTCTGTCAGTTTTATATTTATTTTGTTAAAAGTTAATTCTACAAGCTTCAAATTCCTCAAAAGCATGAACTTTAGACAGCTAAATTTTCAACTATCTATCTTAAGAAAAAAGAAACAATTGCAAACTGGTACTTCTTAACAAGTTGTAAATTTGGGAAGACGGCTGTCAATTTCTTATTTCCCAAGCACACGACTTCACGTTACTAAGGACTGTGGATTATATGAACAATTTAGTAATATAATTTCGAAGTCATATCCATTTTTTAAAAAAAATGGTATTTTATAAATTTCTAACTGTTGTAGTCTTTTATGGAATTAATACCTTAATTATTCTTATAATTTTAATACTAAAATGTCATTATCCTTGATTTTATAAAAGAAAAGAATTGGTTGGCAAAAAAAAAAAAAAAAGGAAAAGATCTTAATACTTTTAAAGAAATGCCCAATACATTTTCCGTGATGATTTACTTCATAATTATCTTTCATTACTCCATTCTTTTCTAGATATAGGATTTATTTAGAGAAATATGATTTTTCCTAAATACTCCCCCCGTCCCACAATATAAGGTCATTTTAACCGAATTACGGGTTCCTAAAAAATTAGTTAGAGTTAGTTAAGAACAATAAATGTGTAGGAAATATACCATATTGCCCTTATTTATAAATGAGTAAAAGAGGAGGTAATTATGAAAAGAAGATGAAAGAGAATGTGTGGGAAAATTAATGCATGGGTAAAATGGGAAAAAAACATTTATTACTAAAATAAAGTCAAATAGGACCTTATATTGTGGGACAAGATCATTAAAAAAAATGAACCTTATATTATGGGACGGATGGAGTATAAGACATCTTTCAATTTATTCTCCCATTTTTTTAAATTATCTCTATTAATACTATTCGATAGTAAACAAATAAGAACGAGAGATGTTAAAAATAAATTAGGTTAAGATGCTTTCATAATATCAAAATTAGGAACGGATTAGTTTTTTAATTTAAACTACTACCTTTTAAGTATTAATGCTTTTATTTTTGTTTTTTTTTTTAAATAATGGTGCCGTCACTTATAATTTATTCAAAAATTGTCTAGCCGGTTAAACCGCACTGGGAAGAAAGATGCAGGGGCAATATTGTCATTCCAAGAAGTCTGGAAACGAAAGCGAACCATTTTGAAAACGGTCTCTCAAAGATTCTCTCTGGGCTGGCTGAGCTTTTACTTCATCTCTCTCTCTGTGTTCTTCACTTCATCTCAATACAATCTCCGCTTTTCTCATCTAGATCCTCTTTTCTCATTCGAGAAATCAGTGGAAATAGGAAATGTACGAGGGGCAGCATTTCATGGATTTGCAAGAAGATTCCAATTTCGGCGATCCAAATTCTTGGCTTTCCACAGACGACAACTCCTCCTTCACTCAACCTCAAACTCAGTTCTCGCTCGGTAACTCTGCCACTGCCTCCGGAACTAATGGGAGCTTGGATCGTGTCCTTTTCAAAGACCTCGTCGAGATTGTCCCGCTTGTTCAGTCCCTCATCGTAATTTCTCTTGCCCTTTTTGTAATTTCTTGGTTTAATATAATCAAATGTTGTTCACTGTTTGTTGGTGGGAAGATTTGGGGGTATCACTATGTTGATTTTTAATTGTGAGATGGATAAGTTCTGCATATCATGATTTATGCGAGTCGGCTGTTCTCTGTTGTTAAATGATTTTCGGTCTGGAAACTTATTCCTGGAAGTCAAAGATGAAGAAACTAGTAGGAAATATTTTAATTTGGACCGTTAAACATTGTTTTGTGAATTTTTGTGCCGTTGAGATAGTAATTTGAACCGCAAACAATGAAATTGCAGTAAGTTCGATCTTTTATTCTTTTTCCTTTTCCATCTACCTCTCTCTTTTTCTTCTTTTCTTCTGTCAAACGTGTCCTTACGTGGGACTTTAAATACTTTCTCTGTCAATTCTCTGAACTATTGTTCAAATATGATTAGGATCGTAAAGCAAGCAGTTCATTCACCCGCCGTGGTTCTATGATCTACACCAAGACACCCTCAAGAGAAACATTATATAAAAGAGTAAGACTGCAAGACTTTTATCATGCTCATTTGTTTAGCTCATGATTTGAATTTTTGAGTTTCTTATCAATTTTTAAATGCATGTTATGTGCGCATTGTTAGTCAGGGTTTCATATTATTCTGCAGTAACTTTTCCGGTATGTTTGAATTGGGGATGGGAATTGAAGTGTTCAATGAAACCTCTCCATTGTCGGGGAGTTCGTTATAAGTAGGATCTCTTTGGTATCACAAAGGCAAAAAATACCTTTGTTAATGCACGTAACAAAATGTACAATATTTATTACTAACACTTGGGTTACCCAACAAGACTAAGATATGTTTAACATACCCTTCAAAATTATCTTTGCTTTATAATTTTAAGGTCCTTGAATTTGGAGAATTCTAGAGGACGACTTTTCCTGAACAAGGGGAAGGGATATTACAGTTTGATTATCCCTTCCCAATCCTTCTCCCCACTTCCTTACTCCCTCACTGCTAAACATACCCTTGAGAAACTCTTTTCTATATTGGTTGTGATGTGATATTGTGATATGGTTTTAGTTAAAGCAAATCTAGGGCAAAGATCATTTTTCCTAATCTTGAATTGTATGTTTTATGTTAAAAATCAATGGAATCAGTTGTTCTTTATAATTTAGTTGACGTGGAGTATATATACATCACTTGATTTGGCAACTTCCTCCCTCTAGTCCCTCATTGAATGAAGTAATTCTTCTGTACATTTTGTTTTGTCATTGTTGATTTATGTGCAGTAGCCCTTGGCCCCTTGTTGTCTCTTAGCATTAGATATGAATTCTACTATTGAGATGCAATCTTTTGTTAGTGTAAGATGTTAAGAGTGGGTGTCTTTGTTCTAACCTGTTATTATTTTATTTCTCAGATTACCTTTGCTTAAATCCCTTGAGTTCAAAGCTTTTAGACTGGAAAGCCCTCAGTGAGATGATTGACTGAGAGGCCATGTGATTATGATGTGAGTTCTGGTGTTTTAACATTAGTGAAATAAGTAGGCTGGGCTTATTTGGATGGTTCGATATTTTATTATTGAAATCAAAACACATTTCTCAGTGGATGCTGGGGAAACTAGAGATTAGCTAGGCTGAACAACATTGTGTCAGTATCTCTGTATCTTGGTCTACTACTCTTGTTTTATTCTTATTTCAATGGCTGAAGCTTAATTTTACTAAGAGCTGCATTATTTATGTATACTTGTTTGAACTTTGTTGTTTTCATTGTCATTATTCCATTGGCGTTACTACTTTTTATTGCTCATATGGTCATCGGGAGCTTTTCCTTTGAAGTTGTAATTTCTTTTAGACTGTACAGCTTGTTTTGAATTTAGCATCTCTGCTGGTTATCATTTGTCATGATCATCATATCTGATGTTTTTTGCCCCATAATAGATAGCAGATTCAAAAGGTAGGAACACTGCTCAATCCATTCCTACCAGGAAGAAGAATGACCACGGGGAAAAAGAACTATGCAAAAATGATAGCAATAGCCTCGATGCAGACAGCTCACCATTGTTTTCTTCAAAAGCATTGACATCTGAAAAGGAAAGAGAAGAATTAGTTATATTGAAGGAGCAGGTGGAGGATCTGCAGGGGAAATTACTGGAGAAAGATGATCTTCTGAAGTCTGCAGAAAACTCAAAAATCCAGTTGAATGATCTTAAGACAAAACTTGATGAACTGATGCGCCAGGCTTCAGAGAAGGACTCTTTACTCAAGTCTGCTCAGCATCAGCTTTCTGACACTAAGGTGCCATTCTACTTCTTTTTGTTGTTCCATCACTAATTTGGCATATTAAATTGCAGAGTTTATTTTTTGTGAGGTGGATTAGTCGCCTCAAATTCGTGATTCTTAATGCATGCCTCTTCATGTCATTGGAAAATGAAAGCCATGATTGGCGTTGGTGTTGAAGGCTAAATTCTAGAGTCATGATTGATGTAGGTATCTCTATGCATGTGGCTCCTACGAAGGCTTCGTAGGTGCAAAGTTAGCACTGACATGATATTGTTGTTTGTTTTGGTTCTACTCGAGGGTAACATTGTTATTGAAATGTTGATTATTGTCTAGATTATGATGGGTTGTGCCACATTGGATTTATTAGTGAAGGCTCATTTTGGTGTGTAGGGACCTTTATCCTCATCAGGATACGCCAATATTCAAAGCAAAACATTTTTTTTTTGGTTCAAAACTTCTGTTTCAGCATCTCATGATAACATAATAACCATAAAAGGCAACCCCCCCCCCCTCCTGGTTGGAAAAAAGTTTAAAATATTTCACCACTTTTTCACAGATAAAACTTGCAGATAAGCAAGCTGCTCTCGAAAAGACACAGTGGGAAGCAACAACATCCAGCAAGAAAGTGGAGAAGCTTCAAGAAGAGCTGGATTCTATGCTAGGAGATATGTCATCATTCATGTTGCTACTTGAAGGCTTGACTAAGTATGATGCTGTCGAATACGCTGATGACTATGACTTCAAGCCATATGAATTCAGTCACGTGCCTAGTATTGTGAGTTTATGAATATTTTGACCATGATATGCGATTTCATTTTGCATGCTTTCTGTGTATGCCTGAGATTCCAACGGACCATATGATTTAGGCCACCTTCCTGAAATCGTGACTCATGAGTCCATCAGTTTCGTTTATTTTATTGAACAGCCTGGTCTTAAGGCTGGAGAAATGTATAGTCTTTCATGATGACTATTTTGTTGGTCCATCTTTCATGCTGACTCTAGAACTACACTTCTGTGCTGGAACAGGATGATTTGGATGAGATGGAGATGCAGAAGATGGAAGAAGCAAGAAGAGCTTATATTGCTGCGGTAGCTGTGGCTAAGGAAAAACAAGACGAAGAATCTCTTGCTGCTGCCTCCAATGCTAGGTTTCACCTTCAATCATTCGTTTTCAAATCCAAAGATTTTAGCCTTTGATTTTAGTAGAGCTCTTTTCCCAAATAGTTACACGCTGGGTCCTTTACTCACAAATCATAGTAGCACTAATCGACTGTGTGTCTGCGCAAGACAGTGTGATAACAATAGCATCTGTAACAGATAGAGGGACATCCTAAGTTGTTGACATTGGAAGCGTCTTTCAGAGTTTATATGTTGCGTGCCTATTGCGTACAAGGTGGGATCTTTTGCTCATGATCGAGGACGTTAGTGCTTCTATTTATCGAACTTCTATTAAACGACAACCCTGCCGTTTGTCGCTTTATTCCTTGCGAATTTTTCTTATTTTGTGAAAGAAATTGCTTGGTCTGTGGGTGGAATCATGTTCATTATTAAATTTGAATTAATGTATATTTGTGATAATACTACCTGTAAATGTTTTACTTGCTCATTTCATTAGAGAAAAGCGAAGATAATTAGCTTTCCAATTTGAATTGTAACTATATTATGGGACAGATTATTGATGCTAGTCTCTCTCTCTCTCTCTCTCGAGATCGAGGCACATTGGTTTGTTCTTCCGTTAATCGAATATCAAAGCATCAACCATCTGGATCGATAATTTTACTTGGATTGCAATGCACTTTTTTTCTTGCAAGTATTTTGAAGGAGATACAACCAAAGCAACGTAAAAAAAAAAAAAAATATATATATATATATAGCAATATAATAGATAATCTTTATGAGCTGGTGCAATCTAGCCATGTGTTAACAATTGGCTTAACGTAAATTTTACAAGGGTTAAATATCAAATCCGCCCCCGAAGTATGCCTCCAATTTCAATACCGCCCTGAATTTTTTTTTTGTCTCAATTGAGCCCTGGAAGTAAATTAACGTAGCAGTGTTACCCTATGTTAACGGTCAAATAATGTTGACCATTACAATAATGATGTGTCAATGAACTTGTAAGACACGTGTCATTTGAGAATGATGTGGCGGAATAATTAAGCCCAGTGTGTATTTTAACCCTTACACATCGTTTCTTGTCTAAAAAAAGGCAGACATTGACTTAAAAGAATTAGAAAAAGCTGAAGAGTGAACTCTGTTAAAATACTTCAGTCCAAAAAGAAGAAGTAAAGGATCTGAAGCTAGGGCATGAATTTGGTCGAGAGGTCCAAAGAAAAGCTCGGGTTGGAGAGGAACTAAAGAGAGAGCACGAGGGAATCTGAAAAGGCGATTGCATGAGAGGCTAAACGGGAAGTGAGGAAGCTCGAGAAGCCTCTTCCTTAGAGAAAGACGATCAAACAATTCCCAATCATGGTCCTTGCGGATTGGATCATCCATATAATATACAAAAAGGAACTCCAAATATTTGATATCTTTCTCTTTGAATGAGATCTCAATTCCAGCTATTAGAATTTCTAATTATATTTTATATTATTAACCAACTAGTCATTACTGTTTATCTTTAATTACTCTCTTATTTCTAGTTTGACGGGAACACCATCGGGCTAAACCAACGGTCTTACGCTCACTCTGCCGGGACTACCCTCTCAGGCTTACCAACGTTTCCACCAGAAATAACAAAAGCAGTTAAAGTAAAACAATAATTACACAATCGGGGCAGAAAACAAAGATATGGCTCTGATACCAGATGTGTACCAGGACCAGCCAGAGTATATAGTATAGTAAAGTAGCTAAAGTATGAAGATAATAATTGCTGTAAGTGACTTATATAGATATATTGTACTGTAAAGATACAAGTGGTCTGTAAACTTACAAAGGAGCAGAAAGGATGAGTGAGCCTTTGCAAGAGAATTTACAAAAGAAATAAGGGAGAGAGAGATAGAAGACAATCGAATGTTTTCGAAGTCTATCTCTCCATTTGTTGTAGGGCCTTTTATAATGAGCCCGAGATACATTTGTAGTTCATTTACATTACATTTCAGTTTTATTTCCTGTAGCCATCACGGGTGTTATATTCCTGTAGCATTTTTGCTTTTCCTGTAGCTTTCAGTAGTCATCTTTAAGTCATTGTCTACTGTTTTGCTTTTCCTGTAGAATCACTTCTGCTATGTAGCTTTCAGTAGTCATCTTTAAGTCATTGTCTACTGTTTTGCTTTTCCTGTAGAATCACGCCTGCTTTTATGCTGCCTGTAGTGTCGGCCGGATGCCTTAGCTGTAATCAAGATCAATGCCATAGCAATCATTTTTATTTTCATCTCCATTAACGGAGGATTCTGAACTTGTTTTAACTTGAGATCTTGTAGCTTGAGAAGCAATTTCTTGTAATTTTTGTTGAAATTCTTCTGGCTATAAAGCTTTTAATTCTTCTATAATTTTATCCTTATGGCTTAAAACTCTGAATGTGGAAGGAGCTGGGAGATGAGGAAAGTCTTGGACAGAAATCCCAGCCTGCCATTTTAATACTTGAGTTTTATTTGCCCAACTGTCTCTATATTTTGGCCACCATTTAACTCTATATCTCCGTGCTAAATATCTTAACGAGGGAGCAGGTTCAATGCCTCTAACCACTGTAAAAGTCCAACTGAGGATCCAAGGAATTTTGAAACGGCTACAAAATTCCAAGGGTTTTTCTGTATCCGGACAATCGATCATGCCTTTAAAAATTTTGTAACCCTCTAGGATAGGGGGTGGTAATATTTGCTGTACCGGTCCATTAATACTGAACCATTCATAAAACCATCGAGGAAAGTCTGTAAATTGGCGATTTTTAAAATCTTCTGCAAACCATATGAACCATGAATGGTCATAGTTTTTATAATATAAAACATTATACCAAGCTTTTTTATAATCTTCATAATTGTAATCCAAATTATGAAAATTAACTGTAAATTTTTTAGCTGTATAAGGAGATAGACCCCAATCTTTTAAAGTTAAAATCCGAAT
The DNA here is from genome assembly GCA_037074515.1 of Mimosa bimucronata. Lineage (NCBI taxonomy): Eukaryota > Viridiplantae > Streptophyta > Magnoliopsida > Fabales > Fabaceae > Mimosa > Mimosa bimucronata. The sequence continues at coordinate 649,966 of CM073444.1, forward strand.
AATTTGGATTTGACTGAAGGGTCTCTTGGATTTCTCATATACTTTATGCTCAATTAGGGCGGAGTCAGTATCCACAAGGATAAGCTCATAATATCTTCTGTCTTTTTTCAGATTTTTCGGAAGGAAATTCCAGAATTCTTCTGTAGGGTGTGTTGGGAAAATAGCTTGAATAGTTTGCTGTATTTGGGTACTTTCGTGTTGCCTTTCCAAAGGCAATACATAAGACATGTATTCTTTTGTAAAATACTCAGTAGATGACTGAGCTATATTAGAGTATGAGGCTATATGCTGAGTATAAGAGGGCTGTAAGTGTGAAGAAGATGCCTTCACTAAAGATGGTGAGGTGGAAGACCTCCCCTGAGTATTTACTATACTCTTATTATCTGTAGCATAGTCAATAGGTCTCATTGACCTAGTTGCTGTAGTATTTGGCTTAGGTGTCTGAGTTGGAGTGGCCAAGACAATTTCTTTTCCTCTAGTACGTCAGCCTCCGCGGGTACTCATTTTTTATCTGTAATTAAATTTCCCTGTAGGAACTCTCTTGTCAAAAAATATGGAAGAGAATTCTTTTCTCCTTTAATGAATTTAATGTCAAAATCAAAACAAGATAATAAAGATTGCCATCGGGCAAAAATCTGTTTTGAAACTAGATTCTTAACATCTTTTTGTAAGATATCTTTAGCAGCTTTACAATCAATTCTTAGTAAAAACTTTTGATTTATCAAGTCATCTTGAAATTTTAAAATACATAAGACAACTGATAAAATTTCCTTTTTAATGGTGGAGTACTTGGTTTGACTTCCTACCCAACTTCCTAAATGGTATCTTACTATCTGTTCGCTTTGGTGTTCTTTTTGCTTTAAGATACGCCCAAAGCCTATATCAGACGCATCTGTCTCAACTATCTTAAATTTCTGAGGGTCAGGAATCCCTAAACATGGTAATTCTCTAGATTGGACCTTAATTTTTTTAACAATATTAGTCATATGACTATCCCAAGCAGGAGGATTTTTTCTTAATCTTTTAAACAAAGGTTGGACCTTTATTCTAAGCTTAGGGACAAAGTCGGCTATATAATTTAAGCATCCTAAAAATCTCTGTAATTGATTTTTATCTTTAATTTCATCTGGAAATTTGTCTGCAAATTCTATTACTCTACTGGTAGGAGTTATCATCCCTTGATAAATTTCCATTCCTAGAAACTTAATCTTAGTTTGAAATAATTTCATCTTAGTGGGAGATACTGCTAAACCATTTTTTTATGATGTCATAAAACTTATTTAGGTGTTGAAAATGTTGTTCTATAGAATTAGAAAATACTAATACATCGTCCATATATACAATAGTAAATTCACTATATTCATTAAAAATGTCATTCATTATATTTTGAAATTCTGAAGGAGCATTCTTTAAACCAAAGGGCATTACATTCCACTCGTAATGTCCAAATGGTACTGTAAAGGCGGTCTTATATCTGTCTTCTTCTGCTATCTGTATTTGATAGTAGCCTGATTTCATATCAAACTTAGAAAATACCGTTGCTTTATATAATCAGGAGATTAAATCTTTCTTATTAGGAATAGGATATCGTATCCATCTTAATGCTGTATTTAAGGGTTTGTAATTGATTACCAATCTTGGAGCTCCTCTTTCAATTTCTGCAGCATTTTGTACATAGAATGCTGCACAACTCCAAGGGGATTTACTAGGTCTTATTAATCTCTTTTCTAATAATTGCTTTATCTCTTTCTTACAATATTCCATTAATTCGGCGTTCATTTGTATAGGTCGAGCTTTAGTGGGTATTTGTTTTTCAGAAAAGTCTTTTTCATATGGTAAAGTTACTATACGCTTTTTTCTATTCCAAAAGGCTGTAGGATGATTAGAACAAATATCCGTGTGAAATTTCTTTTCTAGAATTTTTATTCTTTGTTTAATTGGTTCACTATATATTTGTTCTTCAATTCTTTTATACTTGATTTCCTGCTGGAGATAATTTATATGAGTTTGTTTGGCCTTTATACGATTTATTTTAAATATTGAGCTTTCTTTAATAAGATTTATTTCTCTTTCTATTGAAGGGACTAGACATTCAAACTTTACCTTTTTACCCATTACCTTAGTAGTGATTCCTGTATGAGTGACTTTAAATGGAATTAATTGATATATAAAAGGAATACCCAAAATAACTGGTTCACTTAAATTTTTAACTAAAATAAATATATTCTGAAAACATATTCCATCATTGCAAATGTGGGTGTTTTCTAGCTTATAATTTACCTGTAATCTAGAGTCATTAGCTGCGGAAACATTTTCTAAAGTTTTTTCGTAATACTTTGTAGGTATTAATCCTTCTTGAAGACAATTTATATTTGCTCCATAGTCTATTAATGCTATTACTGTCCTTTTATATTCGTTATTAATGACTAAATCTATTTGACAATACCATTTTTGGTATATTATCTTTCTAATACTATTTATGAATTTTTCATGATTTACTTCTTTAGGGATATTCTCTGCAGAGGTTGTTGTATCTAATTTAACTTCTGTATGGTCTTGATACAATATTTCCAGCTTAGCTTTTATTTCAGGGAGTTCCCAATCTCTATTAGCTTCATTAGTTTTTAGTTCTCTTATTTCGTCTTTAAGGTTTTTAACTTCTTCCTGTAATTCTCTTATTCCAACATTCGAACTAGATGCCTGATGATGAAATTTTTGTAAAATACCGTTTAGTGTAATAGGTGGTCTTTGATCTTTAATTTTCTGTTCCTCATGACCTATTATATCTTTTATTTTTAGCAAATACTGTTTCTTAATTTCTTCATCTGTTATCTTATCTATTATTTCTATAAGAAAATTAATATTTTCTGTAGATATTACGTTTACTCTCTTTTGACTGCAATCTTTACAATTGCATATGCATATGCCTAGGCATTCATTATCGTCTGATGTATCTGTAATGGATTTGTCATCTGAACTTTCTTCCTTTGTTCTATTAAGGGTAACTTCTTTACTATCATCTAAATCATAATTTTCCGAACTACTATATGAATATTCTTCATTAATCATTATCTTTAATAAATTTGTCTTATTTTCTTCACTTATGTTAAGATTTCTTATTTTCTTTTCTGTTTTACAATTTCTGGCATAATGGCCAAATTGTCCACATTTATAACATACTATTTCTTTAATATCTTTCTTTTTACCATAATCTTTCTTTCTATAATGTCTCTTCGGATTAGTATATTTTCTTTTAGTCTTAGAATTTTCATCTTTTTCATACTGGTGGGGTTTATAAAGCTTAGTTCTTCTATATCCTTTAATTCGTCTCTTTTTCTTATGAGAGGGAGCTTTAACTTCTTCAAATTCATATTGAGCACAAAAGTCTCCTAATTCATATTTTCCCATTTTCTTTTCTTTGTATAGTTTTTTCTGTAACTTCAAATCTCTACACATTCGTAATCCTACTATATTTATGATTGAAATTATATTGCCATAGGTTAAATCATTAAATCTTAAGGTTCCTCCTTGCCTTAGTTTAATTTCTTCTTTAACCTTTTCTGCAAAAAGACTAGGTAAACCAGAAATAAACTTTCCTTTCCAAAATTCTGAATTACCGTCTTGTCGTTGAAAAAATTTAGGAATAAAATTATCTTTATACCATCTAAAATCAGCTAAAGTTGGACATCTTAAGTTTAGCAATTGTTCCATATATTTTTCTTGTAACTCTAAAGGTTCACCTATAAAGGATTTAATAATAGCATATATGAGTTGTTCTAAACAGTCAGACATTAATTGCCCATTTTTTATCTGCTGAGCATTTCTTATAGTTTCTCTATCTCCTTCGGTAAGAATATTATCCCACCATCCTTTAATCGTTCCTGTAAATCCTTGAGTTATCATATACAGTATATCGGGGTCATTATTTTCTTTAATTCTGTAGGCTGTAATAGCCATTGTTAATTCTTGAGTGAAATTTAAAATTTCATGTTCTGTATATCTATCTAAGTTCCATTCATATATAGAGGTTCCATCATAATGTGATCCTGTATTTAAGTATCTTTCTTCAGTCTGTAAGTCAGGAAAAGTTGGCTTAGGATAATAATTTCTACGGGGTCCCTTTTGATATCTAGAACTTATTTTATTTACATCTAACTCTTCTTCCTTAAATTGCTGGTCTATTTTAGTAATACTATTAATCTTTAGTCCAGTAGATTTTTCTTTTTTATCTTGAAGAGTTAAATTTTCTAATTGCCTTCTAATTTGGTCTAATAATTCATTATTATTTTTCTGCCCTAAGTTAAATTTTTTTGTAATTTCTTTAGGGACGGGTTCATATTTAAATATGGGTATATAGGGATCTATATTGGAAGTAGATGCTCTAGAATTATCTATTTTATTTTCTATCCTATTCAATTGTTGGCCTACTGTATATAAGACTTGATTGGTATAATTATTTTGTTGCTGTATTTTTTGAATAGATTTTTCTTCTATTGGTTCTGTAATTTTTAGAGGTGAGGCTATGACTTCATCATTTCCTATTTTTATTTTTATTTCTTCTAGAGGAGGATGTATCGAGGATACCATCTTATCATTACATTGCCAATTTTTTGTATTATTGGTAGTTACTCTTATTTTCTTCAAATGGGTTGAATATTTCATTATCATATGTATACATTTTGAACCAATTAAAGAAATATATTTTTGTTCTTAATTGCTTCATGTAGCTATACCATTGTGCTCTTATATCCTCTTGTTCCTTTTCTGTGTAAAGGTTGAGAAAAACCAATTTCTTTTAAATTTATTTTTCTCTAACATAAATTCTTTTTGAATTAAATCTTTATTTATTTCGTAGTTATTATTTCTTATTACTCTTAGACTAGAATTTACTGACTGATATTCATCAGGTGCAAAATTTCTCTCTATTTCGGATTCTGTTTCAAATATATTATTTTCATTATTTTGTTCATATATAGGTTGAGGTATAGTAGGTTCAAAATTTACTCCTCTTAACCTATATCCTGTGTTTGAGTTATCTATTGAAGATCGAGGTTCATTAACTGGTTCTGTAGTTCTAGTTTGCACACTAGAAGTTGAGGCTGATCTACTTAGCATTTTGTAAATAACATCTCCTTCAGCATTCTGTATTATTTGTTCTAACTGTAATCTTTTTAAGGGTTCTAGTTGAGCTATATTTTCAAATTTCCAAGTATCTAGAAAGGTTATTTCATTATGCTTTAACTTTTTAGGTATCAATACCGTTGTCTTAGTGGGATCTCCTAATTCTATTAACATAGTTTCTCCTTTTGGAGATTCCTTTAAAGCTGCAAAGTTTTGATATGTTTTAGTTAATTTAAACATTAACCTATATTAAAGAACCATGACTGTAGTGCCTGGCTCCCAAGAGGCATCTGATGCCAATTCTAGCACTAAGGCATTTCTTACTGACTTATCTTGAATTTTAGCTGTATAATTTGGGAAACAGTTAAAATATACGGGCCCATTACGTAGATTTGTCTATATAATTCCAACAATAGATTCATTAAAATTAGCTGTTTGTCTTCTATCTCTAATGCACGCAAGAACAGGTTTGTCTAACCCTTTTCTAAAATTTGGCTTTATTGCTACTTGTAGTAATCCTATATGAATCCAAGTGTAACTATTTCTATATTTTTGAATTAACTCTAAAGGAATCATGCTTACTACTTGTCGGCTTGCTGTTATAGGGATTTCTTTTTCTATAGTTTGAGTAATATAAGAAAAATCAAAGGTAGTTTTCTTATAAACTTCTGCTGTCTTAAAGGTTGGCATAGACCAATTCTGTAACCTATCTTGAAGAACTTGACTGGTAATTTCTGAATAATTAAGGGTTTCTTCTTCTGTAGTTTCTAGGGTTCTGGCTTCTGTATTATCTTCATTGGATGCTAGGCTATAACTTCTAACACTCTTATTGCTACTGGCTTTACTTCTATTATCTGAACCAAATATTTGTCTTCTGAACCAACTAGTCATTACTGTTTATCTTTAATTACTCTCTTATTTCTAGTTTGACGGGAACACCACCGGGCTAAACCAACGGTCTTACGCTCACTCTGCCGGGACCACCCTCTCATGCTTACCAACGTTTCCACTAGAAATAACAAAATAAAATTTTAAAAAATTCGAAATTCTAATACTCTAATACTAATTTATAAATAGAAATTAAATATTTTTCATTTTATTAAATATATTTAAATATATCAAATAAATAATATTATATGCATACTCCATTTTATTCAAAAAAGAATATTCCAATTTTCCTAGCTTCTGAGTTGCTGTCGAGGGTTGGAGAAGACGGCATAGCAGCAGAGATTCATCCAGATTAGAGGTATGGAATCTAACTTTTGGTTGGGATGTGTGTTGTATTTGTTGAGATTGTTATTTGCAAGGTGGTTTCACGAAATAGCCCCTTGTTTGTTGTTTGTTTGAGCTTGTGTGTGTGTGTTCTCAAAAATTGCCACCGCAAGTGTACGGGTCAAGTTTAATAGTATAGTGGTAAAAAGTGTCGTTCCGCTAGGACTATGTGATAAGCAAGTTCATCAAGTTCGTTGCATTCCAAATTAACAATGGGCAAAAGGTAAATGATTTAATAAAACTTAAGTGATTAAAAATGGCAAATTGCAAAAGAAAATGCTTTGAATAAATTCAACACAATTGGACAAGCCTAGGCCTATTTATCCACTTGTATTTCATGATACCCTTTGTTCCTTCCCTAATGATAATTAATACCTATTATGTTGTTGTTTGAAGTCTCTTATATTTAAATAGCTCTCTCAAGCCTATTCAAACCTTAATTGAATTTAGTATGCATAATCTCTTACTACATACTATCATCAATTAGTCTCTTCAAATAAACCACTTCAATTTTACAAAACTTGGTTAGTGAATATCTCTATCTCACTAACACACTTCCAATCCTAAATTAGAATTGCAAGACAAGTTTGGATTTAATCTAGTTCTCTACCTAATTAATGCTCTCTCAAGCCACTAATTAAGCAAACAATCTAAATGTTGGCCATCCACTTAGAAAACATTAAGCACAAATTAAATCCACAACATAATAGTAATTAATTAGCACAAGGAAGTAGAGTTTAGGTATCAATCCATACAAGTTTTAAAATAGACCTAGAGGATAAATTTAGCTACACATATTGGAAAGAAATTCAAGCTTCAACATCAAATTCATACCCACATCCAGAAATTATACAAGAGAAATTAAAAAGAAATGAGAAGGAAAGAGGAAAACCACCAAATCTTGAAATCTTGCTATAGCTCTTCCTCTCCTTTGTGTCTCGGCCTTTCTTTCTCTTTCACTGGATGAAGATGCGAAAACGGTGAAGAAGATGAAGCTTAAACAGTGCTGCAGTAAGGAGAGAAAGCGCGAAGGTGTATGGTGATTGAATGTGGCTGCAACTTCCTCCGCTCCTCTCTCTCGCTGAAAGCTCCTTCACGCTCTGCAAAGTGGTGTCCAGAAGATGGGGGATTTTTTTTCAAAGTCTGCAGCTGCTGCCTTTTTCTTTCTTTTTCTTTGGTCAAAAAGTAGTCAAGATGATGAATCTAGAATGTGTGTTGTGGGCCGCTGCTTGCTTTCTCTACATGGGCTCATGGGTCTTTCAATTATGCTTTTAGGTGGGATCAACGTGGCTGCTTCTTGTCTCCTTCAAACTCCACCATTTAATTCATTCCCTGGAGCAAAAACTTAGTTTAAGTAACAATACAAATAAGAAATCAAAAGGAACTAAATTAAAGACAAATTGTATCTTGTTCTCTCCCTTTTTTTTTCTTTTTACTTTCAAAACTGAAATTAGTTATTATTTGTTCTCTAAACTAAACTATTCCTATTTTAATTTGAAATCATGATTTTTACAATGAGATCCCAAAATAATGCTCCAAATTAATATTTTATCAAAATATCAAACAAATCCCTTAAATTTAGTGATATTAACTCCCCAAATATATCAAAATATACATAAAATCTAATTAATATTTGGGGAGTTATCAGCATGTGTGTGTGTTTTTGTACTGAAATAGTTTTTTTTAAAAAAATAATTTAGGGCTGGGTACGATGGTCTTGTCTGCTAGCGGTGGTCTCGATGGTGGTCCATCAGGTGGTAGAAATAAAGCGAGCTATTTGAGACATATAATGAAGTGTAGGGAGGGAAGTACAAAAGGAGGCACAGGGATTAGGGAATGAGAGAAAGGAGGATCGTGGTCCCGTTGGTAGTCCATGGGAGGGAGAGACAAATTGAATGAGTTAGGTAAAAAGAAGAAGTCGAGTGAAGGTAAGAAAGCCGAGTCAAATACTGGTTACAATAGTGGTGGAGATGTTTAACCATTCGATGTAGATGAAGATAACCCTGATTTTTGGAGTAAAAGGGTTGATTATTTATAGGGTGTACCAAACAACATAAAGCAATTGAGGGAGAATCTTCATAAAGGTGAAGATAGGGGCGATGGGGGTGGCGGTGGTGAACTTATTTTTTATTTGGAAAATGAGGATGGGGATGATTAGGATGCGGATGAGTCTGAACGTGAGGATGGGGATAAATATGAAAGTGAGGAGGGAGATGAATCTGAAGGTGAGGAGGGAGATGAATCTGAAGGTGAGGAGGGGGATGAATCTAGGGATAAATCTGAGGAGGAGGATAAACGTAGTGAAGATGAAGACTTTAGCTTCCACGAGATCCTTGTGGATGAGGGGGATGATAGAAGTGACTATGTAGAGGATACTGATGATGAATTGGGCCAAAAAGGTGTTAATGGGCCTTTGACATAATTTAGAGGGAGGGGAAATGCTTGTGGGCCTGATTGGAAAGAGTTTTTCGGGGTGGGTTCGTCCTATGCAAATAATAAAGAGTTGGTTGCAGGTTTGGACAAGTATGCAATAAATGCTGGAGTTGATTTGCACCTGAAAAAAAAAGAGCCATTTAGAGTGAAGGCAATATGCAAAGAGAGCTGCCATTTTAAACTGTATGCTTCTAAAGATGGACAAAACCCTGGCCTTATTGTAAAGACCCTAAATCTGGAGCATAATTGCACCAGAGTATACAAAAATCGCAGGGCAACTGTTATATGGTTGGCTTCTTATTTCAAGAAGAAAGTTCAGGATAGGCCACAGTACAAGATTGTTGATAAGAAGAAGGATGTGGAAGAAGAACTTAACTTTCATGATAGCATTTATAAACGTAAAAGGGAAAAAAAGCTGATTATGCAAGACATGGAGGGAAGTTATGTTGATGAATTCAACAAGTTGGAGGCCTATTGTCATGAGTTGAGATTCAAACCCTGGATCTGAGATTTCTGTTGAAATTAGCAAGGATGCACTTCAAGAAGGAAGGAGAGTATTCAGCCGAGTCTATGTGTGTTTCAATGCTGCAAAGGTGATTTATTTTTATCGTATTCAAATTGTTTTAGTAAATTTGAAACTTATAAGCAAAGCAACTGAGTTTACTTTTCTTGTCATTAGGTTGGATGGAAGGCTGGGTGTCGGCCAATAATAGGGCTTGATGGAACTTTTCTGAAGGGAAAGGCAAGAGGAGTTATGCTGACAGCCACAAGACTTGATGCAAATGACTCTTTGTACCCCATAGCTTTTGTAGTTACACAAAAGGAGAATACAGCAAATTGGAGTGGTTCCTGCAATGGCTGAAGATATCTTTGAACCTTGAGAATGGAGGGCATGTAACACTTATGTCGGACATGCAAAAGGTGAGAAGCAAGATCTGGTTTTTTAGTGTATTTTGTGGATATGTGTGTAAAGATTATTTTGTGGTAATTATGGCTCGCTATGTATGTGTACAGGGACTACTAGCTACTGTAAATGAAGTTTTCCCTGATGCTGAGCATAGGTTATGTGCGAGACATATCTATGCTAACTGGAGTAAGAGATTGAGAGGAAAAAAATTGAAGAAGAGGTTCTTTGCGTGTGCATGGAGCACATTTGTTGAACAGTTCAAGGATAGGTTGAAGGCCGTTGGAGAAGTCAACAAAGAAGCAGCAGAAATAACATTAACCTACCCTGCACAGTGTTGGGTAATAGATGCTTGTCCATGATGGTGGACAATAACTTAAGCGAAAGTTTCAATGCATGGATTGATGATTTTAGGTATTTGCCAATCATTAGAATGATTGATATTATTAGGGTAAAAATGATGCACAAGTGGGCAAAGAGTTAAAAAAATGTGGGCAAGTGGAGGAGGAACTTCAGTCCCAAGTGTTTGGTTATGTATGAGGCAAATAAGGAGCTTCATGTAAATTGTAGAGTTAAATTTAATGGTAATGATGGCTATGAGGTTATTGAGGGGGAGGATAGACACACAGTATGGATTCATAGGAAGCAATGCACATGTAGGCTTTGAGATTTGACGGGAATACCTTGTGAGCTTGCTATTTGTGCATTGCTTCATGCCAAAATCGATCATGTTTCACAAATTTCAAGGTACTACCACAAGGACACTTATATATCCAGTTATAGAAACAAACTCTAATCTGTTAGAGGGAAGGCTTTTTGGCCTATTGAGAAGTATGCCCTTATAGAACCACCTCCTATCTGCAAATTACCTGGCATGCCTCATGTCAAGAGGAAACAAACTAACCAAACAGATGGGAGAAGGAAAAAAGCAAAAGAGGCTCAACCTGAAAATCCTAACGCATACCTACCTCCACCTCCTTCTGAGAAGCTAAGTAAGAGAGGTTCAATTGGAAGATGCACCATTTGTCATAAAGCCACAACAGGGCAACATGCAAGGATGTGAGTGTCAAATCACTTAAATGACATAATGTAATTCAAATGCTAACATTGGTATTACGACATTATGCATGTTAATTTCATGTGTTGCAGGCTCCAAAATCCACACAAACTACAACAAGTGAGCAAGCTAGAACAAGTACACAACAATCTCAAACCAAAAAGCCAAAGGGTGGACGAGCTTTCTATAGGAGTTGACCTCAGAGTGGCATAGGCATTACAATGAATGAGCACAATGCCCGGACTGTTTACAATGTATTTCTCTTTAAATTAGTTATGAAACAACCTCTTAAAAAACCATTGACTTTGTTTTGTTTTCGTTATTTTGCAGCCTGGGATGCCATCACAGGTAGCTCTGCATGAGGGATTAGCTAAAGAATATATGCACACAATGAAGACCCTGAAACTCATTATCCTTTGCCAAATGAGAGGACAATGAGAACAACAAGGAGCATGACTTCAAGTTTCGGAGCCACTGTTGGGACGCCTACAGACCTCCCTTTCACAACTTCAGGACTCATGTGGAGAGGATAACCTGCAATGACTTCCTCACAACTTCTTGTACAGAGGGATGAGATGATTTCTTCTACAAGTACAAAGAAGACAAATGCTAGGAGAGGTAGGGGATAGTTCACTGATTCCTATTTTATAATAGTCCACAATGTATTACCATCTTTTGTGGTGGACTTGCTCCTTATGTATTTTGTTATAGACTTTGTCATTGGCATATCTTGTATGTCATGCTTTTGGTGATGCAGCCACCTTCTCCGCATAACTATTTGGCATTTTGTGTAAGTTATGGTTATTATGTTCAAGGCGTTTAGGACATGTTGCTGCCATCTTTTTTGTCTAGATTATTTGGCATATCTTGTTGATGCCATCTTTTGTGTAAAACCTATTTGGTATTTTATATAAGTTATGGTTATGGTTGTGGCAATTGATGATAGCTCAATTTGGCTCTTTATCATGATTTATTATGGTTATGGTTATCTCATATAGGTTATGATTATGTTCTAGGCAATTGATGATATCTCACTTGGTGCTTTATTATGTTTATGGCAATTGGAGCTAGCTCAAATTGTCATTCAAAGGATTACTTACAGGTCATAAAATCACGTACAAATTAATACCAGCTCTGCAATTTTCTCTCTCTAAATAATTACCTTTGCTGCATTACTACATTCATTCATTCAAATAATTCATCCAAAAATGTACCTTCATTCAAAACATACATAACTCCATCCAACTACTACATTCACCAGTTCCTAGTTCAATTACTACATTCACCAGTTACAAATACATCATCCAACTACTATATCTAACTTCAATCACCACATAATGAAAGCATAAAAAAGTAGCCAAGTCAGGGCCAATGCATAAAACGTAAGCCTCAGTCTCCTTTGTGTCTCCTTTAGGTCCTCCAAAATCTCTGCAATCTCATCATCCCTTCTTCCCTGCGAGACACCTCTTTTGTTTTGCCTGACATTATCATCGCTCATCCTCTCTACACGGCCAAGGAGCTCATTGATTGCTTCTCTCAGCCTCTCACCCATTTCAACATCATGCCTTTGGAAGAACCCACAGTCCCTTTCCTGTCAAGTTACAAAGCATCCAATCAGAATCCATATTCTCAGTTGCAAACTCCAGAAACCTACTGCCCACTCATTACACACTATGAATCAATATTGGTTGGATAAAAAATTAACTTACCAGTTGATAATTTCTGCATCCATATAATCTTTTTCCAAGATTCACCTCTGTCCACGATGTACATAAACGTGAGACCAAGCCACAGTGGCACAACGTCATCGTCTCTTTACTCTCACCATCTCCAACCTTCGACCCTAGCCCTCGAATCGTCACCCTCCTCTTCCTTCCACTAACAGAAGACGCCGATGAGTCCGTCATTTCTGCAACCTTCGACCTTACCCCCAAATCCTCCTGCCAATCGCCTTCGACCTTGGCCCCCAAATCCTCTCTTCTCGTGATTCTCAGTCCAACCCTTTTTATCATATAAAAACACGCACACACACACACACACACACGCACACTTTTAATTCATTCAACCTGACCCACTGGCATGGCATTCAATTTCACCTTTAACTACACCTAGGCGGTCAAATGAAGCCCAACGTGGCAAAAAAAAGAAGAAGAAAAACACGTGGCACACGTATGGTTATTTAACCATTAAAATAGGGTGACATTGCTATGTTAATTTACTTCCAAGGTTCAATTGAGACAAAAAAAATTCCAGGGCGGAATTGAGATTGGGCCGAGGGCATACTTCTGGGGCTGATTTGGTATTTAACCCAATTTATAAAGGTAAAATTGAAAATTGCACCTTTTTTTCATTTGAAGTAGAGGGATAAGCATTAACAATAAAGAGATCAGATCCACAACCTTCCACTTATAAGATGGAGATTTCTATGTAGGTCATACTCACCACTCGTGTATAATATTTTGCACGATATTACGATTTTTTAAACCTTTTTAGGGATAAAATCTCGTTTCATTACCACATAAATTATTAGCTAAAACATCAATTTCGTGGATATGATAAAGTAACATACTTTGTTTTTTAAATTTTGGATTTTGGATTTGCTATAAACTATCCAAACGCATATGAAATCGTGCAAATAGATTAATGAGATTAAAGTCACAGTTGGAGAGGCAGAACGTGGTTTGGGGAGAAGTTGGGTTGATTTGATTCTCCAAAGTCCAAAATCACTTTTCTCCAATCCAAACAAGCTTGCCGCACAAATCACAATAAAAAATTGCCGCAAAAGCCCTCCGTTGATGAATGCTTTATAAGCCCTTCCCGCCACGAGAGTCAGAATCAGAAGGACAATGGCAGAGAACAACCATAGAGATATTCAAATCCGAACCCTTTCTGGTGAATCCATCGTTCTTCGCTTCCCTTCCGGCAGCTCCGTTCAAGAACTCAAGCTTCTTCTCCACCAAACCTTCCCTCCCGCTTCTCAATCCCCCAATTTCCACCTTTTCTTCAAGGTATTCGTCTCTAACTCTCCCCGCCACATTTCCTTTCATTCCCATTCCATTCCTTCAGTTCCCACGCCCACTCTACCTTTTAAGTTGTTTTGTTCTACACTTTTTGAAGTCTGCCTATTTATCATCGTCATGACGTATCTATTTCACATAATGAATAATGGGATAATCATGTTCTGCTTCCAGGGTGACAGATTGAGATTGCAGAGTCAGATTGGTCGCTACCCCATCGAGACCGGTGACTTCCTTGTTTTAGTGCCGTTTACCAAGAAATCAAACCAATGTGATGCTTCCGCTACTCCTTCCAATGTAGCTCACACAGCTTCGATTTCAAATCTTGCTGATTCTACCTGGTCCAATATAATGGAGGATATATCATGTTTACGTGAGACCCAGAGCGATGCAGAGAAGGACAATGATGCGTCTCATTTGAAGTTCGACACGTTTACTGATGAACATAGGAAAATGAAGATGCCGGAGACCTCTAGTTCTAATTGTCCCGAGTCAAAATCCAAATGGGATTTTGGTTCTGATAAGCAGATAGAACTTCCTTATCACCTCATATTGAATACACTGCGGTATACTAGTGACGCCGAGGATGCTCTTGGAGAACACAATTGTGAAATCCTTACTAAGGTTTTGGCTTCGATAACTTGTTTATCAGATCTGCCTCTTGGAAACTGCAAGTTATTTAAGAGGGCCCGTCTGAAGGGAGTGGACTTGGGGTCTTATGTGAATAACGGTGGTTCATGCTTGTGTCCCCATTGGTTGAAGACAGTGGTGAAGGCTTTTACTTTCATCAATATTTTTTCTGCATGGCTTCATTTTCAGGGTATTAAAACAACTTCGAATCTATTGGAAAATGCGATGAATCAGCTTGGAAAATTTGGAGTTAAACTTGATATTCAGGATATGAAGTATCTTTCCCTTCTTTGTCCTGAGGTAAATTGATTAAATACTTTCCTTTTGTTTTCCTCTCCTGAAGATCTATCCTTTCCAAAAGCCTATGTTTTATCCATACCTACCCTCACCTTATAATCTATAATTCACGTGATCAATTATGATATGTTTAGTATTTACTAAGTCTGAAGAATGAACCTTATTTCTTTCGGTTGAAAAATAAGCGCTCTTGTGCTAGTCGACTGTTGAATACCTTAATCTTTTTCTTACTTCCTAGCATGTATTTGTGGAACTAATTAGTTATCTTTTCCTGTTCTAATTTGTGGATTGTATCCTTTATAGCTAATATGTTTTACAGATGATACCAAAAAGACAAGTCATGATGATGCCATGATCATCATCAATCATTCAACAAAAGATGAAGTTAAAAACAAGGATACACCAAAAAGAGGTATTAACTTTTTTGGTTCTCATTTTGGGGTTTATCTCTTTTGCGGATAGAGGCACATACTGTACTTTATTTATTGTTCGAAACATCCTGTTTAATAGGTCGCAAGCGGTTGCATGTTTCAAAGGTTGTCAGTGCATTGAAGAGACGGGATGGTTCCTTTCGAAACAATCTGTGGCTGGCATTATCCCGGCTTCTGGTATGCTTACTTGACATACAACATCATGTATTTGTTGCTCTTTGCAGTTAGCCTTGTCACACTAGATACACTCATGTTCATGAACTTTGACTTTCATCTAGCAGTATGTATATCCACTTTAGATAGCTGCTGCATATTTTTAGTTGAAATATTATTCTAAACTCGTGGTCTGCCATCTGTTGATTAGGAAGTTGATGATATGTGTGGAGTAAGGCATAAGATTGAAATTCATCCTTTTTTCTTCCTGGGTTCAATCTTAATGAAGTATTGAAGCTTTAACTATTTCCTTAATAGTTGCCTCTAATTTACATCATTGTCGTTTATTCATGAAACACATGTTAGTGGTTGAGCTCACAACATTTAAATGCACCAACTAATTTTTATGTCATGTTGAATTATGTGGATTGTTTTATTTGCAGAGTGTGTGTGGAGATGAGACGGCTTTGAAAATTTCATCGGAAGATTTGATTGCATCCATCGAGGACCAATGCTCTACTCAAAACAAAAGAGCAGCACAACTCATGAAGAGAAGCTTGAATGATTCAAAATATGATTCAGATCGTGTTAAGTGTCATGTATGTGTTCATATGATCGTATTGCAATTTGATCTGTTTTTGAATTAAAATGAAATTTGTCAAATCATGAACAAAAGAAAGGAAGTGTGAAAGGAAAAAAGAATGTTGAGATTCATGTGTACTAATTCTGTGATTTGATTGCTCAGTGTTTTTCACCCCTGGATACTTCTGTGTCTGTTGATCTTGTTGTTAGTAGTTGTCAATGCTATTGATGCTATGCTATTATCTACTTTTCCTCTCTGAGCATGTCTTATATCATGAATTTATACTCTACCCCGAATAATATGGTGGAAGCAAGATAGTAGATTCTATATCTGTTGGGTTTGTGGTATATGTTTTCCACGTGACCTAAATTTTGCCAGTAAAAAATTTGGTTTCATGTTCATGGGAGTTATTTATGAATCAGACCATTTAGTTTAAAGTTTGCATAATATGAATTAATGCTGGAATAGTAAATATATTTCCAGTCTATAAACATATGGGCTGGGAAAATAAAATTGCGCTTACCGTTCTTGCTTCTATTTCTTCTGCTTTGGTGATAATTTCTGCTGAAATCTATGTTTTCACGAAAGGAACTACATTGCCAGTCTGTTAACTTGTGGGTTTGACAGGAAACATCATCTTTGCTGCCCATGGAAATGGTTGAACATCTTCAAAAAGGAATTGGATCTGAAGGACAGGTTTTCCCTAAGTATTCTTTTTTGGCCATCAATATCTATATAATCTATCAAAAGTAAAGAGAGCTACACTGTTTAGAAGCTGTAATAGTGCAGCTCAGCTAAAGTTTGCTTGTCAACAGCCAATAATGTTTGTATAGAATAGGTACAACCAAAGACACACACACACACACACACACACAACACACACATATATTGTCAAGCATGATGCTTAATTCTTACTGATAAACATGCATCTTGGCATGTCCTAAGTAACTCTAGTGGAGAAGCACTAATGCATATTGTCAACTACCAATGCAGATTGTGCACATCGAAGACATTTCTGCCAGGAAAGCAATTTATGCAGAACTTGAATTATCAGAAAACATGAAATTTGCCCTACAACATATGGGAATTTCCAAATTGTATAGTCATCAGGTAATTTTTGAGTTAGGCGAAGTATTGTTTTCTTGCTAATAGTTTCTCATCATCAGATTCTACTGTATTTTGTATGTAGGCGGACTCTATAAAATCATCCTTTTCCGGGAAGAATGTTGTCGTTTCAACTATGACATCCAGTGGCAAATCACTATGTTATAACCTGCCAGTCTTGGAATGGTTGTCAAAGAATCAATCATCATGTGCTCTGTACATATTCCCAACAAAGGTTGGTTACATAGGCTACTCTAAATTCTTTGAGATGGGCATAATATTTTCATTTTTCTTTGACTGGGATGAGGGTCTAGTGAGGTTGTTCAAACATATGATGCATGCAGGCACTGGCTCAAGATCAATTAAGAGCTTTGTTATATATGACAAAAGTTTTGGGTGTTGACTTCAATATTGGTATATATGATGGAGATACTTCTCAGAAAAAGAGGACGCAGCTAATTGATGATTCTAGGCTGGTAATATAATAATTAGGGGCTTTCTCATCCCATACAGATTTTGGGTGAAATGAGCCTCATTTGTCATTCTTATGCTGTAGTTGATCACAAATCCTGATATGCTACACATATCCAT
Organism: Mimosa bimucronata; assembly: GCA_037074515.1. NCBI lineage: Eukaryota > Viridiplantae > Streptophyta > Magnoliopsida > Fabales > Fabaceae > Mimosa > Mimosa bimucronata. The sequence continues at coordinate 667,559 of CM073444.1, forward strand.
CTTGCCTCATCATCAACGATTTAGTCGGATTTTATCAAATCTCAGGTATTGTCTTTTCTGTATTGATTTACCATGTTGAATTTCTCCTTAACATCTATATCAAATATGAAGATGTGAATTGCTGTTGCCAAGAGATTTACTGAATGTTTTTATTCATTTAGATTTGTAGTCATTGATGAGGCTCATACTTACAAGGGAGCATTTGGATGTCATACTGCTTTTATATTAAGGAGGCTGAAGCGGCTCTGTTCACATGGTACATTCTTCACCATAATTTTGAGGTTTCAAGAAGTATCTTGATATGATTATTCCAGTTTGAATGGAAATATGAATATGATGTCTGCTTCTATGTGTAGTGTATGGGACTGTTCCATCTTTTGTTTTTTCTACTGCAACTTCTGCGAATCCTCGTGAGCATTGTATGGTAAAGATGTCTATGACAAACTGATTCAGTTTTACATCTTTTTAACATGTTGCCATGCTATAAAATTAAAGATGCTGGCAACATTACCTTCGCAGGCATGCTTTATGTTGTAGGGAATTTGGATATTATCCAAGAATTGTTATATTGTCATGATAAGATTTAGTCATGAATTTTAATCCTTTAGGAACTCGCAAATTTACCAACAGTGGAGCTAGTTCAGAATGATGGAAGTCCATCTGCAAGGAAGCTTTTTATCCTTTGGAATCCCATTTTGCGCCTGAAACCTGTAAGTTCTGATGGTATATAGCTCGTATAACACTAGCTGAAAACATGTATCTTACCAATGAAATGCCGATACTGCCTGATTTCAGTTCTTGAAAAGAGCCAAGTTTGCTATGGCTGCTGATGAAGTTGCTGATGAAAGTGTTAGTTTTGTTCGTTCAAGGTGATAATCCCCCTATGCATGAGCATGTGCATTATAATTTTCTGCTACAATCTCTTAAAATATATCTTTGTGTATGTTCTTCCTTTTTAATCAGTCTCTTAAATTAATAAACCAAAGGCTTCAGCTTGGATGTGAAGTATGACAATTGAGAGGAAATTTGCAGAAAGTCTGATATTTGTTCTTTGGGAGTAGATAAACTGAAAGTTCTGTTGTGGAAAGTCATAATATTTATTCTGGAGGGATTAGCTTTTCTTATAAATAGGCCCTTTAATCGTCGGTTTTTTGCCATCAAACTAGCCTTATCACAGGTATACCACAAGGGTGTAATCAGGGTTTAGGGTAGTTGTGATCAAGTGCTCCAGGAATCCAATTCTAGGACTATATACCAACAAGGTGTTGGTCCAAGGGGAAGGAAGTTGGATCCCTTAAGCATCTAGTCCTAAGTTTGATCCTTGGGGTGGTTTGTATGATAATAAGACGGTTGGAAGGGGTCCCCGCCTTTGGCGCTTAACAGTACTCCTAGAGATCAATCTCTCACCACTCAAGTGGGGGGATACTCTTGGTCTTATAAAAAAAACTATAGGACTATACATGAGAGTAATCAGGGTTTCAGTATATGTGAATTTTGAGGAGGATTTTACAATTTTTCAATTCAAAACTGTATTTGGAGAGGATTTTATAACTTTTCATTAACAATTGTGAGTAGTTTATGATTTTTCTGTCAAAAATCTGAGACATGGTGATATGAAGTTACATTGATGTAGGTCTATTTGAGTGACCAAACCAGGTTTGATTTGTGTTATTTTCTTCGTTTATCTTAAGTAAATGTTTTTATAGTTAGGCCCCAACAAGGTTCATACATTTATGTTGTCATTTAGATTTAGTGGCACAAATCATCATTCAAGTCAACATATTGCTTTAAATAATGAACAATTATGAATGATGAAAGTGCTTAGGGGAATGTAAAAGAACATAATGTACTTTATCTTTAGGGTTTATTGTATTTTTTTGGCATCTTTATGTGAATGGTTCTGGTTTTCTTCTGGGCAGCCCAATTGTTGATGTTTCACGGCTTTTCGCAGAAATGGTTCAGCATGGTCTTCGTTGCATAACATTCTGCAAATCACGGAAACTTTGTGAACTCGTTCTATCGTATACGTATGTCAAACGATTTTTATGCATTTTTGTAGTTCAGTACTGAATGAGAAGATTATTTTTTTAAATAATTAAAATGTGATATTTAGTTTTGAGCGGGGGTTTTAATGGTTGTTTAGTTCTTAAATGAAAGTAGAAGCTTATACCATTGATACTTTATGTCATAGACGAGAGATCCTTCATGAGACAGCCCCACATCTGGTAAATTTGATATGTGCATACCGTGGTGGCTACATTGCAGAGGTTAGTTTTATTTCTATTTTCTCTTTATAAATATTGATCTCTGACAATACACACACTCAGACGCATATCCATGTTAGTTTCTGTGTAGTTTGTTTCCATGGGGATAAAGTCCTTATTTTATGTGGTCTTCAGTTCTGTTTATGCCTTATTCTTACCCAATTCCAGATTCGTCTTCTGTTTGTGATCTTTGAACTATTTTATCAACACTTGAGTATATCACAAAGTGCAAAGGTTTGCTTCTACGAAGACAAGGGAAATATAGATAATGATGACTCTTAAAATGTAGGGACACATCTAGTAGCACTGGGGTGGGTAAGTTACAGAAGTGGGTCAGAAGATGATAATTATGACTCTGTCAGTATTTCTGGTCGATGACCACTACCCGTCTTCCTGATGACTCCCCTTCTATCCTGGTAATGGCACTCCCACGTGACTCTGAACTAAGTCTACAGAGGATATGCTGGAGGGATTGTATCAGAAGGCTTCTAGGAGCTTAAATATGGCACAACATAACCAGTGTTCTTTTCTCTTTTGTTTGTGTTCACCAATATACTGGTTTGCTTAAGCTTTGTGAACCTCTACGGTTGGGTTTCTTGCCATTCTCATCATAATGCATGTGCAGTGTCGTTCTGTTGTACTTTTGTCATTACCCTGCAAATCAGTTTTTGTTTGTCATATAATTCTGAGAAATCCTACTGGTGGATTTTCATTGACAGGACAGGAGGAAAATAGAGAGTGAATTTTTTGGGGGTAAAATTTGTGGTGTTGTTGCCACCAATGCTCTTGAGTTGGGAATTGATGTTGGAGAAATCGATGTGACCTTGCATTTAGGATTTCCGGGTAGTATTGCTAGGTAAACCGATCGCGCTCATTTAATATCTAAATTGGCTTCGTTCCCTGGTTTTTATTTTTTGTTTGGGACTATCTGATTTCCCCCCTTCTCATTTTCTTTTCTCAATCTATTATGTTTTTAGCTTGTGGCAACAGGCTGGCAGGGGTGGAAGGAGAGATAGGCCTTCTCTTGCTGTGTATGTTGCATTTGGAGGTCCTCTTGATCAATACTTTATGAAGTTTCCAGAAAAACTGTTTGGTAGACCAATTGAATGCTGCCATGTTGATGCCCAAAACAAGCAGGTTCTCTACTTCACGACTTATTTTCTGCTTGCATCTATACTTGTTTTCTGTTTAGGCTTATCCTGACAAACTTTGTTCAGGTTTTGGAACAGCATTTGATCTGTGCAGCTCATGAACACCCTTTGAGTGTGTTGTATGATGAGCAGTATTTTGGTTCATGCTTAGAGAGTTCTTTAATTTCTTTAAAGGGTAGAGGATACTTAAGTTACGAGCAACCATCAAATATTTCTGCTAGAACATGGAGCTACATTGGGCCTGAGGTAAAAACAACTCCGTTTGAATCTATTGAAACTTTCTAGTTGATTGAGGTTATACCTGATCCCTTATGCTGTTCATTGAACTTTCTTCCAGAAATTGCCTTCACATGCTGTCAACATACGAGCAATAGAAACTATAAGATATGAGGTCATAGATGAGCAGAGAAAACAAGTTCTTGAAGAGATAGAGGAGAGCAAGGCTTTCTTTCAGGTAATAACTTCTGCCTACTTCTATGTTCTTTGGCCCCTTCCCAAAGGAGGAGGTGGCGAATAACTTTCTTGTTAGATTAGGTAAGGTACTATGTATTGTTTCATGTTTTCAGCTCACAAACTTGTTTATTTACTTTTATTTCTTTCTTTTTTCAATTCAGGTTTATGAAGGAGCTGTGTACATGTGCCAAGGTAAAACCTATTTGGTTGAGAAATTGGACTTACCTAACAAGGTTGCTTTCTGCAAAGAGGCTGATTTGAAGTATTATACAAAGACTCGAGATTACACCGACATTCATGTCATTGGGGGTCATATAGTATGTAACTTCTACTTGTTAATGCAGTATTATAATTTACGTGGATAGCCTCTAAATATGTTTTATTCCAATGATATTACATGCTTAATGGCTGGCAGAAAAACACTGGCAAAAAAAAAAAAAACAAAAACAAAAACAAAAACAAAAAACAAAAAACAAAAGAAAAGAAAAGAAAGAAAGATATTACGTGCTTAATGGTTGATATACTGCATTGATCAGGATGAATGAAATGTAAATTGCCAGTCTCTGGAAAATATGAAAATTAAACGGTCATAAGTTAGCATGCACCATCCAATGATTTAATTGAATTTCTTTAGTTTTGTTTTAATTAAATTAAATTTGCTAGTGAGGGTGCTACTTTATATTGTTGGATATGTTAGTGATGTTGAGGTTATGTATTCTCACAAGGCGTGCTTATTTGTAGGCTTATCCAGTAAAGATTTCCCCTGGTATGTTACCAAAAACAAATGCCCGTGCTGATTTGTGCAAAGTATCAACTACTTGGTTTGGTTTTTATCGTATTTGGAGGGGAAGCAATCAAATATTTGATACTGTTGACCTATCACTTCCTCAATATTCATATGAGTCTCAGGTAAACTTGAGTACCGTTGGTCAATAGATTTTAAAATAATTATGAATTTTAATTCCAATTATTCTAGTGTCATCTGATTCTGTACTAATGTATTCTTTGCATCTGGACAAGGCGGTTTGGATTCCAGTGCCACAATCAATAAAAGAAGCAGTAGTCAAGCAATCCTATGATTTTCGTGGAGGTCTGCATGCTGCATCACATGCTGTTTTAAATGTAGTGCCTCTGTAAGTCTTTGGTGATTTTCATACTAGAGTTTTGGCCTCTTCATGATATGCTATATCCCAGTTTTGTGGAATGATGGGCTATTTCTTTGCACTTGATGTTTGTACATAGTCTAAGCTATTCATCTATATATATATATTCTGATTGGTAAGCTATATTTTAATATGTTTCAAAAATTTTATTTACGTAGTACAAATTGTACGGTTGAGCACCACTAAATATTCAGTAAAAAATAAACTTATTCTTGAGATTGATTAACTAGTTGTAGTTATAATACTATTCCGTTCGGCAGAACATAATTACTGATTTTTTTTGGTAGAAGTTCTGCACATTAATCGTATTAAATTTTTACAAATAGCTTTTTGATTCCATCCCATAAATTTTTGTAAAAGAAACATTGCTGTCTATTGTCACTGTACTAGTGACCTACCTCGGACATTTCTGTTTGAACAAAAATGGGATAGAATAGAATCATAGAAGATTGTTGCATAAACCATTTTTTTCAGCAAGCATACTGATGCTTTCTTTTTTACACGTCATTTTTAGAAAATTTTGGATATCATGTACTGAACTTTAAGAAATGCCCGAAATTTGTTCATGTGGTTGTATTATTAAAATTAAAAAACTTCAACTAGCAGTCTAGACATTCTATCTAGCTAAATGGTTGGGCGCTAGGCTAACTATGATGCTATTTTTAATAGTAGAGCTGCTGTTTCCTTTGATCATGTACTCCCTCCGGTCCTAAATATAAGACCACTTTGACTTTTTTTGTGGAAGTTAAGGAAGCAAATTAGACCACTAAATTATAACATATGTCACATGAAATTAGATTATAAGTTAGTTTATAAGTAGAATAAATTAGTTTTGAGGAAAAAAGATTTTTTTTAGATTGAAACTACCTTTTTTTTTTACTGAAAAAAAAAGTTAAAAAAGTCAAAGTGGTCTTATAATTAGGACCGGAGGGAGTATGTCATTAATTTGTACTTGGTTTCCTATGTTATTGTGTTTATGATTATAGATACATAACATGCAACTTGTCTGACTTGGCTCCCGAGTGTCCAAATCCTCATGATCAACGTTATCAACCAGAGAGAATTCTAATATATGATCAACATCCTGGAGGATCTGGTTTATCATTACAGGTGATTGACATTAAACTTTAGTCTGAAGATGTCGTTGATACTTTGCTACTTTTATATTTTTTAAATATTTTTCTTAAATTCTTTTCTGTTATGGAGGTTTTGGATGATAACTTGCTGTTTTAGATTGGATCTTAATTAGACAGTAAATGTATAGTGCGATGCATTTAGAAAGAGATAAAGAGAAAATAGGTACTCGATGGAAGGAAAGATGTGGACCTATGCAGGCTTCTGTTTTGTTGTCACTCAAATTAATGCATGGTGCATTACTGTGGAAGACTGCAATCTATTTTTAACAAATTTCCTCTATCCCATTTAGTGACATCCTTTCTAGTTTGTATTAATATGAAGAAATGTTTGATAGGTCCAACGGATTTTCCCGAAGCTGTTGACTGCCGCACTAGAGCTTCTTACATCTTGCCATTGTTCAGTGGAAGTGGGTTGTCCTGATTGTGTTCAGGTTTAACGCAGAACCTGTCTTTAATTGCTTATTACCTGCTTATTCTGGCTGAATTACTAGGCTACTTTAGGTTAAGAAGAAGAATAGCAGGCTGTGAAATATATAAAGCGAATTTAGCTTAACAACAAGGTTTCACATCAAATGTTTTGCATGCTACAGAGCTTTGCTTGCCAAGAGTACAATGAAGTTCTACACAAGGATGCAGCCATTATGATCATCAAGGTTGTTACCTGAACCTCGTGAATTTTAACCTGCGCTTGCACTTTCTTTCATGTTGATGACCTGAGATGTTGTCCATGCAGGGTGTTCTGGATGCAGAGTTGTGTTCCGAGGACTTCCCCGATTGTTCTGAAGTCTTCTGAAAGAAGTCACATTTTGATGAATCAGGTTGGGTTGTGATGATATTTGGGCTTGAGCGTCTAAATGGGTTCACAAGCTCATCCCTCTAGAAATATGCAATTCAATATTCGTGAAGTAAAGTAAGCACTGTTTCATTCTCTACTTCACCAAACTTAGCATGATCCCGGCCACCTTGAGCATTCCTATGGGGGAGGTATGTTTGAGACGGTGAGATTGAAATGGAAACCCAACAAGAATACCTCCTTTTTGCCTAATCATGAAGGAGAGAATATAACCGGTTAACAGCTCGAAATGTGTTCAAGTAAACTCGCTTCTCAAAAGCTCGTTATTTTATTTATTAGCAAAGGCAAAACCTTTCTAATACAAGTTAATCATAAGTTGTATCATGTTATGGTCGATTTATATATAATGCCCACATTATCATTTGATTTAAATGTTATTTTGGTCCATAATACAGTATTAAAAATTCGATTCTTCTATTGATCTTTGCAGATTTTTTTTTTTAAATGTCCCATGCATTGAATGCTTTTTAATTTGGGAAAATTCCAAAAAAAAACTCTCAAATTACCAAAGGACACTTTGCTACAACGAATTTCGGAAAGGACAATTCAGTACAAATGACTGAACTGTCCAATCCAAATTTAAGTGAAATGTCAAAAATGCCCTTGTTACAACTAATTTGGGAATCCCTTAAGGGAAGTTGGGAATCCCATAATTGAACCAAGGGCCTTTTAGACATTTCTTTTTAATTTGGGGTTGGACAATTCAGTCATTGTATTAAACTGTCCTTTCCGAAATTCGTTGTAGTAAAGTGTCCTTTTGGTAATTTGAGGGTCTATTTTTGGAAATTTTCCTTTTAATTTTCTGTAATGTAATTATTATTGATAAAGCCTTTCTATCAGTTATTCATTAATAGATAATCAAATTTACATACCATATGATTATATTGTATAATCATATCTGTTTTTAGAATATTGCCGAATTTTAATCTGTATGAAATATTGCAATACAAAAAATGTAAATTTCATGTAATACGGATTTTGAATGTAAATTTCAGGGTGTTTGAATGTCATTGTGAAGTAATTTAATGTAATCCGGATTTTGGTGTATTGCAACAAATCAAATAATCCCCATTACATGACTATGGCTATGTAATCATGATTTCAAGCTTGCATGAATTAACATGTATACCCTACATGAATCAATACTAATTCCTAGCCTTCAGTAGTTATAAAGATCGTCTCATTTATTTTTATTTCTTAGGCAAAAAGTAAATTTCATTCCATGATTCCACAATGGCATATCATACAAATGTTATGCGATAAACAATCCATTGCAACACATTTCCTATCATTACATTCCACGCTAAGATATTTTGAACCAAACAGGAACAAAGCACCTTAAATGAGTATGACAACGTAGAAGTCGGATTTTACAGTTACTTGAGCTTTATATGTGGCTCGCAGTCCTTGTGATGTATGAATAATGGACTCGTTGCACCGTAATTTAACGGTCAATTCAGAAAGCTAGGAATGAGAAATTACATCATTGAAAAAAAGGCTTGACAAATTTGACAATTGAATCACAAACCAATTAACTCCTCATCAAGCAACTTGATTAGCAGCAAATTTCCTCTGGCAACATATGCCAAGCAAGCCACCATTCAAACGCTGACATCTGCATTCAGCAATTGTCACAAGCTTTTTCTTTCTAATTTAATATTCAACTCAGAAAACTAGACATTAGAAATCGCACACTTCATTAAAAAGATTGCTTGATTTATTTGATAATGAAATTAAAAAACCCACTATCCTAATAAATTTCATCTGAAAATCACAGTCCACAAGTAGATGCTCCCATAGAATATTTCTAAAATAGCTTTAACGTAAGAATATGGTATCACCACAAGAAATGTGAACATATCCCTAATGCAGAGCCAATATATTAAAGAAACAGAAATGCGAACAACTGAAATGTGAGCACTGCAATGCAGAAAAGTGAAAAGGACTAGAAGTGCATGACAGGTAGGTGGATAGTGCACAGATTGATGCAGGATTACACTGATCTAGAAAGAATATGAAGAAAAGGGAGTTAAATCACCACTTTTTAAGTTCCCCCATTGCCCAGTCAAACAGGAAGTCGTTGATTACACAACATGTATCAAATCAGAACATGAAGGAAAAAGTGTTACCAGAAAATAGAAGGATATGAAGACAGAAGTTTCATTCTGTTAACATCATATTTCCCTTTTAAGAAGAGTAAAATTAAGTATTATGAAAGCAAGTACAGTCTAAATAGTTACTTGCAGTGCACCCCAAATAGCGTACAGAATACAGAGTTACAATTTATTTTAAGTTTGTATACTAAAGCTAAGTAACACGTGCGCACACACTAAATAGTACTTTTTGTTAACTCACACTTTTGCCTTATGAGTTCTTGCTCAATTTCTCAAATGTTCTCAGTTTTTCAAGGCTTGTAGTTTGGGAAAAATGAGCAAATGTTTTGGTGCTGGTCTGGCATAATTTTGGGGGTTGCAAACAGTTGGCAATCTCGAGTTATGCACACTCTCTACTTTTAACTTCAATTTTCCTCTGTACATTTTCTCAAAGCCTATCTACTTACGTATGATTTAAAAGATAAAAAATATCCATCATCAACCATGAAAATTTTTATTTATAAGAAAAATATAAATGAAGAACAAACTCAGAACGCCTGTACATTACCTAACGTTAGAAAGTCTATATAATGTGAGAATTCAATCTATAGTTGAGATTCCATTACAGCTGGAGTTTCCTTCTTTCTGGTTATTGACAGTTGAGCTTTAAAAGAGAATGTTGCCAATGTCACTGCTGTTTAGCACTATATGCTTAACCTCTTGTGGAAATGCCCAGAAAATATGTGGCCAGCTGAAGATGTATCTGATCTATCTACTTTTGTTATGCAGCATCATGAGATTCAGATTTATGAAGGCTGCCAACAAGTGAAGTGTAAACTCTATCATCAGGCATAAGGCCCGAATTTATCATCTCATCATAGAATTTGAAGGATTCTTCCTTTCTCCCCTCCTTGGACAAACCAGAAATAATGGCTGTGTATGTCACAGCATTCCCTTTTATGCCCTTTAACGACATTTCCTTGAAAAGTTTTAATGCCTCATCTACCCTGCCAGCAACACATTCACCATGTATAAGTGATGTGTATGTATAGACATCAGGCAGTAACCCCTTCTGGATCATTTCAAATCTCAGCCTATGAGCTTGCTCCATCTTCCCTTTCTTGATATAACCATCTATGACAGTATTATATGAAAAATTATTAGGTGACACTCCCTTCTCATCCAAATCCCTAAACAACCTATCAGCTTCTGCAAGGTTGCCCTCCTTACAATATATCTCAATCAATATATTGAAACTCACCACATTGGGGGTTACTCCTTTTTCAATCATTTCAGTGAGAAACTTCTTAGCTTCTTGATACCTATTCAATTTACACAGCCCACTAGCAATGCTGGTGTGAGTGAAGGCATCTGCTTCAAATCCTTTGCTTTCCATGACATCTTTGAGTCTCAACGCTTCGTCTATCATTCCTCTTTTACAGTAACCATCAATTATTGTATTAAATATTACTATATTTACATCACTACCCCTGTTTTGCATCTCTTTCACCAAGATTTCAGCTACATCCATTTGGCCTGCTCTGCAAACACCACTAATTAAGACCCCATAAGTGTGAGCATTAGGAGCAATGCCTTTCTCAATCAATTCATCAAATAAAGCAAATGCCCTTTTAAGATTTCCTTTTCTACAATTCCAATTTATCAAAGAAGTGTACACATAAACATCTGGTTCTAACCCTCTTCCGCACATGTTTCTGAGTAGCTCTTCAGCTTCTTCAATGCTGCCAGAACTTCCATACCACTGTATCAAAAGATCACAAGTAATCAAATTATGGGCAACTTGCCTCTTCTCCATCAAGTTCAATATCTCATTAATACCCTTTTCATCTTTTCTTGCAATGTATGCTTTCATCAACGTATTGTAAGTGACTACATTCGGTTCAACAATGCCTTTACCTACCATCTCATCCATCAAAGCCTTAGCTCTTTCAACTTCCCTTCTCTGACACAAAACATCAATTACAAGTGTCAAAGATTGAACTTTGATTTCAACCATACCAGAGTCAACCATCTTCCTAAAGAATCTCGTCAATAGGTCCAACTCACCACACTTCTTTAAAGCAAGTAAAAGCACAAAACAAGATCTCTCCTCTATTACCAACCCATTTTCTTCCATATAATCATAGACTACCAAAGCCTCTTCAAACATTCTATTATCTGAATACACCCTGAATAACATATCACACAGCTTTGTGAAAAAAAGGGTATCTTTTTTATCAAAGAAAGCAATGATATCCAAAGCAGGGTTACTGAGATTCTCATCAGTCACAATATAACTCAAAATATTCTTCATTTCTGCGAACTTTCGAGCATGGAAGAGTGTAGAAATGAGGCATGCATAGTCCTGAAGGTCAGTATTGCAGGCACCAAGGGAATAATTTGCTCTGAAGAAGCTTAAAAAAGTTAAGCATGATTGAGGTGGTAGACAAGGGTTAGGGAGAATAGGGTGGGTAACATGGGGTCTGGTGCATGAGCGCAAACATTGCAGATCAGTCGCTTTTTGAAAATAATTAGAACGTGCATTGTTAAGGGTATATGCCATCTTCCGAACACTTTCGTGGTTGGACATGAAGGACGAGTTTGAAGGGAGTAGCACGGCCTTGTTCTTCAGAACCCTAGAGAAGCTCTTCAGAAACATCATACTTGACAGAATTTCCAAATACAAAAAAGTAAAAGGACTTAATTTTAAGCAGAACTATTCTTTTCTCAAATAGTAAGCATCTTGATCAGAATTTCATTACCAAAAAAGGAGCTCGCATGCCGATAAATTCAGGCAGTAAAAATGATAGGTAATATAATCAAATTTACCATGCCATATAAGCTACAGATTGGGAGTGCATTCAAAATCAGAAAAGGTTTTAAAATGGCTAATGCCCAGAATAGTTATTCACCAACACAGGCCACAGGGAGTAATTTTAGAGTGACACAATATATGATGAGAAGATAGATGGGGAGAAAGAGAGAAGCAAATGGAGGTAAGGATAATCAGAACAAAACAAGTTCCGAAGAAATTAGGAACCTTGAAATTATAGAAAAGCAGAAAGGAGGCAAGAAGCAGGGAGCAGATAGATATGGAGAGAGGAGGGCGGCGAGATTTGTGGGTGTCAGAATGCGCGGGCGAGAGGCGGGAGCTATTTTGGTTCAACTGATGGGGAGGGAGGGGGAGGTTCATTTACGCAGTGTTTGGTTAGGAGGGGAAGGGAGGGTAGCTATTAAGAAAAAAACTATTACTTCTATCACTATACAATTGATTAACTATGATTGACACTCATATTTTTTTTTTTAAAAAAAAAGAATCTATACAAAACTAAATTTACATCCGCATTGTTAAAAAAAAAAAAAAAAAGCAATCATCCATTTTAACATAATTAAAATGAACATCCACATGAGTTTAAAAAAAAGTAATAATCCATAATAATAAAAGCAAGTGCTAAAATTCCATCTATGTCACAATAATGAAATCAAATACCAATAATAATTAACAACACAAGTTCAAGATAAAAAAAACACAACAAAAGTTCAAACAATGATGTGTCTCAATGAGGACATTAAGATCCAAATACTATATCCATAATTATTGCTTTGTGTACGAGAGGTGCATATCAAATGACTGGTCTCAACTTGTCAACATCGCTCATAAGATAGTTGTAAATTTCGTGGCAGATTATCAGTATCAAAACCATATTGAGTGATCAAATTCCAAACTTCTTCTCCTAACATAGGTGGAATCTTGTAGCTAAAACTCTCTCTTTATGATATTTGACCCATGCAATAAGTCATTTCCCCTGTTCAGCACATCATGTATTAAATCATGACCTCGAGTTAAAGCTTCATTCCCTTCTCTGATTGTTGTTGCCATTTCAAACACCACATCCTTAACTATGTTAAGATCGTTCTCTTTATCTTTGGCATGCTCTTTTCTTCTCCTTTTACCACAATTAGTAATTGCTCCTTGTGGCGGCTCAGGAGGTGAGAGATTTGCTTGGCCAACATTGTCATCACTTAATTCCTCAATACCATCTAATGTGACCTGATTCTATAGGATTAATTTATACAAGTAATTCATAGTATCAATATCTTCTTCTATAGTGGTTGTTTGACTTCTTTTTCGCTTTTCCTTTGCCGCCAACGATCCTTCTCCACCAGCTCTATCTTCTGCATATAATATGACCATCTTGTTATAATTAGGATATGGAGCATACCGCCAAATTACAGGCTTTGATTTAGACTAAAAATAAATGTGCATATTACAACAAACATAATTCAAGTCTCACACATAAAATATAAGTTACCATACAAACATAGTTTATAACTCATACTTGAATTAGAGCTTCCCAAAACTTGAGGCTCAACATCCCATAACTGAGTTGTTGGATCATATGCAAAACCGCTCAAATTGGTTATATGTATATATATAACTTCAAATCTTCTTTTCAATATGTCTTCCAACAATTCTTTATTTTGTCCTTGACAACCTTCCTACTAAATTGCACGCTCAACACTTGGACAATATTATCATAAGCTTTAGGTGTAAATGTCCCATTCACTTTGTTATTTGTTCAAAATTCATACATAAATGCATCGATAAGGGCATCATCTATTGGCTTTGTCCAAAAGACACAATCCTTTCCATCATTTATTGCTATTGGTCTATCCATCACATCATAGTAAAAATTGAATGAAAACAAAAGTAAATCTAGACAATAATATTTCAATAAAATATAAATAAATAAATAGTAGAAATGAAACTTAGAATATAAATAAATAGTAGAAATGAAACTTAGTTAAATTAATAATATAAATCAATCCAACAATAAATAATCATTAAGTAAAACAAATAAAGACAATCAAATACATTAATTAATCATTAAAAATACAAAAAATAAAACTAGAACATATTTCAATGAGCTTGAGTTTGATAAGCTGTCCACATTTGATTAGCTATATTTCTCTAATAAGTTCACCTTGGGCAGCCTCTACACCAATATTATTTTGAGCGCGGCTATTATCATTGTTTTCATTTTAATTTGCAAGTTCTTCATCAACCTCCCTATTAAGATCTTCATCAAAAGCTGTGGTCATCAAGTAATTATGAAGAATGCAACATGCAAGTATAAGGTGTAATTAAGAGCTTGAGCTTTGATGCCATAAGTAGGTTTTGATGAACTTGACGTAATTGAAGAATGTTTTTTCAATACACCAAACGCTATTTCAATCACATTATATATGATGCATGCCGAAGATTGAATAATTTCTTATGATTTTGAGGTGGATTTCTTGAATATTCTTTTAAATGATATAGAACCCCTCTATAAGGTGTAATAAGGCCACTTGTTAACATAAAGCGAGCATCCACGAGATAATATTTTCTAATGACAAATGAAATTAATTATTATGGATGTGTGATGATATATCTATTAATTGGAAAAATTTTGGAAAAATAATCAATTAGATATACCATATGGGATTGTAAGCTTGTCTTCTCTAGATCAAATGAGCATGATACTAACACATTCTGTGTGGGGTAATCTTTCCTACCATGAAAGTGAGGGGCATTTGTTGGAGATACTTTGGCACGTATATGCGTCCCATCTATTGCCCCAACACAGTCCTTAAAAAGAGGAAAGAACTTACCCTTATTAAGGATCTCATGAGGCAATGAAGAACCATCAGGCCGTTCAAGGAATTTTTCTTCTAGTTCGATTATGGCATCTAACACTTTGTAAAGATGAAGACTAATTGTCTCACCAAACCTTAGGAAAATAAAGTTCACTACATGACTTTTTGTTTTGTGTGCCAATATGTGAAGAGTCTTGGCAACTTATTGTTCTTCCACACTTGCATATCGTGTGGCATGTAAGCCCCCCCCCCCCCCCCTCTCTCTCTAATATATTACATAGTTTTAAGAAAGTTTCAAGACCTATCCTAATCATGTCTTGACCATTTCTACTATTAATTATTCGAGTCATTACCTTTCTCTTCTTGAACTCATATTATAACCTATTGTTTCCTTACTAAAAATATGAGTTACATAATACCAGACAAAAGCACAAACAACTTAAATTATAACTCTTCGACGCAATTCCAAGTAATGGTGAATCAGCATGCATTATTGCATCAACATTTGACGAACTAACAAATATCTCTGTCTTATCAAATCCATCTAAAAAGACAAATAAAGATACTTGTAGTCAAAATATTTTATATTAGGAAATAAATTTTCTTTAAAAATTATGACTAATTTTTTTATTAGCAGTTAAGATTTATTTCATTTTTTAAAATGATGAATATTATCGTAGGTAATTACCCAAAAAATTAAAAAAGATAAAGATAAAAAAATATTAATGTTAATGTTAATGTTAATTATCTTACTAGTATAACAAGTCAGATGACCCGGTGCACATACCTATGTTCAGTACTGATATTTGCTGGAACAATAAACATCTAGATCGTGACCATCACCTGGTGTATGTTCATAAATTTGCATGTTAGGGCCCTCTTTAGTTTTCCTAGGTTTGCAAATTAATCAAAGTTTTATTGGACCCTTGTGTAATGCTGATAAATCTGTCAGTGTTCGAGTTTAATCAAATACTATCCGTAAGTTGACATATATATATAGAGGGAGAGATGTCTAGCTACATTAGATTTTATCACATTGCATCTATAAAGACTTCATATTTTGTTGACAATACATGCTCTCGTCATTTTTGTTACCTTTTCAATGCACCATATATGTTTATTTTTATGATTATAAGGGATTTGAACGGTTTAGTCCAACTCCCTTGTTGCCTTTTAATTTTTTAACTAGTGATTATAATTTATCGGTTCATGTAATGTTTGGCGGTTGTTATACTTATAGTTTGTACCAATTTTATTTTTGACCCCTATAATATTAAATAATAAATTTATCATCATTTAAATTAAATTTTTGATTCACTTTTTATTTTGAACTAGATATTGTAAGATTTTATGATTTATGTTAATAGTTCTTAGGATTGGATTTGAGCTAGATATTTGTTAATGATTTGAATTAAATTTTTTATTATGATTTAGATATTAAGGATTTGAAGCTAAATAAACCAAGTAAATAATAACCTAAACAATAAAAACCTAAGCAACACATCAGGCAAAAAAAAAAAAAAACCTAAGCAACCGGTTACAAAAACTATGCATGATCTAAATGTACGGAAAACCATAATATTTTTCTTTGTGTAAAAGTTCAAACTCTTCTATCATACCAATTAGCAATAGATGCATTCTGACAAAAAATAAAAAGTCAATATCCAACGAAGTTTGATTTCCATGAAAACACAAGTTTGATTTCCAACATCCAACCCAAATAAAAAGGCAATAGGTTTGAGGATATATTTGATAAAGAAGTTCATTTGGAGGTAATTTCATGTATTTGCTTTGTCTGAGGGGAAGAACCCAGAGAGACTTGCATGATCTGGATCTCAAGAGGGAGAGTTTTTCTCTATTATTGCAGTCTCAATTCTTCACTCTTTTATGCATCTTAATCATCATTTTCTTAATTTTCATCAAGTTCTAGATGTTCGAGTTTGTTCCTTATTCATAATCAGTGTTGTGTTTGGCGTTGTTTTAGTTTCTTTTATTTTGTTCATCTTAAAGTTTCAATCTCTGCCAAGTATGAAGCATATTTATTATAAGAATCACTATCTTTTCCTAAGGGTTATTTCAAAACACTTGATTCATGTTTCAAAGCTTCAATCTCTTCTTCGGGTTCACTGGTATTTGCAAGGCCGAATCTCCATCTCTCAAGCTTCTAGGAATCACTTCTTTATTTTTTTTCTAGAACAAAAAAGATAGAGACTATATTCTGAACCAAGGATCATGGAGATTACAGAACCTTCTATGCATACTTTCTCAATGGATTCTTGAATCTTTAGTTCAAAGTTTAGATATTAATTCAGTTCATATTTGGATCTCAGTTTATGGGCTTCCAGTTGAATATTATACTAAACAGGTTGGTAGGATTATTGGAAAATGGTTTGGTTGCTATGTTACTATGGATTCTTCTAGCAGGAAGCAACATTCAGGCTTTCGTATCAAGGTTCGTATGCTATTACATAAGCCAACTTTATTCATTCCTCAGGAAGTCTTACTATCATCAGGGAAGCGTGTGAAACTGGTATTCTTCTTGGAGTAAGTCAAACTTATTTGCCGGCATTGTGGTTCCTTGCTTCACAATTTAGAGCACTGTGCGCTTGCTTATTCTTCCCATGTGTCAAATGTGCTAATTGATCTTATTGGTCCATCTTCCACTCATATTAATTATCGTCATAAACATTATCATATCAGGACAAGGACATGTCTATCAATTTGGGCCGACTCTCATCCTCATTAGGTCCAATATTTTAAGGTCTTTTATGCTAGCTTTAAGCGTTCTAGAGATTGGATTCATGTATCGGATGGGCTTAAGAGACAGCGACTTGCTTTCAACTCTGTTATTTATTTTGATTTGTATCATGATGCTGATGAAAGTTGGAAGCCTTTTCGATTTGCTGTTAATCATAAAAAGGTTTCTAGAAAGCGAGTCTTAGCTGTCTCTAACTGGTATTTATCGTACAAATAAAAAAAGGTTAAATTGGATCCTCTGTCAAGTCTAGAAATCAACACGTCACTAAATATAAGAAGACCTTATTTCTCTATCTCTCAGCAAGGATCATTTTTAGAGATTACTCAGATATCTTGTCAGATTTCTTTAGCTAATTCTGGATTTTGGGAGATGAAGCAGCGGTGTCACATTTTCATTATATTCTCTTCTCTCTTCGAAGGACTCTATTTAGCTTTAAGCCGACGCGTATAAAAGTTGCTTTGGAAACATGTTACGAATCTGCTTTTTTCTCAGCATGCAATCGGGACTATAAATGCTTTTGCTATTCATTCAAGGTTTTCTCACCCTCTTCCATCTGTGGCTTGTCAAATTCCTATGCCCTATTTTATGCAAATGGAGGAGACACGAGCCTTTTATGGTTTTAATGATATATTTTTTTGACAGTCAATTGCATCGCTAGTTTTTTGAAGGCAAACGATTTCTTAGAATTATTACAGGAGACATTTCATTTATCATGGAGTATGATTTCCGTACTTATACAACTTATCCTCTAGCATTAAAACACTCTACGTTCAGACTTCCTTGCTCTCGCAGGTTTAAGTCACAATATATATGCTTTCGTTATATTTATGCTATTTGCAGACTTCATGACCTTTATGAATCTCATTGGGAGACTCTCCAACGTGCAGGATATGACATTGTTCTTCCAGTATCTTCCTTTCGCGCTCATCTTATGACATGCTTTTCTGGACTTCGTATTTCATATCGTACTATGCGTCGTCCTTCTATGCTTATTCATAACTGCAATACGTACCTATCCTATATGAGGATTATTACTTTACTGATTGAAGACTCTCATGCTCTGCATCTCTATGATAATGATGAGGACCATGTTCATTGTCTCATAGAGAAAATCATCATGCTAATCGTCGGCGCTCCAGGGCAGATTTTGAAAGACATCATACTGACATTGATCAGTGCAGCAATGACCATGTTTCAACTGAATTGTCTCTAAGTATTGGCGAGCCTCTAGCTATCCGTGCTCTCTTGGAAATCCCATGAAGCATCTGGCTTTTAATCATCACAATTGGGGGAATGCTGTGATGATTTTTTGGTTCACAATTCCCTTACTATGTATGTTACTTTTACAGATAATCTTTCATGGTTTTTCTACAAGTATTGGCACTTCATGGTGGCAGCAGGTTCAGCCTTCGTGTGTATTGGAGGTGCTGATATCCTTTGGGGTATCTTTCTGTTGTGCTTTTCGTTTAAGCTTGCTGATGAAGAGTATAGTTTATATATCTTATGTTTTTATCTGGCAGAAAAGCCCACATGTTAGGCCCATAAGTGCATTAATGTTGGTTTGTATAGGATACTTCTTATTTGGGCCTTCTCATATGTATTACTATAAGTGTGTACGTTTTTATATGTAATGTAATATAATGTTGTCTTTTTATAAAAAAAAATGTATTTGCTTTGTTTTCTGCTTAAATAATGCCAGAATTTAGTGTGTGGAGTTTTAATGGAAATCTGTATGTAAGTTGCGCAAAACCAAATTCCTTGTATGAGATCCCACATGGCTATTTCATCATGGCTGGCAAACATCTTTCGTAATTGTCTGTCTCATCCATAATTTACAATGATAGTGGCAACTGGTAAGCGTTATGAGAAGACAAGTGCAAAAGAAAAAGGCAAAAAAGAACAACGTAAGTATTGAAAAAGTGAAGATGGGTATCAGAAGACTCACCCGTGAAAATCAGGCTTTTACTCGTCTTAAGGTGTTGACTTGTAGAGCCACAAATGATGTTAAAAAAGTTTCATATGCTTCAATGTTTTTTATTGAAAAGCATTGAAAATGTGAAGAAAGGTATGAGAAGACCCACACATGGTCTCAAGGTGCTAACTTGCAGTTCTATAGATGATGAGTGAAATTGTCAATAAAAGTATAAGTTAAACTTAAGTATTAAATGGTCATTTTATTATTTAAGTAAGGATAATTTTAAGATATTAAAATTCTCTCTCATCTCCCTTATGAAAAACCCCACTTTTGAAGGGGAGACTAATATGGGGAGATGAGGGAACATGAAACCCTCCTCTCATTAAAAAATGTTTTATCCAAACAAGGGAAGCAAAGCTGTTACCCTCCCTCTCTTTAAAAATTGACAAGCCAAACAAGGGAAGGGAAGTCTAAACCCTCCCTGTAACAGTAACTTCCTAAATACACTTTTTAGTTACCATTAAAACAATTACTACGGTCTAACTATGATAGAAAAGGACCTTCCAAAATAGTAATAAAAACTATCGTAGTTAGAAAAGAGTTTATTCTTATAAAAAAGTAACCCCTGTTAGAAAAGACTTTTAGTAACACCAAAAACCTAACATGGATAATAAAGTCTTTCATGTAACATTTTCTATCTAAATATCCCCTTAAATCCCTCAGAGTCAATCAAACCATTTGTTCAATGTAACATTTTCATGTAACATTGATCTACTTTTCGTTACAATAATTCTTATCTATATATATTATAGGTTCAACAGTCTAACCATGATAGGAAAAGAGATTCAAATCACAAATAAGATCTATTATGGTTAGAAAAAGAGTTGACTTAATGCAAAGGATAACCATGTTAGAAAAAGGATTTCGCAAAATTGTAAAACTAACACGGATATTTAAAATCACCAATGTTCAAACACAATTATCCATGTTAGATAAGAATTCACCTAACATAAATATTTAAAGCAATCTGGATATAGCACAATAAAAACAATTCAGACAATTTCACTTATACCATGATAGAAAAGAAACACCAGATCATGGTAATTAAAAG
Source organism: Mimosa bimucronata (assembly GCA_037074515.1). Taxonomy (NCBI): domain Eukaryota; kingdom Viridiplantae; phylum Streptophyta; class Magnoliopsida; order Fabales; family Fabaceae; genus Mimosa; species Mimosa bimucronata. The sequence goes on from CM073444.1 coordinate 688,096, forward strand.
ATTCCACCATCATATTTTAAACATCCAGTTTATTACATTAGTCAGAACGATCAACCTTCCCTGATTCACATGATATCATTCTAAACACCATCACATCCAAATATAACCGAAATTATAATAGTACCAATAATAATCAAGCAGTATAAGTTTGCCGAAAATTGGACTGGTCCCAAAAGAATAACCACCAAAACATTTCAAAATCACGTATCACAAAGGAATTGCAATTCAAATTTAAAGACAACATTATTAAATCAAGCGAAAGCATAAATTGTTGCATGAGCCTAAAGTGGCAATACAATCATGTCATATAGCCCAGGATAACTCACTATACCAGTGAGAAGTTGCCGGATTCTTCCCTTGACCTTCTACTCCGCTCTTAGGACCTGCAAAAGTGAGATAAACAGGGGTAGCCCCAAAAGCAACACTAGCTACTCATTTACGTGCGGTGTGTGCTAGCAAGGTGTCCAGTGGAATAATACATATATATTAAGTTTCAAAAAATGCTCAGATAACAGATAAATGCATGACAACAAAATGTATAACCCCAAATTGGTTCCAAATCATATATTTCAATAGAAATATGCTGGTTCTGAAATAATACTTTCCAAATCCTTTACAAATTTATTTCGTTTCTCCGTAATAATATTAAAATCCCCAAATCATACTTTCAAATCCTTTTCAAAAATCATTCATCTCATCACAATCAACCCCACGCGATTGTTCACGACTCGCTGGGAACAAGCGGGACCAGCAGGGACTCTCTATCCGTCCATGGAATCGAAACATGTGGAAGCAGTTGGGACTCTCTACCCGTCCATGAAACCACGATACAGGTCATGAGGAACTCTCTACCCTCCATGAAGCCGTTATATGGTTCAGAAGGGACTCTCTACCCTTCCTAAACTGAGAGGGGAGCTAATCCTCTCAATCAATTAGTCCCTATGGGCCGACAGGATACCTCATCACGTGATGGCATTATCTCCACATACACCAGTGTCACACACACACATGCAATTCACCACGACATACACATGTATGCAACAATCATGAATTAGGCACTTGGCCTTCCAGTAATTCCAGAATATATATGTATATACGTGTAATTCATTTTAAAATCATATGTATATCTCATTTTCAAATATGTCATATCACAACTTATGACAGTTTCAAAATAATATCCCACTAGAAAATTATATCATGAAAATAATTGTTTGAACTCCATTTCTCAATAATCGAAATCCACAAGTCACAATGCCACAAACTATGGTTCCAAAATCCACTTTTCATATATCCTCATAATTATCAACTCATAATAGTTAAAATTACTTACTAACACTACACACACATAGATAAGCAGAAGCGGTTACCTAATAGTTGGCACCAATCTCACAATAGTGTAGCTCCCCCGTACTGACTTAAGACAATTCAAGCACTACACAAAATATACATAAAATTATAATTAATCATCTACCAAAGCAAGTTCACACATTGGAATTAAGCTGCTAGCTACCGATTTCTTGCCCTCACTTAATTTAAATGATACTCTTACCCTTTAATCTTCCTCCTTATATCTAAAATTCATCTTTAATCCAACTTATACAATTTCAAACCTAAATATCCATTCCTACAATAACAATTCCTTTAAAACCATAACACAGTCCTCCCTAAATTATTACTAATCCTAATTAACCAATTCAAGCCTAGGTAATAATCTCTCCAATAACCATTCATCTTAAACTTTAACATTCAATAATCCCCCATAATTCATCACAAATGTCAATTTATAAAATTCAAGCCTAAACAAAATTTTCCAAACATCTTTCAATCATTTCTCAACCCCAAAAATGCATTCCTTAATCCACAATTTATTTTCCGAACCTTAATAGCTCAATAAAGTCAAATTCAAGCCTTAAAATATCCACTTTTCCAAATCAAGGCTTATACCCAATCTAACCCAATTAACCTCATTAATATTTTTGTTGGGAATAATTAATCCCATAAATCCATAAACCCACATCCAGACATCCAGAATTACAGTATTACCTACACAAAATCCACTTATCCCAAACTTTATCCACCAATATTTTCTTGGGTCCAAATTCCAGTCAAACCAATAAATTGAATATCCTCATATGACCCTAATAAACATCTAAAAACTATCAATTTCACCGTAAGCACCTCAGATCATCAAAAAGCCCCGATTTCCAAAATATTCAAAAATTCCCAATAATTAAGAAAACTTATAACAATTAAAAATCTATTCAGAGGAACTCAAATTCAAGGTCCAAGCTTCAGTTTATTAAGCTTAGGACTCCCAGAAATACCAACTTAGACAAGGCCTAATTTTTAAAATATAACCAATCGAAAAACTAAAGACATAGGAATGTAGAGGAGACATATAGGGTTCCAAAAATGCTTAATTGGCCAAAAAAACTCCGACTTAGGCACCGGCGGGCTCAGGAAGTTTCGGCCAAAAACAACTTCGCTCTCCTCCTACAAGCTTAGATCGAGCTAGAAAGTGGAAGAGGAAGGATCTAGGAGGTGAGAGAGGAATAATGGAGGTGATAGGAGGTCATTTCTGGTGAGATTTAGCCGGAAAACTCTACCCCTATCACCTCCATTATTCCTCTCTCACCTCCTAGATCCTACACATGTATGCATCTGCGAGGAACGAGGGAGGAAGGAAGAGGGAAGAGAGGGGAGGTGACCGGTGCTTCTCCGTCACCCAGCGGCAGCGATGGCATAGAGGAAAGAGAGAGAGAGAGAGAAGGACGAGAGGGAGAGAGCTTCGTGAGAGAGAGGGGAGGGAGGGAGGGAGATAGAGAGAGAATGAGAGTGGTGAGACGAGAGAGAAGTGTCGTGGGGGGAAGAAGAAAAAAAAGAAAAAGGATGGAAAAACGAAAAAGAAAAGGAAAATAGATGGGTAGGGAAATATACATTACTAGGCCCTAAAATCCTCAAATAAGATATTTTTCTCTAACCAAAAATTTCCCTTTTATCACCAAAATTTTTTCATAATAATCTCTAACTATTTTCTCCCACCATATCCTCCTTTGAGCCAAAGATAATTTTCCTAATTTATGTTTCATTAAAATAAGGGAGAATTTGAACCTCTAAAATCCTGAAGATACTAAAAATTCCTCAAATATTCTCTTAATCCATCGTTTCCCATAAATAAATTCCTAATTGCCCCCATTAATCCTCAATTAATTTTCTAGGATGTTACACTCCCCTTCCTACCCCTCTCCTCCAAAACTCCCATACCAAACAAACCGTTAAAGTTAGGTGAGGGTAGAGGGGGGATGTTATGGTTTTTGTTTGGTTAGAAGGGAAGGGAAGGGAAGGGATGAAAAGTTTGGCTTCTTTTTTTTTAAACATCATCCGATAATCCGATACCTATTGGCAACCGACTAATTCAGACTCGAAGGGTAGGAGTACTGCCCACATAGGCAGGGTTGTCTCCTCTCCCAACGAGAGCACTTCCCAAGATTCGTACACATGGAAGGTTTGGTTTCTTGTTTGGCTCAAAAAGGGAGGAGAGTAAGTTAATTTTATAACAGAACTGACATTATTTAATATATATACACACACTTGAAAGGATCATTATTATTAATTTGGACATGCTACCTTATCAATTTAAACATCTTAAAATATGTTACCTATATAAAATATATAAATCTAAAATATTATAAAACTTTTAAATTAAGTAATTCTATTAATGTAGCAAACAATATTTAAATTTAAGTACATGCTGATCGTAAAAATTTTTTAAATGCATACTATTAAACATATAAAATCATATATATGATTTGTACAATATCTATTATATTTTAAGGCTGGCTTTGTTAGTTAGGGCTCGTTTGCTTCACGGAACTCAAGCTTGGGAAATGGAAAATGGCGGTGATTTATTTGTAAAATATATCCTTATGATTCCATTGCACGGATGCGTTTGGTTGACCGAACGCTCGATGATTTCGTTTTTTGCCACCCGCATTTTCCTTTAAAGGCTGGAAAATGGATTGAAATGGTGGGAATCTATTTTTCGACTTACGATGGAAGAGAAAAAAGACAAGATTGTCCTTATCTATGCCCTTTGCCTTCTCCTCCGGCCACTTCAACTTCATCTTTGTTTTTTTCGAGCGTGTGGAAGTGTCAAAGAAGACAAAGAAGAAGAAAATTTTCTACCTCTCCTGTTCCACTATACCACGATTTTTGTCTTCCACACTCTCTCCCAATTTGTCGCTAAACATTGCATCTGATTGACGTTTGCTTATTGCTTTGCTGTAGAATCGGCGGCTAAAGATAAGAGTTTAAGGGAACAGAATTTCACATTCGTCAATTGTGAGTAGAGATTTTGAAAATAATAGCACAGGTCAATACGTAAGTGGAAATCTGAAAATTTGGGAGGAGTGTGAAGAGAAATGCAAGAGCTAGATAGCCTAGTTTTTTTTTTCTTTTGTTCAAAACGCAATGTATGGTGATTTCTCGGGTTTTTATTTGTTTTCTTTCTTCCTTTCATCTATTCGCATGTGGCTGTCCAAAATTTTGGTTGCAAAATTGTGTATATAATCTGGGTGGGTAATGCATTAGATTGGGGATTTTCGGAAATTTTGATGTCATTTAACTCAAATATGGGCAATCAAATTTGAATTTGAAACACTCCTTTTCGTTACAACAAGGGACAAAATCGATTTCAAAACTCCAAAATTAATTTTCAGAACAAAATTATGAGATAGGGTACAAAATTGAATTTCGTTGTGTAAGTATAAAATCCTACGAAAATATAATTATTTATTTTTATATTATAATTTCAATTCATTTATGTAAATTATATTTTTTAATTATTTAATATTTATTTAAATTATAATTAATAAAAATATTTTATTCATTTATTTTTATGATTATTTTATTTTAAAATATTTTTAATTTTTATATTTGTGAGTTTGATTAATAAATAATCATTAAGGGCACAATGGTCATTTCAGCATATTTCTTTGTTTTCTTACCACTGTTTTCAACTAACTAAACATAAAATTTTCCATTCCATCCCTTACCCTTTTTGTGCGTACAAAACTTATCAGCCTTTTTTTTCATTCTATTCTATCACAATATTTTCTGTAAACTAAACGGACCTTAATATTTGGAGATGAAAATTTTCATTATATAGCAATGCATATGTACGATGAAGACAAGGCAGGAAAAATATATATATATATATATATATATATATGTATATATATATGAAATAAACAAAAATTTATGGGTGTATTCTCTCTGTTAAATCGAGTAAATATGTTTATGGTTAAAGTATACTTTTAGTCCATTACATTTTTTTTATTAAACTCTAGGTATCCACCGCATATCAGTGATTTAGCCCTTGCATCAAGTTTCATTTTAGTCATTTAAGTTTGAAAAGTACATTTTAAGTCCTTTTTCACTAACACTGTTAGGTTCATTTAACGGAAAATGCGGGCTCATCAAAGTTAAAAGGTGATTTTATGATTAAATATGGATAAAAATGGTTAAATTTAAATTTTTTAGTATACTCTTTCTTAAATTTTAAAATTACTCATTTTTTTATCCACATTTAATGATAAATTCACCTTTTAGATTTAATGAGTCGGCATTTTCTGTTAAATGAAACTAATGATGTTAGTAAAAAATTTGAATAAAAGTGTACTTTTTAAATTTAAATGATTAAAATGAAACGTGATACAGACATAAAGGATTAAAAGTAAACTTTAACATGTATTTATAAATTTACGAAATAAACACAAACAATCCTCCAGAATAGAACGAGCAGAAATAGATAATAGAATAAAGCAATCTTCTTCCCTCGTCATCCGCAAGTCTGAGATAGCAACACGTCAACACTGAAAATGTTGCAAGCACTTCGATACAAAAACGCTAGGTTTCATACCCTTCTTCTTTGCCTGGCTTTTGTTGTTGTTGTTGTCGTTGTCGTCGTCTCTTTTCCATAAAAAAATTGGAAAAGGATTCTTTCCTTTTCCCTCCTTTGCCTTTTGACATTTGGATCTTTAATCCAATGATCCACATTAAATGTTTTTATAAAAATGAATATAATTATAATAATACTTAAAAATCACATAAATAAATTTTATCTATCAAAATTTGGTGTGAACAGTTCAGAACTTTGGACTATCATTATAAATTTATATTTCATTTTTTATTACAGTTATGAACTGTTCACACTAAATTATGACAGATTAAATTTATTTATAAGATTTTTCAGTATTATTATAATTATACTCATTTCTATAAAAACATTTAATTTGGACCCAATGGTGTCAAAAAGCAAAGAAGGGAAAAGAAGAGTGAAGGAAAATGAGGGAATCCTTGTCCAAAAAAAAATTTTCCATGGGCATTTTGGTTAGAGTTGAAGTGAAGTTTGTCACCTGTCCAAACTCTAATTTGGCAGGTAGAGAGGGGGGAGGGGAGCACAAAAAGATAAAATTCCCTGTTTCCCTCCATCTCCACTCCAATTTTTAAACTAAACACATAATTTTTTTTTTCACCTTTCACCCCCTCCAAAAACCCCGAACCAAACAGACCCTAAAGCTCTGTTTGATATGATGTATTTGTAGGGAAGGGGATAAGAGTGGAAATTTTGTTGAGTATGATTTTTTGAAAAAATCAAATTAAATTAGTTCATACATGACAATCAATCAAGCTTAAATCATATTTCTCAAATAAGGACTCGTCACCAATTTTCCCAAAATGTTACAACATCGTTTCTGAACTTTTTTAGTTGGGAAAATTTCAGTAAATGACCATTGTAGACAATTAATGTAAAAGAAGGACCAAAACTTTCTGAAATTTCACTGCAGGATCTAGGTCCTTAAATGAAAAAAAATTGCTGTGTAAAAAGACCTAAAAGCCCTTGTGGAAAAGAGGAATTTATTTCACTGCGCACCCCTGTGGAAAAGTACACTGAGCTGACACACGTACTTTGAACTGACATAACGTACTTTGAGCTGACACAACGTACTGCTTGTTCATATAACGATTTCCTTATGCATATGGCCATTTCCTTGTGCGAGGCCTGGACATAGTGTAACATCCTAAAAATTAATTAAGGATTTATAGGGGTAAATAGGAATTGATTAATGAGAAAAGATGGTTTATGAGAATATTTGAAGGATTTTGAGGTATTTTTGAGGATTTTAAAGGCCTAGTTTTTCCCTTATTTGGAAGATAATAATTTTTGGGGAAATTATTTTTAGACTCAAAAGAGGTTATTGTGGGAGTAAATAAATAAAAGATATTATAGGGAAAATTTTGAAAGTAAAAAGAAAATTTTTGGTTCAAAAGAAATATCTTATTTGAGGATTTTATGACCGAGTAGTGCATTATTTCCTAATCTTTTTCCTATTCACTACTTTTTCTTTTCTCTTCCGTAAAACACTCCCTAAATTCTGCCTTGTTTCCCTCCTCAATTCCCGTGACTCTCTTTCTCTGCTTGTCTCCCTTCAATCATTATTTATATATATATTATTATATTATTATTATTACTATTGAGTTACTATTCATTACTATTGAGTTACTGTGCATCAAATATATATATACACCCACCGTTCCTTCTTCATTCACGTATTCTCTCTCTCTCTCTTTTCGTTTCTCTCTCTTGCTCTCTCTTTCCACCATATATATTCATATTACTAGACTTATTAGAGTCTGTTAGTATAGGAATAGTAAGCTTTTCGGCCAACTAAGCACATTTTTGGAATCCTGTAAGTCTCCTCTACCTTTCTATGTCATTAGTTTTTCGATTTGTTATACTTGAAAAATTAGACCTTGTCTAAATTGGTAATTTTTGGGAGTCCTAAAATTAATAAATTGAAGCTTAGACTTCGATTATGAGTTTTTCTAAGTATATTTTTTATTGTGGGAGGTTTTTCTTAATTATTGGAATTTATTGGATTTTTAGAAATATTGAAAATTAGGACTTTTGATGATCTGATGGGTCTATAGTTAAATTAATAATTTTTAGATATTTATTAAGGTTTGGAAAATAAATTGTGGATTAAATAATGGATTTTTGAGGTTGAGAAATAATTTAGGGATGTAAGGTTTAATTTTATTTAGGCTTGAATTTTTATAAATAGTTATTGGAAGAATAAATAATTTTGGATATATGTATAAATGGAGTAGAGATAAATTTTAGAAATAGAAAGGGAGAATAAATGTTAAATAGGAAATTTAAAATAAATAAGGGCAAAGAAAGGGTAGTAAATAATTTATTTTCCAACATATAAAATTGTTGGATAAATAATTAATTGTGGTAGTATGCATGATTGTGTAGTGCTTGAATTGCACTGAGTTAGCACGGGGGAGCTGCACTATTGTGAGATTGGTGCCAGCTATCAGGTAACCGCTTTCTGCTTGTTTATGTGTGTGTGTAGTGTTAGTAAGTAATTTGAAATATTATTATTTGACAATTATGATGTTATATGGAGATGAGATTTTGAATCACAGTTGAGATATGATTATCAATTGATGATTGATGAGATATGAAAATGAGATCTTGAAATATTATTATTTTTCATAATAAATGTCCTGTGGAGTATTATTTTGAAATGGCATAAATTTGTGATGTGAAATATTTGAAACGGAAATATATGTGGTTTTGGAAATTATTTAATATATGTATATTATGAAAATACTGGAAGGCCTGGTGCCTGATTGTGGTGTTGCATATCTATGTGTTGTATGTGAGAAATTATTTGGGTATGTGACACCGGTGAATTGGAAATTGTGCCATCACGTGATGAGGTACCCTGTTGCGCCACAGGGACTAATTGATATATTATGAGAAATAAAGGAGAGAAAGACGAAAGAGGGGATATCGCCCCTTACGGATTCAGAAAGGATAGAGATCCTTCTAATCTGTGGTACTATTCAGGGAGGGTAGAGAGTCCCTCGTGAACTGTACTGTGGTGATCAGGGGTGGGTGGAAGGTCCCGACTGGTCCCACATGTTTTCCCAACGTTTCTAGTAAGATTCGTTTGGGTTGATTGTAATTATCAATGATATATATTATTCTTGAGGATGAATTGTGATGGGTTATTCCACAATTATAAATGATGAAAAGAGATTTTGGGAATAGGATATGCATTATATGTGAATACCTGAGCATGCTTCTGATTTGATATATATATATGTATGTATTCCACTGGACACCTTGCTAGCACACACCACACGTAGATGAGTAGTCAGTGGTTGCGTTTTGGGGCTACCCCCGTTGATCTCACTTTTGCAGGTCCTAGGAGTGAAGTAGGAGGTCAAGGGAAGGATCCGGGAACTTCTCACTGATATCGTGAGATACTCTGGACCAGAAGGACAGGAGGTATTGCCACATTTAGGATCATATTTTGTATGATGCTTCCGCTGAACCTTGTTCCTATTCTGGGGGAAAATTATTGTATAATACCTATTATGGTATGGTATTTTAAGAATGATGTGTGGAGTTTAATCATGCATAATGAAATTCTCTGTTATTGTACTGGGAAGGAAGTTATATTGTGATGACAGAGATTGGAATTGAGGTTGAAATATATAAAAATATTATGGAAAGATCTTTTCTAACTATGTTAGTTATTTTAGTAAGTTGATTCTTTTTCCTAACATAGTTAGCACTATAAACGTTTTAATATATTATTGTTAGTGGTTAAAATTGAGAATTGGAGGTAAATGTTACAGTTGTTGGGAGTAAATGTTACAGTTGGTATCAGAGCCATGGTATAAGACCTGGAAAGGTGTTTTGCATGTTTCTTGTTGTGTCAGTCATGCATTACACTTGCATTAGTGATTTTGTGGCAATACTTTTCCGATCCTTTCCCTTTTTATGTTTCATCTTGTATGCTTGTTTTTAATAAGGGTAACTTCCATCCGTAGGTGGGTGGAAAGTATGGCTCGTACTAGGAGATCAGGTGCAGGAAATAGTACAGGGAATGAAAGTGTGGCTCGTACTAAGGGATCAGGTGCAGGAAATGGTGCAGGAAATGATCAGCCTGCAAACCAAGAATATGACAAGCTAGTAGCCAAAATGAAAGACGAATTGAGAATGGAGATGGAACAAAAAGTCGCAGCAATAAATAAAGAAAATGAGGAAAAGATAGATCAATTGAGAGCAGATTTTCAGGCTCAGGCTAATAGGGGTGAGGAATCAGAAATGCAGGGGGAGTTCTCTAAAGTTAATGATAGGGAGGAATTAGTTTATCCTCGCCCGAAGGACTTGAGTACTGAAAAGGTATGGAAGAAAATTGACCGTCATCATCCGAAGCATTTTAGTGGAAGTCAGGATCCTTTTGAGGCAGAGGCTTGGATTAAAAGATTGGAGGCCATATTTGCAGCTGTGGTCTGTAACCCTTATCAGAAAGCGAGGGTTGCTATTCTCCTCTTGGAAGGAAAAGCATTGATTTGGTGGCAGAGTGTATGTGGAGATGATTCCTTGATGACCTGGGATGAGTTTAAGGACAAGTTCTTGGGATATCATTTCCCTCCTTCTCTTAGAAAGGAGAAGGAGAATGCTTTTTATTATTTCAAGCAAGGTGGGATGTCAGTGGATCAGTATATTGCTACTTTTTCAGAGTTATCTCGCTATGTTTCGTTCCTGCAGCGTCAGGACGACCCTCAGTGGCGTATAGAGCAGTTATTTGAGAAGGCCAGACCTGCTTTGAGACTGCAGGTGCATGATAAGAAATGTAAGAATGTTGAAGAAGCATGTGAGAAGCTGAGGATTGCGGATCGCATGATGAAGGAGGCAGCTGCAGAGACAGCTAAGTACATTGGAGGCCCAGGTCAGGGCCAGCAGAGTCATGGTAGACCTTTTCAGAGTAGGCCTTCTTATTCCTTTGGGCCGACGGGAGGTATTAGCAAGAAATTTGGAGCAAGTGGTAGTAACAGTTTTAGTGGCTCTGGAAGGAAGAGTCACTCTGGGAGCCATGGCCGTGGTCAGTCAGGTAGCTATGGTCGTGGTCAGTATGGTAGCCACAATAGAGGACAGTCTGGTGGTTTTGGACGTGGCCAATCAGGTAGGGGTCGTCAGGATTCAGCCTCATGGAGATTTGGTTCAGAAGGTCAGTCGAGAGGAGGCAGCCAAGTGACTTATGGAGAGTCAGTTCAGTCAACTCCTAGTGTAGCTGGTCCTTGTAGCAAGTGTGGTAGGTATCACCAGGGACCCTGTTTTAGATGTTTTGGATGCGGCCGTATTGGGCATACGATTAGGTACTGCCCAGATGGGGGTCAGAATATGCAGCAGCCAGTAGCTCAGCCCAGTCGCCCTCTAGTTCAGGGTAGAGTTTATGCTACATCAGTTGAGGAGGCAGGGATGTCTCCTAATATGATTCGAGGTACGGTCTCTATTCATGGCCATAATATTGATGTGATGTTTGACTCTGGTGCGTCACATTCTTTTATCTCTTTCGATTGTACTCGGAGGCTTAGTTTTGAGTTATCTGTTATGCCATATAATATGCGTGTGTCTACCCCTGCGGGTGCTAAATTTGAGACTTCTTTAATATGCAAAAATCTGGATTTATGGTTTGAAGGCCGTAAATCGAAAATTGATCTGGTATGTTTGCCCTTGAGGGGAATTGATGTGATTATTGGTATGGATTGGTTAGAGGAAAATAATGTAATCTTGCATTGTAAGGATAAGATTGTGTCATATGCTGAGTCATCTAGTGCGCCGATGTTACTATCTGCGACACGTGTAGAGAGATGTGTGAGAAAAGGCTGTGAGGCCTTTATGGTTTTCTTCTCCATTAAGGAGGAGGGCGAGATCTCTATTGATCAGGTGGATGTAGTTAGAGATTTCCCAGAGGTATTTTCCGATGATATGCGTGGACTCCCTCCCGAAAGAGAGGTAGAGTTTACCATTGAGTTGGAACCAGGCACGGGTCCAATCTCTAAGGCTCCATATCGGATGGCTCCGTCGGAGTTGGTAGAGCTTAAGAAGCAGCTTGAAGAACTTCTGGAAAAAGGCTTTATTAGGCCTAGCGGATCGCCTTGGGGTTCCCCAGTCTTGTTCGTAAAGAAGAAAGATGGTAGCATGCGACTCTGTATCGATTACCGGCAATTGAATAAAGTGACCATCAAGAATAAGTATCCGTTGCCTAGGATAGATGATTTGTTGGATCAATTGGCAGGAGCTTCAGTTTTCTCTAAGATTGATCTTCGGTCCGGGTATCATCAGTTGAGAGTTAGAGCAGAGGATGTCCCTAAGACTGCATTCAGGACGAGATATGGCCATTATGAGTTTCTGGTGATGCCATTTGGGCTCACCAATGCCCCTGCTGTGTTTATGGATTATATGAATAGAATTTTTCGTCCGTATTTGGATAAGTTTGTGGTGGTGTTTATTGATGACATTTTAATATATTCTAAGAGTGAAGAAGAGCATCGGGAGCATTTGTATTCCGTCCTGCGAGTTCTGAGAGATCATAAGCTTTATGCCAAACTTTCTAAATGTGAGTTTTGGCTCAAGGAGGTAAAGTTTCTAGGGCATGTAATATCTGCTGAGGGAGTTGCGGTTGATCCAAGTAAAGTTGAAGCGGTTTTGCAATGGAAGTCTCCTAAGTCAGTGACGGAGGTTAGGAGTTTTGTTGGATTAGCAGGGTACTATCGTCGATTTATTCAAGGATTTTCGCAGATTGCGAGGCCTTTGACTAATTTGACCAAGAAGGATAGGCCTTTCACCTGGACTGATCGATGCGAGTCGGCATTTCAGGAGCTTAAGACCCGGTTGACAACTGCACCTGTGTTGACATTGCCGGATCCATGTCAGCCATATGAGTTGTATACAGATGCATCTTTTATGGGTTTGGGCTGTGTCTTGATGCAGAATGGTAAGGTTATTGCGTATGCATCTAGGCAATTGAGACCGCATGAGGAAAATTACCCAACTCATGATCTTGAGCTAGGAGCAGTTGTTTTTGCTTTGAAGCTCTGGCGACATTATTTGATGGGGGCACAGTTTGAGGTGTTCAGTGATCATAAGAGTCTGAAATATCTTATGGATCAGAAGGAATTGAATAATAGGCAGCGTCGTTGGATGGAGCTAATTAAGGATTATAAGTTTGAAATTAAGTATCATCCGGGAAAGGCAAATGTGGTTGCTGATGCCCTTAGCCGGAAATCAGTACATATGTCTTCCTTAAGTGTGGGAGAGCAGTTTTCTCTTAGTGATTGTCGTGTCATTCATGTTAGGGCAGAAAGGTCAATTGCATTTTTGGGAGCAATTGTTGGCCAGTTTAGGTTCTTCGAGGATTTAAGAGTGGCTCAGGATCAGGATAGTCATTTGAAGGAAATCCGGGAAAAGCTTGATAGTGGTGTTTATCCAGATTATGATCTGGGTAATTCAGGTATTCTGAGATTTAGGAAAAGAGTATGTGTTCCGGATAATGAAGATATCAAGAAGGCTATTCTTGAGGAGGCTCATAGGAGCAGTTATGTGATGCATCCTGGCGTTTCTAAGATGTATAATGATTTAAAAAGAGTTTATTGGTGGCCTAAGATGAAGTCCGATGTGACTCAATTTGTCTTAAAGTGTCTGACCTGTCAGAAGGTGAAAATCGAACATCAGCGGCCAGGTGGCCTATTGCAGAGTATTGAGGTTCCTCAATGGAAGTGGGACAGTATTTCGATGGATTTTGTGGTTGGCTTGCCGTTGACTCAGTCTGGTCACGATTCGATTTGGGTTATCGTGGACCGTTTGACTAAGTCCGCTCATTTTCTTCCGATCAGGATTAATTATCCTTTGACTAGATTAGCTCAGATGTATGTGGACGAGATCGTCAGGCTTCATGGGATTCCCGAGAGTATTATTTCGGATCGAGATCCACGATTCACCTCTGAGTTTTGGAGGTCTTTACAGACGGCTTTGGGTACAAAGCTCAAGTTTAGTACTGCGTATCATCCTCAGACCGATGGTCAAACTGAGAGGACGATTCAGACTTTGGAGGATATGCTCAGGGCGTGCGCTTTGGAGCTACCAGGCAGTTGGGATAGACATCTTCCATTGGCGGAATTTGCCTATAACAACAGCTATCATTCGAGTATTCAGATGGCGCCTTATGAGGCTCTATATGGTCGGAAGTGCCGGTCGCCAATTTGTTGGACGGAGCTTAGCGAGAGGGCTATTATTGGCCCAGATATTGTAGATCAGACGACAGAGAAGATTAAGTTGATTCGCCAGCGGCTATTGACTGCCCATAGTCGGCAGAAGAGCTATGCAGATAAACGACGTAGATCGTTAGAATTCAGTGTTGGGGATCATGTTTTTCTTCGGGTATCTCCGACTACGGGTATTGGGAGGTCCATTAGAGCTAAGAAGCTTACTCCCCGGTTTATGGGTCCGTTCGATATCATTGAACGGGTCGGATCAGTGGCATATAGGGTGGCATTGCCTCTACAGTTATCGAATCTTCATGATGTTTTTCATGTTTCTCAGTTGAAGAAATATCATCCAGACCCTTCACATGTGATTGAGCCTGAGGAGGTCGAGTTGAGAGAAAACTTGACATATAAAGCTGAGCCGGAAAAGATTTTAGATGTTAAGGATAAGCAGCTAAGGAATAAGACGATTAGGCTAGTTAAGGTGTTCTGGAGAGGTATGACTCCAGGGGATGCTACTTGGGAGACTGAAGAGCGTATGCGACGAGAATACCCTTACTTATTCCCAGGGTAAGTTCGCTTTATTGAGTGATTTTATACGTTATAAATGTTGTGTTTGCTTGTTTGGGGATATGTTAGCAGAATTTTGGGGACAAAATTCTTAAAAAGGTGGGGAGAATTGTAACATCCTAAAAATTAATTAAGGATTTATAGGGGTAAATAGGAATTGATTAATGAGAAAAGATGGTTTATGAGAATATTTGAAGGATTTTGAGGTATTTTTGAGGATTTTAAAGGCCTAGTTTTTCCCTTATTTGGAAGATAATAATTTTTGGGGAAATTATTTTTAGACTCAAAAGAGGTTATTGTGGGAGTAAATAAATAAAAGATATTATAGGGAAAATTTTGAAAGTAAAAAGAAAATTTTTGGTTCAAAAGAAATATCTTATTTGAGGATTTTATGACCGAGTAGTGCATTATTTCCTAATCTTTTTCCTATTCACTACTTTTTCTTTTCTCTTCCGTAAAACACTCCCTAAATTCTGCCTTGTTTCCCTCCTCAATTCCCGTGACTCTCTTTCTCTGCTTGTCTCCCTTCAATCATTATTTATATATATATTATTATATTATTATTATATTATTATTATTACTATTGAGTTACTATTCATTACTATTGAGTTACTGTGCATCAAATATATATATACACCCACCGTTCCTTCTTCATTCACGTATTCTCTCTCTCTCTCTTTTCGTTTCTCTCTCTTGCTCTCTCTTTCCACCATATATATTCATATTACTAGACTTATTAGAGTCTGTTAGTATAGGAATAGTAAGCTTTTCGGCCAACTAAGCACATTTTTGGAATCCTGTAAGTCTCCTCTACCTTTCTATGTCATTAGTTTTTCGATTTGTTATACTTGAAAAATTAGACCTTGTCTAAATTGGTAATTTTTGGGAGTCCTAAAATTAATAAATTGAAGCTTAGACTTCGATTATGAGTTTTTCTAAGTATATTTTTTATTGTGGGAGGTTTTTCTTAATTATTGGAATTTATTGGATTTTTAGAAATATTGAAAATTAGGACTTTTGATGATCTGATGGGTCTATAGTTAAATTAATAATTTTTAGATATTTATTAAGGTTTGGAAAATAAATTGTGGATTAAATAATGGATTTTTGAGGTTGAGAAATAATTTAGGGATGTAAGGTTTAATTTTATTTAGGCTTGAATTTTTATAAATAGTTATTGGAAGAATAAATAATTTTGGATATATGTATAAATGGAGTAGAGATAAATTTTAGAAATAGAAAGGGAGAATAAATGTTAAATAGGAAATTTAAAATAAATAAGGGCAAAGAAAGGGTAGTAAATAATTTATTTTCCAACATATAAAATTGTTGGATAAATAATTAATTGTGGTAGTATGCATGATTGTGTAGTGCTTGAATTGCACTGAGTTAGCACGGGGGAGCTGCACTATTGTGAGATTGGTGCCAGCTATCAGGTAACCGCTTTCTGCTTGTTTATGTGTGTGTGTAGTGTTAGTAAGTAATTTGAAATATTATTATTTGACAATTATGATGTTATATGGAGATGAGATTTTGAATCACAGTTGAGATATGATTATCAATTGATGATTGATGAGATATGAAAATGAGATCTTGAAATATTATTATTTTTCATAATAAATGTCCTGTGGAGTATTATTTTGAAATGGCATAAATTTGTGATGTGAAATATTTGAAACGGAAATATATGTGGTTTTGGAAATTATTTAATATATGTATATTATGAAAATACTGGAAGGCCTGGTGCCTGATTGTGGTGTTGCATATCTATGTGTTGTATGTGAGAAATTATTTGGGTATGTGACACCGGTGAATTGGAAATTGTGCCATCACGTGATGAGGTACCCTGTTGCGCCACAGGGACTAATTGATATATTATGAGAAATAAAGGAGAGAAAGACGAAAGAGGGGATATCGCCCCTTACGGATTCAGAAAGGATAGAGATCCTTCTAATCTGTGGTACTATTCAGGGAGGGTAGAGAGTCCCTCGTGAACTGTACTGTGGTGATCAGGGGTGGGTGGAAGGTCCCGACTGGTCCCACATGTTTTCCCAACGTTTCTAGTAAGATTCGTTTGGGTTGATTGTAATTATCAATGATATATATTATTCTTGAGGATGAATTGTGATGGGTTATTCCACAATTATAAATGATGAAAAGAGATTTTGGGAATAGGATATGCATTATATGTGAATACCTGAGCATGCTTCTGATTTGATATATATATATGTATGTATTCCACTGGACACCTTGCTAGCACACACCACACGTAGATGAGTAGTCAGTGGTTGCGTTTTGGGGCTACCCCCGTTGATCTCACTTTTGCAGGTCCTAGGAGTGAAGTAGGAGGTCAAGGGAAGGATCCGGGAACTTCTCACTGATATCGTGAGATACTCTGGACCAGAAGGACAGGAGGTATTGCCACATTTAGGATCATATTTTGTATGATGCTTCCGCTGAACCTTGTTCCTATTCTGGGGGAAAATTATTGTATAATACCTATTATGGTATGGTATTTTAAGAATGATGTGTGGAGTTTAATCATGCATAATGAAATTCTCTGTTATTGTACTGGGAAGGAAGTTATATTGTGATGACAGAGATTGGAATTGAGGTTGAAATATATAAAAATATTATGGAAAGATCTTTTCTAACTATGTTAGTTATTTTAGTAAGTTGATTCTTTTTCCTAACATAGTTAGCACTATAAACGTTTTAATATATTATTGTTAGTGGTTAAAATTGAGAATTGGAGGTAAATGTTACAGTTGTTGGGAGTAAATGTTACACATAGCACGTTATAAGGCCAATTTATTACTCCTTGTTCATATGACGATTTCCTTGTGCATATTGACATTTCCTTGTGCATATGGCTATTTCCTTGTGCGTGACGTGGACATAGCACGTTATATGGGACTTTATTACTGCTTGTGCATATGGCCATTTCCTTGTGCATATTCATTTTCTTTGTGCGAGGCCTGGACATAGCACGTTATAAGGCCAATTTATTACTCCTTGTTCATATGATGATTTCCTTGTGCATATGGCCATGTCCTTGTGCTATGTCCAGAAATAAAAAAGTCCCTTATAACGTGCTATGTCCAGGCCACGCACAAGAAAGTGACCATATGCACAAGGAAATGTCCATATGCACAAGGAAATAGTCATATGAACAAGGAGTAATAAATTGGCCTTATAACGTGATATGTCCAGGCCTCGCACAAGGAAATATGAATATGCACAAGAAAATGTCGATATGCACAAGGAAATGGCCATATGCACAAGCAGTAATAAAGTCCCTTATAACGTGCTATATCCACGCCACGTACAAGGAAATGTCCATATGCACAAGGAAATCGTCATATAAATAAGGAGTAATAAATTGGACTTATAACGTGCTATGTCTAGGCCTCGCACAAAGAAATATGAATATGCACAAGGAAATGTCGATATGCACAAGGAAATCGTCATATGAACAAGGAGTAATAAATTGACCTTATAACGTGTTATGTCCAGGCCTCGCACAAGGAAATGGCCATATGCACAAGGAAATGGCCATATGCACAAGGAAATCGTCATATGAACAATGAGTAATAAATTGGCCTTATAACATGCTATGTCCAGGCCTCGCACAAGGAAATGGCCATATGCACAAGGAAATGTCAATATGCACAAGGAAATCGTCATATGAACAAGCAGTACGTTGTGTCAGCTCATAGTACGTCAGCTCGGTATACTTTTCCACAGGGGTGCGTAGTGAAATAAATTCCTTTTTTTCACAAAAGCTTTTAGGTCTTTTTACACAGCAATTTTTTTTCATTTAAGGACCTAGGTCCTGCAGTGAAATTTCAGAAAGTTTTGGTCCTTCTTTTACATTAATTATCTACAGTGATCCTTTACTTTAGTGAAATTTTCCCTTTTAGTTCTAGGACAACGATGCCCTCTAAAAGAAGTTACATGAAAGTTCCCCCTGAACCTGTGTTTTTTGAAGGGAATACTGTATTAATTAGATAATGTAACATGGAGGAGGAGGAGGAGGAGGAGGAAGGCTAAAGTGCGCAAGAAGGAAGCCTGTGTAGTTGAAGCGCATAATAAGGCGTGAGGGAAATGAAGTCCTCGACCGTCAGCTTCACATTCACGCCTCACTCATTGTCATTGGCTCCCACAATCATTCCTTCTTTTGTCCTTTTCTTCTGATGCAATAATTAGGGATTTGTCTCTTGTACTCACTAGTCACTCCTTTCAAATCTGACGGCATGGGTTGGGCTATTGCTCTTCATGGCGGCGCCGGCGACATTCCTCCCTCCCTGCCCCCCGAACGCCGTCAGCCCCGTGAGGATGCCCTCCGCCGCTGCCTTCAGATCGGCGTCCATGCTCTCCAATCCCACACGCCTCCCCTCCACGTCGTCGAGCTTGTGGTACTCTTCTCTTCTCTTCTCTTCTCTTCTTTCTGTGGGAAAGGGGGCAGATTCTGTCTTTCTGGGTCCTGACTCCTGATTGAACCTTTGAATATCATCTCTCTCTCTCTCTCTCTCTCTCTCTCTCTCTCTCTCTCTCTCTCTCTATAGGTTCGTGAATTAGAGAACTGTCCCCATTTTAATGCGGGAAGGGGCTCTGTGCTCACCAACAGAGGCACCGTTGAAATGGAAGCTTCTATCATGGAAGGCAATACTATGAATTGCGGAGCTGTTTCTGGCCTCACTACCGTTGTCAATGCAATATCTTTAGCTCGATTGGTCATGGAGAAGACACCTCATATATATCTAGCATTTCATGGAGCGGAGGACTTCGCTAAGCAACACGTGAGTCTACGCTTTTATTACATTATTTCTTTTCCACCCTTCTTGTGTATGCTTAATGAATTTCAGCCTCCATTTATTGATTTCACCACAACTTGAATTCAAACAGCCACGTGTGACACTGTCACAAAAAATCATATGACTTGGATTCATTTGCAGTTAACAGTTTCTGCAAGTGCAATCTTGAATCATTAATGCATCTTAGTTAACTTGGTCCATTATGCCACGAAAGTATTGTGGGAACACTCGTGAAACACCAATAGAACAGCAGCACCATAAAATTAGCCACCAAGAAAGTCGCGGCAGAGTCAATTTTGATTCAAGCTAAATAATCATAATCTATACTTTTCATTTTTGTTTTACAGGGTGTTGAGACTGTCGACTCAAGCCACTTTATCACCGCGGAAAACATTGAAAGACTCAAGCAGGCACAGCAAGCAAATAGGGTTCAGGTATTCAGTTTTTGCCTGGTTAATTCTATGCATGAAGAGTAGGCTTATGCTGGAGATTGCTTAAAGCATGTGATATTTATGTTCCATCAATAATCTGAAACTATCTGTCCTTGATATGTTAACAAACTTAAATACTTCATGAATGTACAGATCGATTACACTCAACCCATCCAAAACACTGATGCTAAGAAGGAAACACTTATTCCTAATGGTGATAGTCAATTAGGAACAGTTGGGTGTGTGGCTGTTGACAGTCATGGGAATCTAGCTTCTGCAACATCTACTGGTGGACTAGTGAACAAAATGGTCGGTAGAATTGGTGACACGCCGCTCATCGGAGCCGGGACATATGCCAATGAGCTCTGTGCAGTTTCTGCCACAGGAAAAGGAGAAGCAATAATACGTGGAACTGTTGCAAGAGATGTGGCAGCCCTGATGGAGTTCAAAGGCCTATCTCTTGAAGAAGCTGCTAAATGTGTTGTTGAGGAACGGACCCCAAAAGGCACTGTTGGCTTGGTTGCTGTGTCTGCAAAAGGAGAAATTGCTGTGTCTTATAACACTACAGGCATGTTCCGTGCATGTGCTTCTGAAGATGGCTATTCGGAGGTTGCAATTTGGTCTTATGGCCTTAATTGAGTGATATGGGGGATTCTTTTTTTCCTGGCTAAGAAAAAAACTGTACTTTTGACTTCGTTTAGCTGTATCGTTATTTCGTAATAAAAAACATGTCGCCCATTTACAATTGTTTTGCTGATTTATGGGACAGTTAAAGGCCCGAATTGTCCGTTCCTTAGGATGAAGATACGTTTCCATTCCCAGTGTTACAACAGTGGTACTACGTTTGTTCCTTTCATCAATTAAAAATGGGGGAACTCCTTAGTGCAGAAGTGAATACTGTCAAATCTGTGTTTTGGACTGAATCATCAAACAAAAGTTAGCCACTTGTTCAGAGTAGGACAACACCATAATCAAAACAGAATGTCCAGAAACAGTCTTCTTTTTCAATATATGGACCAATATATTCAATTACAAATGAAAAAATTAGCATTACAATATGTTAAAAGGATAGCAAATGGGAAAAAAAAAAAAAAGAATTCTGCTCGATTACACTGCAATTTGAAAGGGCTGAAAAAGTAAACGAATTCCTAAAGAACTCTACAGCTTGCACAAGGGGAAGAACAACCCCCACCCCCTCCCTCCAACTTCCTTTCACCAACTATGTTGGAACATTTTGGTATAGAAGCATCATTTTCCCTTCAGGGTATTGTGTCTATGACTGAAAAAGGGAAAAAAATATATTAAACAAGGCAACTCCTAGAAAGGTCAAGATCGCCTAATTTTCTGTCACTACAGTAAGGCAGCCATGTTTTTAAAGTGTATAAAAGGAAAATTGAGATTACAAAATTCTTCAACATTCGAGTAGTGCATTTCAACTTGTGGTACAGTCTTGGAGATAAGGGTGACTTTGATTTATGTACCGTTCCCACAGTGGCTTGTACTTGCTGACAGCCAACTTCAGCCAAGGCTTCATGTTCCCATTAAAGTGAATAACCGCTGCTCTTTCGATCAGGCTATTATCAATATTTACCTCATTCCTTAATCCTAAAACATGCCATCTCCTGTCAAGTATCTCTGTCAGACCATAAAAACTTAGAAGACCAGGAGGTAGAGTACCCAGATTCCAAAGTGACCCATCAGTATTCTGTTCTTGCCAATAGTGATATCTTGCAGTCACGTCTGCTCTCCTCCAGGCAACCAAGTCAAAAACGTTCATACCAAAAGCCCACCCACATGCCTGAGGATCATACTTTGAGCTTATAATTGAGTTTGAGAAGTTGAGAAACTTATAAAAACGATGAAATACTTCAAGACAAGTTTCCACAGCACCATTCACATTTCCATGCAAATCAAATGAGAATAGAAGGGTCAGATCCTGCTGGACCACAACATCATCATCAAGAAATACAACCTTCTCAAGTTGTGGATAGATCTCGGGGATGTAAAACCGAAGATGGTTCAGTAAATACAAATACTTAGGATTGCGTAGTTTTGCTTCAACATTCAAATCCTTATATGCCCCAAAATAAAAGGCTCGTGAATCAGCGTTGAGTAGTTGCCTGACAATTGGAGAATAAGATTCATTCAACCAATGAAAATTCTCGGAATTCTGCACTTCTATGGTAGCCCCTTGAAAGTCATTAATGAGGAACCATGCTTACATTGCTCCATAATTGACTCCACTAGTAACAATGTGAAAGACCAACTGTTTTGGATACACAGAATTTGAGACCGTGGAGTTCACAACTACAGAGGTAGCAAGCACATTATCAGAAAATATGCAGAAAGGATATAGACTGTTGTCCGTCAGACATAGGGAGTTTCTCTTCTCATTAGCAAGTTCATGCAAGGATGGCATTTTGACCCAAACTGTCATAAGTTTGATGTAGGCAATGAAGGCTCTTGGGTAGTCCTTCAGCCACTGCTTGACTAAAAAAGTTGCCTTGGACTGTTGCTGAATGTGCTTGGTCTTCAAGAAATTGAATACGCGATTTCATAGTCATTATTGTGGGTGCAACATCATAATGGATATCGTGTGCCTTAAAAATAAGAGAAGATAGACTTTTTATAGTTGGCTCTGCTTCCTCAAATGTGATGGGCTTGCCTGTCATGGCAGCTTTAGAAAGTAAAAGCTGACAACTTCTGATCTTAGAGCTAAGCTCCCAGGCTAGGTGAAGATTATTGTGCTCTCTGGAAATGATCACATAAGCCTTGGCCAAAATCATTTGTTCTGCTAACTGCCGTGAAAATGAGGTTACACTTGCTATTTCTTGTGTAAAATTCAAACTCTCATTATCAGTGGGTTCCATTATTTCATCTATCTCCTGAAATTGCAAAGGGAAGGCATTTGCTTAGTGTCCACTGCCCAGAATTGGTAAATAGAAAGCAATTAAACATAAAGGATCAATATCATCTAATTAGGACCAGCAGTCAATCAATCAATTGGACTACAAAACACGACTGTCACATTTGTGTCCATGAAAGAAGTATCGACAGCCACGGTTACATAGGTTATTATGGAATGTAAAGATGCATCAAATGTCAAAGGTCCTCATCTTTCATTCAAAAGCTATCTAGGCGACTTTCCACATCCAGTTCAGAAGACATCGCCATTGACCAAATTCTTCCTCCCCTTATCCATTCCATAGATTGTTACGGCTCCCCAATGATGTTTACAATTCCATATTTGCTGCTTCAAATGACCAATCACTCAACTTTTATGATATTTTCTGGAAACCTCAACATATAAGACTTTTCTTATGACACTTGTTTGTAATAGAAGAAAATCTAATTGATGAACCCCATATTCATGAATAAATTTCCATAAGAGTACATAGTATCTATTATGACATTTTATCAATCTTAAGTGATTTGAAAGAATTTAACAACAGCAGGAATACCATAACGCTTGCAACAATAAAAATAACAAACATGATAACTTCGTGGCTGCAACACAATCTTTAAACACATATCAACTTCGCTAGACAAACAATTTAACTATATTTCTGGAAAGATCAGACGAACATAGGTTTTACATAATAAATTTCACTAACAGGACACAATTAGATCAATAATAGATTGAAAAGAAGCTATCGCTATTGAAACAGGCCACAAGTTCTCTTTCTCACGATAGTCATAGTGATTAAATGAATTCAATTAAGCATACTCGTTCAATCTCTTTCCCTTTAAAGGCCCCCCAACTATACATTCTTTCCCATCCTCATGCACAACCTTTGATTCATAAATATCAATGCCAACAGTTCATAGAAAGTACAAAGCAAAACACACCATGAGGTTCATAGAACAAGGTTTTATTTACCAAAAGGGAAGGGGGAAAGGTAATTGTTGAAATACAAGTCCTATTCTTTGTTTTGAAATACAAGTCCTGTCAGGATCTTCAGTTCTTTGTTGGAGATGATGTCGAGGAACAAAGTTAATATTGTATTCTTGGTGGCAACTAACTCTGACCCAATAGAGGAACAGAATCTGAACCAAATTGAGGTCTGAGAAATATCACACGACCCATTCCAGTCTTAATTTGTTCGCCTACAGATTAATCTCCAAGAAATTATGTAAAAATCAGTTTAAAGATAAAAGGAAGATCATGTGCTGAAGTAGAGATACCTGAAAGTAAAACAGGGATGATCACCAACCTAAAACCGAAAAGTGAAGTGAAAGAAAAGCTTATATGTAACATCAATAATGAAAAACTACCTATAATTCCTCATATAAAATGAAGACCATAAGCACAGTTACATACTCAGTATAGTCAAGAGAAGGAGAAGGAGAAGATAGGTAGCGAGGGAGAATGCAAATGATTCAGATTGTTGATTACATTTGAACCACATTGAAAGCAAGAGCGTTTAATACTTAAATGTAACAGCATTATAAAACAGAACAACACAGCTAGGCGGCAGATAATACCCAAAGTCATTCAGAATCCATTCATTTGCAATTCTGACGTAACAAGGGCTCATCATACACCAATTTCATAGTGGGAAGTGCAAAATACGAGCTAATAGTTAGAAGTGGATACAGTTCGCACTTGATGAACGATTCTAGTTAATTAATCAACTCATCAACATAAAACGCTATTCGTAGAAGTGCTTGTATGAATGAACACAATTGTAAGACTAAGAATGTGAAGAGGAAACCTGAAAAACTAACAACAGTACCCTTTCAAAAAAAAAAAAAAAAAAAACTTCGAAACCGATTCAAATAGCATGTGGTTCTCATATTTGAAAATGCGTTGCTATGAACTAAATAGCGCGCCCAATAAAAGAACAGGTAATTAGCAAAGAAAAAACAAAACAAACACGGGTCCTCTGTTTTTGTTACCAGAAAAGGAAGGTCGACCCGAACTTCATGGTGAATGTGGTGTACAAGAAACAAAACAAAGGCTGCTATACAGAACAAGGCAAGAAGAAACCAGATCCAATAAGAAAACCTCCGTCGAACCGGGCGCCGAAACTCGGCAGCCCGTCTCCGCATTTTTCAGCGATTGGGCCCACAAATTCACCGCTGAATCAAGGATTTGACAAGCCACAGAGGTAGGAGAAAATGCTTTATCGACAGTGGTACTCACTCGATGCCCTTATTGGCCATGATGGTGAAGAAGCTGTGATGATCCAGTTCATGCATTTTGGTTGGACTCAGAATTGAATTGAAGCAGCGAGAAACAGTGGGCGGGCTTTGCTTGGGGACTGGGGAAATGTAAATGCTGATCTGTTCATTTAGTGACACTAAATGGAGTATACAATAAAGCCATTAAAGGAAAACAAAGAAAGAAAAAGGAAAACAGAAACTAAACAATGTTCTGTGACAAAGTTCCTGCTGAGCCAAGCCACGAGGGAGATGACACGAAAACAATCAAATTATTGGAAAAATAATGGGTTAATATAACTTTTGGTCCCTGAACTTTCACTCAATTTTGGTTTTGGTCCCTGAACTTTAAAATTTTTTGTTTCGGTCCCTGAACTTTCGGTCAATTTTGGTTTTGGTCCCTGAACTTTGAAATTTTTGGTTTTGGTCCCTGAACTTTGAGTCAATTTTGGTCTTGGTCCCTGAACTTTCAATAATTTTGGTTTTGGTCCCTCAACTTTAATTTTTTTTTGAAGTTTTTTTTACACTGAGGGACCAAAACCAAAATTATTGAAAGTTCAGGGACCAAAACCAAAAATTTTAAAGTTCAGGGATCAAAACCAAAATTGAGTGAAAGTTCAGGGACCAAAAGTTATATTAACCCAATAATAATTATGTATATCAATATCACTATCATTACTTACACACACACACCTCCTATATAGTCTTATACGTCAATGAAAAGGTAAAAAGGGTTAGTTTTAAAAAATGTTGAAAATTTATGTTTACATTTGTATACACATTCTATCTATGTGGATTGTGCTATTTAAATTTGGAAAGTAAATATTAATGTAAACGATGCATTATCGGCATGTACTGTACGTGTATCAGTGTTCAAAGACCGGACCGAACCAGTTGAACTGTGAACCGCCACAAATCCGGTGCGAGTGAGCCTTTAGCCCAGGAGGGCAGTTGAACTGGTTCAACCCGCCCAAAACCGGGCAACCCGGCCAGAACCGGGGGCTGAACCGGTTCTATCCTTTTCTTTTTTTAAAAAAAATTGATTTTTTTTATTTTGTTATAATTCACCTAATTACCAACTTTCACTTCACTTAATTTTAGAAACAAAGAAATTATAATATTTTAAATGCTATTATACTTGCATATGTTTAGTATTTAATTGTTATTACTCTTAGTATTTGTATTTTAGTCTGTGGATTGTAGAATAATATTTATTTTCACATGTGCTCAACTAATATTTTATATTTTTCCCTCTATAGAAACATCAAAATATTCATGTTTGATGAATCATGCATACTTATCTATGTTTACATTTTGATATTAGTGATTATTAATGTTAATATCAATAAAATTTTATTATTTTAATATAACCGGTCTGACCCTGATCCAACCATTAACCCTTAAACCAGTGCCTCATCCGGTTCGATGTCCGATCCGGTTTTTTGAACCTTGACGTGTATACATTTTAGTCTACCTGCTCAGATAAAATCTGTGTTATTTAAATCTTGTTATTTTCTTAGTTCATATTTGTTATCATTAAAAATTGCACCGTCAAAGTATAATTTAAAAGATCAAGACTTTACATGTAATTGTTGCAAGGATCTATCTCATAACAAATGTATGCTTTTATGTAAATAACTGTCTCATTTTAAATTAAATAGTATATTATGAGTAGTATTAAAAAATGGTTGGGAAAAAAAAGAGTAGTATTATATGTCCATCATTTAATGCACTCAACCACTGATGGCCATAAAAAGAAAAAGAAAGAAAGAAAGTCATTTTGTGCATTGGTCAGTACCAATAAGGTCCATTGACCTGAGGAAGACATCAAATTAGATCCTTTAAAATAACACAAATACATATGTGTGTGTACTCCCTCTCATTCTGTTTTTTTTTAGTGATAATTTTTTTTTTTTTTAGTGTTCTCATTTTGTTTTATGATAAATTTTATGACTATATATTGATGGAAGTACTTGAATACAATGTTACAGAGGGGTGGAAACGTAGAGTGGTGAAGGGTGCAAGCTGGAAATTGGAATTGCAGCTGAGGAAAAGTGAAGGACTCAAGTCTATGAAGGTGCAAAGAAAATTTTTTGGAGAGCTATATAAATTATTGATTACTTATCAGCGGCTCAAGGATGAGTCACTCTCAAGCTGGCCTTTTTTTTTTTTTTTTGGGGGGGGGGGGGGGATCAAATTTTTTAAATATAAGTGAATAATAAATTTGTCTTTCTGAAAAAGGTTTAAACTTTAAACCAATTTGATTGGATTTCCCTTGACATATCATATATCTTCAACCCATTCACTAATCAATGTTCATCATATCCTAATAATGTTAGAATTTATCATCAACGACAGTTGCTTATAGTAATCATTTGGGGTTTGATTCATGCATAACAGAACATTTGTTGTGGCTTTCCCTTATAAAAAATACAAGAATAATGAAAGCTTGCAAATAGAGAAACTAAAGTAGTAACATGAAGCATTTGAATTCCATTGTCTAAGCCAAAAGCCAGAAATTTTTATGACGTTTAGTAGTGATCAAATAGCCTCCAAGCTTCTTGTTCTTCTTCCTAACAGCGATGGTCATACAGGAAGCATTCTGAATGCAATAATCAGCAACTCCATTACAAGTAGCTCCCCCTCCTTCTCTCTTCTTCCTTCCCCACAACCTCCTCACTAACCCCCTCCATAGCGATCTCTTCTTCCTCTTCCCTATCACTAACAGTGACACTCTCTGTTGCTCTGCCTCTTCCACTATTGCCTTCCCCTCTTCCTCTCCCTCCACCTCCACCACTTTCATACATACCCCTGGTCTCTTCATTTGGCACATCTTTTTCATATCATCCACAAGTTTCTGCCTCTTCATCTTCACCCTCTCCCCACACTCTCTTCCTGCAATCACAATATGTAATAAAGAAACTTTAATAAGTACATGCATGTCTTTTCAAAAACACCACAATCTCATAATTATAAATAATATGCCATACATCTAATATGAACTCTCCAATTAATTTCTATGTTGATAACCTAAGGGAGTAGAAGATATATATATATATATATAGACCTTGTGAAGAGGGCTTGAGTACGTGAAGTAGAAGGACAGTGTCCTGAGACTGGACGGCGTGAGAGAGAGCCCAATCAAGAGCACATTTAGCTTCAAAGCTAGAATTAACGACCACCATAATCTTATTACTCCCATTCTGATGATCACATGAGCTATCTTCCTGGCTCATGCTTGGGAATTCACTCATGTCCCCATATTTGATAGAGGCAGAGGAGGAGGAGGAGGAGGATTTGGATCCAAAGGATGGCGCAGACAAAACTCGTGCAATGCCCACACAGTTCAGCTTCAACCTGAATCGCCTTCGTCCCATTTTGAGAGATTAATTATGTTATTCCTCACTTACAGAGCTCTTGAGCCGTGTTTACATATATATATATATATATATATTGATGCAGAGAAGGGGAGGTTGTAATCGTATATGTGGAATCATTGACTTTGAAACCCAAGAAGGAATGTGTTTAAGCTTTCAACAGATGAATTAATAGTTGGCTTGTTTGTATTATACTATTTTCTTCCTTGTGGGGCTGTCATTGGACGTGGGAGTCACGATGAATTTGGATGACAGACGACACAGACAGCAGAAATTCTTTTAATGATTCCACACGTACGTCCGCCTGCCTGCGCCATTCTTTGGATTTGAGGGATTGAATCATTAGAATTTTTCATTGTGATTGATTATATTGATTGATGGGATGAAAGTCAAATGAGGGGGAGAATAGGATCACACACGTGTTGGCACGGACTGGAATGTGTTTGCAATGTTAAGTAATTAGTTGCTAAATTAACTGTTGAAGATGATGATGAGAATGCCTATATATGATCATAAGTTGGAGGCAATTATGGAGAATTTTATATGGTTTGAAAAATTAAGAGGCAATTATGGAGAATTTTATATGGTTTGAAAAATTAAGAGTGAGATTAATGTCACATTAATATAAACAATGAGAAGAGTGGGAAGGATGTGGCCCAAATAGGTTGGGGAATGTGGAACACATGTTTGGTATCAGCTTGAATTGGTTCCACAATATTGGGTTCCTTCAAATTAATTCTTCATTCTGTTGGGTGTCTGGTTATGCCATCTCATGTATGATCCCCCACCCTCTCTTTGACTTTCACCAATGCATAATATCATAGAATAACGATTTTTTTTGTAATAGAATAATGCTTTTTTATCCAATATAATAACGATTTTAAGTGTACGAGGATTCTAGGAAAATTAGTAAAGTTAAGTATTTAATTTGTAACAAGTATTTGTTGGTTTTTCTATAATGTATCCCTTTAATCGTTGTCTCTCTTCGATGAAAACCCTCCAATAAAATATGATATTGATAGAAATATTTTTTTTGGGGGGGGGGGGGGGGGGGATGTTAATTTGATAAACAAAGTAAATTAAGATGCTATATTATTTATGTCTTAAACAACTCAACAAAATAATGTAGTAAATACTTCATCTATTTTCATAATATGGAGATCTATAGATCACTTTCAATAAATTCTTTTAAAAATAGGTTGATTTTGTTTTGAAAATTGATCCATCCGACGTGATTTAATTCATCTATTCTTAAAAGTAATAATTATATTATAAAACATATATTTTAATTATTGAGATGTTAAATTTATATATATATATATTTACGTTTTCATTTTATAATGTAATTTTATATTGAGTATTTTTATATTTTAATTTATAAGTGATTTTCTGAAGCAAAAATAACATAAATGCCTCCAACATGAACTTCCTCATTTGAAAAGCCTAATCAAACTTACGAGGGGTGAGCCACTCTAGCTTCTAAGTCCACTAAAGCCTAACTCAGCCCAACACTAGAAACCTCGTGCAAATGATATAATTGATCCCAGAGGGATATTTGACTTGAAAAAAGCCCAAGGGAGAGAGTGGGTCCAAAAGAGAAGTGAGATCACATAAAAAACGTGGAAATTGAGGGAGCTTCATTTTTATTATTGTTCTGGTGGTTCGAATTTAATTTTACTATTTTTTGGGTTGGTAATTGAAAAATCTATCATTCTTGTTCTGTAAGAATATTAAGATAAGGTAGGAAATAAAATTTAAATCATGGAGGTTTGATGTTAATTACAAAAGGGACACCGTCACATGAAGAATAGCATGAGATGAATCTAAAAAGAGGATGGAAAAACAAAGTCACTCTTTTTTTTTTTTTTTACTAAGAAAGTTTGTATCCATATCATTCAACAAAAAAGAGTCTACAAATACCTAGGAAAACATGCATCCCAACAAAAGTGACCTAGTTATTAATGACTTTAGAAATGATTCAAATATAGTTGGTTAGAGCTGTCATTAGTTTATTACAGTTGTCATCTAATTGTACACAGGTTAGTATGTATGAACTACTTTATATATGTGTATCAAAGACAAATCAATGAAATGGATTTTCTTTGCATATTATCATACAACTCTCTGTAATTAGCACAGTATCAGAGCTATGCCACACCAACGAAGGTCTTATCATCGGCTAAAATTAGTTCAAGCAAATCTCTAGTTAATTAAAACAACAATGTCAGGCGAAATAGCATCTTCGATGTTCGATCTTGGATACAGTGCTCAAAATTTCATAAACAAGAAGATAAATGTGAAATTAGATGACACAAATTACCTGATATGGAAGCAATAGGTCTTCTTTATGATTAAACAACATCGTCTCTTCTCATATCTCAATGGTTCTGTCACGGTTCCTCCGAAGAAAGTTTGCGATAGAGAAAATTGGGAGATTGAAAATCTAGATTTCACTACATATGAGCAATTGGATTCCACACTTGCGTCTTGGTTATTGGCGTTAGTAACATCATCTGTATTGCAAGAACTTGCTAGCCTTGAGGCTGTATCAATAATCTGGTCCAAGCTTAATCGGCTATATTTTGCAAAGTTGGACTCTAAACTCTTGCATTATCACAATCTTCTGTCAAATCAACGGAAAGAAGAACTCGACATGCAAGATTATTTGGCAAATTTGAAATTGAGTTGTGATCATCTTACTCTATTGGGAGAATATGTTCCAGAATCAACACACATCTCTCATATTCTAAATGGACTCATAAAAGAGTATGAACATGTAATAGCAATTATTAATGCATCCAAGTCAAAGTTTGATCTAGATACAGTATCCAAGATGCTCTTAGACTCTAAAACAAGGCAAAAGGCATTTATCAGTAGTACAATGGCTCAGGCAAACTAAACTTCCTCTACATATGATTTATATAGTTTGGAGGAGAAAAAACTAGCAGTGTTTGCTACAGAAACCTCAGTTAATCCTAGAATATCTAGTGGTATGGGAAAAGGTCGTCCACCTATTCCACCACCAAATTCTCATTCTTATGCATGAGGTAGAGGACGAGGCTTTTATTCTTCTCATCAAAAGCCTATGTGTCAAATATGTCGTAGGATTGGTCACAGAGTTGCCGGACGTTATTTTAGATATGAAACTTCATCATATAATCCTTCTTATCCTGTGGCTTGAGCTCACTATGCTGATTCTAATTATGGAGTTGTCTCTACTCCTTATGCCTCTATTCGTAATTATTACTATGGTTGGCTTACTCAATATACTAGTATTACTATACCTAGTACCTCTTACTATACCCCGTCTAGTTCTGGTAAAGTTTACTCTATGTCTGTGTCCACTGGAACTCCTAACCATTCTGCTGTTGCACAAGCTTTTGTGGCTTCTCCTGTTTATGTTCTAGATGATGCTTGGTATCAAGACTCTGGAGCTACTCAACACATAGCTAACACACCTACATAATTGCAGGATGCTCATCACACTATTTCAGGTAATAATAATGTAGTGGTTTGAGGTGGTTCTCTCGATTGCCTGTGTCTCATATTGGTAGTTCAGTACTTATTGCTCCTACATGTCCATATCTATGAATAAAGTGCTTTGTGTTCCTATAATGTAAAAGAATCTCTTATCCATTTCACAAGCCACAAAAGAAAATGGCGTATCTATTGAATTTTTCCGTCATCCATGTATTGTTAAGGACTTGCAGACCAAGCAGATACTCATGGATGGACATGAATCAGCTAGGATGGACAAGTTGATTGTCTGCATTGCCAAATTTTTCAAGCTCAAACACTACAAATCAGTCTACAAATTCAGCTCATATGTCATTTTCACCATGAACCTTGTGTTATTACACTACAAATTTTGATATGCTTCTGTTGTGGCATTGTTGTTTAGGTCCTCTACATGTAGACACTGTTAAGAAAGTGCTTCGATCCACAAATGTTCCTTTTTCAAATAGTATTGATCTTATGTGTACTGCATGTAAACTGAGCAAAAGTCATAAGTTGCCATTTGAGTAATCTTCTACTATATACAGTGAACCACTGTGACTAATAACAATGGATATATATAGGGTCCTGCACCTCTTGTTACAAATGGTTTATGTTATTACATTGCCTTTGTGGATGCATATAGCAGGTTCACTGGTTATATTTGTTAAAAAACAAATATGAATTTTTAAGCATTATAGTTGATGGTTGAAAATAGATTTAATGTTAAAATTCAGCAGGTGTGATTATGCAAGACAAATTTTAGCTCTTACTCCATACTTAAAAAATAAAGGGCTTTAGCATAGACTTACTTGCCCATATATCTCTGAACAAAATGGCTTGGTAGAGCGACGGCATAGGTCTATTGTTGACATTGGGCTATGTAACATCCCAAAAAATTTAATTAAGGATTAGTGGTAATTTAAGAATTAATTTGGGATTAATTAAGGAATTTGGAGAGTTTTATAAATAAATTCATGAAAATAGAAGTAATTTGGGAATTTTTAAGAACTAGTTTCTCCCTTAATTTAAGAAA
The DNA here is from genome assembly GCA_037074515.1 of Mimosa bimucronata. Lineage (NCBI taxonomy): Eukaryota > Viridiplantae > Streptophyta > Magnoliopsida > Fabales > Fabaceae > Mimosa > Mimosa bimucronata. Next base: position 721,121 of record CM073444.1, read on the forward strand.
TTAAAGTTAGAGAAATTATTTTTAGACACAAAAGAGATCCTAGTGGGAGAAAAATCTTAGTGGATATTTAAAATAAATGTTAGAAAGTGAAAGGGGAATTTATCTTAAAAGAAAATATCTTATTTTAAGAATCTAAGGGTCTATTAGTAATTTCCTTATCATATTTATTTTCTTTCTAATTATTTATTCCATTTCCTTCTATTTTCTTCCTTCTCCCTCGCCTAAACCGATCCCTTCTTTCCTCACCTTAATTCTCCATCTCTCTCCCTTCTTCGCTTTGCCCAGCAAAAAGAGAGGACGGCGGGGGGCGGCGGTGTAACTAGATCGCCACCACTGCCACCGGCAAAAGGAAAAACCTGCGTTCCTCTTTCTCCCTTCCATTCCCCGTACTTCGTTCTCGTTCCCCTGCTCCTCTGTGTATGTGTGTGTGTGTGTGTGTGTGTGTGCGCACGCGCTAAATTGAGAGAAGGAGCGATGGAGGCTTTGGTCGGCGGTGGAAGGCGGCGTTCTGGCGAGTTTGGAGGTAGAGTGAGAGCCGAGTTTGGGTAACCTTCCTTCTTTCTTTTCCCTCTTTGTCTTGGATGTTTCAAAAGTGTAGAGTTAGGGTTAGTTTGATTTTCAACTTTCTGGCTTGCTTGGAGAAATTGCTTGATTCTACATGTTTAATTAGACTATTTGAAGATGATAATGTGATTAGTTTGGTTGAATTTTGGCCTATGTGAGACGGGGCTTGCTTAAAATGGGAATAAAATAAGTTTAGATTTAAAAATCCTTTGAATGTGAGCTTTTGAGCTTGATTATGATTTCTAGAGGGTTATTGGAGTTCAACGATAGTGTTGGTTTGATTTATTTCGTTCGATTTAGATTTGGATGAAGAGTTGGAGTGTTTAGGTGCTTTAGAGAGGTAGAATATTGCAATTGGTTTTATTGAATATGGAATGATAATTTAGGTGAGTTGAATGAGGATATTGGGTTATGTTTGAATGTTATTTAAGGAGAATTTTGATTTATAAGGATTGTGGGAGAATTGGGTAGTTAAAGGAAGTTGTAAGGCAAGAAAGAGAGAAAATTGTACTTCTTGGGATTAATGTTGATTATGAATAAATTGGTGGTTCTAACATATTTATTGATGTAGTAAAAGATTATAGATTAATAAAATTGGAAGAGATTTGAGTAGAGTTGGACCTTGGTGGTTTTGGGATGATGTAAGGTCCATTTAAGACCTAATTTGATCCATAAAGGTATTGGGAGGTAATTTGTTAGTGGTAATGGTTATTATAGTTGAGAAGGATATTAGTCAACTTGAGAAAATTCTTGTAGGGCTTGAATTGGTGGTTTATGGTGAAATGTAGATTTGGGTCTAAATCTTTGAAATAAACCAGGGAATTGAATTTGAGAATGATTATTGGATGAAGTAATGATTATAGTTTGTTTACTATTGTTGTTAGTTGATTAATAATGATTTAGAGTGTTGATAATTGAGAGAATTCAGCGATAACACATAATTATTCTAGAGATGATTTTTGGGACAAATATGTGAAGTAGTGAATTGGTGGTGGTTTGAGGACTTTAATATGACTTTATGAATTAAAAGTTCATAACGAATTGAAAGGAACTTTCTATGATGGATTGTGAAGTAGGAACAATTGGAGAGAGATGATTATGTTAGTAGAAAATGAGGATAGATAGTTGTCTTAGGCTTGATATGGGTTTAATTTAACTTAATCAAGCCAAATAGAGTAAATTGTGTATTGACATTATGTTCTTGTGTTTTCTAATGATTGTAGAAGTCGATGGATCGAGTTGAGATCAAGAACTATGTTAATCTGGTATTTTTCTTACTTTTAGGCAAGTTCAGGTAGCCACTCTCACCTCACTACCTGGTTGTGTGTGATGTTAGTTGGGATTTTTCTCAAAATCCCTTTTTTATTTATGTATATGATCACTAATACGCAAGTTGAAATTCAAACGTTATGTTTATATTAAAAAGCCTAATAGGTACCTTTAAAATCCCTTCCACTTTCATATGAAATATCAAGAGTTTTCTTATATTATCCATAGTATCTTGGCTGGTCGTGTTGTGTGGGTGTGCGTGTGACACTGGTGAATCGGAATATTGCCATTATGTGATGAGGTACCCTATTGGTCTACAAGGACTTATTTGATATAAAAGGGGAGAATGCCCCTCGCGGTTTCAGGAAGGGTAGAGAGTCCCTTCTGAATCGTACTATGGTTCTGAGGGCAGGTAAAGAGTCCCGATTGGTTCCACTGAAGTTCCAGGATGGGGTAGAGAGTCCCATCTGGTTCCGTTTGTTTTCGACTCGTACAACAATCGCTAGGGTGCTTATGAATATTTTTTAATCTGATTTTGGAATATAGTATACTGAATGTCAAAGAATCTTGAAAAGAAATTCTAAACTTGAGATGTGCTATACTTGATCACCTGTCTATAATTTAGAAATATATATACATATCTACATATATATTTAATGATGTATGAATATTTATGAAATGTGGTATCCCTTTAGGCGCTCTACTAACCCACTCATACTCTTGTATTGAGTTGAGTTGTGGTTACTGAGACATATTTGTCTCACTCTATCATTGTTTATATTTTTGTAGTTGATCATGTACAGACCAAGGCGTAGGGTAAAGGGACGGGGCCAGCTGGTTCGTACAGAGCCCATAAGTTGGCTAGGGGTCATATTTTGGACTGTATATTGCCAACAGTGTAGGCTTACATACGCTTCCGCATTCTTATGCTTTAATTCATTATGACGTTAGATGATTGTTTTATCATAATAGCGTGAGTTTGTTACTTGTTGCTTGTTGGATAATTTGTTTTGTCGTCGCTGATCTTTCTGCTTATAGTTATGATTTGAGTAGCGTTATATGCTCACATGCATGTGATTGATGTATGGAGCTTATGATATACATATATCTGGATTGTGGTAATATTTTGGTAGGTGGGCGTATAATGTATTCACGAATTATAGGCTTGACACCCGATTTGTATATATAATGATTTGTTTGGGCAGGTTTTGGCTATTAACAATGTTAGATCAAATCTTTCTAATATGGTTATACTAGATGATTTGGTTGGTGAAATTCTTATAGTAATCCGTGTCTTATTTTTATAACCATGTTAGGTTATTCATTATCTAACACAGTTAACTGTTTGTAAATCAGGTGCATTTTTATTAACTATGTTATGGAAATATTTTTCTTACATGGTTAGGCGTTTTATTATCCATGATAGTGAATATATATTGTTTTAAGTTTTACTTCTTCTAACATGGATAATACTTTGAATGATTAGATAAATCTTTTTCTACCTATGATAGGGTCGCTTGAATTGTATGTAAAATCATTTTTCTATCATACTGTGAATGAAATTGATTATGAGGGTTTATTTAGTTATTAACAAGTAGGATTTTACAGGATAACTCTGCTTGGAAATGCTTTATTACCCCTATTTTACTATAGTGATACATTTTCCCATGATGTTTTTGTACTAAATAGGCTCCCTACATATTGCAAGGTGTTATTCTATTTGAAACATTGTATGGCAAGAAGCCAGATTATTCCATTTTGTGTGTATTTGGGTGTGAATGTTTTCCTGTACTGTGACCATATAATAAAAAAAAAGTTGTCATACAGATATGCTCCTTGTATTTTTCTGGGCTATTGTTCAATGCAAAAGGGCTATAAGTTCTTGGATAAAGTGACACAACGTGTCTATGTGACAAGGCATGTTCAATTTCATAAGCATAATTTTCTTGGAGGAATTCAATTTCGTACTTCTCAACCCATTTCAAATAACTTGTTCGCCAGTTTCAAACCTCCTTCATGTGGTTCTTTATCTTCCCCATAATCTGCTTCTTTTGTTCCCTCTTCAACTCAACACTATTATTCACCATTTTCTTCTGGTTCTTCTAACCAGTCTTCTCCTCCCCCTACTCCTCAATCTTTTCATTGTCCTAACCAGACTTCTGCCTTGTCTCAACATTTACTTACCTCTACATGTCCTCTTGAGTTGAGCCCTGCCTTGTCTAATACACGCCCCATGATTAACAAAAGTACATCGGGTATCTATAAGCCCAAAATTTTTTCTGTTGCAGAAGATATGGTAATTCCTACCACTATTGAAGATGTTTTGGCTTACCCAAATTGGAAAAATGCTGTTTAAGAAGAGTATGAGCTCTTGTACAATTTAAGACCTAGGATTTGGTGCCATTTCTTATTGATAGAAAGCTTGTGGGTTGCAAGTAGATATGCAAAATAAAGACACATGATGATGGCTCTATTGCCAAGTACAAGGGTCATCTAGTAGCAAAAGGCTACTCCCAAGAGGCTAGAACAGATTATCAGGATACCTTCAGTCTTGTCATTAAAGATGTTGTAGTAAAGGTATTTTTGATACTGGCAGTTACTCATTGCTGGAAATTGCATTAAGTTGATTTTAATAATGCTCTCCTTAATGGTGATTTAACTAAAGATGTTTTTATGGAACAACTGCCAGGATTTGTACAATATGATACTGATGGAAAACCTCTTATGTGTAGACTTAAAAAGGTAATATATGGATCGAAGCAAGCTCCTCGTGCTTGGTTTTCTAAACTCAGCACTTATCTTTGCTCCCTTGATTTTAAATCTTCACAAGCAGATATTTGCCTTTTTGTTAAAGAAGACACTGATGGTATCATTTATCTGTTGGTTTATGTTGATGATTTGGTGATTGCAGGATCAAATGAAACTTCTATTAAGAAGCTTATAACAACCATGACTACTAAATTTTCTTTAACAGATTTGGGTGAGTTATCATCATTCTTGGGTATAGAATTTCACAGGAGATTTCAAGGAGTTCTTTTAACTCTGAAGAAATATATCCACGCCTTGCTAACTTAGACTAAAATGCTTGAGTCACATGCCTTTCCATCACCAATGGTGGTCAACATTGAACTTTATCCAAATGACAACATGACGTTTGAAGACCACAAATTATATAGAAGCATAGTAGGAGCGTTGCAATATGCTTGCTATACAATACCAGATATCAATTTTACTGTCAAAAAGTTGAGTCAATTTATGCATAGACCAATAAAAAAAACAATGATAATATGTTAAACGTCTTTTACACTATCTAAATGGTAAAAGTACTCATGGCTTGCTTGTTAAACCAGCATCATCATTCTAAGTTCACGTTTATGCTGATTCTGATTGGGGAGTTGCTATTGAGAAAAAGTCTCCTGAAAAGGAAGAAGAAACTCTTATTATTCTTGTAGTTCACTATTGGGATCTGTGTGTTTCTTGGTTCCAACCCATGGACTTCTAAGAAGTAACAAGTGACTTCTAGATTGTTTACTGAAGCTGAATATCATAGTGTGGCTAAGGTAATTATAGAATTACTTTGGATTATGTCCATACTGAAAGATATGCGAATATCTGTTGTAAATACACCCACCATCCGGTATGATAAAACTAGAACAGTAGCTTTAGCCGTAAATCCTATACTTTACTATAAAGCAAAGCATGTGGAACTTGTGTACATTTTATTAGAGAAAATGTAGCTCCTATGATTATCAATGTGGGGTATGTAGCAGCAACTGATCAAGTGGTAGCTTTTTTGACGAAGCCACTGGCTCGAGCAATGTTTGATTAATGTTGATAGAGGCTTATTGTTGTGGCTCAAGAAGAAATTATAATGCTGAGTCACAGAAGAAAATTACTCAAGTCTAGCAGGGGAATGTGGGAATATTGCGTGCTAATTGTGAATATTTTCCTTTCTTGGACTTCTTGTACTATTGTACTTCTAATACTTCTTATTAGGTTTAATTAGCATTTATTAGGTTGTCTTCTCCTTCCTGTATAAATAGATATATGTAGCTGAAGATCAATATAGGAAATTATATTCAGAAATATTTTCTCTCAATTTATCCACATAGTATGAGAGCATTAGGCTCAAAAATAGTGATTATGGTTTGACAATCAAATGAAGCTTTCTCTACAAAGTTTTGGGGTGGTTCTGTGCATGATGATGGAAACCTCAATGACTCTCACAACCGGCCCCATTAGAGAGAGCATGTTCTGATCGGCGTTCCCCAAGAAAATCGCCTTCAAAGATAGCGTGTGTGGGTCCCACACGCCGGCACGTGCTCCGGCTACTAATGGCGTGCGAAGGCGTGTGATTGGGCCATTCTGATAGCGGCTGTGTCCATCAATGACGACATGATATTTTTGAACAGATCCTGGTCACCCGCGACGGATCCGAGACTAGATACCCTACTGTTTAGATCAGGCAATGCCGTATATGAATAGTTCAGGGGTGTTTCCACTACTTTTTTGTTGCTGGATGATATTTTAATATATTTTAGTCTTTTAAATCTGTGTTACCATACTATAATTTTCTTGTATCAAAGGCTACTTATGAGAAACGCAGATTCTCAGTCTAAAGCCAAGGCATTCAATGGACGACCGGTGCTAACATTCTAAGCTTAAAGAGGGAACTTCCTTTCAGCTCTCAAAGCCTCTAAGGATAAAGCATTATGGGTTGATTCTGAAGCATCAGATCACGTGATTGATTATCATCGATTGTTCTCTACATATGTTCCATGTGTGAGCAACTTGAATGTTAAAATTACTGATGGTTCTCTTGCTCCTGTTGCTGGCAAATGAAGTATCCAAATTTTAGAGTATATTACTCTGGAATCAGTCCTACATGTGCCAAAATTAGCATGCAATTTGTAATCGGTTTGTCAGTTGACGAAACATTTTAACTATAGTGCTAATTTTTTGCCTATTCATTGTGTATTTCAAAACCTATATATCATTGGGATGACGATTGGTTATGCTAAAGAATGTGAGGGACTCTACTTTCTTGATGATGATGAAGTCACCAAACTATTACACTTGTATGCAATTCTATATCTATCTCTAAAAATGAAGATACTATAATATGGTAAAAGAGAATGAGCCATCCTAATTTTCATTATATATCCCATGTGTTTCCGTCTCTTTGCCCAAATAATAACCTTGATTCAAATGTAGTTGGTCACAGCTGTCATCTAATTGTACATGTGTTATTCTGTATGAACCATGGTTGGAAAAACCGTACCGAGCCAGCCGGTTCAATCGTGAAACCGCTGAACCGTCCACACTGCCGGTCTGATTCATGCCTTGACCTGGTGGCAACATTAGCCCGGTGAAAAGCCGGATTGAGTCGCCCCAATAGGCTCAAACCTGGACAACCCGCCGAGTGAGGTGGGTTTCCAAGTTTAAAGAATAAAGAGAATCAATCACTGAATCAGAGAAAAGGAAGGGAGAATAACATTCAGTAGGAAAAAGAAAAGAAAGCAGGAGAAGAATGAAGAAAGCTATATATTATTTTTGCCACCAAAAGAAGAATGAAAAAAAGTTTACAACTTCACATAAACTAGGAGAAAATGATATGATTATGTAGACTGTCGAAGATGAAAGCTTAGTGCCAGCTGGATGATGGAAGAGGGTGGAAGAGATGAAGTTGATGCAGAGGAGAGAGATAAAATAAAAGGGTTTGAATGTCAAAAAGGCTTTAATCTTCATTAGAGAAAGAAGAAAGAATATGAACCGTTGATTTTCCTATATTTTACTTTTCCCTGTTAGTGCCTATTTCCTAGGCATTAAAACCTTTCCCATCACTCTGATACACATCACCCACTCCATTAAATATTTGCATTTCTTCGTTTTTTTTATTTCAGTTTTTAAAAAGGGAAAATTCCAGAAAAAGACCCTCGAATTACCAAAAGGACACTTTAGTACAACGAATTTCGGAAATGACGAGTCAGTACAAATCCCGTACAGTGACTGAATTGTCCTTTAACAAATTTAAAGGAAAAGTCCAAAATGCCCTTGCTTCAATTTTTTTTAATAATTGCTCACCGCAGGCGGGGGCCACCCCACCACGTGGCTGCGGGGCCCACCACATGCCACGTGGCAGCCCCACACCACGCCACGTGGCGCGCTGTGGGTCTGCCAAGTGGCACGTGTCCCTTGTAAAAAAGGGACACAAAAATGTGAGGGGTGGGAATCGAACCCACCCCCTCCACTTGGTGGCCTGGTGGTCTTACCACCAGGCCATCAAGTCCCTCATGAATATATTACAAAAGTAATATATACTATATTTCATTCTTTTTTAATATTTTCCCAGAAACGTTCAAGGGATTCCCAACTTCGCATAAGGGATTCCCAACTTCTGTCAAGGGATTCCCAACATGTACATTACCATTTACCAACTTCCAAAATATTTCACCAATTCTTCCTCCCTGCTACTAGAACCGTTCAAGGGATTCCCAGCTTCGCATAAAGAATTCCCAATTTTTGTTAAGGGATTCCTAACTTCTGTCAAGGGATTCCCAACTTCTCATTAGGGATTACTAACTTTTGTTAAGGAATTCTCAACTTCTCATCAGGGATTATCAACATGTACATTACCATTTACCAACTTCCAAAATACTTCACCAAATCTTCCTCCTTGTTACTAGAACCGTTCAAGGGATTCCCAACTTCTCATAAGAGATTGCCAACTTTTGTCAAGGGATTCCCAACTTCTGTCAAGGGATTCCTAACTTCTGTCAAGGGATTCCCAACTTCTCATTAGGGATTACCAACATGTACACTACCATTTAACAAGTAGGAAGATTTGGTGAAGTATTTTGGAAGTTGGTAAATGGTAATGTACATGTTGGTAATCCCTTAGGACAAAAGTTGGGAATCCCTTGACAAAAGTTGACAATCCCTTAACAAAAGTTGGGAATCCCTTTTGAAAAGTTGGGAATCCCTTGAACAGTTCTGGTAACAAGGAGGAAGATTTGGTGAAGTATTTTGAAAGTTGGTAAATGGTAA